>OW386288.2:7284104-7979825 GCA_936432065.2 Rutpela maculata | reverse complement strand
ACGACTTGATGCATTTACAATCGACTATTCAATTTTCGATAGCTATTTTTTTTAAGCGTTCGCCTTAATATTATGCCATGATGATTTAGCTCAACTAGAAGCGTTACTTCCTAAAATTTCGTTGAAATGTATGCATTATTACTTAAGTCACCGTCAATTGTTTAAAGGCTATCGATTTTAATTGTCTTAATTTTTTCGACAAATCGACGAGAAGGGTTCGGCACATATCTAGTTTTTGTCGCGATTTCATAATAAACATTCTAGTTTGTTGTTTATTGTGATATGAACTAAACAACCAGAGGTAGCTAAGAAAAAAGACGAAATACTCTACTTTAAACATTGTTTTGTTTACTCAAATACCTTCCGGAACTTAGATTGAATCCAAAACTTTTTTGGATTCAATTAGGTTTTTATGTAGATAAAAGGCGCTTAAATAAAATTAGGTTGTATGGCATCGTTATCGACCTTAATTTAACCTTTTATTACACTGTAATAACTAAGTTTTTAAAGTTATGTGAATGTATTTTAATTTGTATGCATAATTTCACATTCGTCTAATAGTCTCTTTTTTGTATTGTTTTGAGGAAATGCTTGCCCTGTATGACTGATATGCTCTAATTTCTTACAAATGTTCGAAATTTGAAATGAAAATTTTCAGTCTAACTACAGTCATCATGTTTAATATGTATTAGCATTCGGTAGCACACGAATGCAACTTTCATTATTAAAAACACCTCAATAGCATTTTGAAGTTAAATTGATAGATCCTTCAATCTACGTAAAAGTACTTTCGAACCTTATAGACACATTATATTATATAGTTTTGATACCCTATATATCTTCATATTTTTGTATAGTAATATTTTGCTCTAAAATTATAATAAACACAGTTTATGTAAAAACCTGATCATTTGTACGCCTCTGGCTATCGCCCTGTATGGCGAATATGGCCCAATTTCAACAGGGAGTATTTTACCACACTATTTTACATACGCGCCAAAGAAATAATTATTTTAAGTCTAATAGAAGTTACCGTGTTTACAAGAAACGATCTACATACACACATACATTCGATAATTGAGTTCAACCTATTATGAAACGGATTTCTGTACGATTTCTTTTCTACTATGACTATTATAATTTTTTTTTTTGGTTAAATCAAATAGGTATAATAATAAAATAATGTGAATAGGGATTTAATAGCAAAATTCATTTCATAAACGAGTTTATAAGATGAGAATTTTAGGGCCAATAAAGCCATAAATTCATTTTCTACGCCATGCTTTAAGCTGTTCAATTGTCAACAGAAAAGGTTAGCAAAGATAATATTTTACAATTACAACAGTATTCAAGTAGAGGGATGCTCTTAAAAATAAAGTTAACCATGAACATGTGTTGCTAGTAAAATCTACCAGAAATTCAAATATTTCTCTCTCGATCCTAGTAATTGCATCTCAAAAATAAAAATACCAAATTGTTCCCAATAAAATTTGAAATAAATAAAACTTCTAAATAAACTTTCTGATAATTTGTTAATTTGCAAAAAATATATCTTTTTAAAATTGTCTTTTTTGAATAATATAAAGAATATAATGTAGTAATAATACACAAATCATAATGGGAGTATTCCCTTTTATTGAGCTAAACATTGCTGTCTAATTTTAATGCAAAATATTTATTTAAACAGCTGAAAATAAAAAAGATTTCGAAATTTCAGTTGATTAATGTTTAAATGCACCGACTCATAGAAGCGCATTTTTTAAAATATAAGTTGTTTTAATGTATTTTGCAGCACAATTAAGAACATGTTTTTTTTAAATTTAAACATTTTTTTTTTTGGAATTTGTTTATAATTTTCACAGTTGTAATTATAAACAAATTTTAATAAGTCTGGATTTTTATGAAATCAAAAACTGTCAAGAATTATGAATGTAGATGAATAAACCAACATCTGAAAAACAGAATGTGATTTACTTGAATTTGGGGCCGAGATACGTTAATTTTTGTGTTTTGGTGTCTTATAAATAAAAAAATTGATATTTCTTCTTCTCTAAAGTTAGTCCTCAATGTTTTGGTCTCACTTTCTAAAATTGTAAACTAATTCCAAAAAAATCGTTTATATGAAGAAAAAAAGTGTTTTTCTTATTACCATCATCAAATACTTGTAAAATTATATATATAAAAAAAATAATTGCCTTCTTACGAGTCTACGCACTTAAATAATAAATGATTGATATTTCAAAATTTTTTTAAATCTTTAGTCGTTTAAATAAATATTTTGCGCTATTTGGTAAGAAGGTTTAGTTTACCTGCAAATTTTTTTATTTCTTTTATAATTACAATTCACATTTTTTAAAATGTCTCCGCGTAAATTTTAGCAGTTTTGGATAAGGAACAGAAAAATATTTCTAAGAAACCTATTAGATACCTTTCGATTTATACACAATATTTAAAATACTAGCATCCCAAAAACAACTCAGTCTTGGTTTGGAAACCTTAAAAAAATAGTCAAGCTTCTCAAGTAAATCTGGAATTAAAAAGTATATAATGTTTGATTGATCCATTTAAAAACCGAAAAAGTCGTACTACATATATATTTCCTCTGCATTTTCAGTAGCAATTAAGTAGGTATTACATGATTTTTAAAATTAATTAAACAGCCGCCCAAAAAAAATATTTTATTTTCCAAAGGTGAAAGACATCTATCCTTATGTTTTTTGGGAGGCTGGTTCCAAATATCACTTCAAAAATATATGTTTCACTGCACTAGTTTTTTTTTTTTTTGGGGGGGGGGGAGTACACCACCATAATTTCCGTGGTACGATGGAACATTGGGAGAATGTGACAAGAGCCATTTTAAACGATTCAGAAGTTTCATTTCAACGCATGTCGTGCTATTAGTTTTAAAGGCCATTAAACCCCGAATTTAGGGATAAAATGTCAATTTGCTAAACATTGAGCAGTGAAACATATATTTTTGACGTGATATTTGGAATCAGCGGCCCAAAAACATGAGGACAGATGTCTTTCACCTTTGGAAAATATTTGTTTTTTTGTGTGGCTGTGTTATATTTTTATTCATTTGCTTTTATCATAAATAGAAGATAATATTTAGGTATTATGCAAATCACAACATACTTTTTTATTACTATAAAATTACCTACTTTGTGTATATTGGTGCCTCAATCTGGTCATGCTAATATACACTAGTTAGGTAAACACTTTAAAACACTCATTACTGAAGAACTAATCAAAACAACTACTCTTCTAGCTAATACTGACGAAGTATTGAATTATACGATAGGATTCCTAGCATTCTAAAGCAAAAAATATATTATAACATTTATTTAAATTTAGCCATTCACACTATTTTATTTTATATGAAATTATCTACTTTTTGTATATTGGTACCTTAATCTGGTCACGCTAATATACTACTTAAGTAAACACTTTAAAACACTCATTATTGGAGAACCAATCAAAACAACTGCTCTTCTAGCTAATACTTACAAACTGTTGAATTACATGATAGGATTCCTAGCATTTTAAAGCAAAAAAATGTTTATATTTATTGAAATTCAGTCATTCACAGCAACTATTGAACCTTACATTCTATTTCAACTCTAGAAAAGTACAAGTTTTTTCGAACTCAGAACTCATCAGTAGGGTATGGAAACATTCATTCACTATTTACAAGCCTATTCTTGATTTATTTTTACAAATAATTATATTTTTATTTAGTTTCTTTTATCATGATTAGAAAATATTATTTAGGTATTATGCAAATCACAACTTACACACTTTTTTATTTAATATGATATTACCTACTTTCTGGATATTGGTGCCTCAATCCGCTCACGCTAATATATATTAGTATTACATGAATTTAGTTCACTCAAATACTAAGTATTAAGTACATCAATTTATTACTTTTTTCTTCAAGCGTATTAAAATGTTTAAACAGAAGTAGAAGTAGGACATTGCTTTACTAGTAACAAAATGTTAGTACCGAACACCACCGTAGTGGACATTGTTTTACTAGTAACATAATGTTAGTTCCGAAAGCGCCGCCGTAGTGGGTTTTTACTAGTAACATAATGTTAACACCGAAAGCCACCGGTGGCGCGCTATCCACTAGCCACTTGTCATATTGTGTCAACATGTAAGACTGTAGTTTGAATATTTGTACATTATGATAAATAAATGAAATTTTTGCATTTTAATACGCTTGAAGAAAAAATAGTATATATTACACGGAGTAGAACGCCTTTTTTGTGTTTCGCCCAGTTTGCGGCTTCGGCTTCGCCTCAGCCGCAAATCCTGGGCTCAACACAAAAAAAGAGTGCGTTCTACTCCTAGTAATATAATATACTCTTATATTTACATTTATTTAATATTTAAATAATAAAATAGCTAATAACCCTCGAATGATCTTAATAACTGAATTGTGGCCAAAACTTCGCATCAAACCATATACCTACTTAAGAAAAAATAGTAGGTACTAATTTAAATTAACTATTAATATTAACATGAATAGGAATGTAAAAGCAAAATTCATTTCATATACAAGTGGACAGTAAATAGACAAATAAAAGGCACAGTTTACAGTACCTCTCAACTTTTGGAAGTAATAAAAAAATTCGTCATGCGGAGGATACATTTGAGGGGGAATACCGATTCACTATTATCGTTAAGTGGAGTCAAATTAACCATCCAAATAAGGTAAAGAAGTAATTGTCTTGCTGCAGCGATTTTATGATTTTAATTTGCTTTAGATGTGACAACAAGTGTAATGAGAAGTTTTAAATTAAATCTGCTCATCCTATAAAATTTAAACAATTTATGTACCAAAGCTAAAATTTTCTGCTATTTTCCTTTTTATCTTTGGTTCTAGTAACCGCGCATCGCAAAAATAAAAATACCAAAATATTCGTAAAAATTTTTGAATAAAACTAGATCTACAAATAAACTGTCTGATATTTATTAAATTGTAAAAGAATAAAAAACGTAAAATTTTTTTCCTTAATTTAAGAAATGAAACGAAAGATAATTTCTCTTATTTCTTATATTCCCTAATCTCTAGCCACATAAAAAGTTATTTTTGTATCTAGGGTGCAAAATACTACTTTGGTGACCGAGAACGATCATCATGACGAGGCGCAGCCGAGTCAAAAAATCGTTCAAAAAATCGTTCGAGATGGCCTAAGAATTTTGCACTCGAGATGCAAACAATATTTTTTCTACAACTTTCGTTTGATTAAACTAAAACCATTAGTTAAAAAAAATCATATTTTTGAACTAGATGTTTGTTTAATTCTCGTGTAAACATTAAAAATTATAAAAAGTAGGCAATAACAGTATGTGATGTGCAAAATATTTTGCGCACGGTGTCATGGTAACGCAAAAAAAATAATGTCAATGAAAAAATGTCTCATTTTAGACACTGACATTAATGCGCAAACAGCCTTTTTTTGACAGTTGTAGAAAAAATAATATAGCGAATTAATATTAGTCATAATAATTTATTTCGTATGCAATCTTTATACTACAGTGAAGGGAAACCAAGATGTGATTTAAGTTGGTGACAAATAATATGCCCTAAAAAAATCGCTAATAGCCATGGAATCACAAGTGTCTTGGAATATGTCATAAAACGGATCTGTGCTTTATTTTCTGAGGAGAGAAGATGTACAAGTGAAATTTTTAAAGCATTTGGATTTAGTTAATGATGTAAGGAATCATAGTCAGCCAGAATTGTACTAATTTAATTCAAAATAAATATAAAGATATTTTTCATAATATAAACGCCATTGTCTAATCATTGCTGTCAAACCAGGGAAATTTCCACTTATTAATCACATAGGTAGGTGCTCATGGGTAAGTAAAATTTCCAAAAAATTTGATGGTTGTCATAGCAACAATGACAAAATAAACGTGTCCGATTAGCTAATAATGATTGGTATAAAATTGTCAACAATAATACCTCTGCAATTTATTTATTAGTATGCCCATTTTAAATTTTTATAAAAGATTCTAAATCTTAAAAAAACCATTGAAAAGAAGTGTCTTAAAAATATATTTTCTAAATGAAGAGTGGGCAAAAAAATTTGGAAAATGATATCACTGCATTTTCTTTAAATTAATATGTAAATTTTAAACATTAAAACACAAAATTAAATTATAAATAATTTTTGTATTTGTGAATCAACTGTCTGAAAATTACACGCTTGTCGAAACTGCAGTAACGTTTGGTTATAATAAATTAATGATAAAAAACAAAGAAAGGTGTTTTCATCTGTTTCATTATGATTAATTATCACAATGTAATGGCTTCCACTATTTAATTTGTTTAATAATTGTTGAAAATAAGTCATTTTAAAACATTTTTTGAATGGGGGAAGTCTCCATATTTTTCTATTATTTGAATCTCCGAATATCTACCTTTTTGCAGAAAATATAAACTTAGGTTTTACTAAAAGGAAACTTTGAGAAAGTAATAAAGTTGTAAACATGTACAATGCAATTTACAGGAAATTTTAATAACCGGTAAATCGGTAAATAAAAATGAACATAACCGGTTAACCGGTATTTAAATATGTACCGAAATATGTAAAAAAATTATGTAATGAAGGGCAGGTTAGAGGCAACTTTTTGATGTGCTATAAAATGTTTTTACCGTAATGTGCTTGAATTAGAAATTTTATTTCTACCGTGTAGTCCACGGTACACAACGATTCTTTTACCCCATAATTCCCGCCAAATAATTAGTTTAAAATGTGTCATATATTCCTTAAAATGTGCAGTGGTCCATTTATTTTAAAATTCAGTCAAAGTAAGTTCTAGTATCTTCTTTTGTGTCTTATTATTAACACGTGTTTGTTACCTCTTTGGCCCTTTTCAACATTACATTGAACCTTTCTGGAATCTTATTCATTTTAAACATTTATGCTGCAGGCACTTTTTCTAAGAAACTATTCAGCTTTCATTAATTTTATATAATTCTCTGTTATTTAAATAAAATTAAATGGAAAACACATATTACAAACAAATAATAGAAAAGAAAATGGGACTTCTATTTAAAAAAAATGTTTAAAAAGACTTATTTTCAATAATTTTTGAAAATTTTAATTTTTATACAAGTTTAAAATTGACATATTGAATTAAAGAAGAAGATTATGTTTTTTGTACACTCCATGGTAAGCTTGTTAAAATTTTGCAGCTTATATATTTTTTCCATGGCATTCTGTCTATTGAGATGTTAAATTCTATTTTTACTCAGCCATTCTTAAATTCGAAAAAAAGAGTACAAAGAAAATTGAACTTCGGATTACGAAAGAAAGTTACCATTAAAAATAAAAAAAGTTGCAAACTTCGGCTAAATTGGAAGTAACCCAAAAAAAAATATGTGCCGATGACCACACAGTAGAAGTAAGATCTCTACTTCAAGCAACCAAAAACATTTTATAGTACTTTATTTCCTACTGAAAAATGCCTAACGCGCCCATAGAAGTTTCACGGTAAAAACTTGTCCATCCTTTATCTAGAAAGATAAAAGTTTCTCGCTGTATTAATGAATGCGATTTTTCACTATCGACATGGCAATAAAAATCCATATTTTCTACACTTATTAAAATTTGACCTTCATATTAACAGTTATTGTTAACAAATATGTAAATATGCTAATATACTAGTTGGTAAATACTTCATACACTCATTATTGGAGAACCAATCAAAACAACTATCTTCTAGCGAATACTGACGAAGTATTGAATTACTAGTATATTAGCGTGCCCAGATTAGGGCAACAATATACAGAAAGTAGGTATTTTCATAATAAAAGTGTGTAAGTTGTGATTTGCATAATACCTCATAATATTGTCTAATCATGATAAAAGCAAATAAATAAAAATAATCAATTGTAAATATGTAAAATATGTAAAAAGGTAAAAACTTGAGGCCAATTGATTCATCATTTTTGAAAAATAATTAGCGTAATCTAAACGTTGCCTATACTTTCGTAACTACTTTCGTTAACATAACCTGTTTGTTATGAATCGCTCCCTACTGAGATGTGCCTAAGCTTTGTTAATTACATTTTTTTCAGAGCTTTTCAACTGAAAGGTATTAACATTCCCGTGATATATACAATGAGTGTCAACATCACATACAATTATTTAGCTTACTTTTTCAGAATTTTACTTGACTATTTCCTGTATTCCTACAATTAATTACTCTACCTATATTGCCGCATTGCCATACGTATATTATAATGACAGTGCATAGTCATTGTTCATCCCTGAACTAGCTTCATCTGATAATGTAATAAAATTGTAGTATCTGTCTGTATTATGTTCTTTCAGGCAGGAGAAGTCTGGCCTATCTACAAATTGTTGTTTACATTCTCACTTTAAACTATACTTTATAATCAGGGCCCCAACAAGGGTGGGGGGGTAGGTCCAGTAGGTACCGTGGTACCAGGGCCCGACCATTTAGAGGTCCGAATAGACTAGGAAACGCAATGCAATAATATTAAACTAATTAACATTTGGGTACAGGTAGTGTACTTATAAAAAAAGGGGTGGGCCGGGGCCCATGATTTGATGTGAGTGCCTGTTAATAATATAAGTCTATGAAAATTGACAAAACTTTGATGCACCGACCATTTGAACCGCAACTAGTTTAAGATAATATATAAACATTTATTTATTACGGCACTTGTCCCTTTTATAGACAAGAGAATGGGATAACTCTGAAAACAACCTATTTAGCAGCGTTAACAAATTTAAGAGCTAAAGCTCCATATACTTTATAACTTTCACCCAAACTAAATCTAAGAGCATATTATATATGTATAATTTTCTGAAAAGGCATAAATAAAATCAAGTAGAGTATCGAAATCAACCATAGTTTAATCTCTTATTGTAATAAGGTGAGCGGTGCCGTGAACGTAATTCGACAATTTCTTATACATTCCTAAACCGATTAAAATAATTTTTTGATAGGCTTTTATAGGCAACTTTATAGAATGGTACTAGCTTATTGAAAACTAAAGAAAGAAAAACATTTTTTTCTTGTCTGAAAAACAAAAAAAAATATTTTTTTGGTTGACATATGACAATATCCCAGTATCATTCTATCAAGTATTTTCTAAAACCCTGTCAAAATATTTTCTCAATCGGTTCACAGGAGAACTTGTTGAATTACGAAATCATTTTTTTAAGCCAGACCGCCACCCTTAAAGCAATTGTACAATCTGCGTCAGCTTAAAGTCACCACTGTTGGAGACGCCGATAGTACAAATTCAACAAAATATATTAACGTTGAGATCCAACGTTACCGTATGTAACAGTTCATACAAAATAAGGTAATAAATTATATTTTTAAATCATACTACTTATTACACTATTTCATAATATAATATTTAGAATCAAAAGATTGTAAATAAATTGACATTTTTATTATATGAAATTAATATTTTACTCGCTTATTGTTTTGTAAAATACATTTTTGTGATTTTAAGAATTTTTGAGGGAAACGATTATTATATTATTTTTGTACGACATGCTTTGAAATTAGCCGAACTGTCAATAATAAATGTCAGTTACAGTTACACATTGTATTTTACAATAACTAAAATTGATATTCTAAATATTTTCATAAGTGATTCATCACCACTGAATAATAAATAATTAATCAGGGTTCGTAGCGACCGGGAAAACCAGGAAAACCGGGAGAAGTCAGGGAATTTAAAATTTCGCCTAAAAGTCAGGGAGATGTCAGGGAATTTCGCAAACAGGCGAGAAAGTCAGGGATTTTCATTAATTATCTGGAAATTACTGATTATTATCCGATACAACAATATAATATTAATTAATATAATTATGTAATATAAATAATTGTTTATGGTTTACTGACTTTCTAACTGAAGCCGTCTCTGTCTAATTTATTTCCTAGTAAATGAGAATGCGCACACTTGTTTCACGATTTTCGTCCTTGTCGAAATGGGCGTTAAGGAATAAATCTGCAGCTCAGTGTCTTGTTTGGATTTGTATGTTGTATTTGTGCTTGGAATTTGTGTTCTCCACCGGCCATTAGCGCGATTTTGTGCTTTATGTCATAAAAAAGTAAAGTATCGTTAATTATACTCTACATTCTGCAGCTTTTTGTTAATGCTGTTTTACGTTATGTGGCCGGTGTTTGATTAATAATACAGGTCTTCAAAAAAAAAAGTCTTGTCCTAAGGTTTCTCATCTAATTATATATATATATATATATATATATATATATATATATATATATATATATATATATATATATATATATATATATATATATATATATATATATTTTTTTTTTTTTTAAATACTCATTATTTAATTTCCAAAAAACGTAAGAGGGCTGATTTTTGAATTATGCTAATCAAAATTATTGAGCTTAGCCAAAATGGCCATTTTTTATTTAAATCTTAATAAAACTTACGAATAAAAACTTTTTTCTTATCCAATTTACATAAATCTTGTTACTCAAGGGTTTTTGAGATTACTGATTACGAATCTGATATACAAATTGTCATAAACCAACCTGCAAGATGGCGGAATCAATGGCGGCTATAAAATGCTAATAAATGATGAAAAATTAAATATTTTTGTTAAAGTTTATGCCGAAAAGTCTTTAATATTTCTGATAATAATAATAATAATAATTGCCTTTATTTCCAGTATTATTGTACATAGGAGTAAAATAACAAATATAAAATACATTTCTGGAAATCTCAAGGGGAAGTTCACAACAAGTGTGCTCTACCACTTAACCCTTGCAATACATTGAAAATAAAAATAATGCACTTAAGTAAGTGTACAAAAAATGTAAGGTACTTAGTATAGAATATTAAGACAGTATATGCAGAAATAATACATAAATAAAGAAGTAGGTAAACGAACAAATAAATAAATAAACAAACAAACAAATAAGCACATATAAATATTCTGTCTGTTCTAACAGGACAGCTTTGAGATATCTTTTAAATTTCGCAGCACTAAATGATTTGGCACCAAATGAGACCTTATTATATAATTTATAAATGCAGTATCTGAAACCTCTCTCATAGAACGAAGTTCTATGCATAGGTGGACTAAGTAAACCTTTAGACCTGACATTGAGATTATGAACATCACTGCGAAAAGTTATTTTATTATAGAGATAAGATGGCGCCTTCGTTGTGATAATCTTGTGAAAGATACAAGTTGAATAAAAGTTTCTCCGGTCTTGCATATTTAGCCAATGCAGTTCTTTCAACTTATGTGACACGTGGTCAAACTTACGTATACCATAGATAAATCGAATACATGAATGTTGCACACGTTGTATACGATTGCTACAATCCCTGTGATAAGTACTTTTAATTTAAAATAGACTAAATTTTAAGTTCCAGGAAGAAATTCAAGATGGCGGATTCAATATGGCGGCAATAACATGATGAAACTAACTTAATAAATTAAATGAATTAAACTAAATAGGCTATTCCTAAGAATTATAAAAGAATTTAAAAAGGAACAAATTTTCTGAAATTTTCAAATATATATAATATGGCTCCCATACATTAGTTATATTACTAATCATAAATATGCGATTCAGTCTTCCATTAATAATAACTAATATTTCTTTTTTTATCTCCTAATAATATAATAAATTCCTAACACCAAGAACTTTAAAACAAGAATATCTCTAATTTGAGTGCTAATGAATGCATTTTGATGAAATCTTGTGCAATGTGTTTGTGATGATGTTAAGAAAAAAGTTTAGAGTAGAAAATGATTGAAAGGGAAAAGGTTTATCAAGGCAAATGTAAAAGTTGAAAAAAAATCTGTCAAAATTCAGGTGAATGTATCATCGAAATAAAAGACTTTCTTTTGTGCACAACTTTTCTGTAAAGTGGAAAATTTTAGATGTATGCTAAGGCCTTCTAAACATGTTTTATCTAACTTGCTAATGTTCCAATTTTTCGAGTTACAGGCAGGTTTCACGATAAATAATGTACGACATTTTTTGCACATTAAAAAATACATGAAAATTTGAAAAATGAGCGTGATTTATATATATTATAAAAAAATATAAAACCTATATAGTTATACCATTTCTAAAGGTTCAATATAATTTTTACATTGAAAATGTGAAAAAGTTTTCCGGAAAAATTTTTTTTTCACAAAAAATGTACATTATTTATCATGAAAAACTGCCTGTAACTCGGAAAATTAGCAAGTTACAAAAAATCCAAGAAACAAAAAATGTTTAGAAGGCCTCAATGCATACGTTTGAATTTTTTAAAATTTTTAAATTACGTATTTTTAAAACGCTACAACTTCAAAGAAAGTGGTAGTTTTTCATGTTTTTCCGGAAAAACTCAGTGAAAACGCACTTTACAGAAAAGTTGCAAATAAAAAGTCTTGTATTTCGATGATATATTCACATGATTTTTTTCAGATTTCTTTGTGCAACTTTTACATTTCCCCTCCCCCACTTTTAGGAATTTTCGAGTGGCCATATCTCGAAAAATGTGCATTTTTCGAAAAAATTCACAACAGTAAGAACATCTTATTTTGGGCCAAAAAATGTAAATATATTGTTTCTTTTTTAATTTTTGACCTAATTCTACAAGTTACGGAACCCGTGATAAAAGAGGTGTTTTCTACACCTTCTGTTCATTTCCTACTTTTTTTTTCAACTGCTTTATTAACGTCATTACAAACACATTGCACAAGGCTTCATCAAAATCCATTAATTAGCACTCAAATAAGAGGTGTCTGGACTATAACACTATTAATTACATCGGCACACACAAAAAAAATTCTGAACTGATCACCAGATATATCATTTCATATGTATTTTGGTGCGCTAAATCCATATCTTCAAATTAGTTTTCGATTGCTCATCTACAATTTCTTTTATCGGAGTTCTGGCTTTTCAAAGATGAATAAAAAATGTAAAAGTTGAAAAAAATGTATATCGGAGTTGTTAAAGAGGATTTGAGTCTCAGTCTCAAACCAAAGTCATTATATCCACAAGTCCTTAATTCATAAACCATAAACCAGTTGAGGGATGATTTCTTTCTTTCTTTATTCAAATTTCAAAACTTTAGCTGTGCCAAATTTTAAGTTTCTACAAGATTAGTAGCCCTAGGGGGTGACAGTTTTACAATTTTCATATTGCTCGCCTATAACTGTGCGTTTCAAGTATCTACGTCGTCTGAAGGTGGCCAGGGGTTCTGGACAAACAAACATACAATACATTCATTTTTATATATGGCATAGATAGAAAAGAGTCACTTTTTGGTCCGAGGTCGAAATTTGAGCACTGTTTCCCAAATTTATACTTAATAATATGTTTTTGCTACGATTATTCCTTCACTGCAAAATAATTTCACATTATAAGTTATTCCGAAGACATTATTTTCTGTGGGTCCATGTCTCTTTTATTTAGATATATTTAGTCTCCTAGACTTCAAGAAGTCATTAAGGTGACTTATAAGGCGTTTAATAAAACTTATACATTTACAAATAAATAAATAAATATACTCACATCAAATCCTGAAAAAATTAGCAATTTGTGGCAGGTTCTTACAATACACAACAAATCACTTTAATTAATTTTGGCTTTATTTTATAATCACATTGAATTTGGTGAGTTGATATGTTGTACACACAACATTAGTTGTCACTGAAACGTTTTCTTGTGAATAAAGCTGAGAATATTTTTTCAGCTTTAATAGTAATCTTTCAGTTGGTATTTTCATTATACGATTTTTGGGTATGTGCTTCAAACACTTAAAATGAACTCGGTATAATTCACAACTAAATTGTACTCGTAAAATGATTAAATTCTGTTTAAATTTCGACAATTCCAGGAATAATATTTGAATGTGGTACAACTAGTCCCAATTAGAGACAAACCTAATAAAATAGTTTAATTATTATTGCCTTAATTATTCTTTATCTGCGTTATTTATTTCATGAAACAGTTAATAGCTCACATCATTTACGTAGAACAGGAACATATTTAAAAATATTTAGTTCCAGTAATAATTACACAATAATATGCCTATTCTTGTCTTCCGTGAACAGAGACTAATTATGAAACTAATGAAACTAATTACACAGGTTTACAAAAAAAAAAGTTTTGATCTGGGAATGGGACCTATCATGCCTTAAGTATTTTTGTGTGCTCAATCCGAATTTTCAATTAAAAAAATTTTCTACCTCGTAGATTTCGAGTAAACGTCAAAAATTGTCAAAAAAAACCGCATTTTGACGATAAAAACCAGGATTTACTCGAAATTTACGAGGTAAAAAATTTTTTCAATTGAAAATTCGAATTCAGCACACAAAAATACATAAGCAGTGATAGGTTTAGTCCTTGGAACAGAATTTTTTTTGTAGTTCTGTGCACAGGTCTACAATTCTTTATATATTTTTGTGTGCTAAATCCGAATTTTCAATTTAAAAAATTTTTTACCGCGTAGATTTCCAGTAAATCTCGGTTTTTGTCATCAAAATACGGTTTTTTGACAATAAAAACCGGGATTTACTCGAAATCTACGCGGTAGAAAATTTTTCGACGATTTCGGTTTCAGCGTGTCAAAATACGTAGGAAATGATAGGACCCATCCCAGATCAAAACTTTTGTGTTATTATTATTATTATTATTTTTAATTATTTATTTAACGTCGGCCTATTTGCGCTACCACCGACGCCAGGACTAGGCAAAGTTTCCAACCTGGACGATGCAACCAGCAGAAATTAGCTTGTTTTTCATTTCCTACGCATAACCCCAAATATGGCCAAAAAAGCAATTTTTTGGTAATTTAACTTCAAATATCTCAAAATCCTGACGATGGGTAAATTCTGATTCGGATTCTACGCGAAAACTTACTTTAAAAATACCTCCCATTTTTTAACAGTTGAACCTTGCAGATCTGTGTTATTGGATATATTTTTTACCCCTTCAAGGGGACGTAGACAGTATTAGACTGTACCAAAACTTGATTTTAGAACTTAAGTCACAAGTATCTCAACAATGCCTTTATACATTACAATTGATAGCTTCCAAGACATTCTCTTGCATACTTAGTTCTCTGCGTTAAAAGTTGGATTGAATCCATTAAAACGAGTTATTAGATATATTTTTTAATTTAGTTATTTTTTGTTTTTTTTTTAATTTTTGAATTTCCTGCTACAACCCCCGCTGCCAATAAACCTTCTTGCATGTGTATAGCGCAACTCTACTTGAGGTTAATTTTCATTTTTTCTTAGTGCAAGAAGGTAATCAGATAGTACATTGTGACCCATTTAAAGTGGAAATACCTTTATAACTTATTTATTTTTTGTCCGACTTGAACCAAATTTTACCAAAAGATAGAACAAATTAGGATCTACGTATGGCCAAAAATACATTCGCCTCCTACAGATGTAAAGCCACCTGCGGTACCAAAATAAATGGAAAAAATAAAGAAATCATATTAGGCATTTTTTTATCGAAAAACTTTATTAATAAAAGTTGTTCAGAATTGTCCAAGAACCTAGAATCCAAAACTTCAGCAATATTAAAAAATACTGAAATTTTGTTTAAAACAATGTCCGAGTCCGAAAATATCATTTTAATTGTTATAAAATTGTGTTATGACAATTTTGTTTGAAATTAAACGCAAGCTGTCAGATAGTTGTCAAGTGAATTGTATTTTTTTTTAATTTTGTCGAAATTTTGGACTTCAAAAACAAAATTCAATATTTTTTAATATTGCTGAAATTTTGGATTTTAAGTTTTTGGACAGTTCTGAACAACTTTCATTAATAAAGTTGTTTGATACAAAAATGCCTAATATGGTTTCTTTATTTTTTCCATTTATTTTGGAAACGCAGGTGGCTTTGCATTTGATTCCAGGACACAGACTAGACCCACTGCATTGGTTTTTAATAGAATTACAAGTATATCATGCAGGAAGTTATCATGGCCAAAAAAACGCTGCCTTAAGGAATCACTACATCTAAATTTCTAAATTTCCGGTGATTAATGACAACAAAAAGTTTGTGGCGGTGGTGGTGTTGTACACGCAATAAATTACAATTTTATTTTTTCACCCCCTTTAATAATAGGGTGGGGTTGGTAATGGGGGTGGCTGATGTCAAAGAAATTTTGAGACGTTGGCTTCTCGTACGTACACTAAATCCCAAGTTTTCTATTCATATTTGTTTGTTTTACTTATTTACCTCCCATTTATCCCCCCAAGCCTTCAACGGAATAAGATCAAGTTATAACCTAGTTCCAGATCGCACTATAATACATAGGTGTACCAAATTTCAAGGCAATATCATACACCGTTCCAGTGTAATCGTGCGCACAAAAAAGGTTACAAACAGGCAGACCGACAGATATAAAAATTGTTTTCGCTCAAATTTAAAATCTCGACGTTTCGTCGCATTTGAGAAAAAAAAATCAATTTTTTTTAACGATTACCTACTATACTTCTTCGATGTGGAAGTAAAATAAAATCACCACTTCTACATTCAGATTTTTCATCCAAGTCTCTCACAAGGAAAAAATTTTGTATGTGGAAATAATTATTGTTTAGGGAACTTTAATAATATAATATTTGAAATCGTATACCCAAGAAACTCATAAAACGATATCCCACATCGGTAGTCGGGTGGGGGTGGTGGTAGGTGGGTGGTAGTGGGGGTGGATGAACTAAAAAATATTTTGAAGTTTTCGGTTCTTGTACACACACCAAATCACAATTTATTTTCACCCACTTTAATAATGAGGTGGAGGTGGTAATCGGGGTGGATAAGGCCAAAAATTTTTTGAGACTTTACAGCTTTTCTGGTATATACTAAATACCAATTTTATGGACTCTTACCTGCTTGATTTATTTATTTACCCTCATTTACTCCAATTTACCCCCAATCCTTCAACGGAATAAGATGAAAATACAGTCTAGTTCCAGATCACCTTAAAATACATACGTGTACTAAGTTTCAAGTCAATATCTTAAACGGTTCCAGAGTAATCGTGCGCACAAAAAAAATTACAGATAGACAGACCGACAGACAGAATTTTTTTCGCTCAAACTTAAAATCTAGACTTTTCATGACATTCTAAGCTTATTTGAACGATAAAAATTTCCATTTTTTTTTGTCGTTACTATACTTCCACTGGATGTGGAAGCAAAATGCACCAGTTTTGGTACATAAAAGTGAGTTGTGCAATATTCGAACAAAATGTTAATCAAATAGGTATTTGCAGTGTGCCACACCCGACTGCAACCTCTACTCATCGCATTTCTAAGACGACCCAGTCAATTATAACATCTGTGTAGCACAGACCCACAGGAACGGAGTACGTGAAGTTGCACTTTTAAAACCTTTACTCCCGAGGGACGTGCTGAAACTCTAAATGCCGAGATTATCGCAACGAACGTAAGTAAACCGAGATTAAATTACACGATTTAACCGAACCAACACAAATTAAATAATTTACCGTTCCGTTTTTTGCCAGTTTATTTCAATTTGCAGATTACCTGTGGCTCAATTACGTTTTTAACTTCTTTCCCTCACACCACCCAACTTTCTCGCACTTCCAATCGTCTCCCCTACAATTCAACAGGTTGTCAGCACTGTATTTATTATTTAGCTGACTGGTGGGTAACAGAAATCTCACCTGTTACTCTCGTTTTATGTGATGATGCCCCATTTTCTGTATCGTGTCACAAAACGGAGTGTAAATTTTATAGACTTTATAGACTGAAACGGTTAATATTGCTAAAAAATAATAGTAGTGAGTGAAAAATGTATTTGTAAAATATATCAATCTGTCATTAATAAAAAAAATTGAAGAAAAAATGAGCCGCCTTCAAATAAAAAATGTGAAAAAATTCAAAATATTTTTTCACCCTTTTAAGTGATTTCTTTACTTAGCTTCTACAATTCTACAGAGTAAAATAATATATTCATCATTTTGAATTTTTAAACTTTAACGGATCAGAAACTTTAACGGATCAGAAAATCCTGAAATCGCCATGAATCAAACTTGTAAATCTCCAATAATATTGCATTATGGCAACTGTATTGAATTCACTTTCACTGTAATTTCTTAATTTTTGAGATAAGATTCTGTATCAGCTACATCTAAAATACCTACTAGTTACCAATTTTAATTCATCTCGAAAAAAATGATATTTCCAAATTTTTCGCACGTTGCACTAGACTTACCTTGTAGAAATTAACATGGCACCACCACCGAGTCATACATTACAGTTTGAGAAAGTTTTCATACAAAAACCGCATAAGTCACTCCAGAGTAGGGTTTGAACAAATGTAAAAAAAGACATATAGTATATAAAGTGAAGCTTTTAAATGCCAGCCCGAAAACGATGTAATGAATTTCCAATTTTTTTTCTTCAAAATGCTTCATAAAATATGTACATAAGAATCTACATTTTCATTTTTCCTGCTTCTTGGTTGGGGGGTGGTTCCCATCCCTTCTTGGGGGTTGTCGCAAAAAAAAAACAAAAAATAAACATAATCTGTTAGAGAATCAAATTATCAAAGAAAGAAAGATTTTATACACTTTTTGCTAAAATGCGTATTTTTCGAGATATTGTGAACTGAAAATTGCCATTTTCACCTCCTAAAATCGTTATTCCTATACTTTTTTTTTAAATACTCGAAAAATGTGGACTTTAATAAAAAAATGGAAATATGTCATTTTCAAAATGGCGCCGAAACAGAAAAAATATACGACGTTGAAATCTAAAATTACTCAAAATCTACATCGGTGAAAAAATTTTTATTCTTGTAAAAATTAAAGATACTAAAGAAGACGCATTACGCCCTTTTATAATGAAAACTAAAAAAGTTACAAACAAAAAAGTAGCGCATTTAAAAATTTAGGGGCAATTTTTTAATGGTTTTATTGGTCCAATTTGTTATTAATTCAAATTTTTTAAAAATCCTTCTAAATATTGCTAATGCATATTATTATTGACATGCTCAAATTTTTTTGAATTTTCAAAATAATTATTTTTCATTCTGTGCCCATTTTCAATAATGAAAATTTTCATAATATTTTTTTAAAGATCGGGTTTTTGGAAATTGCTCAGAAAATATTTTATTATAAAAAATGGTAAGAGTACAAAAATGAAGCTTACAAAAAAACGAATAGTTTGTTTTTTTTTTTAATTTTCCTACGATAAACTGTTCCAGAGATATAAAGGTTTAAAAATGGTGCTTGAGCGCATACGCAAGATTGATAAAAACATGATACAGTGTGACCCACTTAAGATCACAACACCCCTGTATACCCGTTAATTGATGCTTGATTAACTTCAAATTTTGGTGGTAAGAAAAGATCGATAAGGTGATTCTTTGAACTTGGTAATATGTGATATATGTCAGTAGCGTGCGATTTTAAGGGGGTTTCAAAAGCCGATTTTTCAAAAAAATATATTAGGGATTTTTTAGAAAAAAAAAAATACTAAGGTATTCTTAATCAGCACCTTTAAAAGAAAAAGTCAAAGATCTTAAGTCACACTGTATACTTTTTTTTCTTATTTTGTTATAAAATCAATTCAGCCTAGTACAATGCATTATTCTCAACAAAAAATGAAGAAAAGATTTTTTGATTTGGGAATCCGTTTTACAAATAAAAATTAGTTTTGTTTGAAAAAATTGTATTTTTGACAGGCACTCTCTCAAACACCTTTGTACCCATTACGATGCAATCTTGTACAAAAGGGCTTCTAAAGGTGCTGATTAAGAATACCTTAGTATTTTTTTTCTAAAAAAATCCCTAATACTTTTTTTGAAAAATCGGCTTTTGAAACCCCCTTAAAATCGCACGCTACTGACATATATCACATATTACCAAGTTCAAAGAATCACCTTATCGATCTTTTCTTACCACCAAAATTTGAAGTTAATCAAGCATCAATTAACGGGTATACAGGAGTGTTGTGATCTTAAGTGGGTCACACTGTATAAGAATGAAATGAAGCTTATAAAAAAAACGAAGAGTTTGGGTTTTTATTTTTTTCCTATGAAACTGTTCCAGAGATATGACGGTTTGAAATAATGTTGAAACTTTTCAGTTTCTACGCGCATTTCAAATGTCTATATTAGGTAAAGAAACGAGCAATAGCCGTCTATTTTTTGAAGAATACGAAGAAAAAGCGGGTTGCATTGTACTTTAGCATGTTTATTGGGCAGATTAAAAATGTTATTTAATTAGTTTACTTAATTGTATTAATTTTATTTATTTATAACAATCTGAGTTTTTAATAAAATTAGACATATTACTATACTCTTTTGTGACCACTTTTAATCCACCAATTTTTTTTTATTTTAGACCTCATAATCATATTCGGCGACCTAAAAAACATAAGTATATGGATTTTCGTGAATTTATTTGTAAGAAGAATTATTAATTTTTCAGTATTTAAGGGTGGTTTCAACCTTTAATATTTTCGTCTTTCCTATGTTTTGACCTCATAATCATACTCGGCGACCTCAAAAACATAAGTATATGGATTTTCGTGATTTTATTCGTAAAATTAGAAGACATTAATTTTTCAGTTGTTAAGGGTGATTTCAACCCTTAATGTTTTCATCTCATAAGCTTTGACCTCACAGTTGTATTCAGCGACCTCAAAAACATAAATGTATGGATTTTCGTTAATTTATTCGTAAAATTAGAAGAGTTTTGGGGGTGGTTTCCACCCTTAAAAATAAAAAGCAGGTAATGCGACAATATAGATTTTGATGTACGTATTTTATAAAGCATATTGAAAAAAAAAATTAAGGAAATTCCTTTCATCGTTTTCGGGCCGGGAATTTTACCATTTTTGCTGCTTGGCTTACTGTACTAATATATACGAGTCAAATTAAGAATCTTCTCCTTTTGTAATTTTTTTAAAAAAGGACCCATTGCATTTCTCACGGAAAAGTGGTTTCGATTAATTTGTTAAAATTTTGATATATTGTAGATTTTAACCTTCTGATTAAAAGTCTCTGCGTGACATTAAAAAATGCTCGGTTTTTAAGGTGTTCGTCAAAACTAGGTAATTTGCGTCATTTTAGATACTCAAGAATTTTTACTCTTAAACCATTAGCTTTGTGGTAGTTAAAAAGTGTTTATTTAAGTCCATTAATGTGATATAAGAAAGGTTTAAGAAACGTATTGTATTTGAATTTAGAAAAATTTGTACACTTGAAGCAGGTTAACTGTTTCGATAAAAGTGTGCACAGTGGTCTAAACTTATTTGTGTCCAGGAGTAAAAAACGATTCAGATTGTGAAGCCCACGTACAGTACTTTGTATTTTTGCGGGAGGAACATTATTTCTTTACTATGCTATAGAGTGTGCCAATAAAATTAAATTATGTGTTGTTCTCTGAATAAAAAAGTATTGTAATTGTAGCCTCTTTGTAACTGCTCACTTAATGTCTCGACCGCTGCAAAAAATTTCAATATATACAATCGAAAAACGAATACTTATTTCGTTCACCGTAGGACACAATTTTAAAAAAATGTGTGTATTCAATTTTGGAAATGCGTTTACAAGAAAAAAAAAAAGATTTTAAGATAGACACGCTCCAATTTAAATTCCTGTTGAACGCGCATTATAATGAAAATATGCACATTGCTAATCAAAAATATCTTTAATTTGCGTTTTTCATTAGAATTTTATAATTTCATAATCGTCTGATTGCAACTTCGATTCTTAATACTGATATTAAAGTGGCTGTAAAAATAAAAATGAAAAAATTACGTAACCAAACGTATCCTTACCGACTTATTTTTGGGTAAGGTCCGATTGGCTTAAAATTTTATTTGTTAAATTAATTTTTTTTAAATAGATGATTAAAAAAACATTTTTAGAGCAAATAATTCCTATCAATTGTTTTTAATAGATGCTTACAGGGGTTCCGAATTAACAATATCAAAGTGAGCATTGCCTGCTTATTCATTTATTACGTTATATAAGTGATTCCCAACAGGTGGTCCGCGGACCCCTAGGCGATGTCTTAAGGATCCGCGAAATGTCACTGAGATATTCAATTGTTTTGTTTTGTATTGTACTTGTATTAAACTTGTGTTATCAAATTTCATTTTCATATATATGAACAGTTTCCACCTTTAAGTAAATTAGTTTAGTAAGTAATTTATGGTAGATCCTACGTAATCTTCATTTTAAAAATTTAAGTTTTTAAGTCAGTATAGCGACCGATGAGGGGGTCCTTGAAAAAATCTTGTTGGGAACCACTGCGGTTATATAATTTAAATTTGGTTTATTCATACGTTTCTACTCTTTACGAATGTGTAATATATCTAGAATTATTATTTAGAATTACAACCAGTTATCGTGAATGACCTTTTGGCAAACATTTACAAGAGCAATACAATTATTTTTACATGTGTTCTGCTAATCAAACTTCAAATAATCTAAATGTTTGACCTATATAAACACATCCAGCGATATTTCGTGTAACCTAATCGATACCTTTTAATTTCTACACATTTCGGTACTTATTAATAAGGAACCAGAAAATACCCGAATATGACACTGTTTCAGTGTTATATTTTTTAAAATTTTTTCAAGTTCAATTTTAAGCATGGAATATACTACAGCACCTAAAAGTAAGAAATATGCAAAACTTAGAGATAATGTATATCCCGTCCTATAAACGTTCGGACGCCCTACATAAATAAAAAAATCAAGTTCATCTTCAATTTACAAGGTTCAGTTTGTACCATTTTCGCTATATCTAATATTTACAGAGATCTTTGAAAAAACAAAAAAATATCGTTTTTTTGAAAATATTTTTAAAAATGCTATTTTTCTAAAGCAAGTAAACGTACAAAAGAAATTGATCATCAAACAGTATTTGAAAAATATACTTTAATAATTACTTTCTAATTATAACAGCAAAATATGACGTTTTTATTACAAAAAATTGAAGTTGGACACTGTTTTGGTCACAACTTCTTTGTTTTTATGCTCCAGAAAGAAACAAAAATCATTTGAAAGCTTAAATAGACTTTTAGTGTGGTCGTTAGCATTATTGATGTAAGTGCCCCAATTTGTGAGATATTTTACTTTTAAGGATAGACTTTAATTAAGATTAAGACTTTACAGAGTGAGAGGGAAATATGCGTTTATTTTCGGTTTATTATAAATATTTAAAAAAACGTAAATGATATAATTTTTAAAAAAGTTTCAGGTACTTCTCATTGCTCTAAGGAATACAACCACATACAGTTTTATCATAAATTTTGTATATAGTTAAATACCATGCTCTAATAATGAAATTAGGAACTATTTTCATTGACAAACTACAGTATACAAGTACAACAGAAATTTACATAAAAAAATATATTCAGTTGTATTCGTTAGAACAATAGCAAGTACCTAAAATAGTTTTACAGATTAAACTGTTTGATTTTTTGAATATTTATAATAAATCGAATATAAATGCATATTTCTCTCTCACTCTGCAAAATCCCATCTTTAAACTAAACACTCAGTTTCCAATCTTTCTTATCAGTATCTAACAATGTGATACTATCCAAGTTATTCCACGAAAATGTTTTGAGATAGGTACCTACCTGTTTTCTCAATCAATTTTCAAGTCGTTATAACTAATTAACTTGATGTAGGTATATCCTGGGTTATCGGTCTTTTTAATAAAATTACTCTTTTCTTACGTTTCGGTTTATTCAACCATCGTCAGAGAAATTAGTTAGTATTATTGAATTGCACACAATTACATTTTAGGTGTATTATATATGAGTGTTTAAGAGAGTTGCTCTTAAACACTCATATATAATACACCTAAAATGTAATTGTGTGCAATTCAATAATACTAACTAATTTCTCTGACGATGGTTGAATAAACCGGAACATAAGAAAAGAGTAATTTTATTAAATAGATCGATAACCCAGGATATACCTACATTAAGTTAATTTGATATCAACGGTCAAGAAAATAAAAACATCTATAGTCATTATAACTTAAAGACTATCAACTAATTTATAAGAAAAATTACATAAGATCTTTTCGTCTCAAAATTTGATTCTTTTTCAGTTAAAATAGTACCAAAAGTAACCAAATTAATTAGCCCCCCCCTATTATCTAGATAGGTTTCTTTGGTGTATTTGCTATTAAAATACACACAAAAAAAACGAAATTTAATTCATATGATATTATTTATTTCCAAGTTCAAACTTCTAGTGTCTGTACTAATATGTAAAACTGATATGTAAAATTTTGGGATAAATAAATCGTGTATTGTAAAAAGGCAACTTTTGAAAAATTCGTTTCAAGTGTGTTTATTTGTAAAATTTTATGGGACTGCAAAACGCCACAAATTAAAGATTAGGCGAAACTTTGAAACGAAAACAGTTTTTTATACGCTACATTTTGTTTTAAAAAACTATTAACAAAAGTGCTTACAGAAAAATACTGACTCACCCGATCACACTCATGAATGAAGCACACTTCACTACCACGTCTAATAATTTCGTAATAATTACTCGCAAAACTGATGAAGGGTTATATGATACCAAACTACCAAACCCGAGTTGATTAACAACAAGGCGGACTCCGGAGTATTTCAGGACGAATAAAACCAGCGCGAGAGTCCTGAGTCGCGCTCCAAACTGAAGTCACGTGTTTGAGGCATTTCTGCTGTTTTCTCGATGCATTTCTCTGATGCTTTTCACTTTTCATCGATCTTATCGTTTGTGCGCTTCTCCCTATTAAAATTGGGAGATTAGTGGCTAGAAAAATTCGTCGTTAATTTAAATCTGTTGTTGGGGTAGTTTCTTGGAAAGTAGGACCTCGTATGAGCAGAAAAACTAGTTCATTAACTTGCTAATGTTTCGGCTAATGTTATTAGCATCTTCAGATATAAAATTAATTAACAAATGTACAGGGTACCCCAATTTAATATTCACTGGAGTTAATAAATGATTTCAGTTTTGAGTAAACATAGTCATTTTACAAACTGAGGCATAGATGGCGTTGCATGCAAGGAAATCGGTTGATCCCATGAACTTTGAAAACAGGTGCATGTGATGGGAATAGTTATTTTTGTAACAAGTTCCAAAAAACTGATTTTAGGTACTTGTTAAAGGTCCCTAAAACATATTTAAATTGTTGATCAGAGCAAATATTTCTCGAAAATAGTGAACTTCGTATTATAATTATCATGCGACCATAGTGACCAGATTGTTTAATGTAAATAAAAAAATTTTTTACTAGTGAAATATTTTTGTCGAACTCCTCTATACGTTTCCTTAAATATATAAGGAATAAAAACCAGACTGCAACCAACAGCTATTCTCCGGACTAATGCCCCGCCGAGCGCTGAATTACGAATTACAAGCCTGGCCGCGTTAAGTGCAATAACTGTGTATTGCCACAAAACACTAAAGTTTCGATTTTTAATAAAAAAAAAAAGTAAAAAAATTTTGACGCGTTCTTTTTATTCGGTATAAAATGTGTAATCCACAAATTATATCTGAAAAAGCGAAGGAAATTATGTTAGATTTACTTTCAGTGAAATCTCGTTAAATTTATGAAAAAGAATATGAAGCATTCGTTCGATGGAAAGAAATGAACAACATTGTAATTGTAAACGAAGATGCAATGTTGAATTATTTACATGAAAAGGTAAGTGCCGCTATTCTTTGCATTCAATATTAACATATGTAAATTATTATTGTGACTATTTTCGTATTACAGTAAAAGTACTCTCTGGTCAAAATATTCGATGACAAAAGCTGTGTTATAAGAAAATATAAAAATAAACAAATTCGTCAGTCATAGTTTTTCTGAAGCGAAATTCAGTAGGCTATGAGCCCACAAAGTCAAAAGTTTTGACGCGCCAAGAAATTAATATATTTTTGATAAATGCAGACGATGAGAAGTATTTATTAATCAAAATAAGTTTAAAATCATGCTTTAATGACATGCATCAGTTTCATATTTAATTTTGCAGGTTGCTCTTCTTATTGGCGTGTATGGTGCATGCAGGCGCGAAGAGCTACATTATACGAAGACTAACATTAAGAAAGTGTTTCCCGTGGTAGCTGAAGGTGAAGCTGTTAATCCCATGGACGTGCAATAGAAATAGGTTCAACTACGACCAGCGAATGTTAAACACGATTATTTTTTTATTTTCTACCGTAAGGGAAGATTTGTACAACGAGTAGGAATCCATTCTTTTGGGAAAACGTCCTATATCGTTGCTGAATTTCTTAAACTACCGAACCCGACAAAGTATACAGGGCATTGCTTCCGACGAAGTTCTGCGTCTCTTGCGGCAGATGCTGACAGATTTAATCTCGTTGAAATGGCTAGGAGGATGGAAGTAAGTTTTTTCACAATATTATTGTCTTTTTATTCTAAATAATAACTAATTCCAAGTCGTCTTCAGTGGCAGAGTTATATATAGAAGAATCAATTGAGAAGAAGAAAAAAGTGTGCAGAATGTTAATGCAGGAGAATAGCAGCATATGCCTACAGTTGATATTAATAAAGTTAATGCTGGTAAAGGTTGGCGGATATAGCCCAGAGAGGTATTAGGAAAACAGCTTTATTAAATAGTCGACGTTTCGTCACAATTTATTAACATCCTCAAGACTCAAATGCAAAAAAATATATTTTAAGCAACTTACGACACGAATATTTTTTAAAAAATTACGCTTTTTCGAGATATTTGAACTTATAAATATAAGGTATAATATTTTAAGTAACAAAAATCGCATATTTCTCCAAATGTCAGCATATGCCTACAGTTGATATTAATAAAGTTAATGCTGGTAAAGGTTGACGGGTATAGACCAGAAAGGTATTAGGAAAACAGCTTTATTAAATAGTCGACGTTTCATCACAATTTATTAACATCCTCAAGACTACAATTTAACATATTGGTGTAGTTATTAGTAGGACAATATCATATTAATAAAAATATTATGATTGTTTTTCACTAAATAATGATTTCATTAATAATATTATATTGTCCTACAAATAACTACATCAATATGTTCAATGAGTCCTAAGGATGTCAATAAATTGTGACCAAACAATAACATCAATTATTTAAAAAAGCTGTTTTCCTAACACCTTCCTGGTCTATACCTATTAACCCTTACCA
The DNA here is from genome assembly GCA_936432065.2 of Rutpela maculata. NCBI lineage: Eukaryota > Metazoa > Arthropoda > Insecta > Coleoptera > Cerambycidae > Rutpela > Rutpela maculata. The sequence goes on along the minus strand of OW386288.2, from coordinate 7,952,617 downwards.
GCATTATAGCACAGACCATCAACAACTAATAAATAAAGTTAGTAAAATAATTAGGTAGATAATTAATTACTTCCAGACCGCGAAAGTATAGTAACGGTAAAAAAAAATTGAAACTTTGAAAAATTTTTTTGCTCAAATAGGCTTAGTATGTCATCAAGTTGAGATTCTAACTTTCAATAAAAAAAAATTAATTCTGTTTATCTTCGATCTGTCGATCGCTTTGTCTGTAATTATTTTTTGTGCTCACAATTAGTCTTGAACGGTTTATGATATTGACTTGAATTATAATGAGATCTAGAATTGGATTATATTTTGTTCTTATTTCGTTGAATGGTTAAGAGGTAAAGGGGGGGGGTAAATAGGTAAAGCAAGCAAGTAAGTAAGAGTTCATAAAATTGGGATTTAGTGTATATATAAGAAGCCAAGGTCTCAAAATTGTTTTGGCATCAGCCAGCTCCACTATCACTGCTATTAATCCCTCATCCCATTATTGAAGGGGGTAAAAAAATTAAATTGTGAATGAAAAATACACGATAAAAACACACACATATATATATATATATATATATATATATATATATATATATATATATATATATATATATATATATATATATATATATGTATATATATATATATATATTTCAAGTCGCTTTTCCGGAAAAACCAGTGGGATAATCGGAAAAATGAATAGAAACTTTTTTGTAGGAAGTCGTATTCTGAACATGTTTACCTATGTTTTACCTATATACGTCTAAATGAAAAAAAAAACACGAAAAAACGTATATATGTATATATCTCCAAAATCATTTCTTTTGTTTTCTGCGCATAAGCAAAATCTTGTTCTAAAAGTTGAATACTTACTTCCTATGCAGAGAAACTGCTGTTCAGAATTTTTCTCCGCTATTTTCCTAATTTGAGTGGACTATATTATTAAAGTTCTATTAATTATTATTTCCACTTAGTGGAGGACAAGTAGAGTATCAATTTTTTTTCGCGGATGTAGAAATTTCCTAAGTAGCGGTTTTTAACAATTTATTTTTTCAAATGGAAATGAATATATTCTGTTACATATTAAAGGAGGAGGGCCACTAAGGCCGGTTTTCGGGCTAATTTATTTCTTGAGGAAAAAACTCGAAAAACATTTGTTTTAGTATCTACTAACAATATTTAATTGATTCCACCCCAAACGAAACTTTCCCCCACCCTCCCATTTTACCCCCTGTCACCCCCTTTCCACCTCTTCCGAAGCAACGAAAATACACGTACAAAATCAAAAATATCCTTACTCAGCAACAGTCATGTTAAAAATGTTTCATTGACCTGCAAAAAAATCAACTGAATGCTGATTATTTAATAGTTTAGGGGGGTATAAATAAAAGTGATGAGTGCGGAAAAGTTTAGTTTGGGGTGGAATCGATTCGCTATTGATAGTAAATAATAAAAAAATGTTTTTCATTTTTTTTTTGTTCAAAAATAAATTAGACCGAAAACCGGATTTATCGACCCTCCTCCTTTCTTCCTAGTAATCTCGAGCACGTTGATTAATAATATCGCATTAGTTTTTCAATAAAAAAATGCCTAATATTATTTTTAGAAATATCGACTTTTCATTCCTATTAAAAATTCACGCCAATGACTGAAATAAGTTCCGTTTCACTGAAAAAGAATATAATAAAGATCTTTGATATCGTTCCAAATTTGGTTGAAATCTGATTACTAATAACTGAGATATGGAGGGGGTGTCGTTAGAAGTTGGACACGTTGTATATGTTCAATCATAACTTATATATTGACTTAAGCAATTTCTATGAATCTTAAACTGCAAGGTGGCGATGGCCTCATAAGAATTTCATCAAGCTACTACGTCTAGTGAGCAAAAATTGAAGGCAAGATTTTTTTCCTTGAAATTTGTCATTTTTGGCGAAGGCGCAGGGTAAAAATTCGTTCTAATTTTGCATTAAGGCTAGGATTTTGCAGAGTGAGAGGGAAATATGCGTTTATTTTCGGTTTATTATAAATATTTAAAAAATCATAAATGATATAACCTTTAAAATAATTTCAGATACTTCCCATTGCTCTAAGGAATACAACCATATATAGTTTTGTAATTTTGTATATAGTCAAATGCCACACTTTAATAATGAAATTAGGGACTATTTTCATTGACAAACTACGATATTTGAATATAACAGACATTTATAATAAAAAAAATATATAGTTGTATTCGTTAGAACAATAGCAAGTATCTAAAGCAGTTTTAAGATTATAATATATGTAGTTTTTTAAATACTTACAATAAATCGAAAATAAACTCATATTTCCTTCTCACTCCGCAAAATCCTAGCCTTAAAACCGATATACTCCAGTCAATAAAGGAGGCGTAGAGTGCGTGAGCACTGAGCAGGGACCTAAGCGATTCGTTTAGAAAGTTGTTCAGGGTGCTTATGGAGTGAACATACTGAAAGTCCTGACATATACCAAATGAAAGCTCATGAAATTCTCTACAACTTTCATCTCATATATTTTTTTCGAATTCACAACCATTTTCGAGCTACATGCTCCGGAAAAGTGAAAATTTTCGAAAAACAGATTTTTACCTGAAAAATAGAAAATTGTATTTTAAAGATGATAAAAAAAGTAGGACCTCCGGTGCTTATAATTGGCACCAGGGTGTCTCTCCTACATGTTTCCACCCCACTCTTGAGGGGGCAGCTCATTCCCGAGCCACTGCTGATCTTGGTGGTAGGTGCGCCGGGAATGCTGTTTAGCTGCGCTCTCAGTTGGTGGGAGGGATAGCTGCTATTTAACCTGTCTTGCTGGTGCCCCATACCATGTGAGGAAGCAAATATTCCCAGCCTCTTCAACCTCGCCTTGGGTGGAGGAGGAATTGTAAAAGATCACTGCCGCTTCCTTGATGATTTCTGACTAAAGTACAATTTTGAGAAGCCCACCTTGCTTTTCCTTAAAGTTGAAGAGTTAAAATCTGTTTTTCGAAAATTTTCACTTTTCCAGAACGTGTAGCACGAAAACGGTTGCTAATTCGAAAAAAGTATATAAAATGAAAGTTCTAGAGAATTTCATGATCTTTCATTTTGTATAAGACAATTTTTCCCTACGACGCACTATTTTAGAGATATAAGCGAGAAAAATAAAAGTGGGACTTTCTTTATGAAACACATCCCCAGGGAGGGGCGAAAACTACCTCTATATATAAAAAAATTGATCCAAAACAGCAATTACTGCTGAAAAAACGAAATATCTAAGTTTTGTTAAAGTGATAAGAAACTGCATCAGGTCCGACGTAATCTTCATAAACTGCACCTATAGGGTTAAGAAATCTAAGTTTAAAGGGCACGAGAAAAACAAGAAAAACGTAAAACCCAAATCTATTTTCGTGGATGCTATGATTAGCAGAAATTGCGTAGTACTCTAGAATAGAAATAGAAACTTACGTACATCAATGTCCTACAGTGTCGACCCTCAGAGGGTGTGAAAACTACCCCCATTCAAGATTCAACTATAAAAAAGCTGCAGTGACCTTCAAAAAAGCTCGAAACCCCGGAAGTTTGTAAAGGTGAGAAGAGTCTGCAGTAGTTTGAAACTCATGTCCTATCAATGTTATTAAGTAACACCCCCAAAAAGGTGGAGTGGAATTGAATAACAACAGTGGTACGTGACTTTCTAAGTCTAATTTTGAGTACTATGCAATTTTAACCTATCATAGAATCCATAAAAATGGAAATAGTTTTGGATCAATGTTTTTTTCTTGTTTTTTTCTGTTATTTAAGATAAAAGGTGATAGTTTAGTTTTGAAAACTACCCCTCACTGGGGGGTGTATTTCATATCTATTGTATGTACGCTGCTATTTAACTTTAATTTGTATAATTTGATTGATTATAATAATAATAATTTATTGATTCCTTTGCCATTAAAACAATGGACAGAACAAGTCATAAAAGATGTAACAACTATTCTCGTAGCTTAATCTTCCTTTTACTCAATTCCAGGGGTGTTTTTTGGCTCTAGTTAATGATTTTTCTTGACCTTGGATTCGGATTCAGCGACCGAAAATACATAGGGATACATGGGTCTGGTTCGCTGGTTTGATTTTTTTTTTGTTTGGCTGTGTAGTTAGTAGGTATTTTAGGAGTAGCTGATACCGATTCTGATTTCAAAAATTAAGAACTTGAACGGTGAATACAACATGGGTGTCGTAATCGGAATATTTTTGTAGATTTACATGAAATTTCATATAGGGAGATTTCAGGATAAATGAAAAAAAGCTTTATAATTTTAGGCGACCTTTTTGAGGTGGTTCAATGTTTTTTTCATAAATAAAACAATACAATGAAGTTTATAAAACTTAAATATGGAACATTCTATTTTTAAAAATGAGCCTGTAGATCTCGTAACGAAATTCCCTGTGTTGAAAGTGCGTTACATTTATTTAATAGTCGAAAAGGGTGGCAGTTGTAAAAGAAAGGTTTGGAAAAGCAAAGCGGAGTGCTTTAAAACGATTTCAATCTCTAAAAGCCACGCTTTTTCCTTGTACTCAAACAATACTAGACATTATATTGCTACTCGATGCAAATTGTTTGGGTACAGTTAGGTCAAAAAAGGTAGAGTTTATTTAGACTGCGCCTACAGTACGGCAGTAACTGTATATATCTTTGATTAATGCATACTTTATTTTACGTGATTAAATAAGTGAGAAGAAACTGAATTTTACTAAAGAACTGTGGAAAAATAAACCTATTTTGTGCCGTTTTATATACCCAGCTGGTAATATGGAAAAGCAATGGCCAACGATCTTCAGAAACCTGCAGTGTATCTTTTTAAATATATGTAGGTATCCTTTCTAATAATTTCTCCCACTTTTTACTTAGTATATTTTTGACATCCCAAAAAAAGTATTAAAAACATAAAATTTCGGTAATGAGAAAAAGCCTTATAAATAGCGGACAGTTGAGATCCGGGAAGCGCCTCAGTGTTATATGCACTAGATTCTTATATACCACAATTTGAGAATTATATAGTTCTTTCGACTAATATTAACTGATTGATATATTATTCATACCTTTTCTGGCAACATCAAAATTTTACATTTTTAACTAAGAAACTTCAAATATTTTTAATGTAGAGGCTCAACGTGCGGATATGCAGATAGAAAGATTTATGTATTCAAAGGCAAATTAAGTCATTTTATAACATTATTCTATCGCATATATAAAATCGAGGGGGAGCAAGTGCTACTGTTGTGGGCGACAACATGGCTAGTAGCTGTTATCTCTCTTGAGTTCGAGTCTGAGCTGCGGCAGATGGCAATGTCACAGTGAACATTTGTTGTCTGTGTGTGCGTATTTTGGATGAGTGCTGAAATAGCTACTCCACCAGAACGGTAAATAAATAAGACAATTAAAAAAATATTAATTATACGTTGGACAAACAGGAGGAACATGTGGAAGAAGGATAGCGGAACATAAAAGAAATTTGAACAATTCAATTCAAGATTGAATTTACATGTCAAATACTTAATACTAGATGATAATTTAATTTTACATAATAAAAAATTACGATTATCATTTTTAGAATTATCAAACGCATTTTGTGAAAATTCAGTAAACAAATTTATTTCTATGGAATAATTATCTTATACTGATTGTAAGAATTTACAATATTACCTACTAAGTATACCTTTAGAATCAATCTGCAAAGAAACATTTTAGGATAGAGTTTCCTCTAGCATTTTCAATATGTATAACCCGTATTATTGAGATATGTATACAATATGTCTGAAATATATCTTTAGGTCACGTAATGAAATTTTAAGGGCATCCGGGGTTATTTGATTTCATAAATGAAATCAGACTCCTGTCTGTCCGACGGAGGGTAGAATTGATCAATTTCAATCTAGTGCTTCCTGATAACCATCTTGGAAAGTAATTTTTGGAACAGTTGCTTTTACCAGTATTTCTTGTAATCGATATAAAGAATCATTGGTTGTACTACCAGTGAATTGCGAGTATTTCATAGTTATCGTGTAACGGATATTTAGATATGTATGTATATGCATATAAAAACCAAAGGAGTACATTATACCCTTCGCCGCATTTTTAATGTTCCATATTATTATATTTCATACTTGGTATACTCTTTTGCAGTTCTTTGAACATAAGTTAATTATTAAGTACAATTCCTATATCTGTATCTTTAATCATCACCTGATGATGTCATTTTGATAGTACGCACTATTTTTGTATTTGTAATATATTAACAAAGGTGTTACAATATTCTTCATATTTAGTCAAATGTTTATGTTTATGTTTCTACAAACCTAAAAATTTATCATAATAGAAATATTACACAGAAAATTAAGCAGAAATCCCGTATCTACCTTAATCAATTTAAATATTTGCCCTAAAAAAATAAAAAGAGATACATTTTCACATAAAAGATACATAAATATAAAAAACTACAGTCCAATAGTTGTTTTGTGTAATCTTGGTAATATTGTTTATAATTCATTATTTAAATAATGGCAATGATACTCTCTTTAAAATCGCTTTATACGATATAATCTCTTTTCATCTTAATTCTCAAATATCCTGTTGTCAATACGAGTTTATAGCGAGTATATCTACAATAACTAATTTGGTGAGCATTACTCATTTCATTGCGAATACGCTGTTGGTCAAGTGGATGTGATTTGTACAAAGTCAAAAGCATTTGACAGGCTTGATCATGGGCTTCTATTGCAAAAAATGCAAAAATTTGGATTTAGTTTAGATTTTTTAACCCTCTCCTGGTAATAGAAAATTAAATGTACAGTACCAAAGTTTTTCATCCATTGATGTGTTAGCAACATTAGAAGTTCTGCAGGGTTCGATGCTGGGGCCACTGTTAATTATTCTATTTGTCAACGATATTTTACAAGTACATTCAAAGCAATGCTCTTTTATATACATGATCTTAAATTGTTCGTGTGTACATACTCTGATGCAGATTGTCGCCATTTACAACATGATCTTTCAAAAAATAATTTATAGTATGGTATAATTCTAATAGATAGAAAAGTCCATGAAATAACGTACAATCCAAAAAAAGTGACTTACAATGCCTCCTTGATAATTGACAAAGAATTACAAATTTCATTTCGTCCGCCATCTTTGACAGTTCTATTTGACATACGGTATGCTGATTGATCATAAATGAGTTTTATTTTTGCCAACTTTGGTGAAATTACTCCTTCTTATAGAAAAGATATTCAATTTTGATTCTTTCGGCCATTTTTGGTGTTTTCTATTTTTTTTTTCCAAGATGGCGGATTGACAAATACATATCGGACAGGTATATATTTTTTAAGAATTTTATTCAAAATAAGCCAGTATTTTTAAAATTCCCATTCGATTACTAGTACAAGATATATTAAGCAGATAAGTTGAAAATGCCTGAAAGCGCGACAAAATGTGCATATAGCTTTTGACGAACAAGGAATTTTTGGGCACAAATATTTTTTTCGTAATCAGGAATCAACAATAAAATTTCAGGTTGAATGTTGTCTCCGACATTCAACTGCAATATTAGAATGCCATGAAACGTCGAGATTTTAAGTTTGAGCAGAAAAAAATATTCTGTCTGTCGGTCTGTAACTTTTTTTGTGCGCACAATTACTCTGGAACCGTATAAGATATTGACTTGAGAGGTACACATTTGTATTTTAACGATATCTGGAACTAGATTATATTTTGATCTTATTCTGCTGACGGATTGGGGGGTAAATAAGTAAATCAAGCAAGTAAGAGTGCATAAAATTTGTATTTAGTATATATAAGAGAAGCTAAGGTGTCACACAAATTTTTGGCATTAGCCACCCCCATTACCGCCCCCACCCATTATCAAACGGAGTGAAAAAATTAAATTTAGTGTGTGTTTAGTAAGAACAAAATGCCCCAATTTTTTTTTTACTTCATCCACCTCCACTACCAATTTTGTGTAATACATAAGATCGCACTCACTCCTTTTTAGAAAATATGTGCACGGATTACTTATAATTATAGTGTAAGTTACTCTGCAAATGCCGTTCGGTTATTTGACAGAAAATATCCAATCGTCAATACGCGTAAGGTATATCGGAAACATCACTTATAAACATAAAAAACAGAGGCACGAGAGGGGAACCCTGAGATACTTCATATCTTGATACCATTCTCTGACTAATAACTTCTTGCTTTGAACATATTGTCAGCAATTAGTAAAGTAAGATATTACAAGGTTTAAGAAATATGTATAGCATAGGTAGTAATAACTTACAATCTAATTTATCAAATTATTTGGGGAAATTAGTATAGATGATATCTGCCTGTCCCCTTTGGTAAACTTGTATAGAACAAAGCAAACATAAACGTTTCGAAAATATTTTTTCACCATCTTCAGACGATTTTCAAAACTGTCTGAAACGTCGTTGACTTGATCAGGTGTTAGCATGCGTCCTTCATCGGGCGTCTCAGAAATATTTTGTTTTTTATATCGTTGTCATTTTGCTGGAATACATATAGTGCCCTCAAATCTCACATCATTTGTACCGTGAGAAAAATAAATTTCTTTTGTTTTTCATGTCGGGAAAATTAATTTTATTATATTTAGGATTCAAGTATTCTCGCAATTTCTCACCACCCTGTATGAGTTGCAAGTATTGTACGAGAGGATGTTGATTCCAACTGATCCTCAGCTTTTATCAGATCGTTCTTTCATTCCCTAGATGAAGGGTCACTCGATTCCTTATCTGGGGGCTTCTAATGTGCATTTTATACTTCTATCTTCCACAATCAACAGATACAATTCATGCTGCTCTCTAGGAAGCTTTCGATTCATTCAACTTCCGGTCTGTCGCAACGCCAAGGATTTTTCGAATAATAGCAGGATATTGAAGGGTAGCGTATTTTAGATGAGTTTATAAAATTTTATGAGGAGAAATACAATGCATTTCATCCTCTTGGCTTAAATTCTTTTCATCATGTCGATGGTAAATAAATATGATTATGTAACTGATAGTATGAATATACAATATAGAATTTATTTATACTTAAGCGTATAGGGCAATTCGTACCATGCTCTAAATATTGAATTTACGAACATAAAGTCATAGACCTTAAAGCAAAGAAACAGTATGACGCACATAACATATTTAAGATTAGGCATAAAGAAACCGACGACGTTTTACCAAAAGGAAAAGATAGTTGGTGAATATACTAGCTAAACTTACATGTGTTCCTCCTAGTATTTAAAAGGCATGGCAGGTCCCAACTAACGTTAAAATTTAAAAGAGACGTCGTTTGCTCGAACGGGTTTTTTCGTTTAATTCTGTTTTCCGTATCAGCAACCAAAAATTTGTAAGTGCAGTGCAAGTGTTAGTTTTAAGTTTTTTATTCATTAGTTTTAGGCTCGTGCGAGCATATTTCCTAAGCATAACCTAGTTTTAAGTCTGCCTAAGGCGGACAGGTGTCCTAGCTGTAACAAGCATTATCGTCAAACCAAATCGGACCGCCTCGTACAACCACACATTTACCACGATGCTGCGCGCCGTGGTTGTCTGGTTGGCTCCGGGCCGGGATCCGATGAGGTGCATTCTTGTAACAAGAAATGTCAAATAAATTTGTTTTGTTGTTGTTGTTGAATGTCAGTCAATATTCCGTTGAAGCAACGTCGAGCGCGGTTAGTACTTGGATGGGTGACCCATCTTGGGAAATACAGCGTTCTCGTAGTGGATATACCATCCTTCGGAGGGGATGTAAAGCAGGCGGTCCCCTGTCTATTAAATGTTAGGCAAGTAAAAATCCCTACTCTATTTAAGGGAAGAGGTTCGACAAAATTTCCAGGTTGGGGGTAGCTCGTTTCCTGGCGTCGATGATAGGCCCTGGTGGCGGAAATAGGCCGACGTTAAATAAATAGATTAAAAAAAAGTTCACTGTCGACTAACTTTAGTAAAATCAAGGAGAAGTTATAGCAGCGGTCAAAATAGCTTCAATGGGTGTCCAGTTAGAGTTTCCTCGAAAGATTGTGCAAAAACAGCTAACTTTATAAAAAATAAAACGTTCTTTATAACCCTTTCAATACTTAATCTCTACTACAACGTAAAATTATTTTCAACTATGCAAGGTGTCACAAAAACGAGTTACACAAGAAAGTATATATTTTTTAAATGGAACACTCTCTATTTCTTCGCGCTAGTTAAGCCTCCAATGGTCTTGTATCACATCCTAAAATATTTTGTCAATCGAATGCAGCATTGCCAAGTTATGATTTTTTTCGTTTTTTTTTTGGCAATTTACAAATATTCTTTTGACTGCCATGTCTCCGCGATTTATTAATTGTCTTTTCTAAAAATGCAGGATGTTGTTTGAAAATAGTGTATTTACTGAAAAACATTTTTGAAATAAATTAATATTATACCGGGTATCCAAAATATTTGTTTACATTTCTTGACATTTAATTATTATCTTTCTCAATTTTTTTAAATGAAATGCCTATATTTCTTCTACATGTATGAATAAAGCATACAATTCCCCACATTTTAATATTTATTTATAATGTATTGTGAACTAAAAAAATAGCACTTCAAAATGGTAGACATGATTTTTCGGCATTACATTCCATTCAAAAGATATTCAATTTTAATTGGAATTTTTCATGCAAGAAAAATTTTTTTTTCAAATTCACCAAAGAATAATGTATGCAGATATCGATCTGAAATTTTTACCAGATATTCCCTCCTATATAACACGTACTTCAGTAAAGTTTCAAAAATTTTTCTAAAATTTTGCTGAAATTAAAGTTTTTTTCCTAAATTTCGTTTTTTTTTTTTAATTTACTCCTGGCCTAATAAAGCGAGGGCTCACTTTATAGGTTGAACTTTTTTCTTACATTAATAACTTTCTATTTAAACACAAAAAAAATGATTTTTGGGAACGAAACGATGACATCAGTTGGCACGCTATAAGGGCTTATTTTGGACGTCCAACGCATCAACATAAAACAAAAAAATCGTAGTTATCTATTTTCGCCATGTCAAATTACAATTCGACTGGACTATGTCGTCCTGACATATTACCTTGCGTGACATTAATAGATGATGCGAAAAAATCGATTAAGTACACTAGCATCAGGTGTTTCTGTATTATAAATAAATTAAAATAATTAAGATCATCATCCTTGTAATAGTCTGCAGTTAATAGAATCATCAATCATATAATTACATTTGACACTTGATATTATTCTGCTGAGAACTTTCTGATACTGCTTGACGAGAGTTTACTAGGGTATAAACTTTTCTCATTAGTCTTCATTAATTTAATTGGTCTAGGTATGCCTTTGCCGACTTTATCAAGAATTATTTTAAACTGAATAAACGCTGTACAACGAATAGTAAAATTGGTTAGCATTTTCATGGGTGAAATTATGTATGACATAAATTACTGAGTTAGTTGTTAAGAGTTAAATTTAGTACAAAAACACACGAAGAGTAGACTTGCTGGCGCACAGTGGGAAATTGTCAAGTTCTAGGTGGGCAAAATTCTACAAATTTGCAAATGAACAGAAAATATTCATTAGAAAAACGGAAAAACATTAAAAAAAAATTAGGCACTAAGGGAGTAGTTTTGAGAGGGTCGAAAAAATAAATTTATTTTTAAAATTCTGAATTTGGTTACCGTTACCAATTTATGGAATCAGAAAATTTCGATTTATAAATATATATTAACGCTTTTTAAAATAAGTAACATTCGATAAAAATATTTGTTATTATATTATTTTTTGTTATTTTATATCTATAGTAACATAATTTTAAATATGTAGGTAAGTAAGCTACATATTGTCAAAGACTACCCATTTTTTTTACTATTTTTGGTGTATTCACAGCACAATATTATCGTATCTACAAAGTTTCAGAATTTTAAAATTAAATTTATTCTCTCTCAAAAACTACCCCCTTAGTTATTTTTTCAATATTTTTCCGCTTTCCTAATGAATATTTTCTGTTCATTTGCAAATTTGTAGAATTTTGTCCACCTAGAACTTGAAAATTTACCACTGTGTGGCGTCCTGATTTTCTTTATCTTCCTTTACGTCTCTGAGACATGGACCGTTAAGTATGTGTGACTTTAGAGAATTCCGTAAATGTTTCCTGGGCAGCCGATTGTACCAAACTAACAACTTGGTTCTCCAAGAAATACATCCTTAATTTTTTACCCCCGTTAATAATAGGATGAAGGTGGTAGCGGGGGTGGCCGATGTCAAAATATATTTTGCGGGCTTTGGTTCTCGTTCATACACTAAATCCCAATTTTATGGACTCCAGATCTCCTATAACACGTAGGAGTACCAGAGGACCCCGCACTTTTTATACGAAATTTGGGTTTAACTCCCTGGGGCTGAAACTTTGCAGAGTGGTAGTTTATGACATATAGATCAAAAGTCTCCATACAAAAAATTTTAATGACAGGGTTTCGAGAAATTGGCCAAAGGTCATAATTTAACAATCTTTTCAACTAAAAATAATTTTCATCTGTAAAACGGATTCTCAAATGACAAAAATATATCATTCATTTTTTGTTAAGAATAATATATTGTATTAGTTTGAACTTATTTTACAACAAACTTATTGTTGGCAAAAATTCTAATTCGTACGTACCCACCATTTTTTTGACAAATAATCTTAAGTAAGCCATGAAAACAAAAGTTATTGCAAGTGTCAATTTATTTAATTTAATTTATTTATTTGCTTACTTTCTTTATTAATTTTTGCATTATTAAACAATAATTTTGTTGTAAAATTAATTGAAACTAGAACAACACATTTTTCTGAACAAAAAATGAAGAATGCATTTTTTTTTAAGTTAAATTCAAAAATTATTTTTAGTTGAAAAAATTGTTAAATTATGACTTTCTTTGGCCAATATCTCGAAACCTTGTCATTAAAATTTTTTGTATCCGTGGAGACTTGTCATAAACTACCACTGTGCAAAGTTTCAGCTCCAGAGAGTGAAACCCAAATTACATATAAAAAGTGTGGAGCTCTCTCAATTTGATATCTTAAACCATTCCGGAGTAATGGGTAGCACAAAAAAAATTACAGACAGCTGACAGATAGGTATGTCTGTTTGTAACTCTGTAACAGACAGATTTTTTTTTTACTAAAACTTAAAATCTTGATGATCCATAACATTGCCAGCCTATTTGAGCAAAAAAAAAATGAAATCTAATTTTTTACGATTAAGTACTATACAGGGTGGACCAAATTAGATGGGATTTGAGGTTTTCTCTAAAACTATGGCAGATAGACAAAAACCAATATAGGTTTCCTGAGCTCGATTTTCGAGAAACAAACAATGATGCAAACCGCGATCGTCGATCTTTTTCGACTACCGAGCTACAGAGCGTTTTTGGAAAATTGGCATTTTTCAATTACCAAGTGACGAATCGAAAATCGAGTGACACATTCTTAAGGCACTTTTTTGAGTAGAATACGTTGCTGATAAAAAGGATATTATGCATGCCTCAGTTTTCGAGATATAGACATTTTTTTTTTTTTTTAATGAAACATCCTATAAATTATTTCATTATTTGATCACACCTTACATTAGCTATCCAACGATATGTCATATGTCATATTTATCTCTAAAAAAAATGGTTAATTTTCGAAAAATTTAATATATTTTTGTGGCCATGGAAAACTATTAACATTTCTTATAATATAAAATAACAAACATCTTTGCATATTTATAGTATTTCTAACATTTATTGTCAAAAAAATAGTCAAAAACTAATTTGTGAGTTAATTGTGAGTGACCATTGTTAAAAATGGTTCAATTTAGTAATGGTGAAAATATGATATGATTAACAGCCGGTTTTACAATCGCAAGTTAACTTTCATGTTAGTTGACTCTTACTTGCAAGTTAACTACAACTTTGGTTTTTCAATATATGATTTGTAAACGAGACGTTGTGAATAAAACTTACTTCAAATATAAATGTCAGAAGCGATTTCTGAGTTTGTGGTTTATTATTAAGTAAGTATGTACAATATGTATGTACAATTTTTTATAAATTTATATTCATATAATTTACTCTATATTCTAGTACAAAACAAGGAAACGTTTATTTTAGCAATAAAAATGTATTTTATATTAAGTATTACATCATGGATAATAAAAGGTGCGCAAATTTTTCTGCGGATGAGGAGGATATTCTCGCAAATTTATTAGAAAAATATAGGAATAAAAATATATTCTTCAAAAAAGTTAGGCCTATATACCGGATTACCTTGGGCTTTCTTGGCTCCTCATCACTGCTATACCTATGCATTTACTTCGTACGTATCCATTTTTAAACGAAATATCAAAACATTGTTTTGTGGTAGTTATTTTATAGATTATAAATTGCTAGTAAACTACCAACTTCTAGTTTACTCACACTTCATCCGCTAGTAAAGTTAACTACTAGATAACTACGACCTTGAAAATGACCAGCTATTGTAAAACCCAATTTCTATAATAACCTGAAAGTTAACTCTGACTGGCAGTTAACCAGCGATTGTAAAACCGGGTGTAAGTGTTTTATAGAATGCGGAGAAGATTCAAATGTAGCTTTCAAGGTTTATTTTAATAGGTAGGTTATAGATAGCAAAACTTTTTGCAAAAGTACCGCCTAAACAATATTTTTTATCCAGAAAAGAGACAGACATAAAAATATTCAAAAGGCTACAACAAAATTTAAAAGAGTTTGGATCATTTGTAAAACCTCGAGCAAAAATATACAAAAAGCAGGTAGAGAAGTTGTAGAAAATATTGTTCTTGAAACTGTGAGAGAAAATTCTAATATAATATTGTGTCGCGAAATACAGAAAAATTTAGAAATCCCAAAAACAACTGGTTGCATTGCTAAAGAAAAAAATTGAAACCCTACAAAGTTAGGATTAGTTACCATCTATACCCAAACGACTTTCAAAGGCGTCTCGATTTTTGCCAGTGGTTTTTGCGTGAGCGAAATGAAGTATCAGCATTTGAAGGAACAGTTATATGGACAGACGAGGGGTCTTCGGAATTTTTAACCGCCATAATAATCACCACTGGGCTCATGAAAATCCGTACTTAACCGCTGCAGTTAATTGTCAATGACGATTTGGATTTGGTGTATGGTGTGGTTTTATTAGATACCAAATAATAGGTCTTCACGGTAATTTGAATACCGAAAATTTTATTAACATTCTACGACAAGAAATAGAGACCTTTGTAGACAATACGCCTGTAAGACAATTTCTAAGCTTAATTTAGCAACAGGATGGCGTCTCGGGTAATACGTTAAATGGAACACGAAATTATTCAAATGCTCAATTTGGGGAGGATTGGATAGGTATCTATATATCACTCAGGATTAGTTTATTTATATCTAGTTAGCTAAGTTAACTAAATTGATGACTAACAATTCGTCACTGGAAAAACGAAGAGGCGTATCTCACATAAATATACATTATAGATACGCATCTTCGTCTTTCCAGTGACGAATTAACTGGACATTAATAAACAAAGTAGTTTAGATATTGTTTAATTTGAAGAAAACAATGGTTCTATTTTGTGGCCAGCTAGATCTCCCGATATAACCCGACTTTTGGCTTTGGAGTTATTTAAAATATATTATATACAGAGAACGTTCCAGTGGCGCAGCCAGAAAATTCATCTGGGGGGGGGGGCAATAGAACCGGCCTCCCTAGAGGATGAGGAAAATTTTTCAGAAAATGGTTGAAAACGGATGTATATCTAGACTCTTCTATTAGATAATATTGGCATTAATTACAAAATATTTATTTCAAGGGATAATTTAGATACTGCTTTGTACTGCTTCTTTATTTTTTGGCCCATGGAAGACGGCTTGGGGGGGGCCCGGGCCCCATGGCTCCCCCCCTGGCTGCGTCCATGGAACGTTCTAATAACATGGAAGAATTTGAAAACACAACATTAGCTACGTTTCGGACAATAACTCCTGTCATGATTGGAAATTCAACAAATGCTGTAAGGAGAAGGTGTCAAAAATGCATAGATGACAATGGAGGACAATTCGAACATTTATTGTAGTTTAGTTTTTTCTATTTTATATTATAAGAAGTGTTGAATAGTTTTCCATGGCCTTCTCACAAATATATTAAATTCTTCGAGAATTAACCACATTTTCTAGAGATAAATATGACATGTGATATATTCTTGCATAGCTAACTTAAGTTGTGATCGAATAATGTAATAATTTAAAGGGTGTTATATTTAAAATAACACAAATTATGTCTTTATCCCGAAAAGTGAGGCATGCATAATTTTCTTCTTTTCAGCAAAGGATTCTACTTAAAAAAGTGCCTAGAATGTGTTACTCGATTTTCGATTCGACACTTGGTAATTGAGATATAGACATAGAGGCATCCAAAAATGCCAATTTTCCAAAAACGCTCTGTAGCTCGGTAGTCGAAAAAGATAAGACGATCGCAGTTTGCGCCATTGTTTGTTTCTCGAAAGTCGAGCTCAGGACACTCCATTGGTTTTCTATCTATCTGCTATAGTGTTAGAGAAAACCCCAAATCCCATCTAATTTGGTCCATCCCGTACACCAACGATTTTTGGAAATAACTTTATATAAAAGAGGACTTTATTTTTGGATGTACAATCAAGCCACAGAAATATCAAGACAAATTTGCACCACCATGTATTTTGTTTACAGTACGAAATCCTCGATACGCGAGTCCGACTCGTAATTCACCGGTTTTTTAATCGCGTGTCCCTCAATACTGATTACTTTTTTAAACGGCGCCACTGATATAACACGCGCTGCACCACAAAAACTGCGATTGCATTCGCCGGTCAGCGTTAACCTAAATTTAGAAAAACTAATGAAAAATCTGATTATGCCATGTCCGTCAATCAAAGTTGAGGCTGGAATCCGTGTGTAATCCATCAGGAAATGATGTGAACGGGGCTTTCCGTAGCCATTGAAGTGTGACCGCGCGATAGGCATTGAAGCAGGACCCCTGGGAAATCAGCTAAACCTCAGCCGCTACGGCCCACAGAAGCTCACTGATAGACCTCTTTAGATACGTTCGTATTTTTACCAGATTTTTACTAATGGCTTTTCGAATTATACCTCCTTTTACGCGGTTTATTAATTTCTTGTCGATTTTACGTGCAACAATTGAACGTGTGATTTTCAGCTTTAGCATCGGTATCTAGTTCAAACGTAGTCCAGGCTGTAAACAGTTTTCACGTAGGAATCTGATAATTATAGTGAATGGATTTGAATGGTGTTTATTTTCACTCAAATATGAAAGCTAAAAAGGTTATTAAATGTCAAATGCAGTTAAAGATAGTTTTGTCTTACTCATAATTTATTTACTTTATACTTTCTTTTAAGATTCTCCCCGGTTAAGTATGTGAAATTGGGTCTAACGGCTTTTTGGGCTATTCATTCACATGAATGATGCTTATGATTAGGAATGCTCAATAAAATAAACCTCTATCCCCTATACAAGGTGTAATCAGTTTCATGTCATTAAAAAAAACTGGTGGTGGGGAACGAATAAACGAACAAAAAACCTTATATAACATGGGGTCTAAAACCCATAGTTTCAGAAAAAATAAATAAACAAAAATTTCGAAAATTTTCAATAATATTGTTTGAGAACTGCTGGAATGTTGGTATAGGCTTTTATCTTCGCGTATGTCGGCGCCTCTAACCATCAAATACGCTGATACGGCGCTTTCTAAGTGTCCCGCTCCATTATTAGAGACCGCGCATCGGCGAGGACACAAGTTGATAATCACACTTTTTTATGGCTTTTTAAAAGTAGGTAAGGCAAGGTCTTTAGCGGTGCGGTAAAGGTAAAAGACGTCGGCGTTTTCTGAGTGCTCAGTAGATCTGAAGAAAACTATACTCTCCCTTGTGCAATATTTTAGTTTCTGTGGGCACTTCGTTAAGTACACACGTCGAACC
Source organism: Rutpela maculata (assembly GCA_936432065.2). NCBI lineage: Eukaryota > Metazoa > Arthropoda > Insecta > Coleoptera > Cerambycidae > Rutpela > Rutpela maculata. The sequence goes on along the minus strand of OW386288.2, from coordinate 7,934,592 downwards.
AGTTGGTTGTTTTTGTATGTTGTTTTTGTTCTTTTTGAATCTTGGGCCACGTATTTACAGTTAATATTTATTTTATTGACTTACCGTTCAAGTCGTTAAGTTCTTGATTACGTACAGACACTACTTACTTGTTCGTTCTTTTTGTGTTGCTTTTTGGATTTTGGACCAGTTTTTATTTTTATTTTTTTTATAGACAACGTTAGTTGATAGTTTAGTGTGGTATTTTAATGTGCATAGAAACCATAAGAAATGATCCTAATTTATCAAATGTGTTGAACAGAGTGCGTATGTTCTTAGTTCGAAGTGCCGAAAAATGTAATGGCTTCCGTGATGCAGACGGAAGCCATTTCGAACAATTTATGTAAATCAACAATTATTTATTGGTAAGTTCTAGATTTACCGAATATTTTAGTTTTCGATACCTGATCGGTAATTCGTTAAATAAATCAGATTTTTCCCTAACTTAAAATAGACATAATTGTTTTCTGTTATCGTATCTCAGACGTCTAACTCTTTATTTCCCAATGTCATGCAATAATTTCTCATTTTTTAAGCTTTTAACCCAGAACACTCATTTAGGTTACAAATGTTAATAAATCACATTTAAATCTGAAAAATTATAAACAACAATAAAAGCTCCAATAATTTGTTCTAAATTAAAAAAAAACACACATGTAAAGAAATGCCGTGTTTAAACCTCTACGCCCATCATTTGCTTGCAGTTATGCAAAAGGAGAATTATTACATTTTTATAATTGGTTCCGTTGAGGTGGTCATCAAAGGCGCCGGCCTTTTTTGCTTTGAAACTGCGGGCCGCCGCGTGCCGGCGATAACGAGGCGGCCGGTAATCTTTGCACTTTTTTATGACAACTTAAAAGTTATATAACTGGAAAATACACGTCCATTGACCCAGTGGTTCTCAAATGTTTCCTATCCTAATATTCTAATTGTTAACCTTGGTCAGTTTTTTTAAAGTGCCCCTAGAGGAAAAAGTCATAAAGATTTTTTGTTTGTCTAGTCGGTCCCCATTACCAGTTTTTTTTAATGACATGATACTAACTACACTCTGTATTACTAGTTATGGGTGTAACAACCCTCAACTTTAGAAGTAATTTTTTTCAAAACCATTGAAGATAATTAAATGAAATTAATGGAAGACGTTGATATAAAATAACTTTATATTTTACATTTTTTTACATTCCTATTACGTCATTTAGTATATAGAAAAAAATAATTTAATTTTTGAGGATGTTTGAGTGACACCTACCAACTAAATCTATATTATCGTGTGTAAAAATTACTTCAAAGTCAGATTAGTGGAAGATGCTTAAAAATATAAACCAAAGTAATGAACACAAGCACACAAAGAAAATTAAGTGCGAAGACCTAGACCACTTAATTCCTACTCATTTGGAAGCTAATAATCGAAAAAATATACTACTACTTTTAACTTTCAATTATCATTTTTCTTTACTTAAGAAGTACTGATTTTATTAGACAATATGAATCCACAGTAATATCTCCTCAGGGAGGGACACTAGCAAAAAATGTTTCAGACAAAAGTTGTTCCGTTTAAAGGGGGATGTCTTTTCTAAGCTGATAGTTTTGAAGAAAATTAATTTTAAAATTGAGAGTTGTTACCCCCATTACTCTGGTAATATAGGGGATATAGGTTTATATTATATTTTATTGAGCATTCCTAGTCCTAGCAAGATTAATGTGAATGAATAGCCCAATAAGTCGCTGGGCCTAATTCCACATACTTAACCGGCGCGGCCAAACTCTTTAGTGTTTATGTTTTGAGGAAAAAACATAATTATAAGTATAATAAATGACTACAATATGGTATTTTGATCTCTAGAAAAACATTTTTTTAACGAGTTTATCATTTACATAACACAACGAAAAATTAACATTAGCCAAAGTCCTGATTGTTTCTACTAGTGACACACAAAACGAAGGTACTAATCAATAAATCAATTAGTGATAATTACCACCTATCCCCGACATGATGCCAGCAACTAACCAATTCTGACCTAAATTTTGATGCGCCCTCGTAGGTCAGTTAGAGAGGAAGGGTACGTGTATCTTTAGAAAAAGCATTTTCTGCTCTCCATTAACAAGATTAAACTGGTACGGAGATACCCTTTGTATCGACGTTCCACACAAGACACCACAACAATGACGTGCTTGCTATTGTTGAAAATTCATTCTAGGAAAACATATCACTTACGCTAAATTAAAAAAAAAACGACACACCGTATTAGCAATTCGAAGATGGGATTTTCTGCACTCGAAATAAACGGTGTAACACAGATTCGAACAGTTTTAGGCCACGAGTTTTACAATGCATTACAACTTATAACTTTTTTTGACCACTAAAGTTCATATACATTTTAGTACACTAAGCGAAGCAGTAAAAATGGTAAAGTTCCCGGCCCGAAAACGATGAAAGGAATTTCCTTATTTTTTTGCAATATGCTTTATCAAAATCTATATTGTCGCATTACTTGCTTTTATTTTTAAGGGTGGAGACCACCCCTAAAAATTAAAAAATTAATAACTCTTCTAATTTTACGAATAAATTAACGAAAATCCATATACTTATGTTTTTGAGGTCGCTGAATACGTCTGTGAGATCAAAACTTATGAGACGAAAATATTAAGGGTTGAAGTCACCCTTAAATACTGAAAAATGAATGTCCTAATTTTACGAAAATCCATATACTTACTCATGTTTTTGGGGTCGCTGAATATGATTATGAGATCAAAACATAAGAAGACGAAAATTGAGGGTTGAAACCACCCTTAAATACTGAAAAATTAATAATTCTTCTAACATTACGAGTAAATTCACGAAAATCCATATAGTTATGTTTTTTAGGTCGCTGAATATGATTATGAGGTCTAAATTTATTAAAAAAAAATGGTGGATTAAAAATGGTCACAAAAGAGTATAGTAATATGTCTAATTTTATTAAAAATACAGATTGTTATAAATAAATTAAATTAATACAATTAAGTAAACTAATTAATTAAAATTTTTAATCTGCACTCTAAACACGCTAAAGTGCAATGCAACCCGCCTTTTCTGCGCATTATTCAAGAAATAGGCGACTACCGCTCGTTTCTCTATCTACTATAAACATTTAAAATGCGCGTACAAACTGAAAAGTTTCAACATTGTTTCAAACTGTCATATCTCTGGAACAGTTTGTGGCAGGAATGAAAAATAAGAACCCAAACTCTTCGTTTTTGTATAAGCTTCATTTCATTCTTATATCAATCTTATAGTTTTCGAGATATTTCAATTTGAAATACATAATTTTGTTGCTTATGCGCTCAAGCGCCATCTTTAAACTTTTATATGTCTGGAACAGTTTGTCGTAGGACAATTTAAAGAAAACCAAACTATTCGTTTTTTTATAAGCTTCATTTTTGTATTCTTACCATTTAAAAAAATATATTTTCTGAGCAATTTCCAAAAAAACATAAGAAATTCCAAAAACCCGATTTAAAAAAAACTATATGAAAATTATCATTATTGAAAATGGGTACAGAATGAAAAATAATTAATTTGAGCATGTTAGTAATAATATGCATTAACAAGAGAAGGATTCTTAAAAATTTTGAATTGAATAAGACTAAAGTAATAAACTATCTTTGATTTCTACAGTATCAAAGGTCTTCGAGAAAATTATTAAAATAAGATTTAATAGTTTCCTCGACAAACATGAAATATTATCTAACATGCAATTCGGATTTAGAAATAAAATGTCAACAGAAGATGCTATAGCTTACTTAACAAACAATCTCTATCAATCATTAGATAACTGTCAACTTACTCTGTGTATCTTTATTGATTTGGAAAAAGCCTTCGATACCGTTAGCCACGAGCTATTATTAAAAAAACTAAAAAATATTGGTATCGGGGGTAATGCATTCAAACTAATGGAAAGTTACTTAATGAATTGAAGGCAGCAAGTAAAAGTAGATGGTACTATAAGCGACTCGAGAAAGGTTGAATATGGCGTTCCCCAAGGTACGGTCCTGGGTCCATTATTATTTAATATCTTTATAAACGATCTCTTAAAATTACCATCTAAAGGGAAGATATTGAATTTTGCTGACGATACCGCAGTTATTTATGTAGCCGATACTTGGAATACATTAAAAACTATGGCAGAGACAGATTTTAAATTAATCAAACAATGGTTCGACTACAACATACTCACCATAAATAAAGGTAAAACTAAATATCTCCCTTTTACATCCTATCAGAACAAACTACCCAAGCTAGATTCATTAAATATAAAATTAGATAGTGATAGTAGCAGTATGATGATTGAGGAGGCTGATTTTGTTAAATATTTGGGAATAATTATAGACAAACATCTTAGATGGAATTTACAAGTAAATTATATTGTAAAAAACTCTGCTCTCTACATTTAAATATCTTAAACAATTTCTAAACCTAAAAGAACTTAACATACTATACTATTCCTTGGTACAGTCACAGCTAATATATGGTATAATTGGTTGGGGAGGTGTAAGTAATAATTTCCTAAAAAACTTAAATATAATTAAAAAATGGCTGCTTAAAATTATTTACGGAAAGGATATTACTTATAATACCGATAAACTGTACCAAGAAACAAAAAAAATGGATGTAAGACAACTCTTTTGTGAAAAAATACTAATGCAGCTATATAAAAACAAAAATTATGTCACATATACAGACCATACTTACAATACACGAAATACATATATTGACAACTAAACCCAAAATTAACAAAACAATTGGTCAAAGGAATCACAAATTCATTGGCTTGAAAATTTATGACATCCTACCACCCGAAATAAAAAACATAACATCATCATCATTATACAGGAAAAATGTTAAATTATGGATTCAAAATACTCCTAGGTTAGTAGTTCAGCAAGTAATAAATACATATTAGTAAACAAATTAGTCAATAAAAAAAAACAAAAGCAAAATAAGACAGAAGAAAGCAAATATAGTTATTATATGGAAATAGATACATATTTATATACCGTGCGTGTAGCCGAGCGCTAGGCATCGGGAGTAAAATTACAACATCGCGCTTGCCAGCTGGCTGAAATGAAATAACAGGTTGGGATGCTCCGCTCGACGGAGGAATTTACGGCAGATGTGTTGTCATATCTATCGCGCTACGTGAATGTATATGCCTAATGGGAAATTACACCCACGGTATACTATATACGATTTTTCATATCTTTTTATTAAAATAAAGAACGCCATTTTCTACTTTTCTACTTTTCTACTACTGATTAATCTTGAATAGTAATATTTGGTAAATGCTCTACCGTCAAGTACTTAGTACTTTTACGGAGTAAACCTGAATATTAACTTATTCTCGATCCATGTTAAGTTATTCAATATGTATGTATATAATTTTTTTATTCTCTATCTCTCTTTTGTGTTAAATATTCATTAATTTAATACCTATCTCGCATTCAAGTACCCGGTACTTCTGCGAGTTCCCATCTTGTTTATTTACAATATTTGTCCATTGTCAACTATTCTGTTACATTTTATTTTGTATTATATTTTTTGTATTTGTTGTATATTGTACTGGATTTAAATGGTAAATAAACTATATTATTATTATATTATTATATGAAATTAGAGGAAAAATGGCGCCTAAATTTTTAAATGCACTACTTTTTTGTTTGTAACTTTTTTAGTTTTCATTATAAAAGGTCGTAATACGTCTCAGTCGAAAGAAAATGTTAATACCTTTAATTTTTACAAGAGTAAATTTTTTTTGTAGATTTTTAGTAATTTTAGATTTTAACGTATATTTTTTCTGAACATTTCGGCGCCATTTTGAAAATGTCATATATTTCTAAAACTAAACATCGGAGAAGAAACAAAGAACAGACCATTCGATTTGTTTTCGTAAAAGCTTTAATTTTGTACCCTTACATTTTTTTTTTTATTAAAGTCCACATTTTTCGAATAATTTAAAAAAACGTCTAGCAATACTGATTTTAGGGGGTGAAAATTGCAATTTTCAGTTCGCAATATCTCGAAAAATATGCATTTTATCAAAAAAATGTATATGACCTTTCTTTCTTATAATTTGTTTCTCTATCAGATTATGAGTATTTTTTGTTTTTTTTGCGACAACTTCTAAGAAGGGATGAAAGATAGAACCACCCCTAACCAAAAAGCAGGAAAAATGACAATATAGATTTTTATGTACATACTTTATGAAGCATGTTGAAGAAAAAAATTTGAAAAAACGTTACATGGTTTTCGGGCTGGGATTTAAAAGCTTCACTTACTGTACTATTTGTGCAAGTAAAAAAATAATAATACAATTTGTAACATAAAAAGTATTTAAAGTTATAAAAATATATAAAGTATAACATAAAACAGACGGATAATGAAAAGTTTACTTGACAGTAGTATTCAGGTTAAAAAGATTAAAATATGATAAAATGTCGGAAGTTAGAAGGGGATATCCACAAATTCAATAACCGAGTCAAAACAATGGGAACAAAGTAAAAATGTTGCTTTTTTAAACGACTTCAAAAAATTTACAAAAGAAGGAGATCAATTCGACTCGTTTTTTTATGTGCACAATCGTTACTCTGAATTGGCCTAAGTGATTTAGATGAAATCTTCCACAGACTTGGAGGTGATCCCATATTAATTTCATTAAGCTGCGTTTTGTGTAAGATGACAAAAATTTAAAAAAATTATTTTACTACAAAATTTTATAATATTTGGCGAAAGCAATGTGTCTATAAGGCCGATTTTCGGCCCTTTTTATTTTTGGTCAAAAATTTAGAAATTTTTTTTATCATATATATATGCTAGTGTGGGAAGAGGGGTTGGGAGTGTTAGGGTGTTGAAAAGTAGTAGGGGGAGCCCAGGGTGCAGTTTGTTCAAAGAAAATATGATTTTCAAGTTCAAAAACATCTAATCATGTGTACTAATGTAAACTGTTTCTTTAATAATTTAAGGGGGGGAGGGTTGGGATCTGGGATCTGTTTGGGGTGGAATAGGTTAAATATTGAATATATACGATAAAAAAAAATTGAAATTTTTTGACCGAAAATAAAAAATTGGTGGCTGCCCCACTAGCATTATTGCATACATGTTAAGCTGAATATAATTAGTTTATTATTATTACCAAATTCATTAACTTCATTGAAAATATATTATTTTGGGTATTCAGCAGATAACTTTCAAAGAAACCATTCTATTTCATTTCATTCATATCACTTTCAAATATGTTAACACATTCAGACTTGACAAATGACAACATTTACAGACGCTGCAAATCCTGCATAAGAATAATTCAGGGGGAATGCATTTTTTATGTTCAACGGATTGCCACACCGCGCCTTTATAAAGAGGGCAGAAGGTTTTCCACATCTCTACGTAGAGTGCTTTAGAAAGAAAACAAATGTCGTTCTCTGGTCACTCTTCACCGGTTTTCGTCATCAATCAGGGTTGGTTAGCGACACTTTACCCTCGAGGTCTCTATTTTCCTCCTAAAAGCTTTGATTTTATTGTAAAATTGACCTCTACCATTTATTTCTATTATGCACATGCGTTTGAAAGAGATGCAGCTCTTTTGGTATATCAAATAGTAAAAGCGCTTTGCATTAATAGCAAAACATTACAGAAATTATATAACATATTACAAAACTGTGTTGAAAAATGTTATACAAAAAATATTTTGTAGCAAATCATCACGCTATATAGCAGAAATTATATTGAGAGTCTTTCCTTGCTGGCTTGACCAATCATTGTTATCAAGAAATAAAAATCAGAACTAGCCATTCTTAAAAATTCTTAAAGCTCCAACCACATCGAATTTCACCATTTAGAAGGTCATTGCCATCACGTTGTAGATCATTTAAAAGATCACTTCCACTGTATCTATATCTAGTTTTAAATAACCCCAAAGCCAAAAGTCGGCAGGGTTATATCGGAAGATCTAACTGGCCACAAAATAGGGTCATTATATCCTAAAAAATTACACAATATCTGAACTACTTTGTTGTTTATTATTGTCCAGTTAGCTAAATGAATTGTTAGTTCTCAATTTTCTTAACTTAGCTAACTAGACATTGATAAACTAGTCTTGAGTGATATATTGATACCTATCCAATCCTCCCCAAACTGAGCATTTAAATATTTCGTATTTCATTTGACGCAATGTGCCATCGTGTTGGTAAATTAATCTTGGAAATTGTCTAATGGGCATATTGTCTACAAAGTGCCCCGTTGTCTACAAAGGGCTCCATTTCTTGTCGTAAAATGTTAATAAAATTTTCGGTGTTCAAATTACCAAGAAAAAAATGAGGACTTCTTATTTAATATCCAATAAAACCACACTATACACCAAATCCAAATCGTTCTTGATGATTAACTGTAGTGGTTACGTGCGGATTTTCATGAGCCCAATGCTGGTTATTATGCCGATTAAAAATTCCGGCACTGCTTATATGAGCCTCGCCTGTCAATATAATCGTTCCTTCAAATCCTGGCACTTCATTGCACTGACGCAAAAACCACTGGCAAAAATCGAGATGCCTTTGAAAGTCGTTTGGATATAGATGGTGACTAATCCTAATTTTGTAGGGTTTGAATTTATATTTTTTTAAAACAAAGCAACGCAGTGGTTTTTGGGATTCCCAAATTTTCCTATATTTCGCAAGACAATATATTAGGATTTTCTCTTGCAGTTTCTAAAACAATATTTTCTACAGCTTCTCTACCTGCTCTATTATCTATTTTTGCCCGAGGTTTCATAAATGATCCAAACTCTTTTACATTTTGTTGTAGCCTTTTGAATATTTTTATGTCTGGCTGTCTCTTTTCTGGATATCTAAAAATATTGTTTAGACGGCACGTTTTGCACAAAGTTTTGCTGTCTATAACTTACCTATTAAAATAAAGCTCGGAAGCTAAATTTGAACCATCTTCGCATTCCACAAAACACTTAATCATACCATATTTTTCCCCATTACTAAATTGAACCATTTTTAACAATGCTCACTCACAATTAACTCACAAATTAGCTTTTGACATTTACGATTATCGTAACGAAACCCCAAATCCTATCTAATTTGGTCCACCCTGTACCTTTGTTTTGTAGACTACTGTAAGGGTTTTGACAATGCGAAATATGACAAACTGTGGACTGTATTAAAAATATTTAGTATTCATTGATTGCATGAAGGAAACACAGTTTTAATAAAGGTAGGCAAAACTAACTCCGACAAATATAAAATTGGCAAAGGCGTCAGACAGGGCTGTGCTCTGCCACCAATCCTCTTTAACGTCTATACTGAACACGTGATACGAGAAGTGCTGAAGTACTGGCAGGATAAAGTAGCTATGGGCGATGGCAAGATTTACAACTTGACATTTGCAGATGCTACTACCTTAGTTGCAGCAAGCAAGAATAAGCTTATGCACCTACTGAACCAGTTTCAGATAATATGGTTTCAGTGCAAATTACAACAATATGAAAATTATGATTGCAGATCGAGGAACTGATATCTAGCCAGACAAGTTAAGGAACTGTGAAGTAATAAACGAGATGATATATTATGGACAATACTGACAAAATGCAAATATGAGATTCGTCAAAGTGTACAGATAGCATGATCGGTAATTTGCCAGTTTAGCAAAATTTGGCGGAAATGTCAGAAAACATAAAAAGATTAAACTTTCTAACGCCCTCGTCCGTATTATTATTCGTATTTTTAATATATGGGTTTTTACCCTTGACAAACTATGTTTATAATCTTCTGCTAGACGAATCTGATTTTCTCTCTCTTCGCAAAAGGCGTTAGTTGTGAGGTTTACTAACTTTGAATAAAATTATATATAATCATATCGACTCGCTTTAGTCAGCTGTTTATAGTTTAACAAACTACTTTTTTCTTCGAGAAGTTGCAATACCTTTCATGTATCGGTATCAAACTCGTTTCAATAATTTCTTTGTCCTATTAACTCTATGCACAAAAGCTATAACTTAAATAGTCTAAACACAATTTTTCTAACACTATGAAGCAATATAAAAGTAAAGTTTCAAGTTTAATTAAATTAATTCTCTAAAAATATCGGATATTCTTTGTTACTGCATTTATTGCTTCGTTCAACATTTTACATTTGTATTGTCTTAGCTTTAAGGTTTCCATTGTAAACTCTCTTATATTTATCCTGTACTCCTGTAAATGGCCATTTGGCTGCTGGATGTAATTAAATAAATAAAAAAAAAAAAAATCTCTGACAATTTTATTTCTTATGCTTTAGCATAAGTCAAAAATTGGTTACGACTTAAACATTTTACGTAATGCTGTAATATTTTGTTCTTTTGTGACAGATATCGATTTAAAGCTTTATGTAGCGTGAATAGCATAAAAATGAAGGCAAAGGAAAGATACATTATATAGCGACCCCACATAAAGGATGTCATTAGTGCAAATATCCTGAGGCATTAAATATAATACAGTGATGTTTGCATTCATAGTCAAGACTTACTTTTAGACGCACTCAAGAGCTTATTTTTATTTAAATTAAGTTAATTAGTGAATGATGCGACCGGCAGTAAGCTATTGGTTTAGAGTAATACATTTTACGTTTTTTAAAATATATTATTAATAAAATACTGTCTAAATGTTGGTTGTGGAAGTTTCTTAGTTTTTCTGTGTTTCTCATGAATTGAGAGCAAAATTCTCTATTCAAGTACAAAAATTAATTTAACTACTTTAAAGGAAGGAAGCTGACACCGCATCATAGCAAGCCACCTCATTTTTTTGGCTTGCTAAAAATATATAAGCAAAATATTCCTTTAAGACCTATTAGTTTCATTAATAATTTGGCAAAATTTTCATTTAATATTCTCAATCCGTTATCTGGAAAAACCGAGTAGTATATTAAAAATAATAGACACTTATAAAAAAGATTTATGAAAACAATATTCATGATATACATCTGATGGTTAGCTTTGATGCAGTTAGCCTCCTTACTAATGTCCCAGTAGATAAAACTTTAAAAATAATCCAGGAGAAATTGTTAAATGATAACATAGGCCCACAAAAAAAGTTGTTTGTGACTATAGCTATCCCTTGCTGAATATGAATCTGACCTTACTTCTTCCCCAGCACGTCATGTTTTTTTTGCGCTAAAAAAGAGGATCGTAATATTGCTTATCCAGCTCATTTAAATCAGACCCCAGAAGTGATTCAACTTTAAAACTTCACCCAAATAACATTGTGGTGCTTCAGTATTGACTTCATAACCCAAAGAGACCGTGAAACCCCTTAAATCTTTAACCCCATAACCCTAATGAGATTGTGACCTGGGATATTCTTGTTCTTGAGTATCATACATCCACAACCTCATCATCTCATAACCTCAGCGTCCCGCAACTCTGAAGATCCAACGGAAAAATGGAGATTCCATATAGGGGAATTCTTATCATTGTGACATTAGAATCTTGGAATCAAGCATCTTATGGTGCCGCAGCTCTTCAACGGTAATTCCTTTATCCTCATAACCCTGAGGATTTAGTGAAAAAATAAGAGGCTCTCGATTGGGGAATCAATTAGATTGTGCCTTTAGAACCTTGTTACCAAGTAAGCCTAAAGCAGCAAACCCTTCTACTACATAACCCAGTAACCCCATAACTGTATAACTCTGGGAATATAATATAACAGAAGAATGTGAAGAATTTGAACAGGGGAATTTATGAAATTGTGTTCTCGTAACCTTGAAATCGAGTAGCCCGTGATCCCTTAGCTCTTGGAACAGAAAAATTTTTAGCTGTATAACCTCGTGATTCTGATTATTCAATAAAAGCAAATTGAGGAATATCTTAAATGAGAATTAAATCCGATTGTAGCTTTGGAAGTGGAGTATCTTTTCAAACGATTTCTGTTTAGGTGACTTCATTTGATCTCTTGCTTTTGCAATTCTTTTATCTTACGATATCAAAGAAGGTGGGATGAGCAAAAGATGGCAGACTTTTGTTGGATGTTGAAGAGGGAACATGTGATGTAGAGTAAGACGTGTAAAAGAAATCCATTACATAGGTTGTTCGAAGATCAAAGAGTTCGCAAAAGCAAGATATCAAATGAAGTTACCTGAAAAGATACTCCACTTCCAAAATTACATTCTCACTGAATCCTAAATTAAGGTTTGTACTTAATTTCCAAGTGCCAAAAATTCGGTTAAAAAATGTTTCCAAAATATTTAAAAAATATATATATTAATAAAAAAATTGAAATTGCATAAAGTAAAACTAAAAATTAATTTGTATTAACCAACTACTAGAAATAATAGCCAGAGCTAGAAGAAACACACCTGGAGTAGATAAAATAAACAACGAGTTAATACACTACGAAATATGAAATACTGAAGCCAAAGGAAAAGCTAAAGGAGCAAACCCTAGAAATCATCACCAGGGTATGGACAGAAAACACACCTCTGCCTACGGAATGGACCAAGACTATACAAAAACTAACTCGCCACAGACCATAGAAGATTACAGAAGAATAACACTCTGCAGCATAGGAAACAAATACTACGCACAATTCCTGCCCGAGCAACTATAGAGAAGTACATTGGAAGACCGCCAGACTACCAGACAGCATTCATCAAAGGCAGATCAACGAACGACCACATGTACACCACCAGAAGAATGCTGGAAGGAAAATGGAGGCAAGGGACAAAACTGCACATAGCCGCTATAGATCTCCAAAAGGCATTCGATACCATCAGTCACGAAGCCATAGTCAACACCCTGTATAACAGAGGAGTGCCACACTATCAAATAAACAAGATAATAAAGGCCTGCCTTCATGAAACAACTGCCATACAATGGTTCGGACAAATGACGGAAACCAGACAAAAGAACAGAGGAGTCAAACAAGGATGCCCCCTATCCTATCCCCCCCCGACTATTCACCGCGGTCCTAGACCAAGCGATACAAAACACAATAAGGGAAACACCAAATTTTAACGAAGACCTCCTAATTGTCGCCGGAGAAGAGCAACAAATTCTCAACTTCCTAGAAAACATGAAACCGCATTTGGACACATCTGAGAAAATAAATTTCAAGAAAAGTCTAATAATGGAGCGAGACCCATCAACAAAAGAGAGTCGGATCAGTGGAGAAGAATACAAAATAGGTGACTACTCCCTAAGAACAACGAACAAACTGAAATACCTAGGAACATATCTGACGAACCAACTGAAAAGGAGAGAAACAGTAAAGGAGAGAATAAAAACAGCATACAGAGTCACAAGAGCAATTATACCGTTCATCGAGAAAAACAAACTATCATGGGGCCTGGCCAAACGGCTGTACATAGCCATCATACTGCCAACAATGACATATGGAGTTAAAAACGCGGCAACAACAAAAGCCAACAGAAGAAGTTTGAGAAGAGCTGAAAGAGACATCATCCAATTACCAAAAACAACAGGGCAAAAACAACGACATAAAACATCAACACTACTAGAAGGGAAGACAATCACAAAAAGGACAGAAATGTACGTAATGAAGTACTGGGGACCAGTTCAAAGAAGGGAACCAACACTCCTACTGAAGAAAGCACTAACACTGAACAGCAGCAAACTTAAAATTGGGAGACCATGTTACACGTGGAAAAGAACAATCGAGAGGATCATGAACAAACTGGGAAAGGACCAAACATACTGGGAAAGAAAAGCGAGGGGAAAAAATGAATTTCACAAAGAAACCGGAACGATATATACTCTACCAGAATTAGAAACGGAGGAATCAGAAGCCTCAGAAGAAGAAGAAGAAGACTTGTAGAAACAGAAGTACAAAAATAGGAGCACAGATAGCAGCGACACAACGCGGCAACATATCTCACAAGAAGACCCAGAATAGGCAGAAGTCCAGAACCAAAAATACAAAAAAAGGGGGCTTAAACGCTCCCTCACGACATAATGCGGTAACGCATCTCATAAATACCTACACCTCCCATCCCACATTCCTTTACCATGCGCCATGTGGCTCTCGCTGCTGGCAACAAGCATGACCTTAGTCCAACCCAGCGTGGACGTAGCAGGCCCTGCTGTATAACTTGGGAGTGGCAGCAATGCCTACCGCACGCTGGTAAATCAAGCAATCAAATCAATCAATCGCATATTACATAAATGAACTACTTTTATTGTTGTGGGGTGACCCAAGGCGCTGTATAAGCTCTGTCGACTGTCATTATTTGGTATTTGTTTTGTAAAATCAGTCAGTTTCATCATAGTTATCCTTGTTTTTCTTTCAATAATAAATATCAAACAGATGACAATTAAATGGTACCACAGTGAGTATTCATAGAGTGCCATAGAACAATATATAGGATTTTCCGATGAGTCTATTTTGGCTCGCCAATGGGGTCTCCATTGTCTCCAGTTTTAAGTAATATATTCATGGAGGACTTTGAAACTAAACATATTCAAAATTGTATATATAAACCGGTTAGCTGGTGGAGATATGTTGACGATATATTTGCAATTTGGCCCCACGGAGTCGATTTGTTACATAATTTTTTAGAAAATATAAATAATAAAGAACCATCTATTAAATTCACATTAGAAGTAGAAAATAGAAATGAACTACCCTTTTAGATGTTTTAATTAAAAGAGTAAATAATATGGTTGAAACAAGCGTTTATAGAAAACCAACACATACCAACAGGTATTTGAATTTTAACTCAAATCAGTCGATGCATGTTAAAAAGGGTGTCATAAAATGCTTATATGATAGGGCCAAAATAATTTCTTCTAATGATGAAATATTAGATAATGAGAAACGCTTTATAAAAGAGGTTCTTATAAACAATCAATACCCTGAAGCTTTTGTTGATAGAACATTCACATATATAGAAAATAATAATCATGTACGACAAAAACCTGAACAACGGTACACGACGTTAATTCCTTATGTACACGGATTATCTGAAAAGCTACGCTGTATAGACAATAGATTTGATATTAGGACGATATTTCAAACGGGCAATACATTGAGATCTATTTTAACAAAAACAAAACCGCTAAATCATGAGAAAAATTAAAAAAACTGCATTTATAGTATTCCGCGTGAGTGTAATAAACATTATGTGGGTGAGTCATCCAGACCTTTCAGTGTTAGATTGGGTGAGCACAAGAAAAAAATGAGATTCAGAAATCGAAGATTTGCGAACACGCTTGGGAGAACGGACATAGAATAAACTGGGACTCGGCAAAAATTTTAACAAAAGAGACAGATAGCAAGAAAAGAAAAATTAAAGAAGCGGCTATAATACTATTGAATGAGGATAAATGCGTGTCGAATTGTTCTGTAGATGTTTGCACAACCTGGCTGCCGATGTTAAAAGAAGAACTTAACAAACTCAACATTGTTTAAAATAAAAGTATCAATTAGATATCAACAGTTCTGTGTAAGCAGTAAGTATCTATGGATACTGAATATAACAAATATATTCTTAAAGCTGTGTATTTAATATACACAGCCCACAAACATTATAATACGCTTTGAGAAAGGAAACAGATTCGTTTTCCGAAACGTCAGCAAAATACGTCATTTTTATATTTTTGTTCTTATTCATTATTTGTCAAAACCACCCTCTAACTGATCCTTTGACGTAAAAGTCACAGGCGTAGAGGTTATTTTCCAGTAAAATACTGGTTAATTGTATTATTTTGTAGATTTCAGACATTGTTTAGAAGAATACATATGGCAGAGCATCCCAATAAGAATAGAGAAAAATTTGATTTTTTTCTTATTTACGGATTTTCGAAATTGCGGTAATTTTCAATGGGTAAACTTTTTAGTATATGGCATTAGAAATGCAACAAAAAAAAATCATTCAAATCCATTCACTATAGCTGGATTCCGTCATTTTTCATTTATAATGATTAATTGCACTGGACTATAATAGCAAATATAGGTTTCCATTTGGAAAACAAATGTATCCTTAAAATTACCTTGAAAAGTCTTCTGAATAAAAAAATACCCTTTTATTTCCCCTTAGAATACAAACAACTTTTGTTCAAAAACATTTTTTCGTCGACATAAATGGGACACTCAGTATAGTCTTATTGTAGTCTGTGTTACAATCCATCAGTCGAAAAAATAATCAAGAGCTAAACTCAAACTGTATAAGCTGCGAAGGAAAAGAACAGTTTAATAGACAATTGTTTCCAGTGAAAAAGCGTTGATTAAAGAAGTCTATCGGACCATCACAATTACAGTCGATGGAGTAAATCCTACTTTTTAGATAAGCCACCCTATTCTAAGCCCATTTCCTCACGAAGAATCCCGTGACTTTTACGGTTTCAATTATCACAACCCTCCTGAGTCTTTAATTATTCATTAAAATTATCCTTATATTCCGATTTAGCAGGACGTCTCTTAAACGTATTATTGAATATGTTAAAATTCTTAGAAGATACTATTAGAAAGTCGTGAAAGCTTTAGACACTATACCGAGTGTAATAGGAATATGGTACAGGGTGAACCAAATTAGATGGGATTTGGGGTTTTCTCTAAAACTATGGCAGTTAGACAAAAACCAAATATAGGTCTCCTGAGCTGTATTTTCGAGAAACAAACAATAGCGGAAACCGCGATCGTCTATCTTTTTCGACCATCGAGCTACAGAGCGTTTTTGGAAAACTGACATTTTGGGATGACGTCTACATCTCAATTACCAAGTGTCGAATCGAAAATCAAGTAACATATTCTTAAGGCACTTTTTTGAGTAGAATCCGATGCTGATAAGAAGAAACCTATGCATGCCTCAGTTTTCGAGATATAGATACAACTTGTGCTTTTTTAAAAGGAACATCCTGCAAATTATTTCATTATTCGATTACAACTTAAATTAGTTATCCAACGATATATCATATGTCATAAGCATCTCTAGAAAAAGTGGTTAATTTTCGAAAAATTTAATGTATTTGTGACGAGGCCATGGAAAACTCTTATAATATAAAATAATTTTGCCAAAAATAGAAAACCTAAACTACAATAAATGTTCGAATTGTCTTCCATTGACATCTATGCATATTTATCGCATTTCTAATGTTTATTGAGAATGCAATGGTAAAAAAAAAAGAAAATCGAAATAATAGTAAACGTCAAAAACTAATTCGTGAGTTAACTGTAAGCATTGTTAAAAAAAGTTCAATTTAGTAATGGTGAAAAATAGGTACGACTAAGTGTTTTATAGAATGCGGAGAATGTTCAAATTTAGCTTCCGAGCTTTATTTTAATAGGTAATTTATTGACAGCAAAACTTTGTGCCAAAACTGCAGCCTAAAAAATATTTACTTCCACATCCAGTGGAAGTATAGTAACGACAAAAAAATTTTTTTAAATTTTTATTGTTCAAATAGGCTTAGAATGTCGTGAAACGTCGATATTTTAAGTCTGAGCGAAAAAAATTTTTCTGTCTGTCTGTAATTTTTTTTTGCGCACGTTTACTCTGGAACCGTTTGAGATATTGAAATTTGGTACACGTATGTACCTTAACGAGATCTAGAACTAGATTATATTTTCATCTTATTCCGTCGAAGGGTTGGGGGGTAAATTGGGGTAGATTTGGGGTAAATAGGTAAATCAAGCAGGTAAGAGTTCATAAAATTGGTATTTAGTATATACAAAAGAGGCTAAGGTCTCAAAAAAATTTTGGCATTAACCACCCCCATTACCACCCCCACCCCATTATTAAAGGGGATGAAAAAAAAATGTGATTTAGTGTGTGTACAAGAACCAGAAATCTCAAAATAATTTTTTACTTTATCCACCCCCTATCACCACCCCCACCCCTCTACCGATATGGGGTATCGTTTTATGGGTTTTTGGGGTAGAGGATTTCAAATATTATATTATTAAAGTTCCACAAACAATTATTTCCACATACAACATTTTTTCGTTATGAGTGACTTGGATAGAAAATCTGGGTGTGGAAGTAGTAATTCCTTGGGCAGCGGTTTTTTAGATATCCAGAAAAGAGACAGAAAGACATTAGAATATTCAAAAGGCTACAACAAAATTTAAAAGAGTTTGCGTCATTTGTAAACCTCGAGCAAAAACATATAATAAAGCAGGTAGAGAAAGCAGGTAGAGAAACTGTAGAAAATATTGTTTTCAAACCCTACAAAATAAGGATTAGTCACCATCTATACTCAAACGATTTTCAAAAGCGTCTGGATTTTTGCCAGTGGTTTTTGCGTCAGTGCAAGGAAGTGCCATGATTCGAAGGAACAATTATATGGACAGACGAGGTCCAGAAGTGCCGGAATTTTTAATCAGCATAATAACCACCATCGGGCTCATGAAAATCCGCAGTTAACCGCTACAGTTAATCGTCAAGGACGATTTTAGAGAAAACCTCAAAACATCTAATTTGGTTCACCCTGTACGCCCCCAGTTTTTTCTTTATTTTTGCAGATAAAATATTGAAACTAAGTATATCTGCTATACTTGATAAACGTCACCGTTTGACCCACAAATAAATTTTTCTCTACTTCCGGTTGAAGCGGAAGTGGTACCAATTGTCGAATTTGAAATGGAACGCCCTGCCCTGTATATTATTACATTTTTGGATTCTCTACGATTTTTTGAACATAATGATACCACATAAGCTACATTTCAAATGTCAAACTTTTTTCTTATACAATTAAGTACTTCCACGTTCAGTGGAAGTATAGTAACGACAAAAAAAATTTTCAAAATTTTTATTGTTCAGATAGGCTTAGAATGTCATGAAACGTTGAGATTTTAAGTTTGAGTGAAAAAAATTTCTGTCTGTCGGTCTGTCTGTCTGTAACTTTTTTTGTGCGCACGTTTACTCTGGAACCGTTTACGATATTGACTTCAAATTTGGTACACGTAAGTACTATAACGGGATCTGGAACTAGATTATATTCTCATCTTGTTCCGGCGGAAGGTTGGGGGGTACATTGGGGTAAATGGGGGTAAATAGGTAAATGCAGCAGGTAAAAGTCCATGAAATTGGTATTTAGTATATACAAAAGAAGCTAAGGTCTCAAAAAAAATTTTGGCATTAGAAAAGGGTATGAGAAAAGATTGTGATTTAGTGTGTGTACTGTGTACAAGAACTAAAAACCTCAAAATATTTTTTTACTTCATCCACGCCCACTACCCCCTATCTCCACCCCC
Source organism: Rutpela maculata (assembly GCA_936432065.2). Lineage (NCBI taxonomy): Eukaryota > Metazoa > Arthropoda > Insecta > Coleoptera > Cerambycidae > Rutpela > Rutpela maculata. The sequence goes on along the minus strand of OW386288.2, from coordinate 7,915,356 downwards.
ACCCCACTACCGATGTGGGGTATGTATCGTTTTATGGGTTTTTGGGGGTAGAGGATTTCAAATATTATATTATAAATTTTACATTATCTGGGTTTTCATACTTTTTAATATAACGAGTAGAAAATACCATATTTGCTGTTTTGCTATCATTTAAACATAAGACATTGGCTTGGAACCACTCGGAAGCAGTCAGCTCAATCTGGTTCTCATTACAACTTACTTTAGTAGCATCATCTGCATACAACACAAATTTAGCATTTAAATTTAAAACATATTGTGGTAAGTCATTGACATAGACCAAGTATAACGGGGGTCCAAGAACAGATCCCCGAGGTACTCCATGATCTATGCTCGCTATTGTTGATGTCATACCGTTATAAGAAGTGACTATTTTCGAAATAACAATTAGTTTGGTGTATATTTGTTCAATTTTCCTAATCATATATTATGCCGAACACAGTCGAATGTCTTCGAAAGGTCACAAAAAGTGCAGCTTGCTTAATTTTTATTTTCATATGCATCTGTGATGTAATTCAAGATTAGACTTATAGCACCTGTCGTTGATTTCTTTGAAACCAAACTGCCCACTGAAAAAGCGGCCATTCGTTTCAAAATAACACATTAATCTTGTCTGTAGCAATTTTTCAAATATCTTTCCAAGAATGGGTACAATTGATATGGGGCGGTAGTTAGAGATATCATTTAACTCACCTTTCTTGAATATTGGGACAACTTTCCTTTATGCACTCATTAAATAGTTTAGTGAGAGGGCCAACAAGTGTACTCATGACGAATTTTACAATTATAATATTTATTTCATAAAAATCTTTCAGTGGCACGAGTGTGATGCCCCAAGAGTGTAAATTTCCCATTAATGGTGGTAGTGGGGGGATTTAGTTACCCACCTGATCTGCAGAGGGCGCTAGCTCGGTACTTCCTAGTTTAAATTTTGCGATAGAAGTGGATGGATTGACGGCCTTCATATTTTCGCGGTATGTGTGGTAGTGGGGGGATGTCGTGCTGCCTAGGACCAGCCAGTTGGCGCTGAAAAGCGAAAATCTTGTACGGAAAAATACATTGTGGTCATATAGGACCGTCCCATATATCTCATTCGCTTTGGCCTAGCTCTCTAATGTAATTTGGGAAAACTTCTTATTTCAACACTAATCAATCTATGAAGTTTTCTTTCTATTTAAATTATTGATAATTGACTATATTTACTTCCACATCCAGTGGAAGTAAAGTAACGACAAAAAAATGTTTAAAAATTTTTATTGTTCAAATAGGCTTAGAATGTCATGAAACGTCGAGATTTTAAGTTTGCCTGCCTGCCTGCCTCGGGAACCGTTTGAGATATTGACTTGACATTTGTACGTTAATGTACATAACGAGATCTAGAACTAGATTATATTTTCATCTTGTTCCGTCGAAGGGTTCGGGGGTAAATTGGGGTAAATTTGGGGTAAATAGGTAAATCAAGCAGGTAAGAGTCCATAAAATTGGTATTTAGTATATACATGAGAAGCTAAGATCTCAAAAAAAATTTTGCTATTACAACCCCCACCCTATTATTAAAGGGGATGAAAAAAAATGTGATTTAGTGTGTGTACAAGAACCAGACACCTCAAAATATTTTTTTACTTCATCCACCCCCACTACCACCCCCTACCTACTACCGATGTTGGGTATCGTTTTATGGGTTTTTGGGGTAGAGGATTTCAAATATTATATTATTAAAATTCCATAAAAAAATTATTTCCAAAATTTTTTCGTTGTGAGTGACTTGGATAGAAAATCTGCATGTGGAAGTAGTGATTCCTTGGGCAGCGGTTTTTTTTCTTGGTTTACTTTTGAAGGCCTTAGCTTCCTTAATAGATATTTGCAGACCATTTTTAAAATATTTTTTGACGTAGAATCAACCCCAAGAATGAGTGAAACACCCTGTATATAAACATTCTATACAAATTTTAGGCACATAGCAAACACCGAGTAAACAGTCCGACGCGCGACGTTCACATTCATTTAACTTTAACTTTGCCTGTTCTAAATGAAATGATAAAATTAAATTCGAAATTGAGTGGTAAATATAGGGATTCCGAGTTGTGGGCGGTAAAATCAATTACTCGGTTTACCCTTGAGTGCGTTTAGTCTCCTACTAAAAACCCTTGATGTAAACAGGGCATTGTATGAATGTAACTCAATTTGCAAGCGACTCCCGACATCGGGAGGCATCTTTGGGGGGCTTCAGTTTCCATTAGTGCGGCCTCATCTCCATCTGGTTGCGAGAGAGTGGTATATTAAACGATATTTCACAGCGTAATTTGGGAAGGACGTTAAGTTGGATTCCGAATGAAAAAAAATGATTTAGTGATGTACAGGATGGTCAAAAGTCAGTGAAATGTCAGAGGAACTATATTTTACTACTACCATAAATCAGTACTATAGCCTGTTAGTGTAATATATTGTAAAAATTTCAGGAAGTACAGCAAACAATTTTGCAATAAATCGCAGTCCCGGAAGGCATTTGTTTAAACAAAAGAATGTTCAAAATTGTATATTTTGGCAGTTTTTCTTCAATATCTCTGGATGTATAGCTCAAATCGCAATTAAAAAAAAAGATTTTTCACTATGAAACTGCGAAGAAAACTACTTACTCAATATTGTGTAAATATTGGTTGCTACATAGCAGCTGCAAAGAACACTGCTCAAATCATGCCAACAGATGACAGGAATGAATATCGCATATGGACAAAAATTGCTTTAGAAAAAGAATGTAAAATTAGAGACAATTTAAGTACAGAAGAGAAACAATCTATATCTTCTTTAAAAAGAGATGAACGTATTAAAATTTTGCCAGCAGGCAAACGTAGTGCCATGGTTATTATATATAAAAATGTATACATCATACTATAGTCATGATGTTAATCAATAAAGAACATTACTCAGAATTAAGCAAAGATCCCACAAAATCAATTGAGAGCAAAATTTATAGAACTCTATTCAAGTACAAAAATGAAGTTTGAACGAAGGAAGCTCACACCGCATCATAGCAAGCCACCTTATTTTTATGGCTTGCCAATAATAATATAAAAGCAAAATATTCCTTTAAGACCTATATTAGTTCCATTAATTCGCCATGCAATAATTTGCCAAAGTTTTTACTTAATATTCTAAATCCGTTATCTGGAAATACTGACTCGTACATTGAAAATAGTAGACACTTCATGGAAAAGATTTATGAAAACAATATTCATGATACACAGTGTCTGATGGTTAGTTTTGATGTAGTTAGCCTCTTTACTAATGTCCCAGTAGATTAAATTTAACTTAAAAATAATCAAGGACAAATTGTTGTATGACAATAATTTAGTTCTAAATTAACTGTTAATAGCATAATGGAACTATTAACAATGTGAATAAAAACGACTTACTTTCACTTGGAAGTGATTTCTATCAACAAGACTTTGGTATGGCAATGGGGTCTCCATTGTCGCCAGTTTTAAGTAATATATTGAATCTAGACATATTCAAATTTTATATATAAACCGGTTCGCTGGTGGAGATATGTTGACGATATATTTGCAATTTGGCTCCATGGAGCATGGGCGCAGCCAGGGGGGAGGGGCATGCCCCCCCCCCCAAGCCGTCTTCCATGAGCCAAAAAATAAAGAAGCAGTATCTAAATTATCCCTTGAAATAAATATTTTGTAATTAATGCCAATATTATCTAATAGAGGAATCTACATACACATCCGTTTTCAACCATTTTCTGAAAAATTTTCCTCATCCTCTGGGGAGGCCGGTTCTGTTGCCCCCCCCCCCCCCCCCCCCAGATGAATTTTGTGGCTGCGCCACTGCCATGGAGTCAATAAGGGACCCTCTATTAAATTTACATTAGGAGTAGAAAGTAAAAATAAACTACCATTTTTCGATGTTTTAATTAAAAGATTAAATAATTGAAACAAGCGTTTATAGAAAACCAACACATACCAACAGGTATTTGAATTTTAACTCAAATCAGTCGATACATGTTAAAAAGGGTGTCATAAAATGTTTATATAATAGGGACAAAATAATTTCTTCTAATGATGAAATATTAGACAATTAAAAACGCTTTATAAAAGAGGTTCTTATAAACAATCAATACTCTGAAGCCTTTGTTGATATTTTTGAAAGTAATAATAATGCTATGAAATTCCACAGATACTTAAACTGATTGTCAATGCATCCTTTTCTGAATGCGTTTAAAACTAAAAATTATTTTTACATTTTTACATTTTGTAACCTGTTGCTTTACCCAGGTATTATTAGGTATTATCACAAAATACCCAGGTATTATTGGGAAAGTGGGTATTAGTGTTCAGATATTTTTTCTGCGGTTTACCCCTCGAAAAATACTTTGTTATTATTAACAAAGTATTAAATCTTAATAATATATAGGAAAATTGACTGGGTGATCAAGTGCATTTACTAGTTATAGAAAAATGTTCTACTTTTACTTATACCCACTAGTTGACAGGGTGTATCGTAGTGAGCGAAGACGAACGTAGTTTGCTGAATAAAATACAGTTATTATTATACTCTTCGCAAAAACGAAGAGTATATTGTATTTGATCGGCACATTTCTAAAATCGTAAATATCGCTCGTAGAAAAATTTTCATATCATTGTGTTAGTGAACGAATTCTGAACAACTTTCAAAATGTCCATCTGTCCGTCCGTCCGTCACGTTTCTTGTAAGCACGATAACTCAAGAAAGAAAAATCCGATTGTACTGAAATTTGGACAGTAAATTAGTGTTAGCTAGAGGAACAAAATCGATCGGCAAATAAAAATGTTATTAATGATTTAAATTTGAAAAAAATTTTTTTCGATTTTTATGTTTTTGTAATTGAATATAAATTTGGTGAAATGATATTTCATTTTAATATCTAAATATTTATATATTTTACAAATATACATTTCAAAATGTAATATGCAACCGTGAAAATATGATTTTAGCTCGTGTCTTATAATGTAAAAATTTACATTTTTTTTACGTGTAAGGTGGTGGTGTAGTTCTTATGCTTTTGACTCGGAATCCGAGGGTCCCGAGTTCGAAACCCAAATGGGATATGGTATAGTTTTTTTTAATTTTTACTTTATTTTACCAACTAAGTTCGTACTATAAAATTAAAAATGTCTAAAACCAACATTATTTACAAAAAACTGCGAAGAGTATCCTATAGAATATGTAACAGTTATATAAAAAGTTCAGTGAACAGGCGAAGAGTACGTTTTTAGCTTGTTTTCAATAATATGACTGTTTTGTGACAATTCAATTACTTTTCTATAATATTTTGACAATTTTTATGTTTATAATTTTATTTGCTGTTTTTTTTGTGAGACAAGTATAATGATTTTTTTTTCAGACCCAATAAAATGAACATATTGAGAAGCAGACAACTTCTTTATGTTTTATGAGGAATCCTTAAAAACAATATAGTCTTATTGAAGAATCCTTCACTCAAAAGAATAATTATTTGTATCATTATGATCTAGGTTATTTTGAATAGAACAATCGCAACGAAATGCAGTATTTGCGATTTTTCCAAATAACCACCCTTTAAAAACCCATTCTGGCGCTTGACTTTTTAAAATTACTTTTTTCTATGTAAAAAAAAATTTACGAAAAAACGCATAAATTTTCACACTCTCAAATTAACAGCCCCGTAAGTGCCCGCCCCTAAGCTTGAATTTGTTTTCATGATTTCCCTCTTATTTTGTAAGTCATTTTGAACAGAATGCATGAGAAAAAAACATAAATTGTCATTTAAAAAAATTTACCTTAAAAACCTTGAATTTTTAAAATAATTTTTCTGATAATATGCGCAATTTCTGAACTGTTAAAAGCATTTTCAGATTTTTGGCCACTTTTTGTCATTATCGCTAACTGATTCAAAAAGATGCATCAAAGAAACCTTTTAATCCCTTCTTCACCCTTTGTGGGTCGAAATTGTCAATACCGCGCTTTATCTCATGCTTAGGTCCTAAAAGAAATCTTTATGTAAAATTTCAAGGTTTAGAAATGTGGGAGATACGGTGATGAGTTAATATATTTTGCTAAAATGACTACACTAAATACAAATGTGTATTTTATCGCCCATCGAATTATTTATTTTATTAGGATACAATAACAATAACAATATGATGTTTATTGTCGAATTCTAATAAACTTCTAGTAGTACATTATGGAAATGACCGTGCTGATTAATTCCGTAATAAATTCAACGAAGTGTAAAAGGGATGAAAAATGAAGGCTCCTCAAATATGTACTTGTGTCAGATTATTAGGGATGCGGTCGCAATAACGTTCGAGCGCATCATTTGAGTGTTTTAATAAAGAGTCGTGCTGGTTATATAATAACTGTAATAAAACATTTGCTACAATCAGCCGGAGCAGCCGAGAGATTGGTACATCCCCTTCGAATATTAGATACCAAACATATAATACACTGGGGGATGGAAGTTCCGTTTTAAAATCAAACTGCTTGTTAAACAATATAATTTTATGTTGACTGTTGCATTCGTAGAAATCTCATCGATAAAGAATTTTCTAAAAAAGTTCTGTTTCATACTGATTATTATCTCATTTATTAATATAGTAACTAATAAAACTCTATTTTTTTGAGCCCTTTGCATCAATGAAATAAGATTACTATGAGGTAAAACGGTTAAACAGGCTATTGACAGCACTGATAGAACTGCTACTATAAGCCAATTTCTCATGGACCAGATTTCCGATGGTATAATCATCCAAACATGCACGATCTGCTCAGTCACCTGAAACCCCTCAAATAGTGTGACGTCACAGAAAAGCTCGCTTAGCGGGAAGATTTTAAACATATCAAAGCACAGTGGTTTTCAAGTTGCAGAAGGTTCGACCAAAATGGATCCAAAAACGGGTTTCACGGAATGCTTTCAGCATATTTGTAGGGTAAAAAAATGCAAACCGGAAAATCCTAGCTGATCCCCTTCGCGAGATATTTAATTTCTAATTACACAGCCCCACAAAAAAAAAGTGGTCTGCTCAGACCACTGTATCCTTATGAATTGTCAGATTGGCTTGGTTTTTATGTCTAACTTCAAAAAAACACCCCCAAAAATCCAGTTTTTTGACTGTCACACTCAAATCAGTAGTTAGTATTTTTCTTAATGTGTTTATTTCATAACTTTAAACGCCATAACCTCATATCACTGTAACCTCATAACCCTACAATTCCATAACAATGTGAAATGTGAAAAATCGGTTTTTACTGGGGTTTCTTGAGGTTAGAAATGAAAACCGAGCCAAAGACTGAATTTTGTTTTCTCTTACCTCCTAGACGAAACTTAGTTAATATAAAGTTAATATAACTAACTCTAGTTTTAAAATTTTTAAAAATAAATATCAAAATCCACATAAGGGAACATACATTACCGTTCCTATTAGTTTTACAATTCAAAGAAATTTATTTTGTTTTTATTGTTAATTATTTCTTGGATCCACTGTACCCTGGTTAATCCGTTTGTATATATAGTACAGTGAATGAAGGTAAAAATCAACCATTACCTCCGATTTCGGTGAACCTCCATCGATTTGCATGAAAATTTGGGATTGAGTATATTTTACCCTCAACTTCAAAAGTGACATATGCTCGACTTGCGCTTTTTGCATTTTAGGGGTGAAATCCACCCCTTTTGTTAAAAATGGGAAAAAATGCAGATTTAAGCATTCTGGCGTAAGTAATCTCGTTTAATTATATAAAATAAATATTTTTCAACACTTATATGCATGATTTATGATTTTAATTAATTTTTCAACCCTTTTAGCAACCACCCTTTAAATCGAAAATCATGAAAAAATCATTTTTTGTATTTCTGAAATATGAAATCGCATATTAACATTACACAAACGGTTTGTTTAATGTTTATGATATAATTTTTGATTGACTGTGAAATTTCAACCCTTAAAAACCACCCTCTTAATGCAGAATCATTGAAAAAATTGGTTTCAAGAAACTTTAATCATTTGAATAATACATTACTGAATTGAAATCTCATTTACTGAGTATTAAAGTAATTATTTATTTATTGCGAAATTTTCCACCCTTAAAAACTACCACTTGTCATAAAAATAATGGAATTTTTTTTTTATCAGCTTTAATAGCTTTAATTATTTAGAATCTTTTTTATTACTTATGATAAACGTTATTAATATATTTCAAACTTTATTAATATTATTCTTTCCACATTCCCCAAACTACCCTTCGTGCACAAATTGATGAAAAAGCATAATTTAACGTTGAAAACAATTTTTTCAGTGCTTATGTGACTTATAAAAATTTAATTTATTAATTAAGAAGAAAATGTATTAAAATAAATATTAAAATATATGAAAAGTTTATTCATATTTTATTTAAATAATGTTTCATAAATTAATCAAATATTAATAGTACATTAAATTTAATTTTTCACTCTTCATCAGAGCTCTCTTCACCAACTTCTCCTTCTTCATTAATTGGAGGGCTATTTTGGCAATTGTCCCCACTGCATGATCCGCAGGTTGCATTGCAAAGTAATCCTACTCTTCGACATCCGCAAGAAGCGCCGCACCCTTTTTTGCAGTTGCAAAAAATCATTTTTAACACGACACGACACGTCTACTTCTTACTATCTATCTTTTTTCCTATATATGCATACAAAATCTCTGCTCAAAAAATTTTTCCAAGAAAATGTTATTGGTTTTTTTACAATAACTCCGTTAATTTTTATGATATCAGGTTGATCCAAAAACCATTTGAAAGGTAATTTCAAGGGCTATAAGATCGTATTAAATTTAATCTTTTCAAAGGTTAAAGGGCCCCGGTTACATGGTTCTCGCAGTAAAATTTAGGCTTTAAACGTTTCTATCTCGGTTATTTTTTATCCTACAAAAATAAAAAAAAACTAAAATCTTTGTTAAAAAAAAAAACTCAAATTTCGTTCTCTATTATTTCTTACGTATATCGAGTATTTTTGGAGTTATTACCAAAAGAAAATGAAATTTACGAAAATTTGAAAAATTCTGATTTTTTTAAATCATATATGCATTCTAAACCGGTCAAAATTTTTAAAGTCATTACTTATGCTAAAATAAAGAAAGTCTTATAGGGATTACTATAAATTTTAATTTTTGTGGAAATGGCGTAGGTTTTATTTTTCACTTTTTCCTAAAAAATTCGAAAGGGTCCTCTTATTTTCATCATAACTTGCTTAATCTTGATGCTATCAACTTCTATAGCTCATTTGATAGGTATTTCTGAGTACTTTGAAAAGTGTTCAGTAAGTATATTTTATAAAGTGCATCGTTTTCCCGTTATTTAAGCTTTAATACTTAGATTTGAGTACTCGCCGAAAAAAAGATATACATTCAATTACCTATAGCTCACTTTGAATTAATATTAAAAGGTTTTTTAAGGAAGGAATTTATTCGTTTTTTTATTAGCTTCAATTTTGATAATGACAACTTTTTTGTAAAAACTTATAGTTTTTGAGTTATTTATGAAAAACCGCTATAAAACATGCATTTTTTTCACGAAAAATCAAAATCTTTGATCTTTAATAACTCAAAAAGTATTGATTTATTTTAATAACTTTATATAACAAATTTTGCTTAGAATTGGTCCCTCTATCGATTCCTGGGGTTATTTTTCATAAAATAATTTCCACCCCCGAGAAGGGGTGGCATCCACCCCCAGGGTAAAAGCGCAAGTTGGCACTATGTCACTTTTGTTTCTTGAGGTATCCTCTAACAACTCACAAATTTTCATGAAAATCGATGGAGGTTCAACGAAATCGGAGGTGAAAACCTTCAGTGACTGTACTAATACGCGGTTATTCAGATTTTTATTCGAAAAACTGTTTGGGAATGTACAGAGTGGTCTCGCTAATATTAAAACTCCATTTAACTTTGTTATTTTTGGAGTTGGGTGAAAAAGTTTATAAATAGAAGTTAAAATAGAAAATGACATGCATTTTCCAAAAATATTTTCAGAAAAACTACTGAACATCTCATTTTGGAGATATGGACTTTACTTGGGTTTTATGTAATTTAACACCCCGTATATTTTTACATCATCTGAAAGGCCGAAAAAAGCTTTTCAATGATATATAAAACATAGTATTTATTTTACAAACTGTTTGTCTTATTTACTCTATATTTACAATCAATCAAATTAGCAAAATGGAAAATAAAAGTTTGTCATTCAAAATAAACAATACGTTAGTTCTGTCAAGACGTGTTGGTAATTAATTTCACTTTATTTTAAATAAAATGGAAAATTTCAATGGATGATGTACAATTTGTCCCACTTTCCACGGTAACATCTTCGCAGCTAAGTTATTAGTCATCCAATTTCAACCAAATATGAACTGGTATCAAAGACCTTTACTATATCTTTCTTGAGTAAAACAAAATGTATTTCAGTCATTGACGTGCATTTTTATTAAGAAAAACAAGATGGATTTTTCGAGAGGTCATAATAGCCATTTTTTCATCTTCGTCTTTACACCGACGCATTTAAACATTAGTTTCATGTTTCCAACTCTGAGGTTAAACTCGAAATTCTGAGATTAAAGTCAGAATTCCGAGATTAAAATCGGAATTCTGAGATTAAAGTCGAAATTCCGAGATTAAACTCTGAATTAAAAAAAATATTTCAGTAGCCCTTCTACGCCTTCGTAGATATAAAACCATTATTACTATATTATTTTTTCCAGTAATAGCTTGTTCAGTTTATCAGACATTGATCTAAATTCAGCTGTAGTCAAAAATCAAAGTCAAATAAGAAAGTACTTTTCCCAATAAATTAAAACTGGCAATAAGACAAACCTATCGTCTATTGATTGGATCTACCCTCACATTTTATATTCCAAATGAATCCCTCAACACGGACTTGATCATTAAACAGTGAAATGTAGCCGAGTGAATCCTAGTTTGATATTTGTTGATAAAGTGGGTAGCGATAAACGCTTTGACCCCAGGCTAGGCCGTGATATTGGCGCTCTGATGCAGAAGCGAACAAATATTTGAGAAGTCAACACGCGTAGAGACGAATCCATCTCCTGAGTACACATCGCTCTTCATATCGGTGTTTAATATCCACGCAGACATTGACTTCCAGAACTCCACTCATATTTTTCGATTTTTCGTCTTCTGTGCAGAGTTACTTGACGGGGGGTTAAACGGAGAGTTATTCCTTGCATTGGTTGAAAGATTGTGTGAAAATTATACCAATAGGATGAGGGTAAAATGAATATTGTAACACAAATTATTTCTATGAGGCCAATTACTGGGGAAATGAGATCAGATTTCATATTGATTTATTTTTAACAATATTCTTTATAAAAGAGAGGAAACCTTTAATCTCTGTAATTACATCATATATAGAGTGTCAAAAAATTCTTATTGTTAACGTTAGATGATGATAGTTGATACAAAAATATAGAAAAAGTCCCTACCCAAGCAGCAATTTTAGTAGTTTCTACGTGGTAGTTGTGTAGATTGTTTAATGGGTTTAAGAGGTCGCTTGGCCCTGGGTTAGCCTTTCTTCACCTCGACCTAAAAGGTCTTTTGTTAACTACCCTACAACTAGTTGTTGCCCAGGATTCTAAGACTTTTTGCAAAGCTGGTGATTTTCCTGGGAACTAATTTCCCTATGTCTTCAGGCGTTAATTCTACCTCTTCTAGGTACTTTAGCCTGATACGGATTAGTACCTTGTATTCACAAAGTATGTTCCACAGTTTCAGTTGCTGCTTCAACAGTATCTGCATTTGTCATCTTCTGCCATGCCCATTGCCCATGTTCTTGAGATGATATCTCAAGGGGCAATGGCTAGTTAGAAGGCCTGTGATCTGCCGTAGGTCAGACTTTTCATGTTCGAGAAGCCTTGTGGCATTCTTTGTCGAATAGGTTATAAACCTTTTCGCTTGTCTTTGGCCTGGAATATTCCTCCAGTAGAACTTCTTTTGTTCCTTTTCCCATTTTAGAACCTCCTCCGTTTTGTGTCTCTTAGATAAGCCACAGAGCGGTTCGAGTCCAAGAGATGGAGCTTCGGCCCCTTTTCTTGCGAACCTATCAGCCAATTCGTTCTATTCTCTCGTGCCCTGGCACCCACATCAAGGTAACCTTGTTGTTTTTTGCCAGTTGCTTGAGGGATTGTCTGCATTCCCAGGCAATTTTTGACTCGAAGGTATAGGACCTGAGAGCCTTTAATGCTGCCTGGCTATCTGAAAGTATATAGATCTTTGCCCTTCGAGTGCCTTTATGTAACCATTCCTGTTCACATTGATCTATAGCATAGATTTTTGCCTGGAAGATGATTGGAGTGTTTACCAAGGGCTTTAGATAGCCTGCATTTAGGCCCTGCTGAGCCCACACCAACCTCTCAAGTCAATCGGTTTGATCATGGATTCGAATGGGATTAGCTCCAGAATCCTTAAGTGACTAACCAGGTCGTCTGGTCTGAATTTAAGTGTCTGATGCATCCTTAAGTCAGTAAGTGCTGCCTCCTTCCTTACATACAAATGCAGAGGAAGAAAGTCCAGCATTGCCTCCATAGCTGCTGTGGGACACGAGTACGTGGTAGTTACCATTAGTGGATAGGTTTCCACAACTAAGAACCGTTACGTAATGGGAACCATCCTTCTACCAAGCATTCACTAAAATGGGGAATAGCAATTACGTAGCAAATTATTATTCCGGTACTTCTGCCGTTACCGTGTTGACGACTAGGTTATTACGTAAACGGGATGTAACTAAGTAGTAGAAATGACTAACTTTTGGAACAGATCAACTGACGGAAATGAAAGTGCAACCTGTATATTTGGCTCTCTCTTATTCGGATAGCAAATTAATGACTTATTGAGTTTGAGCACATAACATGTTCAAGGTCCAAGTTAAGGTGATTATGTACATAAGTATTTAAGTATATATTATAAATCATGATGTTTACTCTGACTGTTACTATAGCCACCACTTGTTTTCTGTAAAATGTTATCATAATACTTTGATAAAAACGTTTTTTTTTTTGCCAAAATTATGTATACAAGTGAAACTACAAAATCTGTTGCAAATGTACAATGATTCGTTAATGCTAAATTCCAAAAATAAATGCAAAACAGCATGGAATATTATTAAAAACAATGATCACTCAAAAAATGATAACCTACCTTCATCATTTACGGATACGGAAGGTATTATTATAACAGTTTTCAAAAGTGCCGCTGAGAGTTTCAATGATTATTTCATAAGTTCAATAAATACATTAACTAATGATATGGTCGTCTCAAATAACTCTAATAACATTCGTTGTTCTTAACACCAGTTACGGATGATGAAATTAAGGATATTATTAGATTCATATCCGCCAAAAATTCGGCCGGATTTGATCATGTCACCGGTTCATTACTATTAAATATAATTGATTACATTTGTAGTCCTCTAAGTATGCTCTCAAAAAATCTGTAGTGGTACCAATTCACAAAAAATTTGATAAATCTCAAATTTCTAATTATAGAGGTGTGGTACTTCTGTCCATTTTCTCTCAAAGTCTATGAAAGAGCATAGTATAATAGATTGTCAAATTTCTTAACTGCTGAAAAGTTACTTACAAATAATCAGTTCGGTTTTAGAAAAGGTTTGTCTACACAGGACGCAGCGTTAGCGTTTTATAATCTTGTGTTGAATAGCTTTGACTCAAAAGAAAAAACAGTCAGCATATTCTTTGATTTAAGTCGTGCGTTTGACACGATAAACCATAATTTGTTAGTTGATAAGCTTTTCAAATAAGGAGTAAGAGGTTCTCCTCTATGCTGGATTAAATCATATTTAAAAGATAGATCACAGGGAGTTCATTTAAAGTACAACGGGCAATTATTTCAATCTTCTCCCAGTTCTACCCACACTGGAGTCCCTCAGGGTAGTGTGTTGGGTCCTCTTTTATTTATTATATTCATAAATGACATTGTTAAAGCTGATATGATTAATGGGTCATACATCATAATATTTGCAGATGATACCACATCGTCTCTTAAAATTTTCATGATGTTAGAGATAAAGTCAATTTAACTTTAATCTTTAACAGAGCTGGGAGTAATTAATTACTAAAGTAATTAAATTACTAATTTAATTACTTTTTTTAAAAAAGTAATTGTAATTGAATTACATTTTTCAAAGCAGTAATTGTACTTAAAAATTATTAATTCCTCAAGCGATACTCTGAAAATATCGTTTCAGAGTAATTAATTACCGATAGAAATTACTTCATGTAATTTAAATTACTTCTCTAATAATTTCAAATTTCTAGAATAATTTGAATACTGTAGAGTTGAATTGTTTTACCGTAATTAAATTATTTTAGAGTATTTAAATTACTTTACATTCCTATTAAAAGGAAACATAAACATGTAATATTATTCATATCTGTAACTTTTTTTTGTGAGCACAATCTCGTTTAAGATATTGACTTGAAATTTGGTACACGCATGTGTGCGGGTACGGTGAATATAATTTGACAATTACATCCCTGAACCGATTAACAAAATTTTTGATGCGCCTTTAGAGATAACTTTAAAGAATGGTACTAGGCTATTGAAAACTAAAGAAGGAATTTTTTTTCTGATGCGAAAATCAAAAAAAATGTTTGTTGATTTCGATAGTCTGGTATCATTCTATCAAGTTCTCTAAAGGCCTATCAAAGAATTTTTTCAATCGGTTCAGGGATATAGAAGAAATTGTCGAGTTACGAAATCGTTTTCTTAAGCACGGCACCGCCTCCGTTGAAGGGTAAGAGGATAAATTGGGGTTAACAGGGAAATCAAGCAAGTAAGAGTCCATAAAATTGGTATTTAGTATATATAAGAGAAGCTCAGGTCAACAAATTTTTTGGCATTAGCCCATTACCACCCCCACCCCATTATTAAAGGGGGTGAAAAAATTAAATTGTGATTTAGTATGTATACAAGAACTAAAGGCCTCATTTTTTTTTTTACTTCATCCACCCCCACCCTCACTACCAATATGGCATATTGTTTTATGGATTTTTGAGGTATGCGATTTCAAATATTATATTACTAAAGGTCCATAAACAATTATTTCCACACACAAAATTTTTTTCATTGTGAGAGACGGATAGAAAAGCAGTATGTGGAAGTAGTGATTCCTTGGGCAGCGGTTTTTATATTTATTTTTAGTTATAGATTTTCATTCTTTTGTGATTACTGTCTTTACTGATTAATAAAAAAATTAGATATATCTTCCTTTCGTATTATTCAGTATTTGTATATAATTATAATTATTTGTACACCAACAAATGATCTTATAATTTACTAAACATCTCCCATTTCCATTATAACAAATGTAGAAGCTGTAGAGTAATTATAAAAGTAATTTATTTATTCAATTACCATTACCAAATAATTAGTAATTTAATTACATTTTTTTAATAGTAATTTAATTACTTGGTAATCAAATTACTTTTTAACATTAGTAATTTGTAATTTGTAATTAATTACTTTTTCAAAGTAATTTGCCCAGCTCTGATCTTTAATTTAATCTTCGATTCAAAACCATTGCATTGACAACGAACTTGCGCTTAATAACCTAAAAACCTTAATGAAAGTTTGCTCGTCAGAATTGATGGGCAAAATATGAAGCAAAGTGATTATCTTGGGAAAATTATATTGATTTCTTAATAAGCAAAATTAAAGTTGCCTGTTTCTCCAATTATCAATTAAGAAGTCATGTTAGTTTAGATGTTCTTAAAATGTATTATTTTGGATGCGTTCAATCGAGGCTGAATTATTTTATTATGTATTGGAGACAGTAACAAAATTAATGAACTGTTCATTCTGCAAAATAAAATAATACGTACAATGTTATTCAAAGATTCGCGACATTCTATTCTTCTATTTTATTCCAGTAGGAACTTATTCTCACAGGTTGGCATTCTAACCATTTCTTGTTTATATATTTTAAACTGTGTTTGTTATTTAAAATGTAATCCACATATGTTCGTGACCAACAGAAATGAAATCCATAATTATTCCTTAAGACTAACGTGTAATGTCGATGTACCTCAAAATAGACTATCATTATCATTAATGGCTAATGGACCCACGATTATGTCAATCAAGTTATTTAATAAGCTACCACTTTCTGTCAAATTATTGAAAGACAATAAAATTTTCAAATATAAAGTAAAAATTATGCTGTTAAAAATAATTTTTATTCTGTTGCTGAATTCTTGGAATGTCCTAATATGGAAGAATAAGCGAAAAATGTATTAATTTATATATCTTATTTTATTTTATTATTTTAATATGTCTATTTTTACTTTACCCTTATATACAATACATGTATTATTGTCTATGTTCAAAATTATTTTATGATTGTGTTAATAATTGTACTTTCGATTTGTATCTTATCAGCAGTATTTGTTATTTGACTATATTCTATACTTACTTTATAAGTCCAATGAAAATAAAGATTTATTATTATTATTATCATTATTATTTGTTAAAAACCAGTCACCTTTCTCTGTGGCTCCTATCCTCACAGAGGGGAGCTAGTAGTACCGGTAGCCCCTCCCCAACTCCGTGGGGTAAGTGACTACTGAATCCGGGAATCGTGTGCCCTGAGCAGACGAAATGAACCGAGGATGACGGCCTTCTGCATTCTGCCGGCTAAGACCTCTGCCGAATTTCGGCATGCCGGTATGATCTTCAGTTCTGAAAGCAGTGTGTGTCTCGTTCCACCGAGGGCTCCTATAATCAGTACCACTATCTTAACAGTTTGGTTTGGATAGAGTCTGCGGAGTTCGAAGAGCAAATCTCGATATTTTGTCCGTTTTTCCTCCTCCTTCAAGACAATGTTGTTCTTCGCGGGAGCCGAGAACTCCACGACGAACATTGTCTTGAGTTGATGGTCGAGGAGGACTACATCAGGCTTGTTTGCTTATATTTGCCTGACGGTGGAAAACGAGTGGTTCCAATAAATTAGACACTTCTAATTTCCCACAACGGACTCAATATCCTCCGGAGTGTAAGGCAGCACTGGTGTCTCGTCTATCCCATACGATCATTATTGTTATTATTATTATTATAATTTTTTTTTAGCTAGCTAAAAACCAGTCACCCTTCTCTGTGGCTCCGACCCTCACAGAGGGGAGCTGATAGTACCGGCAGCCACTCACTCCCCACGTCCGTGGGGTGAGTGACTACTGACTCCGAGAATCGTGTGCCCTGAGTAGACGTAATGAGCCGAGGATAATGGCCTATTATTATTATTATTATTATTATTTAAAAAATGTTTATAAGTAAATTTTATGCTCTCTTCGTTCTAGCAGCGCTTTCACTGTAGGTACATGCGACACGAAATGGTAATTTTAACAGCTCTTTAGTTTTTTTTTTTTACAAAAACGCAAGGAATGAACTTTAATTAGTTATAAAAACTGCTGCTTAATCCTCGTTGTATTGTGAAAATTTCCAGCATGATTGGTCTAACGTATTTTCTCACTATACGTATATAAAAATAAACCGAGCGATATTTTTAATAGTGAATTGTCGTCAGGACAAGCGCCGACAAATCTCATCATTAGCGCTCGCGTGTGGAAAGCTCACGTTGTCAAAGATAGAAAAAGAAACATCAAGCAGTCAGCCTAAATGACGTTGAAAACGCAGCCCGAAGCGGCCGTAATCCGACTAGTGAAGAGTTATGCATTGACATTGACATAGGGGGAAAATGAGAAGCAACGACTAATACGGAGCCAGCATCGGATTTAATGGCCGTGAAAAATTTTTCATTGTTCCTGGTTATATTCACTCTGTTGTTACAAATATAAGTAAAAATCAATGCTTAATGCTTTCATGGCTTTGTGTTCCGCGTACTGACTCCGATAAGGAGGGTATACAGGAAAATTTTTTGAATAGGATTTATTTGGAATAGTTCTCGATATTGTGCACATTTTCATCTGTCGATCTAATAGAATAAAAAGTTCTCGATTAATTTACATCCATGCCACCGAACATTATAATTTACGTGTATTTCGGCAGTTCAGTTGACATCATCTCGGGATCATTCAATCTGTAAAACAGTTTTAATTGTTTCTTTGCTAAGGTATTAAAATCTCATGTGTACTTTTTGTAGTATGGTGAATGCATACTGAACGTCATACGACCACGCGGGCTTACGAATATACGAATGGATAGAGGGTCGTTAAGAATATGGTCATAATGTAGTAAATAAACATATTCAGGGTGTTTAAAAAAAACGTACCAACATTGTTGGGTCGGGCAATATTTCAAATAGTATTCGTTTTCGAGATATAGACATAACTTGCGTTTTGTTAAATAGAACACCCTGTAAATTACTTTATTACTCGATCACAGCTTAAATTAGCTATCCAACGATATATCATATGTCATATTTTCGATTCGACACTTGGTAATTGAGATATAGAGGTCATCCAAAAATGCCAATTTTCCAAAAACACTCTGTAACTCGGTAATCGAAAGAGATATACGATAGCGGTTCGCGCCATTGTTTGCTTCTCGAAAATCGAGCTCAGGACACCTATATTGGTTTTTTCTATTTGACATAGTTTTAGATAAAATCTCAAATCCCTTCTATTTATCCAGCCTGTACATAAAATGCTGTTTACTTATTAAGTCCTTCATTTTCATTTTGCTCTCATCCTGTAATTATCTATTCGCCTATCTCTAATTTAATGTTGATTTGTTGTTTATATTTTATATGTAAAGTTTTTGTTTCACTTTTGTTTTTGTTATTAAGTTTGTACTGTCTATGTTATATTCATTTAATTGGATGTTTCTTGGCCTTTAACCGGATGCTTATCTGTCTGGCAGCTGTATCTTTAAATAAATAAACAAAATGTTTTGTGTCAAATTTAATTCTCTACAACTTCGTTCGTATATTTTTTTTCACAATTCTTACCATTTTGACAACCTTCTCATTTTAATGTGAGTTCTGCATTTCGTATATATAGATAGACCGCCATTTTGAATTTTGCATATTTTAGAATTTTCTGCGGGTCGTGAAGATATTCTCTACTTCCATGTCAAATGCCAAGCTCCTATTCGTCGACAAATGTCCAAACAATTCACCGAATAGTAAAAAAATATTGGTATGTAAAAACACAGTTACACTCTGCTTTATAGATAGAACAAAAAATGTAAAAATAAAATTATTATTATTTACTATGCATTTAAAATTGTTAATAAATGTTTATCATGCGAGTACATCCTCGGATACGATGCAGACATATATTCAAAAGTATCAGGATTATCACTCTTCCATCATTATACATACTGCTTTAGATATTACATACAGAAAGTCATGAACATTATTAATTAGAAATAGATCAGTACATACCCACGACACACGCATAAAGAATAATCTATATTTATTCTTGAGACTTTCTATTGGACAAAAGTCTCATATATACCAAGGTATTATTTGCTACAACCAGTTTATATTACCGTGTGGAGAAATTAGGAATTTTAATAAATTTATATCAACGCTAAATAACTATTTATTAAACATGGCATTTTACTCCCTTACCGAATATCTGGAAATGTAATGATATTCATAACGTTTCTTGTTTGTTACGGTTCATAACATATTTTTTTTTTTTTTTAGAATAGAATATTTATTTATTTATATAGGTTAACAAAAGATACAATGATTAATTTTAATATCTATAGGTATAAATAAATAAATGAGTGATTGCTTCGACTCGTTAGAGTCTGTGAGCAATGGGTAGTTCGATAAGTGTGTGCGTACATATGCGAAATACCCAACTAAGTTCTATTTATTTTGCGAAGGGTTCTAAGAACCTGAATGCAAAGGCAATAGACCAGTGTTGCGTACTATGAATATATGTTTTCATGGATTTTATAAAACATGTATTTACATTTAATTATAAAAGAATTTGATGTAGGTGAATTTTTAGGTATCAATATTAAGAAAAATATTAAAATTAAAATATTAGAAGTTAACTTAAAACGAAAATTTACAAATAAAAAACATAAATTTGAGGAATTATAAAACATAAAGACTAAAAGAAAGCTTAAAGACTTCCAGTATTAAAAATGTATCTATTGCTGTGCAATTTATGTTCAGCAGCCATTTTTTTATTTCTTTTTTATATTTTGTTACAGATCTAACTTGTTTAATACTTTCTGGGAGTTTATTGTATAATCTAGGACCTAAGTAGACAAAACATTTTGTTCCTATAGTCTTTTGTGCAACGACTACCTTTATTTGTTTTTTATCTTTACCTCTTGTGTAGTAGCTATGATCAACGAGTGTTGTTTCTGAGTATATTTTGTATTGGTACATTAATAAACATTGAGAATATAGCTTGCGCACATTTAATAATTCTGACTCTTTGTATAATAATTCAACAGGATAAAGGTTGGGTTTTCCATATAAGGTCTTTAAATATATTTTTTGGATTAATATTAACGGTGTAATGTTAGTTTGGTTTGCACCTCCCCATGCTATAATGCCATATTTTAAAATCGATTCAATCATGCCATAGTAAATGATTTTAATGTGTTTTTTGCTTAATATATCTTTTAATATTTTAAATCTATAAATTAAAGATCTTAGTTTTTTTACAGTGTTGGTGATATGGTGATTCCATTTTAAATGAGGGTCTAAAGTTATTCCCAGATAGTTAATTTTTTCATAGGTAGTTATGACCAAATTAGTGTTAACAATATTTATTTCATTAAATAAAGGTAAATTGCTTCTATAGGAGCAAAATGGCAAATATTTTGTTTTTGAGATACTAAGGGTCAAGATATTTTCATCAAACCAGTCCTTAATCACCTTTAAGTCCAATTCCGAAATTCTTTTCACTTCCTCCCATAAATTTCCTTTAAAAAATATGGCAGTGTCATCTGCAAATGATACTATATCTCCTCTAATATTTAGGTTAAATATGTCATTTAGATACATAATAAATAAAATTGGGGCAAGAACCGTACCTTGTGGAAGACCATAGAGCACGGTTCTTGCTTTGCTTGTTTGGTTTCCTATTTTTACAACTTGTGTCCTTTTATCTAAATAACTTTTCAATAAATCGTGGCAAAGACCTCTTACACCAAAATTTTCTAATTTTTTTAATATTTTATTGTGACTAATTGTGTCAAAGGCCTTTTCCAGATCTATGAAAACACAGAGGGATGGTGTACTATTATCCAAACATTCATAAACTTTTTTAGTCAGGCAGGCTATAGCATCACTTGTTGATGTATTTTCTCGGAACTCAAACTGGTTTTTTGATAATAAATTAAATTTGTTGAGGTATTGCACTAATCTTTTTTTTAACGCTTTTTCGAAAATGTTTGCAATATTAGAAGTCAAAGATATAGGTCGGTAATTTTCCATCAAATTTTTGTCCCCCTTCTTATATAAAGGTTTAATTATAGCAACCTTGAAATTGGATGGACATATTCCGGATTGAAAAATTTTATTTATGAGATTGACTAATAATGGTGTTATTATATTTATTGTTTCTTTTAACATTTCTGATGTGATGCCGTCAAATCCAGGAGCCGTATTATTTTTTAGTTCTTTTATGTATTCGTTTATTTCCTTGTCGCCTACTGGTGTAAGAAAAAAAGAATGATCGGTAATTGCAATAGGGAAGGTTGTATTTGGTAAATCTATTTTACTTGCTAATTTTTCTCCTATTTCTGTGTAATGCTTATTAAACTCGTTTGCAATTTGTTTTTGTTCATTTACTACACGATTATTATCTAATTTAATTTGTGTTATTTCCTGATTTTGTCTTTGACTTTTGATGATATCCTTTGTTATTTTCCAGAGAGTTTTACTACAGTGGTTATTATTTTTAATTCGTTTCTCATAATAATCTTTTTTAGTTTTTTTAATCAGTGAATTTACTTTATTTCTATATGTTTTATATTTTTGTCTTAAGTCTACGTTTAAAGGTTGTTTTAGTAAACTTGGTACATTTTATCACGAGTTTCGATCGATGTTATTAAACCTCTTGTAATCCATTTTTTTCTCTTTTTTAAATTTTTTAATCTTATTTTTTTTGTTGCATTTTGTATAGCAGTTTTAAAGTTAGTTATTAGAGTATTACTCATCTCTTCAGGGTCTCCTGTTTCGTAAAAATGTGTCCAATTTATTTTGGACAGTTCATGGGTTATTTGTTTATAATTAACTTTTTCAAAATAGCAGTATTTTTTTTTTCATTAAAACGTAACTCGTTTTTTTCTATAAAAACGAATGTCGCATAATGGTCAGTTGTATTTGAAGTGAGTATTATAGGTATTATTATTACATTACTCTGCGTTTTGATTTTAATAAATATATGGTCTATACAACTTTTATTGTTCTGGTGAACTCGTGCGTAATTGTTTATGAGGGATTCAAAACCTTTACCATACAGCATGTTCAAATACTCGTTGGCGATTAGGTCATTGGATAAAATGTCTATATTTATGTCTCCACTAACCAGAATATAATCTACTATTTCAAGATTTTCTATAAACGCTCTGAACTCTTCTAAAAATTCATTTACATTTATATAAATGACTTATTGTTAATAGCTAAAGAACATTTAATAATTTTTAGAGGACCAAGGCTGATGATATCTACTTTATGATTAAGGTTATTTTTAACATATAAAACAACACCATCATTCTGGTTATAATTTCCCATGTTATAGTATACTTCATAAGCATCTAAATGAAAGTCATGTATGTTTGTAATTTGCCATGTCTCTGTTAAACAGATACAATCAAATGGTTTTAGCTCAGACAAATAAAGTTCTAATTCGTTAAAGTTTTTTGAAAGGCTACGAATATTGTTGTGAAAAAATGTGAAGTATGAGGTTTCAATACTATTATTACACTCTGCAATATTATTTGCTAATTTCGTTTCGGTGGATTGATACTGGAAGTCTCTAATATAAGGATTCATGTTTTAAGTTGTATTTATGTGATTTCACATGTACAGTTGACCGATTTATTTCTATATAGGCAATAGGTAACGGCTAAATCTAATAAATTAATGTTAATATATTGTTTTATATAATTACTTATTTTATTTTTGTACTATGTTTAATTATACCATTTGTTATTTTTACTATGTTATATGTTTATACTATTGTATTACTTCTTGATTTTGGACTCGTCTGATAAATTTTGTACAACCTTTTGTGTATGGAATTTTATGTGATTAATAAATCATTACACAGGCCAACAAAAAAAAATTGCTGTTTTAAAGATGCTAAAACATTTTAATTCCAATAAAATGCTAAACGAGACCACGTCAACCAACGTCAACCCAGGGTAACTGGGTAACCTGGATTTAGAAAATACCTTCCGTATGCTACCTAGCTTAAAGTTACTAAGGAGCTTAAAACATTTTGGAAAACAATAAGCTTTCACTGAAAAATTTCATCAATGCTGGGATGCTAACCGTAATTTGCAAATGCTATCTGGAGGAGGTTAAGGGTACGAGCAAAGGGAACTTAAGGTTCAAAAATATTTTTTAGTTTTAGTTTTACCGACAGACTTTATAAAAGTTATAATGGTTGCCACGTCTGATTTGTATTTATTTTTATTTTTGAAAAAAGTAAGTGAGAGATACGTCCAAACAATTTTTTTGCTATTTTCGGATTCAGCAAATTTTACTAAAGACAGGTGGGTTGGATGGCCAGTGATTTTTTGAAGTTTTGGGAGAAATTAAGGGTGTATGGGGGAGAAACTATACGTCAGAATTTTTTTTAACATTTTCGGGCTCAGCGGAAAATTTTACCAAAGATGGATGGCCACTTTGGATTTTTGGAATTTTTGGGGGGAATCTATATGTCAGAAATTGTTTTTATCATTTTCGGATTCATCGGAAAATTTTACTAAAGATAGGTAGGGTTACGTCTCTAAAACAACAATTTTTTTTTTGTCAGCCTGTGTATTATTATTGTTATATATTTTTTTTATTGCGCATATATTATTTAGCAGAGATACTATAATTACTCCCTAAAATAAACACACTGTCGTTGCAGTATTAACATAAGGTTGTGGCACAACAAGAAAGCATTATTTGCCGTCATATAGCCGATTGTTTCTCCGTTTGTTATCCCATTACAAGTGCAAAGCATTTTGTAAATTGATTAGATGTACATCATCATGTTCTCATCCTCTTAAAAGTGTAATAAAGGCTCAGTTTACTGCGATGCATTCTGTAGAGCGGCTCATCGCTAAGCAACCGCGTGTATTTCGGCGGCCCGGCTTTGCAGGATTTGGAGGATAGACAGTGCAATAAAGGAGATTTTCTTGTTGAGAGGAGTTTCGAGGGCTCTTCTGACTCATATATTCGATGTTCCCAGATTTATGAACTGCCTGTGTCGGAAAATAAGCTCTCTATTTTTCGTATTTATAAATATTGTTCTCATATTTTTCAGGGAGACAACTCAAAACGTTTAACTAACCCCCTTCAGTATTATTTTCATTGGTTGATATTCAGATAATAGTAAACTAAAAACAAGTTCATTATTTCTGAAGTATACACTGTATCCCAAATTGAGGCTGCACTCATTGCTATCTCGGTTACTATTGAAGATAGAAAAACAGTTAAATATGGACATTTTTGAAGAATTTATATTTATAATTTGAATTATAGTCCAGTCCGCTAAAATGAACAAAATCTCTAATTTGAGTGCTAATGAATGGATTTTGATGAAACCTTGTGGAATGCGTTTGTAATGACGTTAATAAAAAATCTGAAGAAGAGATTAGAGTAAGTAATTATCGGAAGGGGTAGAATGCACCCCTTCTATCACGGGTTCCATAACTTGTAGAATTAGGTAAAAAAAAAAACTATTTACCTTTTTTTGACCCAAAATAACACATTTTTGCACATTAATACATTTGCACATTAAAAAAAACCGCTGCCCAAGGAATCACTACTTCCACATCCAGATTCTCTATCAAAGTCACTCACAACGAAAAAACTTTGTATGTGAAAATAATTGTTTATGGAACTTTAATAATATAATATTTGAAATCCTCTACCCCAAAAACCCATAAAACGATACCCCACATCGGTAGTGGGGTGGGGGTGGTGATAGGGGGGTGGTAGTGGGGGGTGGATGAAGTAAAAAAATATTTTGAGGTTTCTGGTTCCTGTACATACACTAAATCACAATTTTTTTTCATCCCCTTTAATAAGGAGGTGGGGGTGGTAATGGGGGTGGCTAATGCCAAAAATTTTTTTGAGACCTTAGCTTCTCTTGTATATACTATATACCGATTTCATGGACTCTTACCTGCTTAATTTACCTATTTACCCCAAATTTACCCCAATTTACCCCCCAACCCTTCGACGGAACAAGATGAAAATATAATCTAGTTCTAGAACTCGTTAAAGTACATAAGTATACCAAATTTCAAGTCAATATCTTAAACGGTTCCAGAGTAAACGTGCGCACAAAAAAAAGTTACAGACAGACCGACAGACCGACAGACAGACAGACAGAAATTTTTTTTTCGCTCAAACTTAAAATCTCAACGTTTCATGACATTTTAAGCCTATTTGGACAATAAAAATTTTTAAAAATTTTTTTGTCATTACTATACTTCCACTGGACGTGGAAGTAATACATGAAAATTCGAAAAATGAGCGTGATTTATATATTATTATAAAAAAATATGAAACCTATATAGTTATAACCCCCGTTGACTAGACTCTCAATTTATATTTATTATTTTACTTCACCTATTTTATTTCCTTTTTCGAGATATTCTCAAAAAACTGAAAAGGTGCCTTTTAAAAAACTTCCCGTATGCACCTAATTTGATGATCGGTGATATTTTAATAAGTACGTTGGGAGGACATTGGTTTACGATGCTTTCGTTAACATTACCAGAAAATCGCTGTTTTTGAGATAATATCACTAACTTTGTTTTCTTAGGGACACCATGTTGGACATTGTGATAGTTCTATAGTTCCCTTAATTCTCTTTA
This sequence comes from Rutpela maculata, assembly GCA_936432065.2. Taxonomy (NCBI): domain Eukaryota; kingdom Metazoa; phylum Arthropoda; class Insecta; order Coleoptera; family Cerambycidae; genus Rutpela; species Rutpela maculata. The sequence goes on along the minus strand of OW386288.2, from coordinate 7,889,272 downwards.
AAGAAGCATCTCAATGTCAGAAAAAAATTAGTCACATAAAATACGAATAAATTTAATTTTCTAACCAGGCCATGAAGACAATTTATTTTAAAATATCCCATTCTATTAACTTGAACTTAAAATTAAAAAAATATACAATTTAATCATCCTTAAATGAATTGTTGAAATAATTTCCACCGCTCAAATAACATAAAATAATCGTATAATTTTTCTAATAATAGGTGAATCTAGACACAACAATGTTTAGTTGAAAATTTCACACGCCACTTTTTAGCCAATCAGAGGTTTGTTCTTGGTTTCGTTACCCTAGCAACTGAAAAAATTCCGAAAATTTTCATCCTCCAGGGTATCCTGAATGAAATTAATAAGTGGAAATTTTTCTGCCAAATTATTGACATATGCTCATATCCGACATTTGTTTTTACATAAAAATTAAATTTTATTTGTCATATTAAACGAGAAAAAAAATCATTGAGCTCATTGAGCTCGTGAAACAACATTTTATTTCATGTTTAATTATGATACTGAATATTTCAAATGTGTTTGAAAATCCTCCTCGCGTTTCAATGGTGAATACATCGGTGAAGAATCTATATTAATTAAATGTCTATGCTTGGCTACATAAATATAATATTTTGAAACAATTTTATTTAACTTATCTTTTCTAGTTGAAACTTCTAGTACCTTTCTCTGTACCACGCTGAATAACTTCTCATTTTGGTGTTCGTCCATATTACACTTTTCAATCAGGCATGATAAGTATTTCAATTTTGGATGGCTTTTTTTAACCTCACAAAGTTCTTCGCAATATGTGCATAATGTATATTTCTGTTCTTTTTCCACTCTTTAATATCTTATTCTTTAAAAACCTCGAAAACCACTTCAACAATAGAAATATTAAGCTTACACTGGTTAAACTGTTAATGAAACAATGATAAATAGCTAATGATGTTTTATTTCCAAGCCATCTATGTTAAGTTATAGTGTGCCGAAACTTAGCTATACCATGTGCATAAAACATGAAAATAAACTAAAAAACCGCTGCCCAAAGAATCACTACTTCCACATCCAGATCCTCTATCAAAGTCACTCACAACGAAAACATTTTGTATGTGGATATAATTGTTTATGGAACTTTAATAATATAATATTTGAAATCCTCTACCCCAAAAACCCATAAAACGATACGTCACATCGGTAGTGGGGTGGGGGTGGTGATAGGGAGGTGGTAGGGGGTGGATGAAGTAAAGAAATATTTTGAGGTTTCTGGTTCTTGTACATACACTAAATCACATTTTTTTTTTGATCCCCTTTAATATAATAATGGGGTGGGGGTGGTAATGGGGGTGGCTAATGCCAAAAATTTTTTTGAGACTTCAGCTTCTCTTGTATATACTAAATACCAATTTAATGGACTCTTACCTGCTTGATTTACCCCAAATTTACCCCAATTTACCCCCCAACCCTTCGACGGCACAAGATGAAAATATAATCTAGTTCCAGATCTCGTTAAAGTACATATGTGTACCAAATTTCAAATCAATATCTTAAACGGTTCCAGAGTAAACGTGCGCACAAAAAAAGTTACAGACACCCCGACAGACAGACAGAAATTTTTTTTTATCTCAAACTTAAAATCTCGACGTTTCATGACATTTTAAGCCTATTTGAACAATAAAAATTTTAAAAAAATTTTTTGTCGTTACTATACTTCCACTGGATGTGGAAGTAAAACAAAGTTCCACCTATTTTAGGGAACGAAGCTTATTTCATAACACACAAATAGAGTTGTATTAAACAACTTTCAGTAATTTTTTTAAACTAAAATGGGTGAAAAAGATATTATTTATCTATTATACGAATATAGGTATTCCCGTTCCCCGAAACTGTTGTAACAGAATTCCACCCATTTTAGTGAAGAAAACGTAATATCAAACATTTCACTGAATATATATAGATTAACCCCTCATGCAGTAGTTGTTTTGCAACTAAAATGGGTGGAAATATTTTTTTTATCATTGCATATATGTAAGTATCTTTCTTACAACTATATAGATAACTAGTGTTATGGTATTAAATTAGTATTTATTTAATTTATGTAGGTATGAAATTTTCTTACTGAATCCCCGCGTGCATGAATTAATTGCAGGAAATTTTTCTTGCACATGAATTTTTTAAGAAAATTCATGTACTCAAAAAATTTCCAACAATAATTCAAGCACTTGGGAGATTGCAAGTGAAAATGTCAGATACAAAGGCATCAAGTAGTGTCCTCCGATGACCTCCACAACTTTATAGAGGTCACTTTCCCCATATCTCGCTATCCTGACTAGTTATTCAGGTGAAACCATTCTTTTCGAACACTCTGTATGTAAAGTAGGTATTAAAATGATTAAAATTGGGGCATATCAATCATACAAAGTGATTACCAGTGAAGTATAAACTGTAATGTTTTATGTAAACAGCATTGCTCGTAATAACTATGACAGCCTGCAGGATAGACTACATATATTTAATTGTTCCGTAACGTACATTAGGATTAGGAACCTATTTTCATAAATTACAAATTGTACAATACAAATTTATAACTTATAATATCTGTAATAATGTATAGTGTTTATATAGGAGCGTATGTTTCAATTTCAGTGTATTTTGTATATTTTAAATAATTGCATGCTTCCTTGTTCCATACATATTTTAATCTCAGTAGCACCTCGTAAAATTGCGCCGTATTCTGTTTTTTTTTTAATTTTAACATCATTCCAAATTATTTTACTGTCAAATTAGCCGTGTATCTACTAGATTAAAATAAGTTAAATTTAATATAACTGGGTATTTGTGCCACAATAAATTGAGATCCATGTTTCTCGAAAACGGTGCATTTTGCAGATATAAAACAAGCGTACGCTTTTTACGTACAATTGAATACTGCACTAAATGTAATATTAATTTATTAGAAAGTTTATCTTCAATAAAATGTGATCAAAACAAAACAAAAATACCGAAACATGCAAAAAAAACATCCAAACGTGCCTAAAATTGTTTTCTACACGTTGTCAAGAGCGGAAAACACGATGCTGATATTATTTAGCTTCTCACCCCTAACCAACTACCCCCAAATACATAAAACCACCCCTTTTCTTCCATTTTTCGTTGTTAGGCATGTGAGGACTTGTTGGATCGGTTTTTTTTGAGGAAACTCAATATGTCCTATAAAATTTTGAAACCAGACATCCTGACGACCCTCGGGGGCTGAAACCACCCCTCCTTCAATACCGGAACACGCAAAGAAAAACATCCAATTGTTTTCTACACGTTTTCAAGGGCGGGGAACACAATGCTGATATCATTTTTGCCCACCCCTAACCAACTACCTTGGTTAGGGGTGGGAAGCTAAATAATATCAGCATCGTGTTCCCCGCCCTTGAAAACGTGTAGAGAACAATTTATTTTCGGCGCGATTGGATGTTTTTTGCATGGTCCGGTATTGAGGGAGGGGGTGGTTTCAACTCCCGGAGGTCGTTAGGATGTCTGGTTGCGAAATTTTACAGGACATATCGAGTTTCTTCAAAAAGAGAACGATCCAACATGTCTTCGCATGCCTAACAACTAAAAATGAAAGAAAAGGGGCGGTTTTTTGCATTTGGAGGTAGTTCCAGAGAGCTACGAACCGCGCGAGTATCACCATCGTGCTGGTCGTCTTCGAAAACGGGGGAGTAGACATATCTCGCTACTCTTGCACTTTTGGGGTTTTAGCAATTTTCGCATGGGCTATATAACAAAAAGTAAATAAAAAAATATTTCCTTTGACGTCCCATAAGTTTTTGGAAGTAACATGTTACTAAGGTATGTCTAGCTGAAATGACTTATTTTTACTCAGGAAACATACTGTTGAGGTATGGTCCATTGTCTAATGGACACCCTGTATATAAAATTTCGCATAAAACCAAATAGTCACAAAGCGATAGCTTAACATGTATGTTTAAATACTACTTGTGAACATTTAATTCTTTTCTTATTTTACGAACTTAGTATTTTGGCCCACATTTAGTTAAAAAAAGATTTCATTCTAAAATTTCTTTAAGAATAGACCATTTTTATGTCTATAATATCGTGACCGTAGTAGAATCAAAATCAAGAAATTCTTTTATACTATAGAAAGTTTTTTCTATTATTAACTGTTTTAAGAATATATTCACTTTATTTGTTGTTAACTGTTTTAGCTGAGTTGAAAGTTTATTATACAGTATCACACATGTTTAATAAAAGTTTAAATAAAGTTTTTGTCAGTCTAGTCTGTGATATGGAATGCTTAAGTTATTTTTACGTCTAGTGTTGTTTTTATAATTTTCCATTATGTGTATAATGTACTTGTGAATAAAAATTGCTGAAAGTGTTTGTATTTTCATATTTTCAAAAATTGACCTACAATGTTCATTAACTCCTACAGAAGCCAAAACTCCCATAGCTTTCTTCAGTGTTTTAGATATTCTGTTGCTGTCAAATGAATATTCTGAAAGATAAAGCCGTAAATTAAGACTATAGAAATTGCTGTGGTAAAACGTTAAAGCTGTATCTAGAGTGGTTAGATTCATCATTTGCTTGATATGACAAACTACCTCATTTAGATTACAAGGCAAAAAGAAAGAAAATGACATAATTAGCAATATTAAAAGTTACATATATTTAATAAATTTACCTACTTTCTGTGAATATTGTTCAAGAAATATAAAAAACATTAGGTAACCAAAGTCGATTTTTCACATCATAAAACTCAGTGTCTAATTTACTTTTTGGATACATATAGCAAAAAATGCATTAAATAAGGACAAAGCCCTTTGTACCGCCAGGTTCTAAAAAATTACATCAAATACAATACAAACATTGTTCTTACTTATAGCACTTTCTATTTTGCGTTCTGCACTAGACCAACAAAGTGCCTTTTCGGTGGCTTGTTATTTTTATTGCCCTTGATTCTTATGATTCTATTTGTGTCATGAAAATCGATAACTGCTCCCCTAGTTTCTTTCCCATTTCCGCAGACAACAAAGAGAAAACAAATAAACTAGTTTTTTGGAAGTTTTCGGCGCCCAGACATACAGATGACCCGAATGTTGTTAACTGTGGGAGAATCCTGGCGCCACTTATAGGCGCCCAGCGTCGTCTGGATCATTCAACGTCTATACAAGTGTGTTTTATGAATGATTGTGCGGTTTATTACCGTTGGTGGTCGTAAGGGTACAGCATCTTCATCGTTAGAATTTTATTGTCAAAAACGTACTTACACGGGAAGAAAACTACACTATATTAAAGTGATTGGTTATACTTATATTTGTTACTAGAAATATATTAATTTGCACAATAAATTATTATTATTAGTTCAATGTCATAAATTTTAAACCAAGAAACCATGTAGTTTTGAATTATTTAAGTCAAGGTAAGTTAAATCCCTTCAAAGTATACTGTCTGCACGGTCCCAATTTAACTTGCCAGTATAAGCATAAAGTGCAAAAAACTCAAAATTCGTGCCTCATTCATGGAATTCGTCGACGAGAACGAATTTCATACAAATTAAATGTTACTGGCTGTTAATTATGGAAAGTAGAAGATTGTTGCACTCTGCCTGTCTGTATCATAAAATATTATTAGAAAAAACTCCATGATATCTATACAGAAAGGATACTTTCAAAACAGATGTCCACGCACTTAATATTAGGTTTAAGAGATTACTAACACCTCAATTGTTTCGCACTGAACTCTTTAAACGCTCATATGCATATCAAATCTGCCATATACAGGGTGTTTCACCAGGAAATACATCGATCCATATAGGGAAAAGTAAGCACAATAAACTTTTGAAAATTTAGGGAGCTACTAATGGTAGTGTGGCCAATCCAACTAAAATAATTACAAGCATCTGGCACTTCCGGTTTAAATGGAACATCCTATATATTTTAGGGTTTTTGAAAAGAGCATAAAATTCTGAGTCAAACATATAGGATATCCTATGCTTAAACCCAGCCGTTTCAGAGATATTTGACATTTAAAAAAAATTTACAGGTGTAATGGTTTACAATAACCTTTATAACTTTCTTCGTGTAAGAGATACTCATTTGCTTTTTGGCATGTAGAAATAACACAAAGAGAGCTGCACTCTACAATTGAATTACATTTAATAATAGTATACCAAGTGTTTCAGTTTTGACGTTACATTTTGTAAACTTCAAACCCCGATAACTTGTTTAGGTCAAGTGGAACACCCTATATTTTTTTACATCAAGTTATGTAAAATTAAATTCCTATTTTTCTGATATAAGGATTGTGGGGGTTTAAGTTACAACTTTTTGAAGTATTTCCGATTTACTTAGAAATTCAAGAAATGTTAGTAAAGACTATAAAATTTTATCAAATTAGCCATGATTAGAAACAATCAGTAATCATTATCTTATGTCAAAAAATGCCACCGCGTTTAAATTACACCTACGAAGACTCTATAGTAGAATCTCTACTATAAGGGTAGAACTTTGCCTTTTATTTCAAATCCATTATAATAGTTTTTCCCTTAAAATGTAAATTCAAAGGAAATAATAAGAAAATATGCTGATATAATTTTGTTGCGTCAAGGCAGCTGTATCTGTATTATAATTTCCCCATTCCCACCTCCCGAATCCTGCTACTACCTCCAGTCTGTAGGCAGCCATATCAATTACAAACTAATCACGTCCTCTTCCTTTGAGTCATTATCAAAGTTAGTTATTCTTATTAATATGGCATTTTTGCCATAATTAACCGCCTTAAAGACTTCATTATTACGTTGAATAGCAAGCCCCGGTAGCTGAATGTGATATTTAGGCCCTCTATTGATGCTCTCTCCTGCTGCTTAATTAATTCCTACAAAGCATTCCTGCTAGTATCGTGTTTCAAAGTTTGATTTATGTAACCACCCCAGCGCCAGCGATATTGCCTTTTTGTCATTAATATATTTTTTAATACCGTAGTGGATATTTGTTGGTTAGTATGGTGACATGGGCTGAAATGGTTTTAATACATATTTTTTTAATTAAAATAAAATAAATATTATGCAGCCGGTTAAAAAGAAATTATTTAAATGTAATGTAGACGGTTGCAGAAAATGAATGTTTTCGAAAAACAATATTTTTGTTTTAATATTCTGCATTTTACTTTCAGATAACGAGTAGATAAAATGGACAAAAGGCAGCATAAAATCAGTACTTTATTTTGCATGATAATATCGGTGTTTAGCAAAACGTTTGAAGTGGTTACGTATAATAGCAGGAAAGGGCTGTCTAATATCATAATAGGCTTTTCGTGAGACTGCTTACCGAAGCACATCCTCGCTAATGGCCTGATTAAGAGATTGTGAGACAAACTAATGGACGTTTTCCCTCGTCATCATTCTCCCAGTCCATGCTGTCAGCAACGTTAAAATTTAAAATTTTCTCTCGTACGCGAGAAAAATTAACGTGCAGTTTTAAACCTGTGATAAAAATCAATCCGAAAAATTTACTAAGCAATAAATAAAATGGTAATTATAGTTAAAATGCCTAAAATCTGTTTCAAGCATTCACCTAGATTTTTAAGTTAATTTATTGGAAAAAGTTCATGTCGATGTAAAAAAAATATTGCTGCCATCGTTACAATAAACTATAATAATAATAATAATCGATAATCATTTATTTGTAAAAAAAAATACATTTTACACATTAAGAATTAAAATAGTTTTAAGAATATAAAACATGAAAGGTTTATTCGATTGCATACCGTAAAAAAAAAACAGGCAACATTAAATATCGCACTAGATAAAATATATCGAAGAAACTAGTTGATTTTTAGAAATCGTCAACTGAATAAAACAAATTTTCAGCTATAATATCTCAAGGACGTTGATAATACGAAATAATTTTATCACAGTTTTCGAAAGTACTCGCGCAAGCACTTGCTTAGTAATATCCTGACCTAAAATCAATGTGCTTGAGGAAGTTGTGATAACATTATGAGCTATTTATCAACGTTAGAGAGGTCCTCGCATAGAAAATTACGCTCTCCCCCAAATATCGTGGTTGAGTTGGGAAATTCAAGTTTCAAGTTGGGAGAATTCGGGAAAGAATTCACCCTCCTGCTCATCAATTTTTATTTTCGAAGGACATTTTCTTTATTGTGGTTCGAGTTGAGAGAATTTGAGAAAAATTTCCCCCCTTCCCGCCCCTCGCTCATCAATTTTCATTTTGGAGAAATTTTTTTTGAAGAGTTGTGAAAATTCCTGAAATGAGTTGGGAATTATTAAAACCCCACCCCAAAAAAATAACCTAGCGACCCTCAGTGAGTGTTCTAAGATCGAGAATACTGAAATAGAATTAGTAGAGAAATATATATACCTGGACCATGAAATAAAGATTTCGAGAGACAATCAAACCTGCGAGCTGTATAGACGAATTGCACTTGCATGGGCAGCTTATAGCAAACTCAAAAATATATTTAAGAGCAATTTTCCACCTTCCTTGAAAAAAAAAGTCTACAATCAAGTCCGTCATGACCTATGGTGCGGGAACTTTATCTCTGACAATCAAATCTGCACGAAAACTAGAGAGATCAATGCCTGGAGTGTCACTACTGGACCATATTAGAAACAAGGATTTACGCCGGAGTGATAGATGCATTACAACATTCAAATGGAACTGGTCTGGCCAGACCTCTCGAATAAGAGATGGAAGATGGACAAAAAAACGAGTAGAATTGAGACCACGAGCAGGTAAACGCAGTAGAGGAAGAGCACCTACGCGCTGGATCAATGATCTCAAGCGAACAGTTAGTAATTGGATATAAGCAGGACAAAATAGAGAGAAATGAAGAACGTTAGGGGAGGCTATGTTCAGCAGTAGACATAAAGGGCTACTTGATGATGATGATGAATGGAATTGGTCTATAGAAGTTTCTTCCCTTTTTTATAAATGGAAATAATTTTGGTTCTTATTTCTATTGAGCTATTAAAAATACGTCAATGAGCAACTTATCACATTTGCAATATGTTTGAATTAATTTGTATTAATACCATCTATACCTAGCGAATTTGTTGGTTTTAAAATTTTAATGAAATCAAATATTTCTGTATTTCCTGCATTGAAATTTTAATAATTTTATCTATTTCTTGTAGTTTTTCAATATTACTATTGTTATTTTCACTGTTTGTGTAATTCTTTATTATTTTCCAAGCAACTTTAGTTTCATTTTTTAATTTTATTTTATGACCGACCGCTTGATTGAGAGGCAAGCACACTTGACTCTCATCCAGGAGTCCCGAGCTCGATTTCAGGCCGTGGCAATGGAATTTTTTCAGAAGAAGAAATTAATCCTAGTATGCTCGGATATTGGATGTGTGTCCTTTGTCTCTAAATGTGAAGCTCCTCTCTCACAAGGCTCCACACAAGCCTTTAACGATAAAGTGTTCTTACAGTCTTATTACATGTGGCGTAATTATTTTGTTAGTATTGGATTATTGTACCAAGATTTTGTCGCTTATATGTTTAAGAAATACAATCGAAAATATTAAAATAATTATTTAATTCGCAATTGATAGTATAATAAATAAACCGAATAATACATTTGGCAGAACTTAGTTTTCATCATTATATGTTCTAAATAAATTTATTGAACCTAATAATCCAATATCTTCGAAACTACAAAGAAAGTTACCCTCTTTGCCATTCATTTTATAAATCCTTTTAACAAGTTATGTTACCACGGAGAACTTTTCGAAACCGTTAATAAGCAAAATACAGGACGTGATCTGACAACTAATGTATAGTATATTTTTGAAATTCTTTACGAGACTAGCCAGGCTTTTCAGAAGTTACTGTAAATTGGATAATGTGGTCATAACTGGAAAAGTATTAAGGTTGTTTTGCAAAAAGCAAAAGACAAGTAATATATATGTATATAATTTTCCTGCTACATTTCTTCTGCTTTGATTCATTTGTATGTTTAATAGATAATAATAAAAATTATAATGCACATTTGTAACTGGTTTCGTCTTCGTAAGTTCGTAAGGAATTATAAAAGGTGCCGTCAAGGTGAATATACCAGCGCCCGATTTTCTAACTGAAACCATCTTAAGGTGACGATTTTAGCAAGGTCTTCGCAGATGTTTTGTGATCCAAGCATTTAGGGGAGTGCACTCAGATTTTGACTAGAGAATCGATGCGACCTGAAATTGTATTGCAGAAAACTATTTTTATGGTTGTGTGCAAGAGTTTTGCCTAACAAGCAACCGCGACATGTGGCGTGATGCCGTTAAACGTTCTATACAGCAAGAGGAGGGCAATTAGTACTAAAATAATTCATGGGTCACAAAACGTATGGCAGAAGAATGTACAGGGTGTCACCAACATATAGAAAAGTTGAGCAATGTCGACTGCTGACTAAACTTTTCTAGAAGGGAAGGGAAAAAAATGTGTTTTTCCAAATATCTTTAAAACGGTGAATTTGGTCAAAAAGTGTTAAGTAATTGGACAACTTGTACTTATGTTACTTTGAATTTGATACCCGTTCAATTTAATTTAAAAAAATTGACTGAGGCATGTTTTTTTCTTAAGTTTTTCTACAGCAATACTTCAATGAGTGTTTTTTTAAATTAATTAAAAAATTAAGGGTTCTACAAAATAATGAATAACAAAGTTGAAAAGTAATTCAATTCCCTGCAATTTTGATCTTAGTGCAACTCTCTGCAACAAAAATTCGCCAAATTATGGCTATTAGTTGTTAAAATGGTAAGTTTTTATCAAACTTGAAATTGCAAAATTATTCCTTTATATTGCGTTGGGACAGAAAAATTAATTTAAACTTTTTTTGTAGCTATTGAAATAGTAAATCAAATGGCATATATTACTTATCTAAAAAATAATATATAGCATAAAAAAATAAATTAAAAGTAACGTATTTTATTTTTTTCTGAACTTGTGATAAACAATCATATTTAAACAAGCGGAATGTTAAAAATTTTAAGGCGTATAAAAAAAGTTAATATGGTTTTTTTAAATACATTATTACATCTAAAGGATCACGGAGGGATTTTCATTTTTACCATTCAGTTTATTTTCTTTTAAAAATCATTTGTTTTATAAAATATCTTAAAAAACACGTATTTTAGGAGTGTGGGACTGAATTTAAACTAAACTGACAAAATTAGCTTAAAGGGTAAGCATGTGTTAGCTGCCTCCGCACCAATCGGGTCGAAATTTTGAGCACAAGTTGATAGTAGTGTTAGATGAAATTTCCCAAAATATTATTTTTGGAAGACCACTTTTTTGCGTGAGTGTGAGTCCTCTTGCCTCTCACGAATCAGGTTACTTTATATTGATGAGGCTTCTCTTAGTCTTTATTCTTCGAGAATATCCCATATTTTTTTTTATTTTGAAAAAAATTTTTTGAAAGATTTTGCAAAACATTTTGCAAAGATGACGTTTGTAGTCAGCCTACCAAAGAACTGTAGTTTCCAAGGTCGACCACGTGGAAGTTACAATAAGATTTTGGTCCACTTATTATGGGCTGTTTGTTTATCGTGAGTCTCCTTGCCTCTCACTAGTCGGGGAGCTTGTTTATTGCTAATTCCCTTGCCTCTAACAATTCGGAGTGACATTTTACAACGGTACAAAGGTTATTCCAATAACTATTTCTCGATAGTTAACAAGAACACTGCACATATTTTTATATAAATGGAATATTGTATCTCCTGGAATAGAAGCCATTATAAAATGAAACATCAAACTTAACAAAAAGCCCCAACAGTGTGAAAATTAGTAAAGATCGAGATGCGAATTTCTAGATCATTCGTATTTAAACTGTCCAATCTTTGAACTAATAATATAATCAGTCTATTTGTCGTGAAGAGAATTGGTTTAGAGTGTAGGGAGGTCAAATGGGCAGATTCTGGCCAGAGGGAACTCTCAGCGGCCCCTACTGAGTCCGGAGCCGGCTCTCGGTTATCCTATGCCAAGAATTCAATAGAAAATTGGACTCGTTTCCAGTTCGTAGACTTCTGGGCCTCCTACCCAAGACTCCGGTAAGCGATGCTCCTTACCTCAGGGCCCTTACTGAAGCGAGCAGAACAAATCCTGCGACTAAGCAGGAAACAGGTCAGAATCTTTTGACTGGAAACACCTGCACGCTGTAGGAATGGTAGACAACCTCGACTGCAGGTTCTGCGGGAACGAGGAGGAAACTTCCATTCACGTCCTAACTTCCTGCCCTAGTCTTATGAACTTGAGGCACAAACAGTTCGGCATTGGCTTTCCGATGCTGGAGGAAATAAGGAATGCCCTCATAGGCAGGATTTTGGCCTTTGGGTTGTCCGGCCTGAATGGGGAAATTTACTATTTTCGTAGCGGTAATACAATGGACCACAAAGCCTGAGTGCGGCGACTTTTCGTCGACCCGCTAAAAGAAGGAGGAGAAGAAGAAAAATAAGGGAAGCCAGATAGTTCGCCTATTCAAGTGACTTGCCATTAGGATGACTACAACTTTTGTTATTTAGGGTTTTGCCAGCTGCTTTATAGAATTTACCACTGTAAAACGGCAAAATTTTGTTTCATAATTTTAATCGACCTTTTTTCTCAATTTTTTAAAATTAATATCACACAATTTCAATAACGAATTAGAATTTTACGTTAAAAATCTAACGAAACATTTAAATCCCGTTACGATAGTAAATGGAATATACTTTGTACTCATCCTTTAACAAATTTAAAAAACAAAGGACGCCTCTGCCTATTACAAAAAGGCAAACGCTAACTAATCATTTTATCCAAATTGGGAATATCTCCGCACGTGATCGAGTTCTAAATTTAATCGATCTAGTTATCGAGACGACAAATGCAGTATGCAGCTCAAGCTTTTCTATACAAAAGACGACATTTTTACCGTCACGTTTATACCCACTTAGAAGGTATAATACATAATAACATTGTAGGGTAGTAAGTGAGGATGCAGGAGAGGGTAAAAGAATGCGTCACGTGACCAAATTACTCAATGAACCTCGTATTAGCGTCGCCGCCAGAGGACGTGCCAAGAATCAGACTTCATAACTCAATATACTGCCGGGGTAGTAAATTGCACTTTAGTGGAGTAAAGTCACTGGGAAATACCTACCGATTTGAATATGGAGTGGAAGTGCACTAGGAAAATATATGGACCACCCAGATAGACACGCTTCAGGATATTTTTCACATAACTCCAATATTAGATACATTATATCTTGAGTATAAATACTCAATAAACAGTTTTCTTCAGAAATCTTTACAATATTGACCTATGCGGCAGCTGGTTTTTACAAGCTTTTATTTAACTTGTTTTATATGTATATTAGTTAATTAGTTTGTTTTTATGTTTGTTAGTACGTTTGGTTCAAATCTTGCAAGTCAACTTAGCTAAAATTTTACATACACGTGCAGTTCTGGTGACAATACAATAATATGGTGCTAAAAAGAGTATTTTTTAGTTTCTAAACTATAATTAGATCGTACACATTGTCTTCTTAGAAATGGCGAAGGATCCTATATTATTTTAAGTAAGGACGACGCAATGAATATAAAACAAATTAAGACTTTACTAAAAATTTAAAAATAAAATTAAATGTAAAAAAAACTGTTTAAAAACAAGCTTTTATTATTATTTAGGTATTCTGAAACGAAAAAAAAAAAGTTAAGTTGAATGTCTTAAAAGCTTGTTCCGGGACTTTAAATAAACATAATACTTACTTACAATCTCTGTCAAACAAAATTAGATAATGCCCGTATGAATTTCTCAGCTTTTAAGACAATAAATTCAACATAACTTATTTTGTTCTTAGTAAGTAGTACATCTAAATAATAATAAAAGCTTGTTATTAAAAAGTTTTTTCACATTTAAAAACAATAAACTGAGAGTTTTTTTCATAATTACAATATACCGGGTGTTTCAGGTCTTATTAGGACTTTAACAGTGTTAAAAAATTAATTAAGCTCAAATTGTCCCGTAAACTTATAGTTTTGAACGTTTAAGCCCTTTAAAGTGATTATTTCCCTCGTAAATTATAGACCAATGACATTTCGTGAATTTTTAAATTTCAACCAATGACAGTTTTACACTGAATAAACGCAAGCTAGCTTTTTTTTCTTAAATCACCAGCTAATTACCTCTAGCTTTCAAATGCACATAATTGATTTAATTTACTCTCAGTTGGACTAAAAACAAAATAAAACATATTACAAATTCAAGAATTATTATTTTTGCTTATAAGTATGTACCGACGGTGTATTTATGCAATATTACAAAAATATTTTTAATATTGAACGGTTACAAACTGTCAGATTCACAATCACGATCACGTAACAAAAATCAAATAAGTATCTAGCGTGTCCGTTTCCATGGCTACGAAACAAAAGTCGTTATTAGAACGCGTCGCCGTCAATTAATTAATAAGGAAGTATGTTTTCCAAATAAAAAAATCGGCATATATCTAGTTGATAGCGTTATTTTAAATAATGTTCAGTTTGTTAAGTTCTTTTTTTAACATCGGTAACCAGGTTGTGCAAACATCTAACGGAACAATTCGACACGCATTTATCCTCATTCAATTTTATCGCTGATTCTTTAATTTTTCTTTTCTTGCTATCTGTCTCTTTTGTTTATTCTATGTCCGTTCTCTCAAGCGTGTTCGCAAATCTTCGATTTTTGAATCTCATTCTTCCTAATGTAACCCCTGTGCTCACCCAATCTAACACTAAATGGTCTGGATGACTCACCCACATAATGTTTATTACACTCACATGGAATACTATAAATGCAGTTTTTTGAATTTTGCTCACGATTTAACGGTTTTGTTTTTGTTAAAATAGATCTCAACGTATCTCCCGTTTGAAATATGGTCCTAATATCAAATCTATTGCCTACACGGCGTAGCTTTTCAGATAATCCGTATACATAAGGAATTAACGTTGTGTGCCCTTGTTCAGGTTTTTGTCGTACCTGATTATTATTTTCTATAGATGTGAAAGATCTATCAACAAAGGCTTCAAGCTATTAATTGTTTATAAGAACCTCTTTGATAAAACGTTTATCGTTGTCTAATATTTCATCATTAGAAGAAATTATTTTGGCCCTATCATATAAACATTTTATTACACCCTTTTTAACATGCATCGACTGATTTGAGTTAAAATTCAAATACCTAAATTGTGAGTTTTTTTTAGGTTATTTTCGCAATTTACAAAAAATGGTGGCCAATGGAGCTAAACGTGTTCAGCACGTCGAAATACATATGAGTTACCCAATGGAGTACCAGAAAAAGACTACTTTTTTATTTTGTGTGCCTGTGATATCAGATGATTATCAAACCAGACTCCAAGATTTTTAATACTTTCACCAGTTATTAAACCAGAAGATAAGTGGCGAATAGGACGCCATCCAAAATGTTATGCTGATGTTTAGGAACTGTTGGGACTGTAGTCTTAACAGACATCCTCGACAAGTTGCGTGATGCTCTTATACGTACCATACAGCAAATAGCGGCCCGCTAAAATAATTGTATGTAAAGTTTTGTGCATAAGAAGAAGATGAGGAAAATTATTAAATGCAATGCATAAAATTCGAGTATAAATATTCGAGACTTACAGAAACTGTTCTGTTCTGTTCATAAGAACGAATCGTTTTTTCTAAATGAAATTTTCGATTCAATCATTAATTATAATCAAATTTTCTCTTTTATTTCGATCATAGAAGTTTAGTGATTCATGTTCAGTTCTGGCAATATCAAGTTCATACATTTTGTTAAACAAACTCTCGACAAAGGATATCCTATTGAGTTTCAATTTTACGGAATACAATTGGCGACGTCATCAAATCTGAATATCGATCTGCTAAAGTTGAGCTGCATAAAGGGTACGAGATAACGCATCCAGTTTCAATCCGCGAGATACTAGCACCCATCTAAACCCAGAGGTTTATACATTCGTGTGGTAGGAAATTAATTTTACTATTACTTAATCTAATAATAACTATTTAATTGTAAAAAAATGATAAAAGTTCTGTACTCGGTTGCGGTCGAGACGCCATCTTGAAAAAATGGTGATTTATTTTTTTGCTTACATCTCGCTAACCATTAGCAATATCGAAATTATGTTTTTATATATAAATAAATATATATAAAATATAGCTTATAAAATTCTCTACAAAATATATTCAATACATGTTTTCATCTATTATTACAATCTTCTGAAATAAGAAAATTGCATTTGATCGACACATTTCTAAAACAGTAAATATTTCTCGTAGAATGAAAAATTTCATATCATTGTATTAGTAATAAAATTCTGAACAACTTTCAAATTGTCCATCATCCATCCGTATGTCTGTCGGCCTGTTCATCTGTCTGTCTGCCTCTCTGTTCGTTATTTGTAAGCACGATAACTTAAGAGAGATAGGTATGTCCGATTTTATTGAAATTCGGACAGTAAGTTAGTGTTAGGTACACGAAGATTCCTAGTGTGTTTGAAAAAATCAATCAATAAATATAAAGATTATGAAACATTATAAGAAAAAAATTCAGTTCAACCTGTCGGGATCCACACCACTGGAAATCTGACATTAAAGATTGCTGCTAAATTTCTGAAACTTGCAAATCCAAAGGCTTATACTGGCCATTGTCTACGTCGCACTACAGCCACCCTATTTGTAGAAGAAAGTAGAAACATAACCAACTCAAAAAGACGTGGGGTAGAGTAGGAGATCTACAAGTGTAGAAGAATGTTGAATATAAAAGCTCATCAAAAAATAAGGTAAACATTCCTCAATCTATTCGGAATACAAACGTAACGACAGAACCTAAAAATATGTAGGTTGTTGAAATTCCATCAAGCAGTAGCGATAACAATACCATAAATCCACCCACAAATTATATCTACTTAATATATGTGATTGAAATTACTATACCACTAATATTAAAATACGTAAAAATTAGTTAGTATTAATCAGAGCTGGGCAAATACTTTGAAAAAGTATTTAAATATTAAATACTAAATACTTTCAGAAAATTGAAAGTATTTAAATATTAAGTATTTTCAAAAGATAAAAGCATTTAAATAATAAATAATAAAAGTAATTAAATAGTTTAAACTTAGTATTTAAATACTTTCTGAATATTTAAATACTTTGATAACACTGAAATATTTTGAAGCATAGTTAAGTGTAATAAAAATAGCCTTTAATGGCTAAACTTCGCCAAATTGTATTTTCTATTTTTGTAGTAATTAATAAAGACATAATATTATCATTATCATTATCATTATTATTATTATTATATTAAATACTATTTGACTATTTAAGGTGTCAAAATTTTAGGTTTCATGACTTTCATGAACTTCTACAATACTATTTTAATACCTCTATATTTAATCAGTTCTAGTTGGGTATTGGACTTTTACTTATCCGTAGAGCTAGCTACCTTTGCGTCTTCTGCAAATACCCAAATAAAGCACAGAGACTATAGCACTAGTTCAACTGTTCTCTGTCACAATCACAAAACATATACATGCAGAGTGAGAGGGAAACATGCGCTTACTTTCGGTTTATAATAAATATTTAAAAAATCATGAATGGTATAATCCTTAAAATAGTTTCAAATACTCCCCTCCCCATTGCTCTAAGGAATACAACCATATACAGTTTTATCATAAACTTTGTATATAGTTAAATGCTACTTTAATAATGAAATCAGGAATTATTTTCATTGACAAACTACGATATTCAAGTACAACAAAAATTTACAATAAAAAAAATATATAGTTGGATTCGTTAGAACAATAGCAATTATTTAAAACAGTTTTAAAGATTATAGTATATTTGGTTATTTAATTATTTATAATAAACCGAAAATAAACGCATATTTCCCTCTCACTCTGCAAATCTTAACAGTTAACACTTACTGTCTATGACTGCTCTCAACCAACTTTCTAGGAATTAAGACGTGAATGACTGAAGACGGAATGATGCAATGTGTTTATTAACTACATAGTATGGTACATGTCTTGATTCTTGACGAGTATCTGCCTGTCTCCCTGATGTATTTGATTATATTTGATGTATTTATTTAAATACTTTTGAGATTCAAATACTTCTGAAAGTATTTAAATACTGTCAGAAAAGGATTTAAATACTTTTTAGAAGTATTTAAATACTTCCCAGTTATTTAAATAGTTTAAGTATTTATAAATACTTTAGGATCATTTTCACAAATACTAAGTAGTAAATATTTCAGATAAAGTATTTGCAAGTATAAATACAAATACTTGTTGCAAGAAGTATTTAAATACTTGGTATTTAAATACTTTCTAGTATTTAAATACTTATGAGGTATTTGTAAGTACATATTTGCCCAGCTCTGGTATTAATATGAAAAAATTAGTATACGAAACTTATCCAGGAAGTATTTTTTCTGAACTGGCAGACATCTTGTCTACTTGTCCAGAAAAATACCACTTTCCGTACTTGCTACGTAAATAACTATAACCACCACAATTAACGTAAAAAATAATAAATGAAAGCATTTCAAAAATATTTACAAGCTAAAAAAGACCGCGGGTTTGCAAGTGATATTTGAAGTGGAAGGATCTGAAGGTGGGGTTCAGAATGCACCGCCGGATGATGTCGCTGAAGTCGATCCCAGAGAGACCCATCGCCCATCCAGATTCAGAAAAGGGGAGAAATGAATACATTATCATCTGTTAACACTCAGTGTAATTGTTCTGCTGTTCAGTTCAGCCCCAGACGTTTCAATTAACTAAATGTTCCGCGATTTACCTTCTATGTATGCCACCATTTGTCTCGGCTATCACGATTCTAAAGTGGACTTAATCTAAATGGTAATTTACTTTCCAGTTTGCTTTATGGAAAGCGTTCAGGAACCCATTTACTAACATTATTGTTGCACGGTTTATTAAAA
This sequence comes from Rutpela maculata, assembly GCA_936432065.2. Taxonomy (NCBI): domain Eukaryota; kingdom Metazoa; phylum Arthropoda; class Insecta; order Coleoptera; family Cerambycidae; genus Rutpela; species Rutpela maculata. Next base: position 7,870,284 of record OW386288.2, on the reverse strand, counting down.
GTTGCAGGAAAGGGCATTCGAATCTGCCATCGATTTATTTTCCCATCAAATGAATTCGGCTAAATCACATAAATATATTTGTTTTTTTTTCACAACAAATTGTTATTACTAGACAATATTTTGCCAAACACTTTCAAAATAATGCATTATAATTTATTTATTGAAAAATGAACTAAATAAAGGCGGAATTCGGAGAAAAACAAAGTCTCACTGCTTATATTATTCTTTTATAGAATTAACAGTGCAGTTGATAATATCTTTCTCCAATACCTATTTGTTGTAATTTTGAAACATTGAAAACATAGGAGAAATTGAAATAGTAGTTTGTGCAATAAGAGTGGATGTGATATCCATATCACATGATAAAGAAGTTTGAGCACGACGCCGTAGGCGGAGTGCTTTAAATCTTTTAAGTGCTTCAAATCTTTTGTAGTTTTTTTAAGCTGCTGGTAGAAAAAGTATACTGTACAACTCTAATTCACTCGAGTTGTACAGTATGCTTTCTCTACGACCAACTTAAAAAAAATACAAAATTTATTAAATTAATATATTACACAAATACACACTGACAGTACTCACTAACAGTTACTTTGACAGCTTACGCACTAATTTGATTTTAAAACGAATAGTTGTCTATGTACTTAATACACGAACTGTGATTGGTCTGATATGAAATATATCCGTTCAGTTAACTGGAATTGCCTACTTATCCATTCTATAAACTGTACAGAAAACAGCAAATTTACATAAGGGAGTAGAAAAAATATTATTTTGGGTATTCAAAGAAACATATGTTCTTTCCATATACAGTTAATCCAATAAGAGAATATTATTTAGGTATTATGCAAATCACAACTTACACACTTTTTATTTATTATGAAAATACCTACTTTCTGTATATTGTTGCCCTAATCTGGGCACGCTAATATACTAGTCAGGTAAATACTTTAAAACACTCATTATTGAAGAATCAATCAAAACAACTACTCTTCTAGCTAATACTGACGAAGTATTGAATTACATGATAGGATTCTTAGCATTTTAAAGAAAAAAAATATTGAAAATTCTTAAATCATTTATTCAAAATTAATCATTCACACTTTTTTATTTAATATGAAATTATCTACTTTCTGTATATTGGTGCCTGAATCGGATCACGCTAATATACTACTTAGGAAAACACTTCAAAACACTCATTATTGGAAAACCAATCAAAACAACTACTCTTCTAGCTAATACTGACGAAGTATTGAATTACATGATAGGATTCCTGGCATTTTAAGGCAAAAAAAATATATTGAAAATACTTAAATTATTTATTGAAATTTAGTCATTCACAACAATTATTGAACCATACATTCTATTTCAACTCTAGAAAAGTTGTACAAGTTTTTTCGAACTCGTTAGTTCTCATCAGTAGAGTATAGAAACATTCATTCATTATTTACAAGCCTATTCTTGATTTATTTTTTGCCCAGATTAGGGCAACAATATACAGAAAGTAGGTATTTTCATAATAAATAAAAAGTGTGTAAGTTGTGATTTGCATAATACCTAAATAATATTCTCTTATCATGATAAAAGCAAATAAATAAAAAATAATTAATTGCAAAAAATAAATCAAGAATAGGCTTGTAAATAATGAATGAATGTTTCTATACTCTACTGATGAGAACTAACGAGTTCGAAAAAACTTGTACAACTTTTCTAGAGTTGAAATAGAATGTATGGTTCAATAATTGTTGTGAATGACTAAATTTCAATAAATAATTTAAGTATTTTCAATATATTTTTTTTGCCTTAAAATGCCAGGAATCCTATCATGTAATTCAATACTTCGTCAGTATTAGCTAGAAGAGTAGTTGTTTTGATTGGTTTTCCAATAATGAGTGTTTTGAAGTGTTTTCCTAAGTAGTATATTAGCGTGATTCGATTCAGGCACCAATATACAGAAAGTAGATAATTTCATATTAAATAAAAAAGTGTGAATGATTAATTTTGAATAAATGATTTAAGAATTTTCAATATTTTTTTTCTTTAAAATGCTAAGAATCCTATCATGTAATTCAATACTTCGTCAGTATTAGCTAGAAGAGTAGTTGTTTTGATTGATTCTCCAATAATGAGTGTTCTAAAGTATTTACCTGACTAGTATATTAGCGTGCCCAGATTAGGGCAACAATATACAGAAAGTAGGTATTTTCATAATAAATAAAAAGTGTGTAAGTTGTGATTTGCATAATACCTAAATAATATTCTCTTATCATGATAAAAGCAAATAAATAAAAAATAATTAATTGCAAAAAACAGTTAATCCAAGTCTGATCACGATTGTACTACCCTGTATTGATGATTTTAAATGAGAAAGAAAAAACCTGCGCAATTTTTTGGTGATTTGTATTTTGTCGAAAGTAGCAGGAAATGTTTTATTTATTGAGATATCCATGTGGTGCGTAAAATTTTATATTCTTATTCATTGTGGTTTTATTATGTTTTAGGTTATATAAAAATATTTGAGAATAGCAAAATATTTTTAAAAGATCTGGCTGTAGTAAACTGACTGATTGACTGACTCCATCACTTTTGGACCTTAATTTTTTTTTATCCATTTATTTAACGTCGGCCTATTTCCGCTACCAAGGCCTATCACCGACGCCAGGAAACGAGCTACCCCCCAACCTGGAAATTTTGCCGAACCTCTTCTCGTAAGAAGAGTAGGGATCTTTTACTTGCATAACATTTAATAGACAAGAGACCGCCTGCTTTACATCCCCTCCGAAGGATGGTATATCCACTACGTAATCCTCGTCTTGAAATTACATAGCTTCCGCGTATACACTGATATGCAAGCCGCTAGAAGATGGGACGAGATCGCTGTGTTTCCCAAGATGGGTCACCCATCCAAGTATTAACCGCGCTGCACGTTGCTTCGCTGGAGTATCCTTCATCGAGATACATACACAGTTGGACCATAATAATTTTACAAATCACCTATGCACTTTTTCTAGCCTATTAATATGAGTCGCATAATAAGTGTTCCAGACGAGTGACGGGTACTCAATCTTTATTGAGTATTAGTAAATTCTCTGCTTGGTCTGAATAGAAACCCTAAAGTCTTAAAAATTCCTAAATTTTTGTTATTTAAGTGAAGTACAATGGAAAGTTCTGTATAAAAAAAATTATTCCAAGGTTCCTGAAAATCCCAGGGCTTTGACACGTTATCTTACTATAATTAAATTTAATAGGTGCAAGGGCATAATGCTGCATTTGGATACACGTAACTTATTTTGAAAACACCAAATGGATATGTTGGAGAGGTTATTTTGTAATTGATTGCAGTTTTCAATGGAGCTAACAGTTACAAAACGTTTAAAATAAGCAGTCAACTTGAATAACTTTGACAATATCATTTGTTAAAAAGCAGAGGCCTGAAAATTGATTCTTGTGGAAGACCACAAGTTGTCAAGTATTCGACTAAAACCCACTATGCGCTACGTTTAGCCTTGCCTTATTCTTAAAGAACTCATGCTTCAAGTACCAAATCCTAATGATATACTAAATATTAGGCAAATTCTGGAGTACTACAAGGATCAAATTTGGGTCCGCTAGTATGATTTATTAATAATCTGCCTTCGGTTGTCAAATTATCATGTTTATATTTTGCGACGATTTCAAAATTTAAAAGAAAGCTAAAACAGATATTGTGTTTAACTCCAGAAAGATATTGAAAATATTCACAAATTGGACGCTACTTATGACTGCCATGACTCATTTTCTGAGAAACTGAAAAAATATCTGTATCGTCAAGTCGTACGCTAGAATTTATAATGGGAGAAAACCAACTTCCACTAACGTTGGACCTGTACTATGGCATTTGTAAGAACCAAACATGAATTTGGTATTCATAACTCCGAAATTTACTTAAAAATTTTGAAAAAAATATGAAATAAAAGACCCCGCCTCGGACCCTGCATTTTTTTTATGTAAAAGTGGTTTCCGGTTAAATTGACCGAATTTTTTTATATGTTATGTATCTCGACGCCCTGTTCAAATGTCTCAACAGGCACAAAGTCCCAAACCTTCGGGATTTCGAGATAAGGCCTGTTGAAGTTACAATTATCATGAAGTATATCGGACTTGATTCAAATTGCGTTCTTTTTGCTTCAAGGGGCTCAGATTGGCTTTTACACCACCACCATACATAAGAAAAATGCGAGGTCCTTTCTTAAATATCTATTTTATATTATAAAAAAACACATATTTAAGAAAATCATCATTATGTTGGATCTGCATATTTCAGACTTGAATTTAATATATTTTCTGTTGATATGAGACGTAAGATAGCAATACTCATATTTTTATATAAAGTTGTAATAGTATAATACTATACCATTTAATGTGTGTATTATTGCACCACCATCTCCTCTTATGACAATGCTTAGATGGATAATAATGTTAATATTCTTGTAGCTTTAGATTTGACATACCTACCTCTTAATCTACAATACAGTTTATTTATAATATTTATTTTCATCCAAACGATAATGAATTCGATAGGATACCAAAAGATGCGCATTTAAACTAACAATGAATCTGAGAAATAATTTTTTTAAAATTGATCTGTTTATGATATAATGGGCTTTTTACCGATAAATTTTTTCGTTATTTTTGGTATTCAATAGAATTCGATCATATAGATAAGCTGTTCAAATTTCAGCTTCATAGGTATATCCAATCCTTAGATATTCAATGTTAAAAATTAGGTTTCAGTAAAAAGCGCTTCGCCGATTCGTGACGTCATTTTGCATAAACAAAAATTGAAAAAGCACGTTGTTTCTGTCATAACTTCTTTGTTTTTTACGCTATAGAAACAGAGAAAAAACCATTTGAAAGCCTAATTAAAAGTCTTTCATTTTTGTTCTTACCGCTTTTGATGTAAGTGCCATAGATTCTGAGATATTTAACATTTAAACTAAATGCTTCGTCCTATACACGTTCGGACGCCACCTTTATACTTCCAGAACTCCGAAACCATTAATTCTACAGAAATTATGGAAAACAAAATTCATCAATTTAGGAGCTTTCTTATTTGTCTCTTGCATGTTTTCGCTCAATGTAATACTTTTCGAGTTATTTGACGAATATTGTTTTGAAATATCTTTTTTTTTCTAATTTTCAAGTCGTTATAACTTAAAGACTATCAATTTTTATTAAAATTTGCATAGAACCTTTTCTTCTTAAAAATCTAATTTTATTTCACCTCCAATTATTATTTAATTATTAAATCTGGACTGCTGCTTAATCAGCATCTACGTGACGTCACCCGAAGCTCCGCCGTCTTCGAGCGGTCCAACTTTGGTAATTTATTTAATAAAAACCGAATAAAAACCTAAAAATTTGGAAACTGCCTTAAAAAGTGCTCTACTTTCGATTTCTAAAATAAAAAAAATGCTGAACGGGCCTACTAATTTATCCCATGATTTAGCAGCATGCTCTATGTGAAACATTCAAAATTCCTTGATATAAAATATTTATAGAACATAAAAATCTCTTGTAACTTATATTTCATTGTGACATAATATAAAAGATTCTAAAAGAGAGTACTATAAATAAAAACGATTTAGGTATATAATTAGAACAAACGACTAAGTAATGTTGTTTATAGAATTATCTATTAATTATTAAAAGAATATTTATTCAATAGTATTTATTCCTTATACATATATTTTGTCCCTTTTATTGATTGATTATCAAAATAGATACCAGACGATAAATTCTTAACGAAGAATAATACATGAAATAACGATAAATCTAAAAAGCATTTTGTCATTCTCCTATTTTATTTTCCAGTACTTTATCTTCCTTATATGTCCTCGTTTACTCCCTTAACAGCTCTTTTCCCCCAATCTAGCCTACAAGGAACAAATAACTTCGCGGAGTTGTACTTCATAACTGAAACTAACTAGCATTTCTTATTTTTATGGGCAGATTGATTTACTGGATTCATATTTTATACCGATTTTATTAGCCTCTACAAAGTGAATGGGGACATAAATACAATTAGGTACTTAATTATTATATTTTTTATGTGGATGTTACAAAGTCAGTTTATTTACGCGAAGACAAGTTTCAATATTTGGAAATTTCATATTTTATTTAAGTACTAATTTAATCAGAGAAATAGTTTCTCACTGCTAAAGAACTACCCAGAGAAAAACCGTTTTGTGGAAAAGTGATGGATGCATTTTTCTTTTTACAATTCCACAATTTTTTATCAAAATTGTTTAGAAAAATTATACTGCACAAGATCACTAGAATAAAATTGTATTATTTATATGCACAATTGTTCCCGTGACTTTTTAAGTATCAATTTGGTTTTTAATTTTTTACAATATAAAACTGAATATATGAGTAAAGTTCCAACATATTTTTATTCAATGTAACAATGTAGCATATTGTTTTGTAGGTTTTTGGAATCGATTTTAAATATTATATTATTAAAGTTCCCTAAACAATTATTTTCACATAGTGGAGCGAAATATAGTATCAATTTTTTTTTTCGTTTTGAGAGACTTGGATAGAAAATCTGGATGTGGAAGTAGTGATTCCTTGTACAGCGCTTTTTAAAATGACCTCTACCGAAGAAATAAATAAATTCACTTTCTGATCTAAAATCAGATGCTTGTGGTTCTGACAATATTTCCTTTGTAATGTTAAAATACAGTTTTTCAATCATCAGCGATTGTATAGCTGACATTATGAATTGTTGTCTGGAACAAGGATATTTCCCTGAACAAACTAAAAAGATACTAATTAGTCTATTGCTAAAGGTTGGTAACTTTCAAAATATTTAGAGACTCGAGTCTAGTAAGTATGTTAACTATTTTATCAAAGATTTTTCAACAGATTGTGCATCAGACTATCTCGAGGAACACAAAATCATTTGAATTTCAGTCCGGCTTCCGAAAGAGTAATTGCGCAACTTCTGCTTTAGAATGTGACCGACAATGTATTTAGAGCATTAGATAATGGACAACAGCTATAGCTTGGAAAATAATTGTTTATGGAACTTTAATAATATAATATTTGAAACCGTCTACCATAAAAACTCATAAAAAGTTATGCCACATCGATAGTGGGGGTGGATGAAGTAAAAAAAAAATTGAGCCCTTTGGTTCTTATACATCAATTTATATTTTTCACCTCCTTTAATAATGGGGTGGGGTGCTAATGAAAAAAATTTTTTGAGACCCTAGTTTTTCTCATATACTATATATACCAATTTTACGGACTCTTGCTTGCTTGATTTATCTATTAACGATCATTTAATCCAAACCATTTAACGAAATAAGATCAAAATATAATCTAGCTCCAGATCTCGTTAAAATATACGTGTGCCAAATTTCAAGTCAATTTCTTAAATTATTCTGGAGTAATCGGACGCACAAAAAAAGCTACAGACAGATAGAATTTTTATTGAACAATAAAAAAATTCAAATTACTTTTTGCTATACTATACTTTAACTGGATGTAGAAGTAAAACTAACTTGTCAACTTATATGTGCAAAATTACACTACTTTGATTTTTTCTGACATAACTGTAAAGAACAATGTTAAAAAAATTATCGATTTTTTCTCCACCGACAAAAGTAAAAAAAAAATACTTATTTAGCCTAAATTAGCCAGGAACATTTTTCATATGTGCTATTACGTATATAAATAAAACATTATTACAAATGTATTTATAAACTAATATCTACTTAATATTTATTCCACTTCATTTTAGATAAATAAACATAGTTGGTTTTCGAACATTTTAAAATATTTTTATGTCAAACTTTTCTCGATACATCCACCCGATATTTATGTAAGAGAGTATTCTATCTGCTATATCTTGGCACATTAGTTACAGTGAAACTTCTATTCCATCCATTCTATTCGTTTCCTATCCCCCCCCCCCCCCCCCCTCACTATCTTTACTTGATCTCTTTGACAAAAGATTTGCATAAAAATTTCTTAAAATGTTCGAAAACCAACTACATCTATTTACCTAAAATGAAATGGAATAAATATTAAGTAAAGTAATAGTAAGTAATATCGACAATTGTGCCTTAAGGCTCCGTGTTCAGGGCCTCTTCTTGCTATTTTTGCTACAGAACATAATTTAAAAATATATTGAAATAAATCGACAGTAATGACTTTTAGTCAAAGCATGCCTGACTAAATGCTGTGCGAAAATATAAATATTAAGTTAGATAATCGTAATAAGCCACAATAGTCCAGGGAAATTAACATTTGACCTGGACAAAATTAGTGAAAATCTGAATTTTTGCACAGACGTTCTTTGAGGTGTCCCAAATCCAAAAAAATCCCAACATGGCTACCCAAGATATTGAAGGTCAAACTTTTTTGCAAATATCTCGCGTCCCATGCATCGGATGCCCATGAGGTCTATGTGAAAGTTGTAGAGAATTAAATTACCTACAAGTGTTTTTTATCACCCCCTTCCCCCATTTTTCGAGATATTCAAGGTCAAAGTTTCAAAAACAGTTTTTCGCGAATATCTCGCGTCAAAAAAATCGTACAGCAATAAAGTTAACATGAAAGTTGTAGAGAATTGGATTATCTACAAGATTGGTATTTTGTATTTTTTTCCAAAACCTCACCCTTTTCGAGATATTCAAGGTCGAATTAAAAAAAAAAGGTTTTCCGCGAATATTTCTAAAATAAAAAATTAATTGTCTGTTATTCCGTTCGATAATAATAATAATGCTTTATGTACGTCCGATGCATAGTGAGCGACCCTAGTAGCACAACATATTGGGTCGATATAGGTACAATATGTTACCTATATTGCATACTGGGCCAATATATGTCAGATTTAGCCAATATTGTACCAATATGCTTATCAGTTGTATTTTCAATATATTAATCCAATATATATCCAATGTTTTACAAACATTGGCAAACCAGATTCAAATTAACAATATTTAACCAACATTGGCGCAATATGTAGAAAGTAATATTAATGTCCAAATACTGGGCATATATGCTTTATTATTTTTGTTTACTTATTTATTTACAAATTAGCATCAATATAATGAGTCTTCAACCTTAAAATATATATACGCTAAGATGTTGCTATGACTGCTTGGTTTAGAATCAAGCAAATTTGACTCTTACCCAGGGGTCTGGGGTTCGATTCCAGGCCGCGGCACTGGGTTTTTTTCTGAAGAAGAAATTAATCACAGAATACTCGGATATTAGATGTGCATCCCTTGTCTCCAAACGTGTAGCTCTTTCCGCACAAGGCTCTTCCGGAACCTTCAGGGATAAAGGGAGTCGTATTACCTACCTGTGGTACGTTGTAAGTTAAATACCCTCTCAAATATTTTTAATCAGCTGATTGCTCAAGGTTGAGTAGCCTATATAACTATTATACAAAATGCTATTCATCTTGTATTGTTAGTTGCTATAAAAACAATTAATGTATATTTTAATATATGATGTACATTTTTAATTTTAAATTTACCGCCCATAGCAAATTCAGAAACAGTGACACATTCGAGTTTCAGCCATGTTGCCGTATGCCGATCTCTTGTTGGTGTTTCATAACTTCGTCAATTTCTTTAATGAAATACAGTGTGCAGCTTGCGACAACTACAATAATTTAATAGGTAAGTGTGCATGTTCCCATTCCAATAATAATTAATAGTAAACATAGTTTAGTTTTTAGTAATTTTTCATATTCCTACAAAGGTGTATTTGTCTTCTTTCTGCCATGTTTAATGCAGAAATCGTGGCCCAGTGGGTGTATAATATCCAGGACATTTTTGCAAATCATGCATATTTAGGCACTATGATATTTACTAATTACCTGTATCTTACATTTGTCTAAATACCCATGCGTAATTATTTTATAAATACAAATTGTATATTGGGCCAATATTTTCCCAAGGTTAGCAAATCTGATTCAATATTAACATTATTTAACCAATATTGGTGCAATATGTAGAAAGTAATATTAGACATTAAGACAGTATGATATATTTAACTTATTCGTAGAGTTTTTTAATATTTCAGCATTTTTTCTCAAAAAGATCAAAGGTCCTCGGTGCGATGTAAACAGACAGCATCAAGTGTGAGAATGAAAAGATCAACTCATAACATTTTTAAAATATGACTGTCACCACAGGCGAAGAACTAATGGGTGTAAATCAGCAATTAGTAGAAACATAGGAAAACACGAGGAAAATAGTATGCGTATTTATTGTTACTTACATACATATTATTAAAATACAGGGAACATGCTAGATTTAAATTCAATATTTAAGGGGAGAGGACACCAACAAAAAAGCTATGAATGCCCAACTAATGAAAAAGGAAGTACCTAGATATGTTCTATTCAGGAGAAGTAAACAAAAGAAAAAATGAGTGTCAAAGCTCAAATTCTTTGACGTAGTGTCTAGTAAGTAAAACATTAAACTAGTGGGTTTGCTGTAAACTGATTTTCACTATTGTAGAGGCCGATTCAAAAAAGTCACAGATGGGCAAATAAATCGAGCAATATTAGCATACTTAGCTGGATCATCAGATAAAGATGGGGAAGTAAATCTCGCGAATCCACAAAAAATCATGGTCCCTCAAGAAATGAAACAGATGAATGGATATACAATAATAATTACACTTATTTTTTTATTGTTTTGTTTAAGTTTCGAGCAAATGTTTTGTTTTCCTTTATATTCTATGCAATTATCACAATTAAATTTTTATTCGTTACCGTTTTTGTTCATTTCATATAAATATATTCTTTTTAAAATTTTCAGATTTTGATAACGACATCCATCCAAATTCCAATTGATGTAGGCACCTCTGTGCTACACAATGTGCCCAAATTTCTGACATGGGAACTCGTGCAGCAGGAATTCCCATGTCAGAAATTCAGACAATTGTGTAGCTATATGGCGCCTATGTTGATATCCAATATAGCACCTGTATGTTAGTATCCAATATAGCGCCTATATGTTAGTATCCAATATAGTGCCTATATGTTAGTATCCAATATGACACATATATTAGTATCTAATATGGAACCAATGTTGGTATCCAATATGATGCCAATCTTGATATCTAATATTATGCCAATATTTGACTGCAATTTTGGGCATTTATTGTCAAAATCTGTCGCTCAGTATATTGGCTCAATATCTTGATGCCTATATTGGCCCAATCAACTTGTGCTACAGGGGGAGATATTCGCGGAAAACCGTTTTTTTTTTAACTTCGACCTTGAATATCTCGAAAACGGCGAGGTTTTGGAAAAAATGCAAAATACCAGTCTTGTAGATAATCGAATTCTCTACAACTTTCATGTTAACTTTATTGCTGTCCGATTTTTTTGGCACGAGGTATTCGCGAAAAACTATGTTTTTGAAACATTGACCTTGAATATCTCGAAAATGGTGGGGAGGTTGATAAAAAATACTTGAGATAATTTAATTCTCTACAACTTCCATAGAGACCTCATATCAATATCTTGGGTGTTGGAATTTTTGTGATTTTTGTGGATTTACCCTGTGTATAATATCGTATTTGTTTAACATGAATTCCTTTATTTCTTGTGTTACTAATTTCTTTAACTACATTCCATCCATTTTTACTATCATTGTTTTTTGAATTTTTGTTTTATAATAATTTCTTTGTAATGTTAATTAATTTGTTAAGTTGTTCTTATATCGAATAAATTCTACTCTGAATGCAATATTATCTGTTGTTTATGTTTTTTATAAAATTCATCTCTTCTATTTACTGATTTGACTAGCCCTGAAGTAATCTAACTTTTTCTTTTAACCTCTTTACGTTTTATTCTTTTTATATTCGAGTTTTTTATTTATTATATCATTTATTATTGATAGAAAATGTGCTATTGCTATATTTACATTAGATATATCGTAGTAAGAATTCCAATTATATTTTTTTAAATCCGATTTAATATGTTTTGATGAATAACACTTTGCATGTTTTCCAAAATATTTATTGGTATGCTAATTGTAGTAGGAAAATGATCTGTTAGATATGTTTGTAAAATGTATGTATGTTTATATGTATAATGTATTCATTTCCATTTTCTTATTTGCAAATTATTATTATATCTTATGTACATCTGTAACTTTGTTATTTATACAGTAACTTTTTATTATTATTGTTATTGTTATTGTTAACTTCTATTAGTTTTATATATATACCTTCTTAATACAAACATTTATTACCCTTTTATTATTATTTCTTTTCTCTAATAAAGATGATTTATTATTATTATTATCATTATCCCAATTAAAAAGTTGACGCATCTAGACCAATAGGTGGAAAGAAAACAACGTTTGTAAATACCACAACGCCAATATACTGTGGCGAAACATCAACTAGTAAAAAAAGTTTTTTTCTTTCCATCTATTTTCCTGTACCCAACCCGTCAATATTTACCACCAGAATTATGTTAAAAAACACTTCTGTTTCTTTCTCTGAGCTGTATATTTTATAATACATATCTAATAACCTGTGGTTATAAAATATGATCGCGACGTTTAAAGGGAAAACCCCGTGGAATAAGCGAGCGGTTTGGCGTAAACTGGGAATATGAACCGTGAGGGTGATGGGAGACGCAGTTATGGAGAACGTTCATCCTCTTTACTGTTCAGTGGTTTCGGCTGATAGCGGTTCTAATCCGGGATTTATGTTATTTCTAGATTTCGGTTCTTTCCACCATAAACTGATTGCTTTGCAAGATTTTACTTTGAATCCGATGTTGATACACAACAATATACATCATTTTTATAACGATTGATCGGTAGCGGGAAGCTAACCAGCCATTTTTTAAGATCTGCGTCGGAAAGGTTGGTAGAGTTAGATTTGTAGTTGACAAATAATATAGGACAATTTATCGTTGGTAAAATGTAGATTCTGAACTAGCAATTTAATGGCATAAAAAATTTATGGGTGTTAGCTCACAGAAATTAGCATTTGACCAGGACAAAATTAGTAAAAATCTGAATTTTTGCACAGACGTTCTCAAACCCAAATCCACAAAAATCCCAACATGGCTACCCAAGATATTGAAGGTCAAAGTTTTTTGCAAATATCTCGCGTCCTATGCATCGAATACCCATAAGGTCATGTGAAAGTTTTAAAGAATTAAATTATTTGCAAGTTGTCTTTTTTATTTTTTACCAACCCCCCCCCCCCGCCTTTTTGAGATATTCAAGGTCAAAATTTCAAAAACATGTTTTTTTGCGAATATCTCGCGCCAAAAAAATCGGACAGCAATAATGTTAACATGAAAGTTGTAGAAAATTCAATTATCTACAAGATTGGTATTTTACATTTTTTCTCAAAACCTCGCCCTTTTCGAGATATTCAAGGTCGAAGTTTAAAAAAACGATTTTCCGCGAATATCTCGGTCCCTATGCATTGGACCGCGACTAAGTCTACATACAAGCAGTATTGCAAAAAAACCGTTTTTTTAAACTTCGACCTTGAATATCTCGAAAAGGGCGAGGTTTTGGGAAAAAATGCAAAATACCAATCTTGTAGATAATTGAATTATCTACAACTTACATGTTAATTTTATTACTGTCCGATTTTTTTGGCGCGAGATATTCGCGAAAAACCATGTTTCCAAACTTTGACTTTGAATATCTCGAAAAAGGGAAGGAGGTTTGGTAAAAAATAAAAAAGATAACTTTTAGATAATTTAATTCTCTACAACTTTCGCATTGACCTCATGGGCATCCAATGCAAAGGACGTGAGATATTTGCAAAAAACTTTGACCTTCAATATCTTGGGTAGCCGTGTTGGGGATTTTTGTGATTTTTATGGATTTGGGTTTGGGACACTTCAAAGAACGTATGTGCAAAAATTCAGGTTTTTACTAGTTTTCTCCAGGTTTCCTCATTTTTTGTCTAATTTCCTTGCAGTATATCTAGACATGGGTAATAAAGTTATAGGATAATTTTTCTATGTAAATGCAGTTTTTGACTATGAAAATCCTTGGGGTGAGTCGTACTATCTAAGTTCAAGCCAAGTTCGGCTTGATCCAAGATCAAAAGCCAAGGTTACTATTGTTACAATAATCCTAACCATGGATTTTGAGCTTGCATCAAGCTCAACTTCGCTTGAACTCAGTTGGTACAACTCGCCCTTAATAGTCTATTCATTAGGTAGTTTGTTGAAAACAAATTGTGGAGTTGTTATAATTTTTTGCTCCTGATTACGAATCTGAGGTTTCCCAAATTTTTTTTTCTTGAATTTGAGTTATAACCAAAAAACATTGCAATGCATTGCATTGCACTATTCTATCCTCTTTTTCGGCCTGGGTACAGACGGTTAACGTTCTCTTAAACCAATCAGGCGTTTTCATCAACCAATCAACCTTATCAAGACAAGGATAGAATAGTGCGAGAATGTTTCTCTTTCTGCTTCAGTGGTTACGTATACCTAAAGCACTGAGTGCACGTTTCAGTTTGTTATTAAATTCGATGCTGTATGTACTAAAATTATCTGTTTAGTTAATAAACCTTTTCTACCGTAAAGTACTTTGTGCAAATAAAGTTACTATTGTAAAAATCCAGAATTCAAAAACTCACACTCAAAGAGCATTCATCATTTCAAATTTGACGTATATTAAATTATACCGAAAATATTATACTTGCGTCCAGAGTTCATTCCCAATAAAACAGTAAAAGTCGACCTTCTCTATAGGGGGTGCTTACAAATAATTCCCGGCAAGCTGATTTTTTCAGGGTCGATGGAGGGGTGTCTCCCAGTATCCGACCAAAAAGTCACAGTCCAGACATCTCGTAGGGTGTTGCAATAGGGGTGGTTTCTTATTTTTTTTTTTTTTAATTTTCTTTTTCCAGATTGTACATAGTAATATTCTCAACAACAACTTTGCCTAATCAAATTTTTTTGTAACTTTGATTTTTGACGGTCCAGCGCCCATTATATGGGAAAACATTCACCATATTTATTTACTATGGTTCAGGAAACATACAAACAAAAGGCTGAATAGCTGGTTTTTGCAGGGTTGATTGAGAACTGTCTCCTGAATCTCCAACCAATTTTTTTTTTGAGACTCAGGAGACAGCTCTCAATCAACCCTGCAAAAAGTTGTTAAACTGTTAAATTGATTGTTAATTAAATTGATTATTAATAATCGATTGTCAAAGTTTATGTTTTTCTTGATAATAATAAACAAACTGAACTGATTCTATCATCTATAATTTCATTGATTTTTGTAGGTGGATTTAAAAGTCTTTTACATCCTGGACGACAGTTTTCAAAAAAATTAATTATCACAATCATTGTAATGTAATGAAGCATATTTTAAACCCCAATAAACCATTTATATTTACCAAAAATAGATATGTTTCTGTTGAATTATTTAATAAAAATTACCAGGCTGTGAAAAATAATTATATCACCGCATAAACTATTAGGCCCCACCAGGCCCAACCGAAACTGAAAATGCATACTAAACCGTGATTTCCGCAGATAGCCTTCAGTTGCTACCAGTGAACAACAGCGAGCAGAAGTGCCTTCTCCAGGGAAACCGCCAGCAGACGTAAGTTAATATTTGAATTATATTTCCGCGACACTGTACTAAGTTGCGCCTACGTCAATCAATATCCACGCGCACTGTTCCCCCGTCATTACCATGAATAGAGGGGATAGTGGACTAGATACCCGATGCGCTGAGAGCAGACAGTTCAGTTCCTCACGAGCTCCAACAGCGACCAGACGTGCCCACTGCAGCCAGCTTCGGAAATAAGTAAGTAAAGTGAGGAAAGTAAGTAAGTGAAATTTTTCTAAGACCGGGAGACAGAAAATAATGGTAAAGTCCGCGATTTCTGACTTGTAAAATATTTTTCATTTAACCGTTTCACCTGAAAATAATACAAGTATTCATTTACCGCTACGCACCGTGTCTGAACATTTTCCCCCTCTACCGGCTTGTGGAAAGAGGAAAGTCTTTATTAAAACTCGTGATATCAAACAGTCGTGGTCGGCCGCTCCACGACTCAAGACGTACCCAGCTGTAAGTAAACAACCGTGCAAAGACCGATCCTCGAAGATTGCTCCTTTAACCTGTCATTGTCTGCCATCAACCGTACGTCACCGCCATTTTTATCGTCATACCGCTGCCTATCACTTCCTGCTGTCAAACTGTACGTCACCGCCATTTTTTTCCGTCTTACCGCTGTTTCACTCCTGCTTACCTTAGTAACGTCACCGTATCGCATGGTAGCACTTACCGTAATCATCAGCACGTCACAGCCTGGGTTTGCTCTTTTGTGCGTTATGAATGTACTGTATATATTAAACTAGTTAAGCTGTAAATAGTTTCGTTATCACTGTAACTTATAGGAAATAAATAGATATTTTGTTTTACCGAATTCTGTGTTTTACTGCTGTTTGTGTAACATCCAATTTACCCAAATTGACCCACTGGAAGTTACTGTTTTCTCCACTGTAGCTATCCCAGCCCTACTGTAACAGGCTGTGTTAAGAGGCTAGTGTGGGACCTTTGCCCCACGTAAAAAATTGTAAAGGTGGCGCCCGAGTAACCGAACCGTTGCTAAGGTGCCAAAAGTGACCACTTTCCGGCCTTACCGGAAAGTATACGTCACAGTAATATTATATTGGAAAAGGTCTGACTTACCGAGTAATCAATATATTTCATTTAAACAAAATCGTTTTTAATCAACATTTTAGCGCTCTACCCGTTTGAAAATAAGTTAGAAGCTCAGCCATTCTGAATTTAGCAAAAATTATGCGAATGTAGAACTTACATCAGATTAAAGCGAAAATGAATGTCGTTTCACCAGTTTAGTTTCACCGGCTTTGATATCTAATAACTAATAAAGGGTAAGTGCGTTAGCGTAAATTTAAAAGGCATAAGTCTCCTCTACAAACCATATTAAAAGCAACAAAACTGAACACGTCAAATTAATAATCAAAATTATTTTTGACACCAGTGTCAAATTGTAACAATGTACTGTTAATGTCCTTCGTTAAATTGTATGATTAATTTGAAGAAATTTTTCCGAGATTTTGCACTGATTTATTCTGCTTCTAACTGATGAAGTCCATGATAATGCTACTGAATACCATAATGGATTTATTATGTATAGTTCTTTTCTACTGCGGGCTTTAAATCGGACCACGTTTTTTGGTAGTAAACTATATCACCATCTAACTAACTTTCGATTATTTGTTAATTAGAAATGGTATTGATGAATGTGGTAAATAGCACCGGCCCTAGGACAGGACCTTACAGTAAACCTTAGTCAACTGTCCGTTCATCGCCTTTTATTTAGAACAATATTAGATCATTAAAAATATATAACAACTGTTTACCAACCCTCCCTATACTTTATTGGAAAAATACTCGCATCAATAAGTTCAAACCGTAAGATGTAAAGATAGGAAAAGGAGAACGATATTGATGACAAATCAAATTTGGAGTGAAAATTTTACTCACCAGCCTCCGCCAGCAACCATTTTTCCTGAGGATTGGGGCTTGATATTCCTTTGCGGTACTGAAAACTTACGCGGGCTAGCCCGAAATCACAATAATGCGTAATCACTAATCACTTTTGATGATTTCCCACAAAGGATCCATTATCTGAAAGAAATAAAAAACTGTGGTAATCCATGATATTAAATAAAATTAAATGGTACATCTATAACAATGTGTTGTATACAGCAAAAAAAGATTTAAAAAAATCACGGACATATATCTAACATCCCATATACCGTCATTATTTTCTTCTCATATTCTCCCAATCTCTGAGATAGGGACAATGGAAAAGTACAGAAATATTACATGGTTATTGTGAGACCCCCAGATCACAGCAACCTAAAGCCTTTGTTTAGGCACTCCCAAATATTGGAGAATTTGTATTTTGTGTTGCCATTTACTCTGACAATCCTGTGGAGAGCGAGTACCAGCTTCTAGTTTTAAAATCAATTGGAAGAAAATCACGTGGTGAGAAGCAACGTTTCTGGCGCTAGCAAGAACGTCAAGTTGTCGTAAATAGACTGGTACCTTTTTTCTCAAATCAACTAATCAATGTTTTGTAACCATTAGTGTCGTATAATCAGTGTTAAATAATAATAATAATTTTAGTTGAAGCACATTTTGTGCTTAAGGTGCCCCTTCCATAGTCCTTGTATTCTCTTCTTTTCCTTCCTATGGGAAAGGCCTTACTCAATTATTAAATTAGCCTAAAAATTACAGCCTAATTGTGCTATTGCGCACTCCATTTGGAGGTCATCTACATCACTGTTAGCTGATACTGCAGATGATATTTTAACTGTAAAGAGGCACGAAGGGTGGAGGTCAAATACAGATGATGACGAATACATCGAGAGTTGCGAGAAAGAGAATTTCCTAAAATATTCTCGGTGGAATTATGAATTCAGCGCTTAATAACCATCAACTTCAAACTTATTGTCGTCTGGTATCAATATTACTAATTGTAATAAATGCGCTGTAAATATTTATAATAAGTAGAATTTTACATAATGCCTTGAAATATACACGATTAGATAGTTTTTGAAGTGTTTTACTATCTCGCTACCACACTACAGTGGTAATATCGACCATTTCCTACTTAGGCCAGGCAACGAATGCTCAAAAAAGGGTGTAGAGGGAAATTTTAGGGACAGAAAATTTGACCTCGGAACTTTGTTTGGACTAGTCTGGAGATGAACATATCAAAAGTCCCCCACTCCTAGGTGGTGAGCGGGGGGGAGGGGGGCACCTTAAAGGTCCCATTTTGGTTTTTCGTTTATATCTCGGAAACTATGCATCAAGCTATGCATCATATGGAAAAAGGTAATCTATGCGACACTAAACATAATTAAATTTCCTACAAGAATGTCTATATTCATTTTCTTCCTATGTGTTATAGTTTACGAGATATTCGCCAGCCAAAATAGATAATTTAAAAAAAAGTATTAGGTACCTTGAATATTTCTATCAAAGCGGTTTGCCGTGGTCTGCTAATAAATCACAATCCAAAACAATCTTTATTTTACAACACTCGACGTATTTACTAACGTAATTTTTGTCGAAATCTATGCATTTCCTTAAATATACAGTGTGACTCACTTAGAATGAAGACGCCTTTATAACTTTTTTATTTTGTTTCCGATTTGAATCATATTTTACTCAAATATACAACAAATTAGGATCTACTTATGACCAGAAAAACATTCGCCTGCTACAAAGGTATAGCTTTCTGTGGTACCAAAATATGCTGAAAAAAATTAAAATATTTTGAATGTTAAAAATTCTAAAAAATGATCGGATCGGCGCCACAACTGTAAATACACCAAAATTTGATTTGGTTATGGATGAGGGATTTTTCATACATAAGCTCATCTGGCAAAGGGGGTCCTCAGTTTCCGCAATTTGTGGTAGATACGTGAAATTCGTCAAGACCCATTAATATGATTTTTAATATTTTTCAGCATATTTTGGTACCACAGGTGGCTTTGCTTTTGTAGCAGGCGCATGTTTTTCTGGTCATAAGTAGATCCTAATTTATTCTATACTTGAGTAAAATTTGATTCAAATCGAAAACAAAATAAAAAAGTTATAAGTTTTCATTTTAAGTGAGTCACACTGTATATTTAAGGAAATGCATAGATTTCGACAAAATATTATGTTAGTAAATGTTAGTAAATACGTCGAGTGTTGTAAAATAAAGATTGTGATTTATTAGCAGACCACGGTAAACCGCTTTGATAGAAATATTCAAGGTACCTAATACTTTATTTTTAATTATCTATTTTGGCTGGCGAATATCTCGCAAACTATAGGAAGAAAATGAATATTGGCATTCTTGTAGGAAATTTAATTATGTTTAATTTTGCATAGATTACCTTTTTCCATACGACGCATAGTTTCCGAGATATAAGCGAAAAACCAAAAAATGGGACTTTTAAAGTGTCTCCCCCCCCCCGCTCACCACCTAGGAGTGGGGACTTTTTGATATGTTCATCTCCAGACTAGTCCAAACAAAGTTCCGAAGTCAATACTAGAACACGTGAGATATGTTGCTGTTATGATTGTAGATGAAATTAACGTTAGTTGTCTTGGGAGACGAACGTTAAAGTGACAGTGTTAGTTTATAATTCCTCGGTAAACGTCAAGTTTACGTTAACAAATGAGGCTACCAGCGCGAAAACGGCCTAACCCTAAAAAACGGCCTAACCCACAGAATTGTGGGTTAGGGCGATTACGCGCATGACGTGTTGCCCTAATTATTTAAAGTAAAGTGAAATTAGTGGCACCATCTTTTTAATAGTGGGCCAAGGTCGCTTAGGCCGTTTCACAATATGAATGTATATACTTAGGCATCAAGTTGAGCCGATAAACTCGAACGACATAAAATGTGGCTTAGGCCGTTTTCGCGCTGGTAGCCTCAAATGTAAGCGACAAATAAGTAGGCTTTCTTGCTCACACTGGTGCAAATATATAATGTCCATTGGTTGTACCAAGCGAAAGTACATGTTATTCTGATTTAAACGATATGTCAGACTCTTTTTCCGTTAAAGAAAGTAATTGTCGGAGTTCTACAACATTTGGTAAGGAGATTCCAGCAGTTTCCAGTAGCTACCCATTTTTTATTTTACAAAAGTTCAATTTTAAGAGTTTAGGTACAACTTGAATAAGAAGTAAGTAAAACATGTAAAATACAAGAATTAATGCTGGCAATAGTTTGGTTGATATGATTAGTGATATATACGTCCTCTACGTGTCCTTCCTTTATTCACAATCTCTTTGCAGACGTTTTGCAGACTATTCTAGATGGTTTACTTCGCTGTATGGCCGCAGAATGGACCCGAACCGTTCTGTGGCTTATCCAAGGAAGAGGTCAAAAAATGGGAAAACAGACGTCCAACTGGAAAAATACTTCAGGCCAAACACAAGACAAAGAATGCCACAAGGCTTCCCGAACTCGAAAAGTCAGACCTAGGGCTGATAATGGCCATTGCTCCTTGAGATATCATCTCAAGTATATGGAAGGTGACAATTGCAAATACTGTGAATCCGCAACTGAGACTGCAGAACATATACTTTGTGAATGCAAGGTACTAATCCGCATTAGGCTAAAGTACCTAGAACAGGCGGAATTAACGCCTGAAGGCATAGGGAAATTAGCTCCCCGGAAAATCCCAAGCTTTGTAAAAAGTCTTGGAATCCTGGGCAAAAACTAGTTGTAGGGTAATTCACAAAAGATCTCTTAAGTTGAGATGAAGAAAGGCCTCCCTATCAGTCCACGACTCAGAAGCTTCAAGAAGAACTAGGGTATTGGCAAGCTTAGTCTTTGTTATGAATATGCGATTGGCTCATTATTTGCAAAGATTTTAGTAGGAAATAATTGGATGCCATTCATAGAACAGATGAGATAATATTGTAGGAAAAAGTAATATTTTAATTGCAGTTTTTAATTCTATTATAGGATTATATAGTTATATGAAGTACATTAGAAAAATATTTTACATATATTTTTTTGGAAAATAATAAATCTATTTCTTTTTCAAGTTAAAAAAAATGTTATTTTAAAGAGATATTGTTTGCAGTAAAACGATAAATTAATTTTTAACATCTCTGTAAGATTTATGAAAAACATGAGTGGATTAGTGAGAAGAAATAAACGTGGTATACTCTACATAGGTAGACTTCTCCATTTCAGCAAATTATTTAGAATGCCATAAGGATGCTTCTTCTAAGTAACAATAACCAGCGTAAATCAACAAGCCAGAAATTCCCACGGGAATGTTTGGTTAAACTGCGTAGTTCGTCAAGGTAATATAACGAATTGGCAAATGTCATTTTTACATATTAGAGGTAAGTTTATAGAAAATTTAAAAGAGTATCGTTAATTGTTTTATATTCGCGTGTTTCAAAAATGAATTAAAATCTCTCGTGATTAATTCCTTAGACTAAATTATGAAAAACAATTTCTATGGTTGTCGATCCGGAAATGATTGTTGGACAGATATTAGCCCCCTTAAGGATTCATTGAATAACTTTATTTTTGCTAACCAAATATGTATGCAGCATGTCCCACTCTTAATGTCCCCCAAAGCCGTAGCGAGACAACTTTTTTGGGGGTTATTTTTCAAATTTGCCAACTTCATAAACTTAAGAAGCCAACTCTAAATAAATAAATAATAATTCCTCCAAAAAATTGGCGAAAAAAATGTTTCCACCAAGATAAAAATTGATGAACGAGGGGGAGAAAATTTAAAAAAATATTCCTTGCCTTGCCAACTTATGTCTCAAACTTCCAACTTTTGCTCAAATTTTGCCAACCCCTACGGCTACGGCCCAGATGACTCCCTTCCATATCTCAGTTATTAGGATTAAATTTCAACAAAACTGGGACTGGTATCAAAGATCTTTTTTCTTTTTTAGTAAAACAAGACTTATTTTAGTCATTGGCGTGCGTTTTTATTAAGAAAAGGGGGTCGATTTTTCTAGAAATCATATAAGACATTTCTTTACGGAAAAACGAATGCAATATTATTGATCAGCATGCTTTAGAACCCTCATATCCAGAATTTAACAACATTTTGATTTATGGTTTTCAAATTACGGCGCCATTAAAATTGCATTTTTGAAGCATGAAATAGTCAATAATTTGGAAACAAATTATTATTCGAAAAGAAGTAATTCCTCATTTTCTTATTAAATTTACTTTTTGTACCGTTCCATGTCATCGATACTTTCATATGCGGCAATCCTTAATATCCGAATAATTTGCAGGGCTGATGGTTGAAATTTTTTTGTAATTTTTGAATGAAAATTCTTGGCTTACGCAATTTGAAAGTATCAGTGGCATTGGATGGTAAAAAAGTGAATTTTAATTTAATAATATAATGAATTACTACAATTATTACAAATTATTGATTATTTAATGCTTATAACATGCAGTTTTAAGGGGGCCGTAATTCGAAACCATACATCAAAATGTTGTTAAACTTTTGATATAGGGGTTTCAGAGCATACTGATCAATAATATTGTATTAGTTTTTCAATAGAAAAAATGACTAAGAACACTTATAGTAAAATCGACGACTTTTTTCTTAGTAAAAATGCACGCCAATAACTGGGTCTATGATACCAGTCCAAATTTGGTTGAAATAGAATGACTAATAACTGAGATTTGGAGGGGGGGCAGTATAAGTGGGACATGCTGTATATTCTATAGGAATAAGAAGGAACATTTTAATATAGCTACGGTCCTATCTAGGAAGTAGGAAAATGATAATGATCTATAACAATCTTTTATAAATCTAGGCGAGCCACAGGGTTCAATATTGGAACTTCTCCTTTTCTTAATACATGTAAATGACCCTCCACAACACTTATCCACTGGTCAAGTTACTATGTTTGCGCATGATACCTCAATATTTGTTTCAGTGTCGACCTCACAGGAACTCACCTTAAGTAAATGTATGTA
The DNA here is from genome assembly GCA_936432065.2 of Rutpela maculata. Classification (NCBI taxonomy): domain Eukaryota; kingdom Metazoa; phylum Arthropoda; class Insecta; order Coleoptera; family Cerambycidae; genus Rutpela; species Rutpela maculata. The sequence continues at coordinate 7,846,743 of OW386288.2, read as the reverse complement.
ATAAATTTATTCAAAAACCTCTACTCTGAATTATTAAGTAGGAAGCAGAAAGTAGAATAACCTTATCTGTGGTTATTAAATTTTTAGATTCATATTTAGACTGTCGACTGAGATAGGGCAATCTATTGACTTTGTTTGCTGCAAACTAAATTCGGATTTTTATGCAATATTTCAAAGAATAGTCTAAATTGGCTTTTTCTTGAAGACTGTCAAGAACAATTAGATTTTGTAATTCGAAACAACAATGTTAAACAAACAATTTAAAGGGCCGTAATTCTAAAATCATAAATCAAAATACTGTTAAACTTTTGATATAAGGGTTTTAGAGCATGCTGATCAATAATATTGCATTAGTTTTTCAATAAAAAAATACCTCAAATCACTTCTAGTAAAATCGACGAATTTTGTTATTTATTTTATATTAATGAACTTTTATAATTAATTAACATATTAAAATTTACAATTTATGTTCATGTAAAAATGAAAAACATTAAAATAAATAATTATCATAGAAATCCCAAGCAATCATTTGACAGAAAAATTTCTAGTGTAGTTTCACCAAGCGAAAAATTTCCGGAAATTTGTATGGTTGCCATGGTAAAATTACAAAATAGGAGCCTCTGGTTGGTTGTAAAATATATGTGTGAAAATTTCAAAAAATAGTACTACTGCAAATTGTCGCTGTAATTTGATGAGAGATTCATTGTCCTTACGGCAATATATACACATAATGTAAATTGTCATAGAAGAAATATTCACTTGCGCCTCAACAATCTGTATCTCAAAACTAAAAACTTTAGGTCACATAATCCCCTCAAAGGACACGCTTTGAGAACAATCATTAAATCAAGTACAGTCACGATATACAGTGTGTCCCCTTTTGCTTGGAACCACCCGCATAAAAAAATTTATTTTAGATCCGATTTAGAATTATCTTTTTTAAACGTCTATCTCTGAAAAGTTCATTCTTGTGATACATTAAATTTTATAAAACTACTGCTACTACTGCTACTGCTTTTGTTTTTGTGGGTGGAAAATGATGAACTCTTATTAGCTATTGTTTTATTTCAAATCACTGAATTCGGCAAAATGGGTCTGTACCAAATTTTGTGAAATAATACCTATTGCTGAATTTTTTTCTAAAGAAATAAAAATTTTGAAATTGCCAGTGAGAATCCACTGTTGCACGGGATTCTGCTTGAGGCACTTTCAAACAACTGACAAAGTAATGTTCAATTGTTAATTTGTGTAAGTTTTACTTATTATACTCTTCGCAAAAACGAAGAGTAGGTACATTGCATTTGATCGGCACATTTCTAAAACCGTAAATATCGCTCATAGAGAAAAAAAATTCATATCATTGTGTTAGTGAACGAATTCTGAACAACTTTCAAAGTGTCCGTCCGTCCGTCCGTCCGTCACGTTTCTTGTAAGCACGATAACTTAAGAAAGAAAAGTCCGATTGTATTGAAATTTGATTAGTGTTAGCTAGAAGAAGAACACTATTGTTTTCGAAGAAAATCGATCAGTAAATAAGAAAGTTATTAATCATTTAATTTAAAAAAATATATTTTCTTAATTTTTACTTGAACTTGAATAGAAATCTTGCGAATTGTTATCTCTATAATATATTTTTCTTGTTTATGCATTATACTAATATATATTTCATAATAATATATCTAATGAATTGAAATATGATTCTCGAAACATATATATCACATGCATTCAATTTTCGTAGCAATATGTGGTTTACTGGCTAAAGTTGCAATCCAAACAGGTTGGATGTTTTTCTTTCAATTTTTTTCCATATATTTTTTTTCAGAACCAAGTTGGTATCACAAAATTTAGGATGTCCAAAAACTAACATTATTTACAAGAATACTGCGAAGAGTATCCTATAGAATGTGTAACAGTTATATACAAAGCTCAGTAAATTGGCGAAGAGTACGTTTTTAACTTGTTTAAACTTCTGCTTATAATAATAATGGCGCGCATTAAAACATTCATTTTTCTAAAGGTGCTGACATTAATCCGCGAACGAGTTGGATATCTTATATTAAATTCGCGAGATGATTCTCTTCATGATCTCGCATTATCACCAACAATTTTAATAACATCTAGAGAACTCGACCTTTGCGCGGCAATACTTGTTATTACAAGCAGAATTTTAAGTAAAACCTACGCAAATTGACAATTAAACATTTCGTTGTTTGAGCCAAGGCACTCTTTTAAATATACAATCCCGTGGAACCATGGATTTTCATTGGCAATTTCAGAATTTTTATGTATTTGGAATAAAAAAAAATCGGCAATAAGATTTCATCATTTTCAACCCACAAAAACAGAAGCAGTAGGTCGAGATTTTATGTTTTATAAAATTTAATATATCACAAAAATGCACTTTTCAGAGATTTACGTTTTAAAAACAACCCCATCTAAATCAGACCTAAAATACTTTTTATGGGGGTGGTCCCAAGCAAAATGAGACACACTGTATATAAAATTTGACACTGTCACTTGTCACCTGTGGTAAAATTAATGTGCCTTAATATTGTGCTTAATTTTATGTCATTTTAATGTTGTTTTATGAATAAATAAACGTTCGAAATTGCGATAGTATTTTTTTTAACAAACCTGATAATTTTGCACTAATGCAAAATTATCGTGCATTGTTCTTATGCCATTATTTACGCATAAAATAAATTCACATAAAAGTACTGTTTATTTGTCCCTAAACATCCTGTATCTCAAAACCAGGCACTTCAGGCCACACAATCCCCTCGAGGGTCACGTTTTAAGAATAATCATTAAATCAAGTGCACTCACAATAGGTTATATACATAGAAAAATAGTAAATTAAGCGAAAATTCACAAAAAATGTCACTCACCATGAAATGTCGACGCTGGCAAACGACGTCAGCTCCGGGTAACGTTTGGCCTCCGATGTGAAACCGGGAGACGTACCGGCGCCGTCTCCACGCGAGGGCGGCTATTGGCCGCCCCTCGGTGTGTTACATTATGCCCTTCTCTGGGGCGGCCAACCGCCTTCGAGCGAGGCGGGCCTTGCCGGTAGATTTCACATTGTTTCAATTTTAACCCGAAAAAATTTCAACAGTTTCGGAATATTGTCGGCCATTTTGGAAAGCCCCTCTGATTGTTTTAGAGATCTTATTAACTGATTTTGCTAAAATTCACCCCGATTTTATGATGACGCTGCCATTAAGAATTATTAGCTGCCCACCTACGGTGGATTTTAAGAAACAGGGCAATTTTTTTCACACAGCTGATTTATTTTGATCACTGTCAATACCATAAATTTAATTTAAACTAATGTAATTTTCTTTCATTCAATTTTTGAATGTAATCGTGTAGGATATTCAATAGTTCAACTATAACAACAGTAATGATGAAAATATACACACAACTGTTAAACCTGAACATAATCTACTAGTTTCAGTTATGTAGAGCAATTAATAAGCTTATATTTGACCTTGTAAAGTATCAATTATTGATATAATATGTGATAAAATATAGTTTAATCTTACTGCCCAACACACGTAAACACCCAATTAGAGAAAAAATATATATATAAAGTTGGTGTTCTATAAGTAGTAGGAAGAGAAAAAACAAATTAAATTTGTGCATATCTAAATTAAATATATTTTAGCTAATTTTATCATAATTACTATAAATACATGGCAAAAATATGGGAGGGACAAAAAAATGCTATTATGAATGACTTGTAGCACTTCAGCAATCTCTATTAAATCAATTTTATTATGAACAATTTTAAACAAAAAGTTGCAGTAGGACGTGGCCTTGTGTTGTCCCTGAGACACAGCCAATATATTTTTATTATTATTCTTCAAATAGACACAGTCAAATAGACAACTCCCGACTACAACTTTCACTTGTTTCGTAATAGTGTATGAACATACCTTAATAACAATTTAAAATCAAGTCGATATATCACCTAATCTGCGTAAAGTTCATTCAAACCTTATACGTATTTCCTGAAGAATCGAGCTATTAGTCCGATGTGCTATCCAGGGAATTGATGGCAAATGTCTCCAGGCCCACGTTTAGTAAGGAAAACATCAATGCATCACCTGTTTGCTTCCCTAACAGTCCATGTCTCAGAGTCATAAAGAAAAGTGGAGAAAATTAAAGCTTTAGGAAATCTGGTCTTTGTGCTTTTCGTGATATTTGGTTCACACCAAATTTTGTTCAAATGTTTAGTTTTTTTTAAATTGTTTATTTAACGTCGGCCTATTTCCGCTACCATGGCCTATCACCGATGCCAGGAGACGAGCTACCCCCAACCTGGAAATTTTGCCGAACCTCTTCTCGTAAGAAGAGTAGGGATCTTTTACTTGCCTAACAGTTAATAGACAAGGGACCGCCTGCTTTACATCCCCTCCGAAGGATGGTATATCAACTACGTAATCCTCGTCTTGAAATTACATAGCTTCCGCGTATACACTGATATACAAGCCGCTAGAAGGTGGGACGAGATCGCTGTGTTTCCCAAAATGGATTTCACCCATCCAAGTACTCACCGCGCTGCACGTTACTTCACTGAAATATCGAGATACATACACAGTGAAGACGCATTTACGCTCGCCTATAACTGTCAAGTTGGGAACTGGGCGTTGTGATGAGAATATTTCATTTACCTTAAGAGGAAGTAATTTTAAAAACACTTTGACAAAATCATCAAGTTTGCTTAGAACAAATTAAAAGCATACAATTCCTAAACAACATTTCAGAAAAGGACCTACTATTACGAATAATAAATGCTGACATAGCAGCCAGTAGTCGTGCATTATAATATGTTATATTTTCCTATTAAAGCACTATTTTTAGTAACATTGGACAAAGCATGTTTTTGTACCACTTTTATGTGTAAATAATTTTCCCCGGCGTCTTTGGGAGTTCTTAAAATTTCTCGATACTGGTCCGGAACGTAGATGTTTTGATGTTTCCTTAAAATTTTCTCGACTCTGCCAAAGTCTTTGTCTCAATCTAAATGTGAATGTCCCACCTCCGAAAATTTATGGTCGATAACTTTAAATTCTCTCTTTAAAATCAACAACTGGTAAAGTGTAATGATATTGAAGTTTTTATTTTGTCCACCACAGGAGTCGGGCCATATTATAATGTGATCGATCTTTTCTTGGAAATATTCATTGTAAATTTGTGAAAAGGTATGTAAGCAACTAGCAATTTCTAGGCTTTCACGGCTGGCCATATCTTCAGTCCATGTGAAAAAGAACGTTTTTTTTTTCAGTATTCCTCAATGTATGTATGCCAAAGTTGTAAAACCACATTTGACGAAGGTAAAATGCTTTCGAATGTACTTAATTTTGGCAGCGGTATGGTTTGCTGAAGATCTAAAGTAAGAAAGCAAATCGTTCTATCTACTGTAACTTTTGCTCCGTCACGCTTTTGTTGTTCGAAAGCTAGTTTGTAATTTTCTCCGTATTCTTTAGTATTATTTCCAGCATCACATTTGGGAAAAATGTGAGTCATTTCATGATCTCAATTAAACAATTTTGAATACCATGGACGTAATTTCAGCATTTTTATTGGGTAGGCAGGGATTTTTCACGATAACCCAATAGATGTAAGCATAGCGAACCCTGTAATTCTTAAACGATAACCTTACAAACCCAAATGACCTTTGACTTGATTGGCGTAATTATCATACTTATTATTTTTTCCGCAAGAATTTCCGAATTCGACAGATTTGCCTTAAACAATTTAATGCTCTTTGAAAATATTGGGTGGGCAGAAGCCATACCAGATATCAGTTTTGCTCTTGTCATAAAAATTTCTACGGTTCAGCCCTCTTCTAGTTGTCAGCATAAAAATGTTTGTACAAAAATCAACACCGCAAAGCGTCACTTTCCAGTATTTCTAATTTACAGACTAATTTACTAGAATACTTTGGTAAATTCGTATTTTATTATTGCATTTTATATTGATAATGTTTTGTTTTTAAAACATTATTAAAACTTGCCTGGGAAGAAATTGCCACTATGTGACTGATTTCTGCTGAATTGCCAAAAGGTATAAATGTGGTTACAGCAATTAGATACTCAAGTACCATCTCGACTCTTGGACCATCTCATATCATTTCGAAATTGAACGAAATGAATATATGGATTAAAACACTATAAGCACTATTTCCAAATATCAGCCAATTTATAAACATCTTACATGATTCATGAAATTTTTATTCATTGCCATTTGTAATATCAGTTTACTACGACTGGCCATTTTCACTATATAATAGTAAGAAACACTTAACACAACTTGTCACATTAATATCAATATAACATAACTTTAAAAGCAAAGTGTTTTGGATTAAAACAATTTAATATCGCACAGTAATGGATAAAGGTGGTATGTGATCATGACACCTTTATCCATTAAATTATATAAAAACCATATGTACATAACACCTGTTTCAAACATTAAAACGCATTTAGGAAAGGTTTATTATCCCAAAAACTTATTGAAATGATAGATTATAAGTTAAAATAGTGTGTAGAAATCTCAAAATTTTCAAAAATGTCACATAACACCTTTATCCACTTAGCTCTTCAATTGTCTCATGTGACGTTAATAAATAACGAGATGAGTAGAGTCCCAAATGTGACTCCTGGGGTACTCCGAGCAATTTACGCCATTGCCGATATAAGAATATTAAGAAAACGAAGTACTTAGCTTAAAAAATGTTTTCATTTTTATTTATAACTAATGTGATAAAAGTAAAATTGAAAATTTTTAAAAACCCCCGATCAATGTAACTAATCGTACCAGTTTCATATGACCGAATCAAAATGAGCCTAAATCATGTTCGGCTACCATAATTATCTGCACATTTTCAATTTTACTTCAATAGGACAATTTCTAGAGAAGTTCAACATGGCGAATTCAAGATGGCGACCAAACATCAAAATCTAATATGGCCTATAACCTTCTCGACAAAATACTCTTTCAAATAAAAAAAAAAACTACATCAAAATCGGATCACTCGTTGAAAAGATATGAAGCCACAGACAGACAGACAGACAAACAAACATACAAACATACGCGTCAAACTTACTTACTTACTCTTTTAAGGAGTTAAATATAAGTATTAACATAATATCATACAAGGTGTGTATATTTTGGGCAAAAATAACACTAAAAGCAAGGCTAAATCTTTTTGCTAATAACTTCGAAATTACTATTTTGCTTGTACTAAAATTTGAAACGTGCGCACAGTAGTAATTTAAGTATCTGTAAGTGAGAAATATGGCGCCATTCGCATCTTTTCTAGGAACCCAGGGGTGGACTACTCTTGATGTGTACGCCTGAAAATTGACATAAACATAAACACGCCACACCTATTAGAACATCTCCGAATCCAAAGACAAGGCCTCTTGGAGGAGATAATACTTTTGGAAAAACGCAAACACTACAATCACATCCACTGACATCTCCAGTTGCCTTTGCTAGAGTCTGAAAAGTATAAAAAACTTCTTGCAAAATTGAAGAAGCAAATGGAAACTGATGGTTATCTTAGTGACGAAAAAACTTTTTTATTCCTCAAAGCACAGCACTTGGTCTCATCATTCTCATCTTGCTTTTTGATTTATAATAATAAAAGGTTGCATACAGGGTCTAGATGTATTTTATGAAGCCATTGAACAAGAATTAGAAAAAAAGTAGAGAAAAAAAAAACAATTAGTAAAAGTATAAATGACAGTTTTATACTACAATAAAACTTCATATCCATATTCAAGAGAAACGTTTAAGAGTACTTAGGTCTGAATGTATTATGGCCGAATCTCTAGTGACACATATATTTTACTCACCTCTGTTTGCCTGTATACAAAGGATAGCAATCTATTCCAAGGAGGTCCCGTAGTTCTTCAGATCTAAAAATTGCCTGTCGAGATACCTATACATTGACGCACCTAGTAGTGCAATTGTGAACATTATAAGTGATGATTTCATCTTCCATGTCACGTAGTAGACAAATAGTATCGTCCTTCAATGTCATAATATGTAGGTGCTTGTTTAGAGGGCAGTGTTTTAAAATCAGGTCTATAAATCCATTGCATTTGTTCTCTATTGATCCCAATCAATCATTTTACAGTGGAGTCAGTTAAAGGTCTTTACTGTCTCATTCCAGTAGCTTGAGCTCAGTATTAAAATGAAATGTGCCATAGCCTAGTCGCCTAGCTGTGATTAAATCAAATTAATTAGTGAACCCAAAGCTAGCCGAGGATCAGGAAAATAAATTTTTGCTCCTTCTAATGTCAAATGGTCTTCTCCTTCTTTGTCCTCCATGCCACCATGTGCATCGTGCAGGCACTCATACTAATTCGACTGAGTTGTGATCACACAGCTTAGTCAAAATATTTCATCCTTATGAAATAATTAGGGAAGGTGACAAAACACTATATACTTATGTATGGAATGGTTTAATGCCTAAATGTTTCACGAAAATATTTTTTGAAAATATAAGAAATCTTGGAGTCTGGTTTGATAATTTTCTGACGTTTGGTAAACATATCACAAGAGCTTTATAGGGCAAATTAAAAATTCTCTATTGTTTTAGAAGCGTTCTGCTTACTTTAACTGAGATAAAAATTACAAAGTCACTCATTCTATCTGTTGTAGAGTATTGTAATATTGGTACAGAGCAGCAACAGTCAATATCACCATACTAGTAATAGTATTTAAGGGTTTTAATGCGTGTGGTAACAAGATTGAGTATTTCGCGCCACATTACATAATAATCAGCTGCGCTTGTTGATAGTGCTCTTCTTATTCCTGTTCATAATTTTTTTTATCTATTTATTTAACGTCGGCCTATTTCCACTACCACCGACGCCAGGAAATTTTGCCGAACCTCTTCTTCTTTCGAAGAGTAGGGATCTTTTACTTGCCTAACATTTAATAGACAAGGGACCGCCTGCTTTACATCCCCACCGAAGGATGGTATATCCACTACGTAATCCTCGTCTTGAAATTACATAGCTTCCACGTATACACTGATATACAAGCCGCTAGAAGGTGGGACGAGGTCGATGTGTCTCCCAAGATGGGTCACCCATCCAAGTACCAACCGCGCTGCACGTTGCTTCACTGGAGTATCGAGATACATACACATCTACGCTCGCCCCAAAATGTTCATAATTCTACCCAGTATAAATTTTCATTGTCATTATTTTATATCATCTAGTTTATAATAGAAAATATCAGATCAGAAGAATTTAAAAGCCTTTCATACCAGTCATTCAAAAACAAAATAAAGTATGATGTTCCTCAGTGGCTATTCACTTTCATTACCACATTTCCTACATGTCACTGTTTTTCATCTCTCTTCACGGTCGCTTACTTATTTGTCATGTAACTTTTATTTATCACAGTCTATAGACCTTTGTTGAAATTTATCTTTCTCAATTTATTCCCCTTTAACTATATATTTGTAACTAACATAGATTGATGTATTTCTTGTCTCATTTAAAATGAAGACTCGGATATTTTCGTAATTTTTTGAAATCCAGATTTGAGCTTTGGCACAGTTGTAGTCCTATATAAGACGTACATTTCGAGACTACCAACTTAAATTTAAGTAACAAACTGAGACAACGGCAGCCCCCCAAATAAGACCCATTCCCGATATCTTGCTTCGCGTTGAAGATATCGAAAAGAGTTATTAGGAAAAGTTGTTCAGAATCTAATTTTGAGCCACAATATCAAATTTCGTTACGAAATTCGCATTTTTAGTTAACTGATCGTCACTTTAAACTGTTGTTTTTTTTTTACTTATTTCAGTTACCAAAAGTTAATTGTTTGTTTTCTTTTCTCCTAAAATGTGTTTTTTGTCAAATCGACACTTGTTCAATAATTTTTTTTGCAATTCCATGGCATCTTATTAAGTTGAAAACCAAAATTGTAACCGTGTGTGGACTTTGTGGGAAAATACTAAGAAAACTAAAAATGCGAATTTCGTAATGAAATTTGGTATTGGGGCTCAAAATTAGATTCTGAACAACTTTTTCTAATAACTTTCTTCAACGCGAAGCAAAATATCGGGAATGGGCCCCATTTGGGGGGCTGCCATTGTCTCAGTTTGTTACTTAAATTTAAGTTGGTAGTCTCGAAATTTACGTCTTATATAGGACTACAATTGTGCCAAAGGTCAAATCTGGATTTCAAAAAATTACGAAAATATCCGGGTGTCTTCATTTTAAATGAGACACACTGTATTATATCCCCTGTAGTTATTGAAATCTATAGTTGTTATTTACTCCAGCTAGTGACTGAAATCCATCCACGTTAAATAAATTTTCTTGTTATTATGAGTTTTGTGAACTCCTGTTTACAGAGAAATTCTTACTGTTCACTACCACACCAAGGAATGCAGCTCTTTTGGACCTCATTCCAGATTTTCGAGTTCTTTAAGCGACGTTGGAGACGTCTGCTCCAACAGCCCAGAGTCCAGACCCCAGACCTCAACAAGAGATCAGAGAGACTCATAGTCAAATGCTTTCCTTAAAGTATTATTATTAAACAACCTTTAAAAACATCCAACTAAAAAGAAGTGTAAATATTTTGAAAAAGATATTCTTACCCCAACTGGGTAAGAATATCCAACTGGATGCAGCTTAAATTATATGGTTGTAAATTATATTAATAGTTTTTGATAAATTGTTTTAAAACTACCATTTTTTTTATTTGAAGGATTATAGATCTTTGTTTTTGCGAAAAAATGCATTCAATCAACGGCATAATTACACGCTTGCTAAAAAGTTAATCACGTTGTATATGTGGTGCATTACAATTTTAAAATAAAATTCAATTGGGCAATCAGAACGATTTATTTTAAATCCAACGGTTTTATATATAATATTAACAAAAGGAGGATCCAGACATGACAAAGTGATCGTTTGACCTAAATCCACTATTCTGCCGAATCTGCTGTTGTTACCAAAACGCATCAATCCACTAATGGAGCCCGTATATCATTACATTTTCATATATTAAACACATCTAGTACAAGACAAATGAGAAACAAGTTCTAATATATACTGTCAGGAGTTGTGGGAGTATCAAAGTTGTTGCCAACTAAAAGCAAAGTTTAATTAATTTGAAAAATATCTTACAAAAGCAAAGTTATAATAGTCAATCAAATTAGCTCAGGATGTGAAAGTATAAGAAATAATTATCACAAAAAAATAATAGGTCTTTCCACTAATGCAGAAATATTAACCATTATCTATTTCAACAGTGAAACAATGTCTTCAGAACAACATATGGAGTGGTCATATTATCTATAAAGACATCATCATACAGTGTACAACTCTCATATTTAAAACGAAGGTTGTCATAAAAGGGGTTAAATATTTGAAAAAGTGCAGACAAATTCCATTACCCACCGATATTGCCAGTGTCGGAGCTCGGGATCGAACTCAGTACACGATAGACAGTGTGACCAAGCGTGTTCGCCACTAACCCATTTTAGCCCGTTCGGCTACCTTGCCGGTCAATATCTATGTCTCACTGTCTTAAATAAATTTTGTATTTCAAAAACTTGGTTCTACGTCCTCTCTAACCTCCCCACAAAATTGTGGGAGGTTACTAAAATCGGTCCAAAATCGAAAATTGAGATAACATCAAATCCTTAGATTTGAGGTCCCAGGAACCCAAAAAAGTGGTTTTTGAAAAATGTCTGTGTGTGTATGTGTGTCGGCAAAACTACTAAACGGATTTGGATGAAACTATGCATGAGGGTCTCTTTAGTGCTCCAGAAGATTTGAAAAGGTTTTGGTCGAGATCGGATTACTTTTAGTGCCGTTGTGGCACAACAAGTTGTTGTATTTTATACTAACTTAAAATTTGTAACGAACCATTGAAGAGTAGATAAAAGTCTGATTTCAACGATATATCACAGAAGCATTTTTTCGATTTGGTTTCCGTGAAAAAATATTAAAAAACAAAATAACAATCTATAAATAGAGTCACGCTTCTTGTGAATCATATATTTTACAATCACTGAGTAGATTAGTGTGCTGAAACGCGATGTCACGACACAACCCCACTAGCGGACTACTTCCAAGAAATCTTCCAAAAATTCTACACTTTCAAAATGGGCGATAGTCCGCTAACCAGCAACATAACCCAAAACAGAATACATAATGCCCCAATCCAGATCAAACACCCCCTACCGTACCAAGCGTTGCCTATCTTTCGGCAACCTCTTCCCTAGCCATACTTTCCTATACCACAACTTACCATTTCCCCACCTTTGATCTTTCCTCAACTTTAGCTTTCCAATCCTTTCTATTCTCTTTCTGTATGCTCTATTTTTGTTCCTTTTTTTATTCTCATTATTTTTTTTGTCACCAAAAATTCCATTTTGATCGATAAACCTTTATAAAAATCGAACAATTAAACGCTATTCTTTTTCCACCACATTTTCCTGGCGTCAGGGAGACCACCAAGTCGGCAGTTCTCGTACAGGTTTTTTCGTTTATAGTCCACTGGACGCAATTTTACTTCCACATCCAGTGGAAGTATAGTAACGACAAAAAAATTTTTAAAAATCTTTATTGTTCAAATAGGCTTAGAATATCACGAAACGTCGAGATTCTAAGTTTGAACGAAAAAAAATTTCTGTCTGTCGGTCTGTCTGTCTGTCGGTCTGTCTGTCTGTCGGTCTGTCTGTCTGTCGGTCTGTCTGTCTGTCTGTAACTTTTTTTGTGCGCACGTTTACTTTGGAACCGTTTGAGATATTGACTTGAAATTTGGCACACATATGTACTTTAACGAGATCTAGAACTAGATTATATTTTCATCTTGTTCCGTCGAAGGGTTGGGGGGTAAATTGGGGTAAATTTGGGGAAAATAGGTAAATCAAGCAGGTAAGAGTCCATAAAATTGGTATTTAGTATATACAAGAGAAGCTAAGGTCCCAAAAAAAGTTTTGGCATTAGCCACCCCCATTACCACCCCCACCCCATTATTAAAAGGGATGAAAAAAAATTGTGATTTAGTGTGTGTACAAGAACCAGAAACCTCAAAATATTTTTTTACTTCATCCACCCCCACTACCACCCCCCATCACCACCCCCACCCCGCTACCGATGTGGGGTATCGTTTTATGGGTTTTTGGGGTAGAGGATTTCAAATATTATATTATTAAAGTTCCATAAACAATTATTTCCACATACAAATTTTTTTCGTTGTGAGTGACTTGGATAAAAAATTTGGATGTGGAAGTAGTGATTCATTGGGCAGCGGTTTTTTTATTATGTCTAATTCGACTGGATTATTAGCTTTTCACCCGAGTCTACAGCCAAAATGTATTCAGTGTTACAACTAGTAACTAAACTTTTCTGAAGTATTTTTTGACTGGCTGAAGTCAATTTTGGACAAAAAAAAATTCTATCGTGTCAGTTTTCCATCTCCTAGGGCAGAGGGAAACTGACACAATAGACATTTTTTTTCGCCCAAAATTAGCTTCAGCACATCAAAATACTTCAGAAAACTTATGACAATACCTTTTTTTTGCACTTTTTACAAGATAAAAGGAGTGGTAGACAAAAACTGATGCGGTAGATTATTTTCTAATATCAGAATCGATTTCAGCATGTCAAAAAGCATAGGATAATAAAGAGGGTTCTGATCAAAACAACACCCCCTTTTTTTGTCGGCCTGTGTTAATTTTATAAAGCTTTTATCGCTATCTAGGTAGTCCCAGGAAACATTTTAATGTTTTTTACAATTATTTTCTTTTTCCTTGGCTTATATGTATATATAGGGTGTCCCATAATATGTTCTGTTGTAAACGTACATTATTTAATAATAAAAAAAAATTCTTCTTAAATCCATCTTTCAGACGCTGTATCTCTTTAAATATTAGACTTACAATAAAAGTGTTTACAGAAAATGTAGGAAACTTTGTCCTCTTCAATTTTGTTTCGAACATTTTTCTCGTAGAATCGAGCGTTGCCGAATTATATTGAAAAAAAAAAATTTTTCGCACCTTCAATTCAAGATGTCGGCTCGCGCCTCCCCTTCCCAAGGCCAAAAATTTGTATTTTTATCAAGGCCTCGACTTAAACAACATTATCAAAATCATTACTACTCCACCTTTTGCAGGGCAAAATCCCCCACTGATTGAATTATTTTCTTGCTTTAACATTTTTTGGAGTAAATTGAGAATAGTTCTGAAAATCAGCAACGTACACCTTAGCCAATATTTTTCTCTACTTATAGATATAAAAACTAATAAATTAAAACCAATGCGAAGTACAATGAAAAGACTTAACAGCGATTTTTTCTACAAGTTAACAATTAGTTTTATAAAAAAAAAATCAAAGTCATGGACTTCAGCCAACCATTTTTTTATTGCTACTTTTCATAAATGAACAATTTTATAGCAATGGCTGAAACAATGAAATAATATAGGAGAGCCCATTTTTTTGGCAAATTTGAAATTCATTTATTTAAAAAATCAGCAACAACCCATAGCCGAGTCGATGAAAGTATTTACACACAAAAAGTTGCAAACTGTGTAAACGAGTTCGTGAAAGTGTGTAGAATAATATCCTGAAAAATTTACATTTCGCTCGGATGCAGAACATAATAAAAAAAATGAAAAAAAAATTTTTTTCATCTATTTTTTCAAAATTTTGAAATTAAGTCAAGCTAGGAAGAAACAAAAATACAGATGGATAGATTACGTATTTATGAACGAAAAATGTGCTAACAAAATTTATCGCTAAAGCCACGGTTTTTCCGGAAAAAAAATAATCAAGTGTAACGTTATAACTCGAAGACAGATACATCCGTGCGCGCTTGAATACGCATGACTGTGACACCGACGCATTAAATTACATGTCACTAAATCAGAATTTGTTCAATCTATATGAGTGTTGGTTCATTTAAAAGATGGAAATTGTAGCTTTCTGATGCTTTCTGTTTTAAATAAAACAAGCAAAGGATGGATGAGAAAAATATACTTATATATATATTGTCACGCCCGAACTCAATCGTTAGAATATAGAAAAAATAAAAGCCCCTCAAAAAAATTCTTTCTTCATTGAGAACTGTTAAAAACTATGTACACTTCATGATTATTATGGTTTATTAAGTTGTAGTAACGTGGATTCAAAAAAAAGTACATCTCAAATCATTTTAATTTAATTGCTTGATTATTTTCTTGATAAATATATATATTGGAGGCTGTAACTTGCCGAGAAATTGACCCATTGGAAAAAATAAAATATCACTATTTCGGAAAAAATGTATACTTTTCGAATGTTCAAACACAAATTCGTTTACTTTTATGCATTTTTTCGAAAATATGATTAATCATATCATAATAAGAAATTGCGATTGCCACGATCTTATCCTTATAACTATGAAAATATCTTTGATTGTCTTGAATATAAATTCTGGAAATTTTCCAATACATTAACAAATGTATAAGAAATTCAATGGATATAGTTGAAATGTGGATAGGTGTATCTGTAATAAATACAATATAGTAAAGGCACGTAAAAATTAATGCGAGCGATTCAGCGGCTATGTGTGGTGTCTGTGTATGTGTTCATAATTATATATTTTTTCCCTCCAGACTCACTATTTATCATCTTAGTCACTAAGAAAAATGTTAAAGATGTGTAATCAGAAAGGGCATTTAACCGTGCGCTTGGCCGAGCAGAATTACAAAGTTACTTCACTATTTTTTTCCGCGAAAACCGTGGCTTTAGTGATAAATTTTATTAGAACATTTTTTGTTCAGAAACACTTGGTCTATGCATCTGTATTTTTTATTTTTTCTAGCCTGACTTAATTTAAAAATTTTGAAAAAATTAATAAAAAAAATTTTTTTTACACTTTTTTTTTATGTTCTGCATCCGAGCGGAATGTACACTTTTCAGAATATTATTCTATACACTTTCACGAACTCATTAAAGAAAATTATTCAGTTTGCAACTTTTTGTGGGTTTCACAATAAAATAATCTCTGTCGTCTGGGCTACCAGCTCGGTAGCTGCTCTAATCGATCTGTTATATCAATACCTTAATCCATATTTATTATTGTTAATTACAATGAAATCATATACCCGTATTGCCACCAGCTCCCTAGCTAAAAGAACCAACCTAGCCTGACTTAATTTAAAAATTTTGAAAAAACTGATAAAAAAAAATTTTTTTTCACTTTTTTCATGTTCTGCATCCGAGCGGAATGTACACTCTTCAGGATATTATTCTATACACTTTCACGAACTCATTAAAAAAAAATTATTCAGTTTGCAATTTTTTGTGGGTTTCACAATAAAATGATCTCTGTCGTCTGGGCTACCAGCTCGGTAGCTGCTCTAATCGATCTGTTGTATCAATACCTTAATTCCATATGTATTATTGTTAATTACAATGAAATCATATACCCGTATTGCCACCAGCTCCCTAGCTAAAAGAACCAACCTCTGCCTAATTCATTTATCGCAAAAGTTTCTTTCATTAAATTTTTTAATATTTTCGTAGTGACAAAATACCCAATAAAGAGTAAGGAATTAAGAATATACCACAAATAAATAATGATAGTCCATGTTATTATTTATCTTGCCGTACTTTATCTTTTCAAAAGTGGCACAGCCGAGTAATCCCGCAATATATCGAAATTACCACGTATAGATTACAAAAAAGCGGCTGACGCAAAATAGTCATTTAAATAGGGTGGTGTTTATTAGCCGAAGATGATGAAGTCATGGTATGACTTATCGGTGGCGATAACTTCCGCACGGTTACACCTCAATCTAAGCCAGCTAGGGAGGGTGTCTACGCATCCGTGGCGACAACAAACTGAGCTCTTCCTAAGCCACACCGTGAACTAAGACAATGGGAAGAGATATAGGAGGCAAGGGATATTTTTATGAAAGTGTGAACATTGAGTTTTATACGAGCTGTTCCGTAAGAATATATCCTATTGCGAGGTAGAGTACATCGAGTTGATTTCAAAGCACCCCATATGTATCCACTGGAGCCATTCGTTATGGGCATACAGAGGATTATCTATTTTTTTGCCTTCCACATTTTTTACAATGATTTATACAATTATTGAAAAGGGTCTAGCCGTACTTCCATGGCAAAATTGCCCCCGATAGAACCTATGTTATATTGTAGAGGGCGCTAATAATAGTTGATCGAGTAGATATTAGCTCCATATCTTAGTAAATTGAGGAGCTATTTGAAAAAAAGTGTCCGGAGACGACTTTTTTTCAAAGCGATATATCTTAGTTAATTTTAAAGCTAGGAAAATAAAACCAAATGGCAGTGTTATGGTACACTTTACAGTTTATTTTACAGCATTTCCTAAGGGCCAAGCCTAAATAAAAGTATTTAAAAAATGCAAAGAAAAATTTTGTCAATCGATTTCTATCAGATCTAATTGAATTACCACTTTGAAAACAATACATAATAATAGTCTATGTCTTGCCTAACAGCATGCCAAGTTTCATTAAAATCCAAGAGGTGCAACATGCCGAAAAAAAATTTAAAGTAAGTGGACTGACTACCTTACGACCACTATGTAGACGCTTTTAATTTGCATTACATTTCAATAGTTGCGTTTTGACAGCTCATAGAAAGTATATCAACGGTTGGTGGTGTCAACTAGCCTATTACAATGTTTTTTTAATTTACTTTTATAGTGACTGTAGTCGGTCTCAGTTAAGAATGCAGTTGTTTTCGTTATGAGCGGAGCACAGTTTACGCAGGATATGGGAATTCCCAAGTAAGTGGAATCCCCCCATGGCCGACTCAAGCCAGTTGGTACATAAAATAAAAATTAACGGTTTAATTAAATTGGCTTTTATTTGACATTTGGCTCTTTTATAAATACATTGAAATTATTTAATCCATATTTCAGCATATTTTATTTAGATTAATGAAAGCTCATTATAGACGAAAATCCTCTAAAAATGTCAAGTGTTATAAGAAATGGGTAAACCTACTACTTGCTTGTGCTCGATATCAGGCGAGCTGTTCTTGTCTCTGTCGTTCTGAACTGTATCTTTGATCTCTCTCGCGCAGCGCACATCGCACATCGAAGTTTATTTTATTGTTTTATGATATTTATGAATATTAATACAAAAGAAATTGTACTAATTGTTCATATATTGTTCGGCTATTTCCTTCCATTTTTATTAAAATCAGACTGCTATAGTTATATTTATCTCTTTTGTTACAAATAAGGATTCACAAACACGGTATCGCCTGTGCTAAACGCTGTGCGATGTGCGAAGCTTAAGCTGTTGATTTCATCACTCTCATTTAAGAGCATGGTTCTATTTAATTTTATTGTGCGATGTGCGAGGGGCGTCGATATGGCCACTCTCATTTAAAATAATGGTTTATTTAATTTCAGTGTGCGATGTCCGCTGTGCGGTGCATCGACGCGAAGTGACGACGTGGTCATGCACTTACACGGAGGTTATGATATTTGTGTACACTTTTTAGGCAGGTATATGAGAGAGATCAAAGATACAATTCAGAACGGCAGAGACAAGAACAGCTCGCCTGATATCGAGCACAAGCAAGTATTAGGTTTACCCATTTCTTATAACGCTTTGACATTCTTAGAGGATTTACGTCTATAATGAGCTTTCATTACTCTAAATAAAATATGTTGCAATATGAATTAAATAATTTCAATGTATTTATAAAAGAAAAATGCCAAATAAAAGCCGATTTAAACCGTTAATTTTTATTTTATGTACCAACTGGCTTGAGTCGGCCATGGGGGGATTCCACTTACTTGGGAATTCCCATATCCTGTGTAA
This sequence comes from Rutpela maculata, assembly GCA_936432065.2. Taxonomy (NCBI): domain Eukaryota; kingdom Metazoa; phylum Arthropoda; class Insecta; order Coleoptera; family Cerambycidae; genus Rutpela; species Rutpela maculata. The sequence goes on along the minus strand of OW386288.2, from coordinate 7,827,884 downwards.
ACTATTCGTGCTCCGCTCATAACGTAAACAACTGCATTCTTAACTGAGACCGACTATAGTCACTATAAAAGTAGATCAAAAAAACATTGTAATATTCTAGTTGACACCACCAACCATTGATATACTTTTTATGAGCTGTCAAAACACAACTTTTCCAAAGATTAATGAAATGTAATGCAAACTAGAAGAGACAACATAGTGGTCGTGTAAGGTGGTCCACTTACTTAAAAATTTTTTTCGACATGTTGCACCTCTTGGATTTTAATGAAACTTGGCATGCTGTTAGGCAAGAAATAGACAATTATTATATGTTTTTTCAAAGTGGCAATTCAATTAGATCTGATAGAAATCGATTGACAAAATTTTTCTTTGCATTTTTTAAATGCTTTTATTTAGGCTTGGCCCATAGGAAATGCTAATATCTACTCTATCAACTACTATTAGCGCCCTCTACAATATAACATAGGTTACGATATAGGTTCCTATCGGGGGCAGTTTCGCCATGGAAGTACGGCTAGACCCTTTGGTACGCATGGTTGTATTGACCAGGCTACTCGTAACAATATTGTGTTTTAGAGAAAAATATGTTTTTGATTAAAGTAAAAAAAAATCGGTCTGCATTAAAGAATATTTTTTATTTGAATACTACATGCGGGGTGTCAATGGAATCATTTCCAGAGTTTTCAACATATAAACCTTAAATTTGGCAATTTTAAATTTTAAATGGAACACCCTGTATATTTTTACATTTTTGAATTTCCGAGACGATTTTAATAAGTACGACTACGTAGTTTTAAAATTTTTTTGAGACTACTTGTTTTTTTTAGAGCTATATTTATTTTTGTATCTGGAGTACAGTGAACGCACTCAAATCAATCAAATGGACCAAAACAATAAGAGAAAAATGTAAACGTAAGATTTTTCAAATCGGTTTAGTAGCTACGACAAGCAAAAATTTTCGAAATAACTAATTTGTAATTATGTCAACTTCTTCGAATGGCAACATATTTTAGACACCCCAGTATCCAACTACTGGATATTCATTTTCATGACAAATCCGTTGACACTTTCAAAATCGAAAATTGGTCTGATATTAATCGAAAATTGGTCTGATATTAATCCAAATGGACAAGTTCTTTGGTGGATAATAATTAAGATATCGAGAAAATACGCTCATCAGGTAAGTATGTCGTGAAAACTGAGTAAAATTTAGATTCTAAACATTCATTCTATGAACAAAACAACGTTGCAAATAAAAGAAGTGTGCTGTGGAAACAAAAAGAAGTTTGACAGATAATAATAGGTCGTGTGCGCGTGACGTCACAGAGCTGAGACCTTAGGAAAACAAACCGCTGTCATTGCTGTCAAATGACTATTGACTGAACCTAAGAACTGAATTTTTCATAATATTAGAGTTTTTATGGACATTATATCGTACAAAATGGCAAGTTTTTGTTATATTATTAATTGTGGAAGTGTGGCAATACCGAGACAACGTCAGTTTTTATAAAATAACGTCGATTTACAGCCAGAAGAGGTTAGGATTAAAAGATTCCAGGCAATTAAAAGGAATTATTTTACTGGGGTATTCCAAGCATTTTATTAATAGTAAGTTGTTGCTTATTAATTTAAGAATTTGATTTTTATTGTGGATTTATGTTGTAGAAAAGACAGCCGTAATTCAAGACCACGATGATCCATCCAGTTAGGTGTTCTCTGTTAATATGAGATACAACTTAAAACCCAAATGTGAAACTAAAAGTGCTTGTGATAATAATAACTACTGTTAAAAAAAAGAAGAAACAATTCATGGTAAAAAAATAACACTTTATATTGATTTGTCAGCATTTTTAATAATAATTTCTTGTGTTTAAATTTTAGTTGAGTGAGGGTAGAACTGATGCTGGGGGAGAAAGAAGTGTAACAGCAGAAACTATTGTACACCTCAAGAGGAAAATACACAGGCTACATTAAGATATCTGATGAAGTGCATAAGTTAAGGAAATTCCAAGTATTGCTATCATTGATTGATCTGGCAACTAAACGTCCTTTCAAATTATATTGTGTTGTGCTCAAAAACCCAGTGTTGGATTTTTAACATTCAAAAACTATGAAACTAAGACAAAGCGATCTGAAGTGAGTGAACACATAAATAAAGTCCAAATGGGCGTTGAAACTGTCAGATTGTAGCTATAAATGTTCTGTGAATTATGTAATTACAATGTTACTACTTAGATACTTCATAGCTATAAGTGTATAATATAATCATTTATTTTTTTATTGCAATATAGATCTTTCTTTGTATCTCCTGTTAAGTTTCTTGTTGATTCTTCTTACGAGTACTAATGGAACATATGGAACCTTGGATAATAAAGAATTTGATATTTAGTAAGTATATTTTGTTTTATTTTCAGTTAGATGCATGTATATATAAGTTCAACATAATCCACTATTTCAATTCACTGCTAACAACAATAATACGAGTGATAAATAAAAAAAGTGAACATACGTGTTTAATAAAATACAATAAATATTTAACAATTGATCTACCTACATGAAATGATAAAATACATGTTAGACATATTATATTACAATAAGACACGATAAGGAAAAATTCTTGCACAAATTACAATGGTTTGTATAGTTCAATCTACAGTATATCATAGGTACACTGGAAGAAATTGTGTACATCTGTTTACATATTTCCAGTAGTTCACAGTTCTTCAGCCCTTCATCTTTAATTTATATGGTATTTTTCATAAAATTCATAACAGTTAACCCTTCGACCATAGCCACCGTTTACTGCTAAAAATTGAAAGGAAAGACTGGGTAGTGAACAAATTTTGTCTAGACTAGTAACACAGTCACAATGAGTACTGAAGGATCATCTGGATCAGTAATAGTCCAAGTAGTCGATGGCTTTTGTTGAAGATGGTAAGTTAAGAATTCATAACCTGAAAAATGAATTTGTATGTTAGCAATTACTCATTAAGCAACATTTAATTAGGTAAGCATATATTGAAAAAAAAAAGGTTGATCATCGACAACTAATTCTTACCTTTGCAAAAAGCTTTTATCCTGTAAATTTCTTAGAGAGTACTTTTTTCACCCAACCATAAATAGCTTCAAGATTTTTGAATACCTTGAACTCATCCTTTTGTCTATGCATTACTGACAAAACCAAGTAATTCACAATATCCCCATGTGAAATAATATGAAGTACACCAATATTTGTACTGAAGTCATCATTTCTCAAAATATAAAGGATTTAATTCGATGACACCAACTTTTTCCATGTACCTAACCTCTACATTATGAGACGATTTTGTAAAATATAAACTTATCTCCATATTAACGAACAAAATTCACCACACGAAATAATTAAGAATAGTTGTGGATGTTAAATAATCCAATATTAAGTTTCAAAATATCACAAAAACGGCAAAACATACTTTAAAACAACACGTTCAATCGGCACGTCACTCGATGACAGCTGTTTGTTTTCCTAAGGTCTCAGAATCTGTGACGTCAGCGCACGCGACCTATACATGTGTATTGTTAACTTAATAATTGCTCTTTACCTTTAAATTTGTTGTTGTTTGTTAATTATTGTTATTATTGTTTAACATGTATATAAGGGATGAAAAAGTGGACATGTTATTAATTTTTGGAGAATGCAACAAACATTCCAGAAACACCACAGATTTGTATGCCTAAAGGTATCCGAACAGACATCATCCACGTTTTCAATATTTTTCAATTGTGCAGAAACAAATCAAGAGAGGAATTGATAACAATCCTGCAGCTTGTATCGTTGATGAAGCAACAGAAATTAACGTCTTGGCTGTTGTAGAAGTGAATCCTACTGCTTCTAGTAGAGAAATTGGCCACGAGGTGCAAAATATTCATGAATTCTGTAAGATTCTCAAAAAATAAAGTTACCGCTCGTTTAAATATCAAGTTCACCAGCATTGTACGAATATGGTGGCAAGCGAAGATTAGGTTTTTGTGACTGGTTACTTCCGAACAATACCGCTAACCCGAATTTGTTTGTTCAATAAACAAAACAATAGACATTGGGCGCAGGAAAATCAACATTTAATGAGGAAAGATAATTTTCAGGAAAGATTTGGAGTAAATGTATGAAGTGGGGTGATTGTAGCATTATTATTGGACCTATTTTCTTGCAAGGACTTTTGACAGGGGGAGAGATATTTAGAATTCCTACAAAATGATACTGAATATCATCTAACGAATTGTTCTGCCATATCTGAATTTAGTGAAAGACGCAATAGAAGTGCTGACATGCAGCAGCAGAACTCTGTTGTAGTTTTGACATCACACTAGTGTCTGCTTTACTAGCAAGTTTGTTGAAAGCCAGGAATCTGTAGTTATCGAGACTATTTTCTGTGGAAGGAATAAATCGCCAGAATCACTATGTGAATTATTTTCATATAATGTTGTAGAATGAACAGTAATTTCAAATATTGCCCTTACGAGCTGAATATCTGTGAGAGGTTCCAATCTGCTGATATGACTGTAAATTTGTTTTCACGCAGCTTATGCATTTTACTATATATAGCCAGGATACACAGCTCTTTGTGAGTAAGGCAGAAACAGCTATTGATGTGTCGTCGGCAAAGAGGGCGACAAGACAATGAGAAACAGGAAAATTTTAGTATGCTAATTTTAAGGTATATAGTGCTGTTCGTACAAATGAACCAGTTGCTTGGCTTGTACCATTTTCTTCTTTTACCTAATTTTGCCGTAAGAAAACTATATATATATTTTCTTTTTTCAAAAGTTTTCCCGAGTATGGATGTAGAGGCCAGCTTTCGCATATAGTCCGGTGATTTTAGATTCAAAAATAACAATTTCTCGGAAAGTTTTGGGACAAGCCAAAAATTAGTCTACCTCCTACAGAATTTCCTCAGGAATACGAAAAAAAATAGTGTTGATCATTCAAAATGGCGGCTTTAATGGTTATTTAACTTTTTGTGAACAAAATGAATTTTGCAACTTACTTGTTTGCTTATTTCTTCGCTTCTAAAGGTCGTAGAAAAACGTTCGACCCGTCAATTTCTTCATCATGGGTTCCCCTATAAGGTAGGTATGTGCAAAGAACGAATTTTTTATTGTTAATAACATTTTATGACAAGAAACTGAAAAAATTGAATTTCTCGATCGCCGAACTTTGGAGTAGGTACTGTAGAAACAAATATAAAATCTGCATGTTAGCGATATTATGAGAAATAGTACATATTTTTACCCTTAATGAAATGCACTTTGTCCCGTTCCAAAATATTAATTATTTTATTTGTAATTAATTTATAAAAAAAAATTCAAACTGTTTTACTAAAAGATCATATTAATATTTTACAGTTCTGTTTCGGTAAAAACATTGTATTTGACGTACATTTACATAATCAAAAAGAATATTGCAAAAAAAATTTAATTTGCGACTTTTTTACGCAAAAAATTAATTTTGCAACTTAAACAAATGTAAATATCTCAGTGGATTTTGCATAAAATTTGTTGCAGCTAACAGCATTTTAATTGTCATAAAAAAACACGAATTTAAAAAAAAATTTTGCTCTGATGTTTTGGAGCTGAAATATGAAGAATTCATGTTTTTTGCGATTGCGGCGAAATTTGAAAATATTTTTACTTGAAAATTTAACTGAATATACCTTAGAGTGTGTTATCACTTACAAAAAGTGCCATTGTCTATATATCCAGATGGGCCATGGAAAAAAAATTGGGAAAATTGCATCCATGGTGCTCGCGCTCACGCTAGACGCCAGATTCCCCTCCCCCCTTCACTGCTAGTGGCGTACTTGGACAGTTTTACCGCGGCGGCAGCTTTATTCCTCTTTTTCTCGGCTTCAGGAGTGGCTAGATGGACGTTTTTTTTTTATGCAACTTATTTTTTTCGCAGCTTTCCGATTCTTCGATTATTTTTCAATTATTCAATTACGTTGCTCTGCAAAAAGAATTTGTAATACAGCGGCTTTATTATTTTATTATTATAGATAAAATAATTTCAGCAGTTTCTAATCAAACATTTTATAATTAACATAGTAACGGAAAAAAAATTGTAAAAATTTTGATTGTTCAAATAAATAGACTTAGAATGTCATGAAATGTCGAGATTTTAAGTTTGAGCAAAAAAAAACTGTTGGTCGGTCGTCTGTAACTTTTTTGGGTGCACGATTACTCTGGAACCTTTTAATATATTGACTTGAAATTTGCTACATGCATGTATTTTAACGAGATCTGGAAGCTTATATTTTGATCTTATTCCGTTGAAGGCTTGGGGGAAATGGGGGTAAATGGGTAAATTAAGCAAGAAAGAGCCCATAAAATTGGTATTTAGTATAAATAAGAAAATCTAAGGTCCCATTATTAAAGGAGGTAATAAAAATAAAATTGTGATTTAGTGTGTATACAAGAAGCAAAGGCCTCAATTTTGTTTTTTACTTCATCCACCCCCACTACCACCATTCCCACCCCCACTACCGATATGACATATAGTTTTATTGTTTTTTTTTTTTTCGTTGTGAGAGACTCGGATAGAAATCTGGATGTGGAAGTAGTGATTCCTTGGGCAGCGTTTTTTTTTACAATTTTACAAACGTCCTATAATTTAAGCAATCACGCATTATTGTTATGTTATGGATTAGATGTTTATTTCGCTGTTTAAAACAAATTAAATCAATATTGATGTCTGTCAGTTTAAATTAAATGCAAGAAAATGAGGAAGTTATTGAAAATGTTGATATAAATAATGACGATGATGATTGTCAGTACGCAGAAATGCGAGATGAAACGGACAGCGAGTCCGACACAGGAAATCAACCTAAAAAAAACGAGGACAGAAAAATAAACTTTATTTTGTATATTCAATAAATTAATTTTTAAATACAAAATGTATACCTTCTTTATCCCCAATAAGAGTAAAAACCGCTGCCTAAGGAATCACTACTTCCACATCCGGATTTTCTATCCAAGCCACACAACGAAAAAATTTTGTATCTGGAAATAATTGTTTATGGAACTTTAATAATATAATATTTAAAATCCTCTACCCCAAAAATCCATAAAACGATACCCCACATCGGTAGTGGGGTGGGGGTGGTGACAGGGGGTGGGAGTGGGGGGTGGATAAAGTAAAAAAAATATTTTGAGGTTTCTGGTTCTTGTACACACACTAAATCACATTTTTTTTCATCCCCTTTAATAATGGGGGTGGTAACGGGGGTGGCCAATGCCAAAATTTTTTTTGAGACCTTAGTTTCTCTTGTATATACTAAATGCCAATTTTATGGACTCTTACCTGCTTGATTTACCTATTTTCCCCAAATTTACCCCAATTTACCCCCCAACCCTTCGACGGAACAAGATGAAAATATAATCTAGTTCTAGATCTCGTTAAAGTACATATGTGTACCAAATTTCAAGTCAATATCTCAAACTGTTTCAGAGTAAACGTGCGCACAAAAAAAGTTACAGACCGACAGACAGACCGACAGACCGACAGACCGACAGACCGACAGACCGACAGACGGAAATTTTTTTTTCGCTCAAACTTGAAATCTCGACATTTCATGACATTCTAAGCCTATTTGAACAATAAAAATTTTTAAAAATTTTTTTGTCGTTACTATACTTCCACTGGATGTGGAAGTAAAACTATTCACTCATCAATGTCATCATATAAATTGTATGTAATGTTTACATATTTATTTTATGAAGCAACGTAATTGAATGATTGAAAAATAATGGAATAATCGGAAATAAGTTGAATTAAAAAAAAAAACGTCCATCTAGCCACTCCTGAAGCTGAAAAAAAAGAGAAATAAAGCTGCCGCCGCGGTAAAACTGTCCAAGTACGCCTCTAGCAGTGAAGGGGGAGAGGAATCTGGAGTCTAGCGTGAGCGCGAGCACCAAGGATGCAATTTTCTCAATTTTTTCCATGGCCCAAATTCATTTTGTTTACAAAAAGTTAAATAACCATTAAAGCCGCCATTTTGAGTGGTCAACACTATTTTTTTCGGATTCCTGAGGAAATTCTGCAGGGAGTAGATTAATTTTTGGCTTGTCCCAAAACTTTCCGAGACATTTTCCTAATATCACCGGACTAATAGTACAGTTAATAGCCTCAATACCACACTGAACATTTGAACGAGTGAATTTTTTTTTAAAACCTTCATGACGAAATATAAATTACCTACATAATATATTAAGATGGTACTATATTTAATGCAGGGTTATCAGTTACCTTTTGAACATTCTGTATATATATTTCTACGGCTTCTTTACAATGCAAAAAACTGATTTCTAACAAAGGCACTTCTTACGCCGTTTGATGTAAAATATATGTGCGATGTAGTGACGTCACGATCGGGCGTCCCTTCTTGCACACCTTTCGGTTGCCAGGACTCCAGTTTAATACTGGGGAGTAAGTCATCCGTAACTGAATCGTTTCAATTGACGTAACGCGAGACAGATTTATTGAAATTTAGAGTAATTGTTTGAGTGGCATATTATATTCGAAAATATTGTAATAAAATTGAATATTTTAAATGAGTTCTTTCATCTATTCGTGAGTTAAGATGAAAAAGATCCTATAAAAATCTGGGATTTATGCAAGTTTGTGAAATTGGCGAAGAGCGAGTGAGAGAAAAGGCTTAATTCCATTGCTATTAAGTCATCTTGCGAAAAGTTCATCACAATCGACATAAACATTTTTGCAAACCTCCGCATTGAGAAGTTTTGTTTTCTAAAGATTTCTAGCAAAAAAATTACGTTTCTGGGCAGCTTCTCTGTTAACATGTCAAGTTTTTTAAGTTTTAATGCTACAATTAACCTCAATGGGTGCCTAAATAACAGCGGTAATAAATCAGATACAAAAAAGATTCGTACAATAAAATAACATAGTACTAACTACTGAAAAAAAAACGAATTAAGACAATATAAAGTACAACTTGCAATAAAATAGTACAAAATGATTAATTTACTAATTCTACAACTTAGGGTGTTAATACAGCCTGTGGAGCAAAAAGCAGGCCCAAGTAACAATTTTAGTTTTAATATACTCTATAAGATATTCTGAAAGCTTATTTCTAAGTCTATTTAAAAATATAAATGGTCTGGAAGGACTCTATAAAACTGACTTAAAACCCTTATAAGAGTACAGGGACCCATTTAGAGAAAGGCCCACATGCCTCTTTTTAAAACTACTATTAAAGCTTTCAAGGTTTAATGAATCATCTAAATCTTTACTCGTTGAATATTTGAAGGTATTATAAAACTATTTTTGGTTTAGGACTACGTCAAAGTTTAAAAGGCATACACCGATGTATTGAGAAAACGTTTTATATTTAATATAAATATAAAAGCAAAATAAATCTATTGCCAAACTCACATCATCCACACAGTATATGGGCCGCCATGTATAGTTATAAAATGAACATATGACGAATACTGAGACAGAGCATTTACAAATAAAGTATTGTGAGTTTTCACAGTGGCCTAAACTCTTCAACGATACTAAGTTTACTATAAAAAATGGTTAGATAGTTCTTAAATATTCACGCGCCCTCTAAAAACACAAATTAAAGAAAATATATGGATAATTAATATTTCTTTTCGGTGACTTAAAACCTTCACAAAACCAAAACTTGGAACCTCCCCAATATGACTGACCCCTATACATTGCTTGTTTGCTAGAAATAATGGGGGCTGTAAGCATAAACTATATTAGTTGTGATTAATTCTACTTCCAACGTGTTTTGTCTTAAAATGTCTATTAAATTACCAATTGCTCTTTAGGTACGCCGATTTGTTCCTGTAGAAATATATTTTAAGTCTCATTGGTTTTAAAATATTTTTTTAAACTTCTAGGCTATTTTAAAACCTATTCTAAACCCCTTAAGTAATTAACGCAACCGGTTTAGGACCTATAGGGTTTATGGCGCCTGTAAAACCTAACCTAAAAATTCGAATTGATTTTAAGATTTTGCTATATTAGTAGAAAGTTATTGGTAGTACCACTTGCCAAGTCACAATGTCGGTCGGTAATGGATATTGCCTGCCCTCTTCCAGACAACCTTGTCTTTGGATTTGGGGGGTTGCCTACTATGTGTGTTGTGTTTATTCATCCTCATATACGCGGCATTCAAAAATACATCAAATGCCAACGAATATTTCTTAACACAGCTTTAAAACTACCTATTTTAAAACACTATAGTCTGAACAAAGATAAACCAAATGCTTTTATGGTTAAGCCTACCCATTTCATTAAAACTCTAAATGTTGTATTTATGAAGGTTCGACTCGAAACTTAGTGATCTCCAAGCATATTAGATTTATAGGCCAGCATTAACATCTTGAGGACGTAACTTGTCGAATGGATTCTTCATTTGATTTTATTAAAATGAATAAAAATGGATTTACTGCTATTTAGGATGAGGTCGTTCTCAGTAAACCAATTATAAGCACTGCCTAATTGCTCATTTGCCTTTAAGACTGCGTCTGCAAATTTTTGTACCGTGATAAGCAGAGATGTATCATCAGCAAAAAGAATTGAATTTGTTTCACTAAAGTTGTTCACGTAAATTATGTAAAGAAGTGGTCCCAGGACAGACCTTTGTGCTACACATTTTTTAAATACTTTGGAGAATGAACTTAATATAGAAATAGGCCTATAGTTTTCAACTTTATTTTTATATCCTGTTTTAAAAAATTGTCTAATCTTAGCAATTTTAAGTCTGTTTGGAAACATGCCTTCGGCAAAGGATAATTTAATTAGCATACATGATAAGTCAGTCATAAATCAATAAAGACTAAAAGATAATTTAGTTTTAATGTAAATTCTTGAAAGCCTTTTTAAAACTTTCTTTAAGACAAGACTATCTTTAAGTGCATTTGACATTTATTATATCTGGCATAAATCACTGGTTTATAAGGTGGCCATTATAAAGCACTGATAAAACCTAAATAAACCTAAAAGGAATTTAAATCGTTACTTGGGAGGGGGTACTCGTGAATAGTTCCTATACAAAATTTTTTGTTTGTATAATGTAAAAAGGGTTATCGCAATCATTAATTAATGTTTTCCACAAAAATATCGTTGCCGCTACAGCCGCCATATTGAGAAAATGACGGTCAGAATAGATATTACTCAATTATCTCCTTTCTTGTTAGTTCTATCCAAAAATTAGGTATTACCAATATTCAAAAACCAACGTCTCTGGCTGACCTATTTGGCGCAGAGCTTACTTTCAATACATTTTTAATTACGTTTACACAGGTAAAATGCCCAATAAAGAATAAGAAGGAATCAGATGGAAGTGAAAGCGATTCTGATCAGTATTTTAGTAAAGCTTTTTAAGTTGTTCGTGATTAATTCTTTTTTCCTCTTCTTGGATCATTAATTGACTTATTATTATATTTTTTGAAAATTTGTTTAATGACATTACTGTGAGCGCAAACGGGCGATTGCAGTTATTCACAATTTGAAACTATTTTGCATTTATTTGTTAATATGACAAAAAAAAAATCAATCAATTTGAGAAAAAGAAAGTTTAAAAACAAATGGGAGAGGCAACTTAATTCATTCTTTAGCGGTTTTATGTTGCTCGTTTGAAATCTCGTCCTAACATCTTTATCACCTATAAGGCGTAGTTTTTCAGATAATCCGTGTACGTAAGGAATTAACGTTCTGTAACATTGTTCAGGTTTTTGCCGCATCTGACTGTCATTTTCAATATTTACTAGTTATATCAACAAAGATCGCAGGATCTTATAAAACTCCTTTGGTAAAACGTTTCTCATTGTTTAATATTTCACTACTAGAAGAAATTATTTTGGCCCTATCAGTTAAACATTTTATAAGATTCCCTTAACATTTATCAACTGATTTGAGTTAAAAAAGTATCTGTTGGTATGTGTCGGTTTTCTAAAATTATGTAAACGTGGGGTACCGCAGGTATACCCTGTGTTTGGTCCAACACTCTTCCTTATTTATGTGAACGATTTATTTAACTGTAACGCGGACACCTCCTTAATACTATTTTTAGATGATACAACACAAAATGTTACCACAAATGCATGAAAAAATGGTCGCCACACAATCAAATATCAAATCATGGTTCCTCTCTAATTCACTATCTGTTAATGAAAATAAAACTCAATCCTTATTTGTCAGTCTCCCGAATGCTGAAGAAATTACAAATTCAGATCCTGTAAAATTTCTCGGGGTGTATCTAGATTCTAAGCTAACTAGGAAGGAACATATCTTGCATTATTTATCTAAAAAACTTTCTAAAATTATTTTCTGTATGCTCTATTTTTGTTCCTTTTCTTACTCTCTTTGATCTTTTTGTCATCAAAAATTCCATTTTGACCGATAAACCTTTAAAAAATACAAACATTTTAAACCCTATCCTTTTTTCACGACATTTTCCTGACGTCAAGATGACCAGGTCGGTAGTTCTCGTACGGATTTTTTCGTTTAGTTTTTCCACCCGAGTCAACAGCCAAAATTTATTCAGTGTTACAACCAGTAACTAGTTCTAAGTTTTATATGTATTAGTTTTAGACCTTTGTGGGCAGCATTATTTTTAAACATATTATTAATTTTAAATCCACGCTAGGTGGGTAGGAATTTTAATTGTTCTTTTTTTTATCATTGTCACCAAGCCGAGCTGAACCTGCCCCGCCCTGCATTACAATCACCACGGCGCTACGCGCCGTGGTTGTCTGGCTGGCTCCGAGACATGTTTCGGGGAGGCGCATATGTATATATGAATGTTAATAAATTTTATTTGCTATTTGCTTGCTATTTTAAACTTGAGGTTTGCAGGTTCAAATCCTATCGATCGGAAGATTTTTTTTAATATGTAAAAATTTTTTCAACTTAATAAATATAATTAAATGAGACTGATAATATTTTGTGCTCTTTTCGGCTTCAAAGATCCACCGTTTGGGGAGGTTCCAGACGCTTGCAGTGGCTGCCAATTTTTTCAACTGTATTATTTACTCTTTTAATTCCTTATGTATACGGCGAATAGCAAAAAAACATCAGAGAAATAGAATGTAGATAAATACATGTCGAATTGTTTCGTATATGCTTTTACAATCTGGTTACCAATGTTAAAAGAAGAATTTGATAAAAACGTTGTTTAAAATAAAACTATATCAACAGATCTTGTATAAGTAAGTATTTATCTATATACATATAACATACACATATTCTCAAACGTGTGTATTTAATACACACAGCACATAAAATACAACTTTAAAAAAGAAAAGAGATTCGGTTTCTGAAACGTCAGCAAAATATTTTATTTTTATATTTTTAATTTGTCAAAAAACACCCTCTAACTGTCACAGACGTAGATGTCATTTTCCAGTAATATACTGGATAATTGATTTATTTTGCAATTTGGACATTATTTTCAGAAGAGTATATTTGTGACACACATATATTCCAGATTTCTCTACTGTTTACATAGTTGTTAAATGAATAATTTACATCAAAGGAACAACGACAAAAGAGAACACCCGTGTTATCAAAAATTATGTTAATTTCTTTGTTGAAAGCCAAGTTTAACGGGTTAAATAGGTCGAGGTCCAAAATGATAGTATTGATCTCCCCCTAGGGAGTCTGCTCAAGATTCTCCGGCTCTTGCTTTCTCTGTTTGCACACAACCTAAACGGTCCGGCCCCTTTCAACTTTCAATGTATTTCAATCGCGGGTTTGGTTTATGAAATCAAAATCTGGGTTGGAAATAAATCTGTTTTAACTTTATTGCTTACTACATTCGGCAAATATGATAATTGTTACTAAAATCACATTACAACAAACCAAAAAGAACAGAAATACTTGTTATAAACAATATGCACCTAGATTAGGGACATCTTAATATTTGAAATGGCTATGGGGTATTTTCCTATTTTTCTTTTTTTTTAAATATCATAGGATAATAAATAAATACCTATTATTTCTGCTTAGATCATTGTTAAAAAATATTATTTTGGGTATTCAGCAGATAACTTTCAAAGAAAACATTCGTTTCTTTCATATACCTTTATCATAGGATAAGTATAAACAAGCCTTCCAATACAGATTTCCGAGAAAATAATTTCTGGAGAAAATAAAAGTTAAAATAAATGGCGCGAAAAGAATTTTGAAATTGGTGAGTTAAGTAATCTGCCGATGACGTAGGTAGTTTGTGTTGATTTGTTGATAGAATGGTATTATACAAAACAGTGTGGTATTGCCAAGTTGAAATTTCTTCTCTAGTTCTTAAAGATAATTGAAGAAAACAGTAATACAGTGCGTGTAATTGGGGATTGGACATGTACATCCACGTAGCGTGGGAAATATGACAACCCAGCAACAGCAAAACCCGCCTGTGGGCACTCGACTACTGAAGTATCCCAGCTCTGTTATTTCATTTAGTCAACTGGCACACGCCATGTTGCAATTCTTACTTCCCATGTCTAACTTGCCATTACACGCACGGTATAAAGCTTATCTATTAAATCGATTTTAATATATTTATCCACGAAATTTAATTTTGTGATGTAAAAAATAACTGGTGGAATTATTATGCTCTTCGCCGATTTATTGAGCTTTTTATATATACTCTTCGCATTTTTCTTGTAAATAATGCTAGTTTTTGGACATTTTAAATTTTGTTATACCAACTTTGTTGTGAAAAAAAATATATGAAAAAAAAGAAACAACCACCTTGTCAGGAATTCGAACACAAGACCTTTGGATTGCAAGGCAAAAGCTTTAGCCATTAGGCCATTACAAATTACTGTAAAAATTGAATGTCTGTAATATATAGTCTTCCAGAATTATATTTCAACGGATTAGATATATTATTATGAAATATGTATATTAGTAAAATGTATAAACAAAAAAAAATAGAGAATACGCCTCTAAAATTGAACAAATCATTTTTTTATCGAAAACTTTTTTTTTTCAAATGGGAAGGTGGTGGCTCCCAGTGTTCAATAAATTATAGATTTTTTTCTCAATTCATTGATATCCATTTCAAATCTATGCTATTTGTTTTTCTATTTTATTAAATTTATTTAAAAATACAAAATCATTTTCAAAATAATTTTTATTGATGCTTATACTTTGCACTAATAGTTATACCTATTAAGAAACAAAAGAAAGAACTGTAACGTGTTTCCACCCTTAGGAAACCACCCTCGCAAATTCCGTGGGTTCCAAAAATTATAACAAGAGATGTCCACTAACACACTTTATTAAATGTTTACTGGATACTTCACAATATTATTATTAATTTAAATACACTTTACTGACTAAAAATCACAATGTTTATTACTTTGTTTATCTTCGAACTCTTAACCTCACTTTCTATACTTTCTCAACTTCTGAACTACTCGCCGAGAATGCGGTTGGTCTTTTATACCTAAAAATGACAGATCTCGATTGTTCTGTGATGACGCCACTATTCTCTAGAGAATTCCAGATGTCACTTTGGAATCTTCTGGTAGGTTCTTTTTCGAGTAGGTGCAAATACACTACATGCATTCAGACATTCGATCTGTTGAAGTTTGCCTACTTTTTAGTAACATAACCTTAAATTTTAAGGGGTGCAACATATTACACTGCCCCCTCCTTAAGCCTGAACGTCCCGGTCAGGCAATTCAGCCTCTTTCACATACTTCGCCAGTCTATCCAAGTGTACGATCTTCATCTTGGACTTTTTGTTTCGTTGAATACGATAGACGACATCATTAATTCGGGTAATAACAGTATAAGGTCCTTCCCAAGGAGGTTGAAGTTTCGGTGACTTCCCTTTCTTCCGCTGTGGGTTGTACAGCCAAACCAGATCTCCTGCCTTGAACCCTTCTGAACTACCCTTACGGTCGTATCGAGCCTTCATTCGGTCACTGGCTATGGTGATTTGGTCTCTAACCAGCTCATGAACATTTCTTAGCCGTTCACTCATTTCATCCACATAGCTGTTCACAGGAAGCTGTTCTCCGCCTGGTGTTCCGAAAATCAAATCACACGGCAGTCTGATCTCATGTCCAAATACTACACGGGCTGGTGTTTGTTTCGTAGACTCGTGGATAGCAGCTCTGTATGCCATGAGGAAGAACGGTATGTGGAGATCCCAATCGCGTTGATTCTTATGAACCACTTTAGAGAGATGTTCTTTCATGGTCTTGTTATGTCGTTCCACCATTCCATCTGATTGCGGGTGAAGGGCTGTGGTCCGTGTTTTGTGTATCCCCAATAACTTGCAGATTTGCTGAAACACCCCTGACTCAAAGTTCCTCCCTTGATCTGAGTGCAGCTCCAGGGGTACACCAAACCGACATATCAAATTATCTACCAAGACTTTGGCAACAGTGACTGCTTCTTGGTTTGGAATTGCATAGGCCTCTGGCCACTTACTAAAATAGTCCATGGCAACCAGTATATACTTGTTACCGTCCTTGGTTACTGGGAATGGGCCGGCTATATCGATCGCAATCCTCTCGAAAGGAGCTCCGACGTTATATTGTTTCATTGCACCCCTACTTCTAGTCTGCGGTCCCTTACTTGCTGCACAAATTTTGCAATTGCGACACCAAGCTTCTACATCCTGACGACTATTTACCCAATAAAATCGTTCTCGTACTTTATTCAGGGTCTTATTAACGCCGAAGTGTCCACCGGATGCTCCATTATGCACTTCCTGAAGTACTTTCGGTACTCGACACCTGGGAATCACTAGACGCATAACAACTTCCTTGCCATCCGGGCTTTCCCAAGCTCTCTTTAGCAGCCCGTTCATAACTTTGAGTGAATCCCATTGGGCCCACAAAGCCTTCAATCCAACTGCCTTATCCGAAACATCCTTCCACGCTGGTCGAATTCCTTTCTCCTTTGCTCTCAATATAGCCCCAATTTCTGTGTCATTCAGTTGTTCTTGTCTCGGGGCTTCGGTTGTCCAATCGTCCGGAACCTCTATTTTAATAGTGTTGACGGCCACCGTACCCTGCAATTTCTCAACGTGGCGGCAGTGCTTGCAATCTTCCTTGCATGGTCTTCTAGATAAAGCGTCTGCGTTCTTATGAGATCTTCCAGGTCGATGTTCGATTTTGAAATCATACTGTTGCAACCGTTCTATCCAACGAGCCAGTTGACCTTCAGGGGTTTTCAACTGCAACAGCCATTTTAATGCAGCATGGTCGGTCCGAATCTTGAAATGTCTTCCATAAAGATATTTATGAAAATGGTCCACTGATTTTACGATGGCCAGTAACTCTTTCCGGGTTACACAATAATTTCTTTCTGGTTTGGACAGCACCTTGCTGAAGTACTCGATCACTCTTTCCTGCCCATTCTGGATTTGAGACAGCACAGATCCGACCGAAGAATTGCTGGCATCAGTGTCTAAAATAAAAAGTCCTTCCCGTTGTGGGTACGCTAGCACAGGACCAGTGCATAGAGCTGCCTTCAATTTTCTCCATGCCGTTTCACATTCCGGTGTCCATTGGTACTGCACTTTCTCTTCTGTCAGCCGGTGTAATGGTTTCGCAATTTCTGCAAACCCTTCCACAAAGCGCCTGTAATAAGTGCAGAGGCCAAGGAAGCTCCGTACTTCATGAACGTTAGATGGTCTTGGCCAATCTCGTACAGCAGAAATTTTGTCGGGGTCTGTTTGTATTCCATCCGAAGACACCACGTGACCAAGAAATTTGACTTCTTTCTGGAATAGCAGGCACTTCTTCGGGTTCAACTTCAGGTGGGCATTCCTGACTCGCCCAAATACTTCTTGAAGATTTTTCAAATGTTCTGTAAAGTCCTGTCCCATAACAAGCACGTCGTCAAGGTAAACCAGGCACGTCCTCCAGGTTAGCCCTCGCAGCACGAACTCCATCAGTCTTTCAAAGGTAGCTGGCGCATTGCAAAGTCCAAAAGGCATCACAGTAAATTGATAAAGACCACTGCCTGCTGAAAACGCTGTCTTCTCCTTATCATCAGGATGAAGCCCCACTTGCCAGTATCCACTCCTAAGGTCTAACGTAGAAAACCATTGTGAGCCTGCCAACGTGCTTAACGTGTCGTCAATTCGTGGTAATGGGTAACTGTCTTTCTTCGTGACATCATTTAATTTTCGATAATCGACACAAAATCTTAATGTTCCGTCCTTCTTGGCAACCAAAACTACTGGCGATGACCAGGGACTCGTCGACTCCTCAATGACTCCATCTTGTAGCATCTTGTCTATCATTGCCGAGGCATCTTCTTGTTTTGCTAATGGAAGCCTCCTAGGTGGTTGTCGAATAGCGGGTGAGTCGCCAGTATTTATCCGATGCTGGACTATGTCTGTTTTTGTAAGGGCCTCTGTATTCTTGGCAAATACTGAACTTTCCTTTTCTAGAAACTTGATTGCCTCCCTTCGTTCATCCTCAGATAAATACTCCAACTGGGTACTCAGCAAGGTCAAAACTTCCTGGTCTATTTTCGTAGACGAACTTCCCTCTGTTTGTTCCTCGCACCTCGCTACCCATGTGACCGGTTCATAGGAGCCAATCGGTTTGCCTTCCTTAATTGTCACCGAGTGGGAATTTAAATTAACGACTCTAATTGGGATTTTGTCTTTAGTCCGGGTTAAAGTTCTCGCCACAATAATATTGGGTAGGGACTTAATCGATTCGTCATCTTCAACTAGGCCAACACGGTACCCTCCAGGATTTCCTTCTAAGGCAGCATCGATCATTTGTTCTGAATGAGCAGGAATCTTGATCGTCTGTGTTGTTAACAATCTCGCTTTATGGAATTGGTCGTCTGCGGTTGCCAGAATAAATTCCTCATTTCCAATTTTTAAGACTCGCTCCCCTACGTCAACAATGAATCCCTGCTCTCCCATGATGTCTAGACCCAAAATGAAATCATCCATAATGTCAGCCACAATGACCTTGTAATTGAACCTCAACCGTCCAACCTGCAGTTCCAAGTTGACCTCTCCATGGACCGCAGCCCTGTCCCCCGTGGCTGTCCGAATGATTACTCCATTTTGCTTCTTGTCAATCTGCAAGCCTGATATAAACCCTGGCCGCACTATTGATGACGTAGCACCGGTGTCAATAGTAAACACGCATTTTCTTCCATTCACATATCCTTGCAACAACAGACTACTTGGAATTCTTTGGAGCTGGGAAATCTTTACTTCTCTGGGGGCACCGCATTCCTTAGCCAGCACAGCCCCCTTGGTGCTGGCTATCTCTAGTTTTCCTGCTTTTCTTCAACATTCACAGCATTTACTCGACTCTCCGAGTTCTGCTGTCGACAGTCTCGTTTCATATGGCCCACCTTGCCGCAGTTGTAACATTTAATACCACCACTCGGCTTTCCTTTATTTTGCTGTTTATCCTGCTTTCCTAGGCCATCCAATTTATCGCATAATTTGGTGAATATTTTCTGCATCTCAGTCAGCAAGGGGTTCTGGTTCATTTCTGGTTGCGATTCTTCGAGAGTCACAGCTCGCACTCTCGACCTTGGAGTATCCCTGTAAGCGGCTTCTATTTCGAGTGCACGCACCAAAGCTTCGCTACTACTTTGGTGTCTCGTCAGCCTCAGAACTCGCCTGACCTCTTCGTCCCTTATACCATCTAAAAAGGCCCCCACGGCTAATTGTTCCTGGAATTCTTTAGGTGCATTTGGATACGCCAGGTGTGCCAGTCTCTCTATCGCAGCTTCAAATTCTTGTAAACTTTCCCCAGCTTTTTGCATCCGGGATTTCAGCTGAGCCTGGTATAATTGGGCAAGGTGTTGATCGCCATACCTCAAGTCTAATGCAGCTTCCAAGACTTTGAAGTCCCTTTGTTTCTCCACCGGGATAGTCTGAAGTAATTCTGAGGCCTGGCCCCAACTGTCGTTTAAGTCGCTCCACTTCTCCTTCGAACTCACTCATCTTTCCTTTGATCTGACTGACTTCGGTCTCAACTACATCTACTTTGTCTTCTACCTTGTTTATCTCTTCTTTAACTTCACATTTTAGTACTTCATTGGCAGAAATGATAGTGTCTTGTTGTATTTTCATTTGTTCATTCAGAATTTTCCTTAATTCTTCTTGGCGTCTTTCTTGTTCCTCTTTTTCTTCTTGGCGTCTTATTTCCAGATTTTCCATCATTTTCTTTAATTCGTCTCTCTCTTCTTGACGTCTTCTTTCTTGCTCTTCCTTTTCTTCCTGGCGTCTTCTCTCTTCATCCTGACGTCGTTTATCTCGCTCTTCCTTTTCTTCTTGGCGTCTTATTTCCTGGTCTTCCATAATTTTCTTTAATTCATCTCGCTCTTCTTGACGTTTTCTCTCCTGTTCTTCTTTGTCTTCCTGCCGTTGCTGCGCCATCATTTTTTGGAATTGTTCGAATAAGTCCTGTATTTGTTTATCGGATGCCATACTTCTTGTTGTTACGGGCATACGATGAAATTAAAATAAAATAAATTTAACTGTCACGTCAATATCAGAACTTTCCAGACAAATCTCGAAATAGCACGAAAAAGTCTTATCCAGAGTCTCTTGTCACTATCCAGTTCAGAGAATTTAATAATCTCCACTAATGTCCAAATAGAATAGTTCTAGAAATTTTCACGCACTAAATGAGTCTTTTTCAGTGTCTCTATCACTTCTCAGTTCAAAGGATTTAATTATCACACTAATGTCCTAATAAAATGTTCTACAATGTCTCAAAAATGCACTTAAACACTATTTTCCTGTTCGAAAATAACAACACAAATGTCCAGTAAATTAGTCCTGTGTTAGCACTAAACCTCGAGAATACGTCTCGAACACTCCAGCACAACTTCAGAGTCCCTCTTGTCATAAAATTCCGCTTTCTGACACCAATTTGTAACGTGTTTCCACCCTTAGGAAACCATCCTCGCAAATTCCGTGGGTTCCAAAAATTATAACAAGAGATGTCCACTAACACACTTTATTAAATGTTTACTGGATACTTCACAATACTATTATTAATTTAAATACACTTTACTGACTAAAAATCACAATGTTTATTACTTTGTTTATCTTCGAACTCTTAACCTCACTTTCTATACTTTCTCAACTTCTGAACTACTCGCCGAGAATGCGGTTGGTCTTTTATACCTAAAAATGACAGATCTCGATTGTTCTGTGATGACGCCACCATTCTCTAGAGAATTCCAGATGTCACTTTGGAATCTTCTGGTAGGTTCTTTTTCGAGTAGGTGCAAATACACTACATGCATTCAGACATTCGATCTGTGGAAGTTTGCCTACTTTTTAGTAACATAACCTTAAATTTTAAGGGGTGCAACATATTACAGAACCAAAAAATTATTATTCCCAAAAAGGTATTCATTCACATTTCATTATTATGATTTTTGCAAAGGCAACTACGTTCGAGTTCAAGAAAAATTATATTGAAAGTGATTTTTATTTTTAAATAAATTAAATAAAATAGAAAAACAAATAGCATAGATTTGAAATGGATATCAATGAATTCATTAAAGAATCTATAATTTATTGAACTTAGTACAGTAACTAGAGGTTTTAACTTCGGAATAATGTCATATTGAACGGATTTTTGGCAATATAATAGTAAATGCTTCACAGAAAAGTTTCTATATTGTGCGGGGGCTTGCTAATTCATAGGGGGTGGCACTTAAAATATATATATATATATATATATATATATATATATATATATATATATATATATATATATATATATATATATATATATATATATATATATATATATATATATATATATATATATATATATATATTTATTGGAGCTGAAATAGAATCAAATTTTAAGATGAAAAGGTTCTTTGCAATTTTTCACATAAATTGATAGTTTTTAAGTTATAGCAACTTCAAAATTGCGATTTTAGCTTAAAATAAAATATTTCCAAATGGCTTTCGTCAAGTATCTCGAAAAGTATTACTTTATCGAAAAAAATGTTACAGACCAATTACAGAAAGTACAAACTGGGAATTAATTATATTTTTTGTTTACTGATGTAGGATTAATACTTTCGGAGATACTTAAGTTTATATTTGGTATCCAAGTGTTTCGAAATTACCTTTAAAGATTAAAATGCATTTTTTTCTAAAGCAAGTGCTTTAAATGAGCAAACAAATATGAGCATCTAGGTAATGCTACATCATAACAAAAAACTGTATTTGAGATAATTTTTTTTTAAATTACTGGCTAATTAGAGTAACTAAATGGCGACCTTTTTATATAAAAAAATATAAATACGCATATTTTTCCGTCATAACTTCTTTATTTCTTATGCTACAGGAACGAGTAAAAAATAATTTGAAAGCGCATTTCTTAGCATGCGTCACGTAGGTGTTACAATTTCTGAGATATTTAACATTTAAACTGCACTTTTCGTTTTATAAACGTTCGGACGCCATTTGTAAACTTTCATATCTCCGAAACTATTAAATCTATGTAAATAAATAAACAAGCGAAATTTCTTATCAGTTTATGAGTTTTATTTTTGGTCTCTACCAATTTTTCAATAAAACGAATATTTAATGAGATATTTGGAAAAGAAAAAAAAATTACGTTTTATCGAAAATACCTTTATAGTTTAAACTGTATTTTTTTCTAAAGCAAGTCCTGTATTCAAACCAAGAAATTTGAGCATCTACGTCATATTATATACTAATGAGAGACAGTGTTTGAAATTCCCTTTTTTTAATTACTGGCTAATTACAGTAACAAAATGGCGACGTTGTTATTAAAAAAATGTGTAGACGCACATTGCTTCGGTCATAACTTCCTTGTTTTTTATGTTACAGATACAAATGAAAAAACAGTAAAAAGCTTAATTAATAACCTATTATTCCACTTATTAGCATCCTTGACGTAGGTGTCACAGTTTCTGAGATACTTAACTCTCACTCTAAATAATTATCTTACGAACATTTGGATGCCAACTGTAAACTTAAATATCTTCAAAATTGTTAATCCTACATCAATAAACAAAAAATATAATTAATTCCCAGTTTGTACTGTCTGTAATTTGTCTGTAACATTTTTTCGATTAAGTGATACTTTTCGAGATACTTGACGAAAGCCGTTTGGAAATACTTTTTTTTTAAGCTAAAATCGCAATTTTGAAGTCGTTATAACTTAAAAACTATTAATTTATGTGAAAAATTGCATAGAACCTTTTCTTCTTAAAATTTGATTCCACTTCAGCTCCAATAAATATATATATATTTTTTAAGTGCCACCCCTGAGATGGGGTGGCATCCATCCCCTATAAATTAGCAAGTCCCGCACAATATAGAAACTTTTTTGTGAAGCATTTGCTATTATACTGCCAAAAATGAACGGAATCCGTTCAATATGACATTATTCCGAAGTTTTGCATATTTTTTACCTCTAGCTACTGTACTAACTAGGAGCCACCACCTTCCCATTTGAAAAACCAAAGTTTTCGATAAAAAAGTGATTTATTCAATTTTGGAGGCTTCGTAAATAGTTATTAATGAAATGAAACGAAAAATTATATTTTACCCTTATACTTTACCTGACGTAGAATAAATTTTGGTATTCCAAAGCACTCTGGACCAGGGATTCCCAACAGGTGGTCCGCGAAATGTCACTGAGATATTCAATTGTTTTGTATTTTACTTGACTTGCAGTGGTAGATTCTACATAATCTTCATTTTAAGAAAAATTTAAGCTTTTAAGGGGTTCTTGTCAGATAGCGACCGATGAGGGGGGTCCTTGAAAAAATCTTGTTGGGAACCACTGCTCTAGACGAATGTTTTAAAATGCTTAAGAAACTAAACATCGACTCAAAAATTCGCGAAAATCTCATGGTAATATGTAAAAATATACAGGATGTTCCATTTAAAAATCGAAAGTTGCGGTAATTTCCGGGTAAACCGGAACTGGTCTCATAACGTTTTTTATGTCAAAAATCCATTTTTACAGTTAGTTTAAGCACCCCAAATTTCAAATGGATAAGTTAAAAAATAAAGGTAATAAAGGGGGAGCCACTAGCCTGTGGCGGTATACATATAATAGTAAGTAACTTTTCCCGAATTAAAAAAGTGCTAAATACAGGTTAACATTCAAAAAATTTCAGAGTAGCCGTTTATAAGTTCATTTGTTATCCAAAAAACAGAAAATACCTTGGTCATAAATTTTCGCCTCACTTCACCCCCTCCAGGGAGCCCGAAAAGGGTTACATTTTTTTTTTAATTCTTGTGTGTAAAAACATGTTTTCATGACATCAATACACTAAATTTTATTAGATTTAAACATTTTTTCAAATAATTAGAAATTTCGTTCATTTTCGGCTCTATAATAGGTTCGAAACTGAATTCAGTGTCAAAAAATGGTTATTTCTTAGGTATTTCTTGTTTTCTGCATAATTTGTCGCATTTTGTTGCTATTCGAAATAGCTAACACAACTTAACACGGTAGGGTTGAAAGTACTATTCTATGTAAGCTTATAATTAGATTCAGGAAAGCCTGATTTAATCTGTATTAATCCGATCATTAAATCCCTTCTATTTCCCCAAACGTTCCTCTCTTTGGGCCATTCACTTGATAATATCTTAAATTACTGCCTCATCAATGTCATCGCTGCGCTAAAAAACTCTTTGCAAGCATTAATTTAAACTCATTGGATTGAGAGAGGAAAACATTTGTATATATTCTTATTCTATTTAATTTGCTTATGTATTCCTTTTAAGATTTGTTGTAGTTTTACAAATATCTGTTGTTCTTTCAAAGATAACATTTTTAAGTAAATGTCAGAATCTTAGGAAATATATGTAAAATGATGGAACTTTAGGATATGGGTAAATATATGGAAATTACATTTAAACTTTCCCGACGTCTGTGTCTGCAGAACATTATTATACGTATTCGAAGGTATAGCCCAGGTGAAATAGCTGTTTAGGGGGCCAATATATGAATTTACTAATTTCACAATTTTTTTTCTCAAAATGTACCCACACTAAAAGTTGTCATGCCCATTCCTGTGTCTGCTAAGTAGTTGTTAAAGAAGTTAAAACATGGTTTTTCGTAGGGTGGGGGTGGTAATGGGGGTGGCTAATGCCAAATTTTTTTTTGAGACCTTAGCTTCTCTTGTATATACTAAATACCAATTTTATGGACTCTTACTTGCTTGATTTACCTATTTACCCCAAATTTACCCCAATTTACCTCCCAACCCTTCGACGGAACAAGATGAAAATATAATCTAGTTCTAGATCTCCTTAAAGTACATATGTGTACCAAATTTCAAGTCAAGATCTCAAATTACAGAGTAAACGTGCGTACAAAAAAAGTTACAGACAGACCGACAGACCGACAGAAATTTTTTTTCGCTCAAACCTAAAATCTCGACGTTCCATGACATTCTAAGCCTATCTGAACAATTAAAATTTTTTAAAATTTTTTGTCGTTACTATACTTCCACTGGATTTGGAAGTAAAAACAAGTAATATATTCTAGATAGTGATGTGCACACCGTACACCAACCCCAAAAGTGTGAGAAATATTTAGGGGTGAAAAATATTCATCTGAATTGACTGAATCACCTTACTATGATAAAAAAACATCAAACTGGGTGATTAGGGATTTTTTTTGCAATTAAAACTAATAAAAACTCTAAAAAGATAAAATCCGCCACCTTAATTGGTGGGGATGGTTGTGAGAGTACTCAGAAGTAATCACATTTGACCTGATAATAGCCATTTAACGAAGAGCTTTGGTTTTTTAAAAATAAATAAATAACCATATAATAGATATTGTAACTTACACCGTTCTTATTGGCGGTGAAGGGAGAAGGAAACGAGAGGGAGGGGGTGATATAAGAATTTTGATTTCTTTTTTTACTTACCTAACGAAACTGAGTATTTTGAAAGAATTTTTTAGTCGACAAAGGCGTCAGACAGGATTATGTTCTGTCATCAATCCTCTTTAACATCTAAAGTGAACACGTGACGCATTATATGCTGGAAGACTGGTAGGTGTGTGTGTGGTGATCCACTAACCTCAGGGTCGCCTTGCCGGTTCTTGGTGACAATTTCCCTTAACAAAAAACCAACTGGATTCTTTTAAAGCTTTTATTATAAATTTTAGTCAGGTACAGTTTTCTTTTTATTTGATATCCAACATTTTATATTATTTAATCATCTCTTTTTTTGACATTTCCCAATAATTAACCCCTTCTGTCAATCCGAATTTTAACCCACTCCCTTATTAGTTGGGGGCATACTTGATGAAATATATACACTCCGTGGGAAATTTCATGATGAAATTGTGGGAGTAAGTTTAATATATTCCTTATGCCCTCCATAATCATACCTTACCAAGTGCTTGAATTTGTGGCAGGCAGCCTATATGACGTCATATATTCAAGATGGCGGATACCCCAGACCTTATCGGAAATTCTCAATTATAACTGTTGATAGGCCCACCCTGTACTGGATCTTTCTTGATCTAAATAAAATTTTAAACAAAAAAAGTTTTTGTGGTATAACCTAGCGGTTATCAGTTACAGCCAGTTAAAAAGTGTATTAACCAATTTTTAATTTTTGGTTTTAAAGGATTTTTAGATTTGTAGGTTGAAAGATAACAACTAGTTAAGAAATTAATATTTATTTCAATATTTCTATTGAATTAATTCTAATGTTGTTTGCATGTAAAATGTTTTCAGCTTAATATTGTTGCTGAAAGGTCATCGATATCAAAATGTTGGCCATGTTTCTCGCATGTCTTCATCGCCTCCACACATATAAAGCTCAGTGCATAAAATATTTTGGGATTTACATTTACAGGATACACCACATTTCCCTTTTACATATGAACACCGAATTAATTTGGTTTCAGGTGCACAACGAAATGTTGGTAGATTAAGGTGCTGCTGGTCAGCAAGATGCCACTCCATAACCTGGTAATGTGCTCTATGAATAAAAGTAGATAGTGACGCTTTTGTAGGAGGCAGATTTTCACTTTGCGTCTTGTGCTTGGAGAACATCAACCAACGAAGCTCCCCATATCTGAAATCTTCGTCCCTATCTTACGAATAAATTTTTCAATAATAGTTTCAGGTTTCAGCTTCATCCCCGAATTCTTCAATGGATCCAAGTTTCCCAAAAATGTCAGTGTCTGCGGTCTTATAAACGATGATTTTCCCTTCTTCGCAAGTGAATCTGTGATATCATATCCTGACAGAGCATGCAGACCTCTTAACCATTTTATCTTTTCTGGTCCTAATGCGGTGCAAATTCCGCCAACGTTAATCATTCATCGATTATTTCCTATACCAGTGACAGACATGCTTAGACATGTAAAAGATTTTGACCACCACAATGCTAGTAGAAATACGTCTGTATCAGGCGAATATATATAGATCGCAGTAGCTCCTTTTCGGGAGGCAAAAAAGGCAGTGCAGTATTATTTTAACGTCAGCTTCTTCATGACTACTTACTCACTTACGTCACGTCACTTCCGAAAGACGATTTGGTTTCAGTCCTCCAGCTTACGATTAGTCTTCTCTCAATATTGCATGCGTAGAACAAAGCTTTTTCTGCAAGATACGCTGTTAGCTCTCATTTGTTTTTTATATGAGAAAGGAGGGATTTCATCTGTATATTTGCAATGTTTGTGGAGTCGGTTATTTTGTACTCAGTGTAGATGTCCTTTTATGTCACATCGCAGATTTAAGAAAATTTTCAAGATATGTGTCAAACACCAAGTGAATTTCATTATATTTTAAAAGAGTTCCCTTGATTTTATTGTTAAACTCCAAAGCTAGATCATTGCATGTTTAACCTGCACTGATTTTTTCAACGATTGCAGCTTTGCCATTCCATCAAGAATAGCGACACAGTGGAATTTTGCATGCAGATGCTCTGTTATATTTGAGTCCACCAAAGGTATAGACAAAGAAGTTTGTACAGTATTATCAATTTTTGAGCCATACTGAGCTAATGGAGTGAGTGCATTCCCTAGCCATTACCAACACTAAATTAAAAAAAAAATCAATTTTTGCAGGGTGCTGCTCTTCTAGATCTTCATTAGTTTAGATTTATTTGTAGACAATTTCATTGATCCATCCAGATTAAATATGGAGAACGGAACTGCCGAGACTTCATAATTACTTAATGATATTTTTAGTTCAATATCAGTACGGCTTCTCGATATAACTAACAAGCGTGTGAATAATGATTGGTCGAATTGTACTACAGTGTCAGCTAACTTGTTGTTTTGATTGTAGCTTTACATAAATTAAGTTTTCCTTTCTACATTGGGTCCCAGAAATTCGTACTGTCAGTTTCAATTTGTTTTTTTTTAAAGCGGTATACATTTCACAACCCTTTTCTAAAATGCTTAATGTGTCCGTTTGTTTGGTTTCATGAAATACACACTTTGTTGTCGTGTTGATCAGTTCACTGCCTTCATATTAAAGGTTGGTCCATGTTCTGATAGTGTTATAGATACATTGCATCATGTTTTCACTTTCCTCTAGATCGTGTCAAATGGTGGTGTTCTGTTTTTACTTCTTCTGCAATTCCAACATTGCTTTGGTTTCTGTCGAAAGTCTTTTCTTTTGTGTTATGTTAATTTGAAATGATACTAGTGATAAAGAAATTAAAAATGTTTTTATACAAAACACATAAATGAAAAAAGATATCGATAAATTCTTAAGGACCTTCTTTATAGAGAATTTCCTTGCAAAAAAAAAGGTTCAGTATAAAATATGGATAGGATGGTTCTATGAAGAGTTTTAACCGAGAACTTCCGATGATGTCTGGGGTGGACGCCATCTTGGATATATGACGTCATATAGGCCGTCTGCCACAAAATCAAGCAAAGCACCTGGTAAGGCATGATTATAGAAGGCATAAGGAATGTATTTGGTCCCACAATTTCATCATCAAATTTTCCACGGGATATGTTACGCCCCCGACTATATAATTAATGAATCTTTCGGCCGTTACCTTAGATATTCATTCAAAGGTGAGCTTAGTTGCAGTAAGCGCATTGAAAAGACGAAAATTTCAAATATTTTTTGCCTGGTCAAATAGAGTTTATCGAGTATTACGTCCCAACTAAAAGAAATTGAATCACATTACATTGGGAAAAGTATCAATGTTACTAGAAGAATAATAATATACCGCATTCTAAACGAAGAGGTTTGATGAGGAAATATTTATTATTTTTAGTTATTAATTACTTAATACATAACTAAATTTATAAAAGATGTTTAAGAATATCTCACTATAACTCCTTTCTTTTCTCTCATTTTCGTGTCGATATACAATTTTCTTTAAAAAAATACAAGTATTCAATGTAGCTTACCCATTTGTATCGTACAGTATAAATAATTATATCACTGCTGTTACATTATCTGTATATATGCCTATTTGAAAACGCAAATCCGTGAAATCGAATTTTCCAAAGCTTCCGATCAACAATAAATTAAATTCGGATATGTTGCTAGGATTACATCCATAACTGAAACGGTATTGTGACGGCATTGTGTATTATAAAATAAAACTTCGTCGATTATCATCCAGACTCTCAACATTGTCCTGTTTATACAATTTCGCAACAGAATTTATAGCGAAACATCTAGATGTGATTCATGGAAATTTGAAAAATTCCTAATATCTTCCTTTATCTTCCAGGTAACATTAAAGGCAGTTTTATTGCCAATTTTGAAAAATGCACTAGTTAATAAATGTACCTATACCTGGCACACAAGAACAGAAATCTGATTCCAGTTTCGATAATACAGAAGTTATATCAATGTATCTTATTTTATTGGTCGTCTGACTGGAATGACCCGTTTGAATATAAGTGTCTTTATCTCGAAATAATTCATAATACAGTCATATAGGGATTTCACCTCGGAATGAAAGGTAATAAGCTATAATCTTGTGTAAATCTTTGTTTCGCCATTTTATAAGTTGGCTCAAAAATCTCATAGAATCTCGTGTACGCGAGTCAAGATATTCAAGGTCAAAGGTCGCAAGAATCTGGTTTTTGTAAATATCTCGTTTTCTATGCTAAAAATGACATTTTGATTCATTATAAAAGTTGTAGAGCATAATTTTGTTTCAAGCAATATTTTATACATTCAACCTTTATTGAGAACTAGAACTATTGTTTGAAAATGGAGTATGTATCTTTTTAGCAATATATAATGCTCCAAAATTAGAACACAATATTGACAATTTTCAATAGACGCAATTCATCAAATCGACAAGACTAACAAACCGATGCAGTTATCAACTCTTCCACCTACAAGTACAGCAGCTCGACAGCATATCAGTCGTGTCTATTACAAGATCCAAACTTGGTTAGGGAATGATTTAGAACCCCAGGAATGGGGATGGGTACTGCAAAATGAAATCCTAGAACCGATAACAACATTATTACCACCAGCACCAGATGAACTGCTCAATACAATATTCTGCGACTGTAAGAATGGTTGTGGTTCGCGCTGCGCATGCAGAAAATCAGGGTTGCAATGCTCTTCAGCTTGTGGTCATTGTAATGGACAAGCATGCCCCAACGCTTCATCATATCCAAACGATCTCGATGAAGAAAGTGAATATGTACCTGAAATCCTTGTAGTTTTAAAGTCGAATGTAATAGACAACGAGGATGATGATAATGAATTTGAAATTCAAGTTAAGCAATCGGAAGAAGGGGACGATGATGAAGAAGAAGAAAATTAAGTTGCATATTTGCTATTAATAATAAAAATAACAAAAAAAAATCCTCCTCACATTTAAACTTAAATTGTAATAAATGATACACGATTGGTAAATAAAAATATAAGTAAAATGTATTTAAACTATTTCACTTTAATATTTTATTATTTATATAAATTAAGTAAATAGTATTAAACGAATGTCTGATTTATGAATAATATCTATAAATATAATATATTAAATAGTAAATAATCAAGATTTCTTCGTACTTATAATATTTTTAATAAATAATTAACTTTAAGTCGTATTATTTATTGGATTCTATGAGACTTTTAAGCCAGCTTATGAAATGCCAAAACAAAGATTTATACAAGTTTACAGCTTATTATCTTTCATTCCGTTTACTCTTTTTTTTTACCTTATATGACTGGAATTACAGAGAATACTGCAAAATAATGCAAAACTATAACGAGAACATCAGTATCATCTTACTGAATGACAATATTTTCAAAAGATCTAAAGAAAAGAAAACTAGTAACATTACAGTCGTTAAAATGATAGCGAAACTCCCTCCAACAGAAGATGCTTTCAGGCAGCATGTGCTCAGGTTGGTTCAGTTTTATTTTCATTTATTTTATATCAAATCAATATTTCGATTTTCAGGTGTTTATTACAGAGCAAAGTATGGTGCAGCAGTCATAAACTTAATATTGAGGAGTTTGTTATTTTTCAATTTGCATGGGAGTCACATATAGAAGTTATGCAGCCAGTTATCTGCACAAAAATACCAATACCTGACAAAGTGAGAGATGTGTTAAATATTTCCTGCCGAGATAAAAATTGCATTTCGGTTAAATGTCCTTTCGAAAAAATCTAAAATATATATCGGCCTGCAGGTGCAAAGAATGCCGTAATGTTACGATTCAAATTGAACGAATTAATGAAAAATTTGATTTTTGAACGTTCTTATTTAATTTTTTTATGATCAAAATTAACGATTGAATATTTTAAAATAATTAATCCACTGGCAATTAAAACATAATTTTTTTTAACTGTGTTTTTTCATAAGAGCAGGTAGGCACCAAAATAATAATACTCCATCATTTCTATTGTATTATGTCAGTCCCTCCGTTTTCAACGCGCTTGTTTGCGTATCTATCGATCTTTATCCCACTCGCAATGCGCTACTTGACTAATGCGACACGCACGTTTTCAAATATCTCTACAGCCTTTATTTGTGAAACGCTACAATATTTTATATGAGAAAATGTTCCTTAAACATCAGGGAAGAGGTTGGTATAAAAAAATTTGAAATTGATATAGCGAAATAAAAATGCCTCTGCGAAAGCAATCATTAGCATTTTTATCAATAATTGCAAAACATATATTGTTTTTTCAAAATGTAATAAGTCGAGTTACGACGCTTTTCTAATGTAGAATTATTATATGGAATAAACTCTATCAATCAAATCTAGAATCATTCACCTAAGTGCAGTAGTTTCCGAGTAATATGTTTTTTCACTTGTAGGGGCGCGTTATAGAGAAAATTGTGATCTCTGAAATTAAATGTTCACAAAGAACAATGTTAAAAAAAGGGATTTTTTGGCCCATCCGTGGTAAAGTTTGGTCGTTTCCAACACCCCAAAATTGTTTACACACTTTACCACGGACGGGCCAAAAAACAACCCTTATTTGGGGGTGACATTGAAATTGATATTAAAACTTGCAACAAAAATTTATTCCTTAGTGCAGAAAATTCTTTCAAAATACTCAGTTTCGTTAATTAAGTAGAAAAATAAGCAAAAATTTTAAATTCGATGTCTGTAAATGTGTGTGTATATTGTTCTTGTAAATACGATAACTTAAACACGTTTGGCTAAAAATATTTAACTACAATTTGGAACATATGTAAAACAGCATAGTGCAACAATCTCTTTTGAAATTGGGCCATATCTGTAATAGATGGTGATAACCAGAGGCTTACAAACTCTCACTCTTACGTAAAATAGGTTTTTTTTATTAAGAGTTTGTAGGCGTCTGGTTGTCACCATGTATTACAGATCTGGCCCAATTTCCCCAATAAGGATTACTGTACTATGCTGTCTAACAGAAATTATCATGTTTACAAGGTACATACACACATACAAATAAATACACGCACACACTCAAACTTACAGACACAAAGACATTTTTTATTCGAAATTTGAGTTCAGTCTGCTGTGAAACGGATATCTGTACAAAAAAATTTTTTCTACGATGATTATTAAATTTTTTTTTCACTTTATGATAAAATAAGAACGTTAGAATACAGTTAAAATATACAAAATCAATTACTGAGCCACAACAGATACGAAAAAAATTAATAGAAACATAATTGCAGAAAATTTAGTCAGCTTTAATTTTGCATGTAGCCACTTTTTGATTATGGCAAACCGTTTTCGAGATATGAGCGAAAAACCAAAAACCGGGACCTTCCTCGTGCCTCCCCTGCACCTCCTATGTTCGGGGACTCTTGGTATGTTTTCCTCCTAAATAGTCCAAACACACAGCCCTCAAGACAAAAATTGGGATCTCGGCTTTTTTCTCTAGAAACCATTCATTGACAGGACTATATTTAAAAACAAATATTTTAGTAGAAACATTTACAGACATTTAAATTTTTATATAAACTTGCTCTAAACAAATAGGTGGGGGCCAAAGGGGCAACGGCCCAGGGCGCCGTCACAAAGGGGCGCCGAAGGAGCCTCTCTTAGATATAGAAATTCACATATTTGCGCGATGTAAATTTCATTTCCAACATTCCCCTTGAAAAAATCTATTATTTCTTGCCCTTTTAAATAATAAAAAAAGTGTTATAACTCGAATAGGTCAGGTTTAATTAGTTAATGATCTTAATTTAAATAATAAAAAAATGCAAACATGTACCATTATTAAAGAATGGCGTTTTTATGGATTAAAGATAGTGTCAGATGACTTTGAGTTCCTCTCCGGAGAATTTATTAGCACAATGTCAGAACAAGATTTGAAGAGGTATGCTGCAGATTTAGCACTGAAATATCCGGCTGATTTAGATGGCGCAGAATTAACGTTGGAGGTAGCTAGTGCCAAAGAAATGTTCAAATCATTGACAAATAATTATGCTGAGTTGACGCATTTGGATATTCTTAATCTGATCCACGATTTTTGTTTATTGGGAAGTTATCCAAATATGGAAGAGGCCTACAGGATTTTTCTGACCATTCCCGTAACTTCGGTTACATCCGAGAGAGCATTTAGTAAGTTAAAGTTGATCAAGAACTACTTAAAATCTAAAATGGGTCAAGAAAGGCTTTCAAACTTGGGAATAATTTCAATTGAACACCAGATCGCCCGAAAAGTCAATTATGACGAGTTGGTAGATAAATTTGCTAAACAAAAATTAAGAAAAGTTAACTTTTAAATCATTATTTTGTATGTTTTACCATTAATTATTTTTATTTATTTGCTTTTATCATGATCAGAGAATATTATTTAGGTATTATGCAAATCACAACAGAAAGTAGGAATTTTCATAATAAATAAAAAAGTGTGTAAGTTGTGATTTGCATAATACCTAAATAATATTCTCTAATCATTATTTTGTGTTGTGAAAAATAAAAACTAATGAAAAAATACTTTTTTATTTTAGTAATGTTATTATCACCGAGATAATTTAGGGCGCCAAATTTACTATTAGCCCGGGGCGCCAGATTCTCTAGGTTCGTCGCTGCCCATGATAGAGATTAGAGATTTTTGTGCTATTTATCCTCTACTATAATATTTACACATTCAGAAGTTTTTCATGTTACTGCCATTATGTGAAATTCGAATATTCCGCCAGCTAGTTTTTGGTAGATGAATTAAATTATTGATTTGTCTCATTTTATTCAAAACTACAGATGAGCGTAGACATAAAGCAGAAGCAACGAATTGGCCAGGAAGGAACCTTCCTGCAATTAGCATTTGAAAGCCACTAGTAGTGTTTCCTCTACATTGCTATTAAATATCTACCACATTTCCTATCTATATTTAGAGGAATTATATTTGTGAATATTTAGAAATCTAGAAATAAAATAGCTCCACATTTCTTGTGGCGCCTTAGGAATATGTTTCACAAACGTAAAGGTGATGGACAAAATTAATATTGTCGTTTATTTATCCAATAGCGACTCCTTATCTTGAAATTAAATCATAAAGTTCTTACAATTCAAATGAATTACCAAGAGTTCCTATTGAAAAAACTCCTTTACAGTATTGGCTTTATTAAATAATCTCTAAATGTTTATTTTGGCCACCCGATAACTGAAAATATTAAACTATATACTAAATATTAGAGTTCAATGTTTGAATACAGTGAAAACTATTTTCGCCATCTATTGATTGATTGATTGTACAATCAGTTTCCACTAAAGGATGATAAACGTAGAGCACCACCAAAAACTTAGTTTTCTTCTTAATATATTACATTATGAATATTACGGCTACTAGAGGGCACTGCAATATTTGATGAAATATGATACGGATACATTGCGACCGATAGATGTCAGCCATTTAGTGATTGACGCATTAATTATTAGAAAAATCGTATTAAGGCTAGGATTTTGCAGAGTGAGAGGGAAATATGAGTTTATTTTCTGTTTATTATAAATATTTTAAGAATCATAAATGGTATAATCTTTAAAATAATTTCAGATACATTGCTCTAAAGAATACAACTATATATAGTTTTTATCATTAATTTTGTATATAGCCAAATGCCATACTTTAATTGGGAACTATTTTCAGAACAGAAATTTATAATAAAAAATATATATAGTGGTATTCGTTAGAACAATAGCAAGTATCTAAAGCTGTGTAGTTTTTGAAATATTTACAATAAATCGAAAATAAATGCATATTTCCCTCTCACACTGCAAAATCCTAGCTTTAAAACCAAAATTCACGTAGCTAAAAATTAAAATACGCTATGTAACACACCGACATACAGCTATACATATGCGTTAGACAGAACTGGAACCATATTGTCACTGTCGACGAAATTTTCACCGTTACGTCCTCTCCTCCCGGCTCTACATGGTGAATGGTTTGATTCCTCTTGCGGAACTTTACCCTTCATGTCCAACAACCTTCCGTAGACAAATAAAAAAAAATTTGGGAAACATCCCTTGTCGGTTTGGATAATATCTGAACCATAAAGTCGAGTTCACGCTTCCGGTTGGCGGGTATTCAGTTTTTATATATTTTTGTATTCACAGGCGCCTTTCCTTTAAAAATAGAGCCCCTAAAAAAATGCTGCCCCCTCCGCCCTCAGACCGCGCTAAAAATGTTAAATATCAACTGATTTATTAGTGAAACTGAACGATTTCTACAATACAATAAGATAGATTTTAATATTTGCTGTTTTTGCCATTTATAGGGGATAAAAGGGGGTTACTAGAGGGAAATTGATATGATAGATTTTTTTGTCGTTACTACCACTGGATGTGGAAGTAAAACATACTGTGCAGGGGACACGGCAAAAACTCGTTTTTAGCCAGTAACTTTTTTTGAGCTTTTCATATTCATTTTAAACTATGCAATCTGTAAAATTCTGCTTTAATTTGGGTAGGTAATGTAAAATTTAATATTAATAAATAATTAATGTACGTATAGAAGTAATATGTAATTAGATAGTTCAAATAATATAATTACAAATTACAATTCCTATAACAATTTTCCTGCAGTTACAATTCCAAATTACTTTAATAAAAAAAAGTACTTAAATACAATTACAATTACACGAAAAAAAAAAGGAATTCGTAGTTGCTAATTACTTTTTCACCAGGAATTACCCAGTTCTGCAATGCGTCACAATAATCAGAAAAGTTATGTGCTAACCTTAGGACAAGACTGTTTTTGTAGAGTTGTGTAATTATTGTGTTATCATTATCAAAAATAGGACTAGACAGTCAATATATAAGTATACCTAGGATAATAGCATTACATTTTTATCTTACCTCACATTTTGTATTTTAAATACGTTCCCCCTAAAAAATTAAAACCTCTACGCCTAAGAAGGTCAAGTCACTAGTGATAAAATTTGTTTTATTGCAGTATGTATTAAATAGTGCCCAATGTTCAGTAGTAAGTCAAACTCGATATTGTTCAAAACTATTCGTAGTGCCAGTAAAAATTATACTATTTTCAAGAGAACAATGTCCATTATGGAATTAAGAAAAATATTTATTAAATCCGTGGAATCCGTCCAACCTCAGCGATTAGTGAGAAATGAAGTGCATCTACAGGACCGCCACCTGACGGTGAGAGGTGAAACTTATACGTTAAAGAAACCCTGCTACGTAGTAGGTTTCGGTAAAGCGGTGTTGGGAATGGCTAGTGAGATAGAAAATGTTTTGGGGGATCAGCTAGAGAGGGGAGTGGTTACCGTTCCAACGGGAATATTTGAAAGAAATAAGAGAAGTTTAAATTCGAAAATAGAATATGTGGAAGGAGCGAAGGATAATTTGCCTGATGAAAACGCTCAGAGGGGAGCTAGTATGATTAAAGGACTAGTTGAAAGATTAACCAGAGAGGATTTATTAATTGTCCTGATTTCAGGTAAGTGAAAGTAAATTAATTTTATATGTATATTTGGTAGCTCAGTGGTTGGCGCGTCTAGCTTGCACCTACCGAAGTGCGCCCCACACAGCGACAAAATGTTCCATAATCAACTTTCCCCAAGAAGTGGTTCGGTGTCCACTATAAACTGTAGGAACCCGTCTCCTTTACTCAGACATATCTAAATCTTCTAGACTAGCGGCTCATTTAAGTGACGTGGAAAGCGATTACAAAGAAGGACCACTGATTGTTTAATTCCAAGTTTAATCTCGGAATTCCCAGAATAAAGTCGGAATAATAATTTCATTTAAAAATACTTTCGTATAGAGAATTCCGAAATTAAAGTCAGAATTCTGTGATTCAAGATGCAATAGATACTAAGAAACGATACAGAGTAGAGTACATTGTAATTGTTTATGTTGCCTTATTTGTAATAAGCGATGGCAGTAGACAGAGAGCTTGTTCGCAACGTAGGTACGACAAGCCAGCGGACTGAAGATTGTTTTTTAAATGGTTGTACAGAGCGGACCAAATTAGATGGGATTTGGGGTTTTCTCTAAAACTATAGCAAGTAGACAAAAACCAATATAGGCGTCAGCGTTACCACATTTGGTAGATTTTTATTTCTTTTTAGTAGAATTTTAAGAATTTTTGTAAAGTTTGGTAGGTAAAATTTGCTGGCAGATTTCTGATAATTATTATCAGAAATCTACCAGCAAATTTTACCTACCAAACTTTAAAAAAATCCTTAAAATTCTACTAAAAAGAAATAAAAATCTACCAAATGTGGTAACGCTGATAGGTGTCCTGAGCTTGATTTTCGAGAAACAAACAATAGCGCACACCGCGATCGTTTATCTTTTTCGACTACCGAAGCTACAGAGCGTTTTTGGAAAATTGGCATTTTTGGATGACCTCTGTATATCAATTACCAAGTGTTGAATCGATAATCGAGTGTCGCATTCTTAAGGCACTTCTTTGAGTAAAATCCGTTACTGATAAGAAGAAAAAAATAGAAATAGAAATAGAAATAGTTTACTGATGTTACAAACTTATAAAAGTTTTACACAAGTCAAATTAGTTAGGTTCTAAATATACAAAAACATTGATAATAATTAATCGAAGATATTCAATTAATGAACACAAATAAATCACGACACAGTTTTAACAAACAGGAATTAAAATAACAGTTAAGTTTTACACTTTAAAATATTTTTAAAATTGGTGATAAAAATTTCATACAATTTCATTCGCAAAATCAATCGAAAAAAATTCTTGAAAATTATAGAAAGCTCCGTTTATAAGTAGACTTTTAACCTGACCACAAAGCTGTTTGTATGGTAAAGAAGTAATATGAAAAGGGAGTTTGTTAAAAAAAGAGGGACCAAAGTAGTTAACCCCATTTTTACTTTTTTCTAATCGTAGATATCTCAAATATAACTTATTATTGAACCTTGTATCATGGCCATGTATATCCCTATGAACAACGTAATCGTTTATGTTTTCTTTAACGTACATCAAGCACCTATAGATATAAAAAGAAGGAACTGTTAATATTCCATGTTCAATGAATTTATATCTTACGTCATCTCTATATCGAAATCGATCTTACAATACGTCTCTGTAAACTAAATATTCTATCTAAATGAGCTGTATGCCCCCAAGTTAGAATTGCATACGAAAAGGTATCTTGGAATAATGAAAAATAGGCTGTCCTAATAACATTTAAGGATACTTCCCCTATGAGATTGTTTATCATATAAACACACCTTGCCAGTTTTTTTGAAACATAGTCCACATGTTGATCCCAACACAGTTTTGGATCAAGAAATACTCCTAAAAATTTTACATTATCTGGGTTTTCACACTTTTCAATAGAACGAGTAGAAAATACCATATTTGCTGTTTTGGTATCATTTAAACATAAGACGTTGGCCTGGAACCACTCAGAAGTAGTCGACTGTGTTTGCAGCATAATATTTTCCAACTCAATCAGGTTCTCATTATAATTTACTTTTGTAGCATCAACTGCATACAACACAAATTTAGCATTTGAAATATATTGTGGTAAATCATTGACATAGATCAAGAATAGCAGGGGTCCAAGAACGGATCCCTGAGGTACTCCATGATCTATGCCCGCTATTGTTGATGTCATACCGTTATAAGCAGTGACTTGATTTCTATTTTCGAAGTAACTTCTAAGTAGTTTTAGTGACCTTGGTTTTACTCCATATTTGTTCAATTTTCCTAATAATATATTATGCCGAACACAGTCGAATGCCTTTGAAAGGTCACAAAAAGTGCAG
The DNA here is from genome assembly GCA_936432065.2 of Rutpela maculata. Taxonomy (NCBI): domain Eukaryota; kingdom Metazoa; phylum Arthropoda; class Insecta; order Coleoptera; family Cerambycidae; genus Rutpela; species Rutpela maculata. The sequence goes on along the minus strand of OW386288.2, from coordinate 7,788,214 downwards.
CCTGCGTAATTTATATTTTCATATGCATCTGTGATGTAATTCAAGAGTAGACTTATAGCATCTGTTGTTGATTTCTTTGATCTGAAACCAAACTGCTCACTGAAAAAGAGGTCATTCGTTTCAAAATAATTCATTAATTTTGTGTGCAGTAATTTTTCAAATATCTTTCCAAGAATGGGTATAATTGATATGGGTCGATAGTTAGACATATCATTTAACTCACCTTTCTTGAATATTGGGATAACTTTGGAAATTTTTAAGCAGCTGGGAAAAATTCCTTCCTTTATGCATTCGTTAAATAGTTTAGTAAGAGGGCCAATAAGTGTACTCATGACAAATTTTATGATTTTAATATTTATTTCATAATAATCTTTGCTTGCTTTATTTTTTATTGCGTTTATTGCTTCACTCAATTCAGTCGTAGTAATTTCGTTAAACTCAAACTCTATATTGTTTTTTATGTTACAAGTCTGAAGTAAACTAACTCAATATTAGATCAATTAGATTAGGTCAATATTAGACTTAGGAATATTACTAGTTATTTCATTTACGATATTTACAAAGAACAAATTTAGGTCATCAGAGCGAAATTCGTTAGAAAATTGTCCTCTCATTGTAAGACTACCCTCACGTTTGCTATTTATTACGTTCCATATACCTTTTGATATATTGTTTGAACTTAAAATATATTTATCATTGGCGATCTTTTTAGTTTCTTTTATTTTACCTCTTTATAATTTACGATATGTTTTATATTGGTTAGTGAGATTATCATCGTTAGGATTTTGAATATGCAGAGCTCTTAACAGATTTAAAGTTTCACGCATGCATCGTAGATCATTATTGTACCAGTCAATTTTATATTTGTTTTGCTCAACTGTTTTTGATTTTAAAGGAAAAGCTTTCTTTATTTCGTCAACAAGTATAGACAAAAACCTTTCGAACTTTATGTTTACATTAATATTGTTTTCATCTACAAAATTCCAGTCGATGCTTTGCAGATTATTAAGTAACATATTTAGACCATTTTGTGTGATAGGTCTGTGGTAATTTTTTTGAGTATTATTGTTTTGCATCGGAAATGAAATTTCAACTGACATCGCTTTATGATCGGATAAATACGTTTCATTAACATAGGCATTGGTTTTTGATTGGTCAATATTTGTTATTATGTTGTCTAGGCAATTTTTAATACGCGTGTTTTCCTTTATAAGGAATTAAGAAAATCTTCAAACTCCAAATTTCTAGAATTTTGAGTATTAAAGTAAATGTTAAAATCTCCATTTATTATAACCCTTTTTTTAATATCTTGAGATGATTAAATACATTTTCTAATGTGTTTATAAACAGTCTAAATTTTTCAGAATTGTCGTTCACATTAGAACGATACACCGTCATAATAACAAGGTCCAACTGAACAACACAAATTGCTGCTAATTCGCAAACTATTTCAATTGAAAAAAGTTTAGTCTCAGTTAATTCTACAATTTGCATATTACTTTTTACCATTATTAGAACTCCTCCATGTATAAAGTTTTGTCTGCAAAAATAAGAGGCCATTTTGTAGTCCTGTATATTTATTAATTCTGCTTCAACATTATTTGTTATCCAAGTTTCTGTAAAACAGATCAGATCATAAGATAATTGATAGAAACTATTTAATTCCAACAAGTAAGTTTCAATTTCGCCTATTTTGTTTTTAATCGACTGAACATTCAAATGAAATATATTAAAACTATCTAAAGAATTATTCTTTTTCTTTGTCACAACTAAATCTATGCCACTGTCGCCTCTGGATTCGAGGCTATTTTCCGAAAATTTGTAAAGGTAAACCTTCTTACTGCAGCACCCTCCGGCCAGATACTTGCGTCGTAGACCTTGTCTACATGGATTATAGGAAAAGATACTTTATACGAGGAAGTAGATACATTTTTCTTTTTAAGTTCTTCAAATTCAAATTTGATTCCTGGGGCTGTTTCAGCAAGGCCATTAATTAATTCTTGAGTAGATGTTTCCGGATCAATTCTGAATACATGCAAGTAGCCCAATTTGGGTACCGTCTTAATATTATTTAAATTATTATTGGTCCCAATGAAAATTATGTATGCCTCAGTTTTCGAGATATAGACATAACTTGTGTTTTTTTTTTTAATAGAATACCTTGTAAATTATTTCATTATTCGATCACAAATTAAATTAACTATCCAACAATATATCACATGTCATATTTATCTCTAGAGAAAGTGGTTAATTTTCGAATAATTTAATATATTTGTGAGGACTCCATGGAAAACTAATAACAACACTTCTTATATATAATAATTTTGCCAAAAATAGGAAAAACTAAACTACAATAAATGTTCGAACTGTCTTTCATTAACATCTAAGCATATTTATCGCATTTCTAATATTTATTGAGAAGGCCATGGTAAAAAAAATCGAAATTATCGTAAATGTCAAAAATTAATTTGTGAGTTAATTGTGAGTGAGCATTGTTAAAAATGGTTCAATTTCGTAATGGTGAAAAATATGATATGATTAAATGTTTTATAGAATGTGGAGAAGATTCAAATTTAGCTTTGTTTTCATAGGTAAGTTATAGATACCAAAAGTGCCGCCTAAACAATATTTTTAGATATCGAGAAAAGAGATAGCCGGACATAAAAATATTCAAAAGACTACAAAAAATTTAAAAGAGTTTGGATCATTTGTAAAACCTCGAACAAAAATAGATAATAAAGCAGGTAGAGAAGTTGTAGAAAGTATTGTTTGTCAGAGAAAGTTCTAATACAGGGTGTCCCACGATCGATATCTCAAAAAGTAGACATTGTAATGTTTTGAAAATTTTGTAGTAATGTCGATAAGAGCAACTCGGCTAAAATATTCTCAAGATGATAGCACTTCCGGTTATACCGGAAGTAGATGTCAACTTGCTTATTATAAATGGGACACCCTTCACATTATTATTTTTGGATTCTACGCAAAATTCTAGGCTTATTTTGTGTATCATGTATTTTACCTAAGTCTCTCCGTTTTTGACATATTTCAGTTTTTATGTCAAAAATTACGTTTGCAGGCCCTAAAAGAATTATCAATTCAATTCAATATTTTAAGCCTTCATTATCTAATTTGAGTTGGATTCTTTATTGAGAAAGACCTACTTTAATAGTGTTTTATAATATTTTGAGGTATTAATACAGAGTGTTCAAAAAATAAGAATAAAAATGAAATTGAGAAACTGTGAAAAATCAATTTTTTCAAATGGAAACCCCCAATTTTTATATTCCTATCTTATTTACCATTAAAAATAAGGATAAGTTTGTGTATGGATGTCTATTCCGAAAATTTTTAGTTTTCGAAATATTGTCAATTCAATATTTTTATATTCAAATATATTTCTGAAAGTATTTAAATGCTGTCAGAAAAGGACTTAAATACCTTTTTGAAGTATTTAAATACTTTTTAAAGTATTTAAATACTTTTTTAACGTATTTAAATACTTTTTTAAAGTATTTAAATACTTCTCAGTTATTTAAATAGTTTAAGTATTTATAAATATGTTTATGATCATTTTCACAAATACTAAGTAGTAAATATTTCAGATAAAGTATTTGCAAGTATAAATACAAATACTTGCTGCAAGAAGCATTTAAATATTCGGTATTTAAATACTTTCTAGTATTTAAATACTTATGAGGTATTTGTAAGTACATATTTGCCCAGCTCTGCTCCTCACAAATACATTCATTTTTTCGAAAATTAAGCACTTCGTCTACAGATAAATATGACATATGTCCATAACTCGAATCAAGGGGATTAAAAATCAGTTCGAGCTAGAGAAACTTTGAGTTATGGAAACTTTTTAGTAAAGATAATAGATATTTATTGCTTTGAATTGCTTTGAGATATAGAAGATTTCGAGTTATGGAAGTTTGAGTTATGGAAGTTCGACTGTACAATATCGTTGGATAACTAATTTAAGTTGTGATCGAATAATGAAATAATTTAAAAAAACACAAGTTATGTCTATATCTCGAAAACTGAGGCATGCATAATTTTCTTCTTATCAGCAACAGATTCTACTCAAAAAAGTGCCTTGAGAATGTGTTACTCTATTTTCGATTCGACACTTGGTAACTGAGATATAGAGGTCATCCAAAAATGAAAATTTTCCAAAAACGCTCTGTAGCTCGGTAGTCGAAAAAAATAGACGATCGCGGGTTTCGCCATTGTTTCTCGAAAATCGAGCTCATGACGCCTATATTGGTTTTTGTCTATATGCTATCTATTTCTATTTAATAATAATAATAATAATAATAAATGACTTTATTTAGAAAACCGCTGCCCAATGAATCACTACTTCCACATCCAGATTCTCTATCCAAGTCACTCACAACGAAAAAACATTGTATGTGAAAATAATTGTTTATGGAACTTTAATAATATAATATTTGAAATCCTCTACCCCAAAAACCCATAAAACGATACCCCACTTCGGTAGTGGGGTGGGGGTGGTGATAGGGGGGTGGTAGTGGGGGGTGGATGAAGTAAAAAAATATTTTAAGGTTTCTGGTTCCTGTACATGCACTAAATCACATTTTTTTTCATCCCCTTTAATAAGGAGGTGGGGGTGGTAATGGGGGTGGCTAATGCCAAAAATTTTTTTGAGACCTCAGCTTCTCTTGTATATACTAAATACCAATTTCATGGACTCTTACCTGCTTGATTTACCCCTTTACCCCAAATTTACCCCAATTTACCCCCAACCCTTCGACGGAACAAGATGAAAATATAATCTAGTTCTAGATCTCGTTAAAGTACATATGTGTACCAAATTTCAAGTGAATATCTTAAACGGTTCCAGAGTAAACGTGCGCACAAAAAAAAGTTACAGACAGACCGACAGACCGACAGACCGACAGACAGACAGACAGAAATTTTTTTTCGCTCAAACTTAAAATCTCGACGTTTCATGACATTTTAAGCCTATTTGGACAATAAAAATTTTTAAAAATTTTTTTGTCGTTACTATACTTCCACTGGACGTGGAAGTAAAAATTGAACATTACAATTATTTCCAAATGGGCGAAGTCTAGCCTAAGCTACTCAACTCAACCCTTACAATACATCATAATACATACAAGGTAACACTTAAAATTACAAAACATGTATAAGAAAAAAAATATATAAACAAAATAAATTAAAATATCAAGAAATTACAGCGTAATGTACTGACAAAAAAACTAAATATAATACTTTTTTAATGCGAGTGGTAAACACGATTGAAAATATAACTATTTCTATTTCTGTTTCTGTTTCTGTTTCTGTTTCTGTTTCTGTTTCTGTTTCTGTTTCTGCTTCTATTCTATTTCTGTTTCTATTTCTATTTCTATTTCTATTTCTATTTCTATTTCTATTTCTATTTCTATTTCTATTTCTATTTCTATTTCTATTTCTATTTCTATTTCTATTTCTATTTCTATTTCTATTTCTATTTCTATTTCTATTTCTATTTCTATTTCTATTTCTATTTCTATTTCTATTTCTATTTCTATTTCTATTTCTATTTCTATTTCTATTTCTATTTCTATTTCTATTTCTATTTCTATTTCTATTTCTATTTCTATTTCTATTTCTATTTCTATTTCTATTTCTATTTCTATTTCTATTTCTATTTCTATTTCTATTTCTATTTCTATTTCTATTTCTATTTCTATTTCTATTTCTATTTCTATTTCTATTTCTATTTCTATTTCTATTTCTATTTCTATTTCTATTTCTATTTCTATTTCTATTTCTATTTCTATTTCTATTTCTATTTCTATTTCTATTTCTATTTCTATTTCTATTTCTATTTCTATTTCTATTTCTATTTCTATTTCTATTTCTATTTCTATTTCTATTTCTATTTCTATTTCTATTTCTATTTCTATTTCTATTTCTATTTCTATTTCTATTTCTATTTCTATTTCTATTTCTATTTCTATTTCTATTTCTATTTCTATTTCTATTTCTATTTCTATTTCTATTTCTATTTCTATTTCTATTTCTATTTCTATTTCTATTTCTATTTCTATTTCTATTTCTATTTCTATTTCTATTTCTATTTCTATTTCTATTTCTATTTCTATTTCTATTTCTATTTCTATTTCTATTTCTATTTCTATTTCTATTTCTATTTCTATTTCTATTTCTATTTCTATTTCTATTTCTATTTCTATTTCTATTTCTATTTCTATTTCTATTTCTATTTCTATTTCTATTTCTATTTCTATTTCTATTTCTATTTCTATTTCTATTTCTATTTCTATTTCTATTTCTATTTCTATTTCTATTTCTATTTCTATTTCTATTTCTATTTCTATTTCTATTTCTATTTCTATTTCTATTTCTATTTCTATTTCTATTTCTATTTCTATTTCTATTTCTATTTCTATTTCTATTTCTATTTCTATTTCTATTTCTATTTCTATTTCTATTTCTATTTCTATTTCTATTTCTATTTCTATTTCTATTTCTATTTCTATTTCTATTTCTATTTCTATTTCTATTTCTATTTCTATTTCTATTTCTATTTCTATTTCTATTTCTATTTCTATTTCTATTTCTATTTCTATTTCTATTTCTATTTCTATTTCTATTTCTATTTCTATTTCTATTTCTATTTCTATTTCTATTTCTATTTCTATTTCTATTTCTATTTCTATTTCTATTTCTATTTCTATTTCTATTTCTATTTCTATTTCTATTTCTATTTCTATTTCTATTTCTATTTCTATTTCTATTTCTATTTCTATTTCTATTTCTATTTCTATTTCTATTTCTATTTCTATTTCTATTTCTATTTCTATTTCTATTTCTATTTCTATTTCTATTTCTATTTCTATTTCTATTTCTATTTCTATTTCTATTTCTATTTCTATTTCTATTTCTATTTCTATTTCTATTTCTATTTCTATTTCTATTTCTATTTCTATTTCTATTTCTATTTCTATTTCTATTTCTATTTCTATTTCTATTTCTATTTCTATTTCTATTTCTATTTCTATTTCTATTTCTATTTCTATTTCTATTTCTATTTCTATTTCTATTTCTATTTCTATTTCTATTTCTATTTCTATTTCTATTTCTATTTCTATTTCTATTTCTATTTCTATTTCTATTTCTATTTCTATTTCTATTTCTATTTCTATTTCTATTTCTATTTCTATTTCTATTTCTATTTCTATTTCTATTTCTATTTCTATTTCTATTTCTATTTCTATTTCTATTTCTATTTCTATTTCTATTTCTATTTCTATTTCTATTTCTATTTCTATTTCTATTTCTATTTCTATTTCTATTTCTATTTCTATTTCTATTTCTATTTCTATTTCTATTTCTATTTCTATTTCTATTTCTATTTCTATTTCTATTTCTATTTCTATTTCTATTTCTATTTCTATTTCTATTTCTATTTCTATTTCTATTTCTATTTCTATTTCTATTTCTATTTCTATTTCTATTTCTATTTCTATTTCTATTTCTATTTCTATTTCTATTTCTATTTCTATTTCTATTTCTATTTCTATTTCTATTTCTATTTCTATTTCTATTTCTATTTCTATTTCTATTTCTATTTCTATTTCTATTTCTATTTCTATTTCTATTTCTATTTCTATTTCTATTTCTATTTCTATTTCTATTTCTATTTCTATTTCTATTTCTATTTCTATTTCTATTTCTATTTCTATTTCTATTTCTATTTCTATTTCTATTTCTATTTCTATTTCTATTTCTATTTCTATTTCTATTTCTATTTCTATTTCTATTTCTATTTCTATTTCTATTTCTATTTCTATTTCTATTTCTATTTCTATTTCTATTTCTATTTCTATTTCTATTTCTATTTCTATTTCTATTTCTATTTCTATTTCTATTTCTATTTCTATTTCTATTTCTATTTCTATTTCTATTTCTATTTCTATTTCTATTTCTATTTCTATTTCTATTTCTATTTCTATTTCTATTTCTATTTCTATTTCTATTTCTATTTCTATTTCTATTTCTATTTCTATTTCTATTTCTATTTCTATTTCTATTTCTATTTCTATTTCTATTTCTATTTCTATTTCTATTTCTATTTCTATTTCTATTTCTATTTCTATTTCTATTTCTATTTCTATTTCTATTTCTATTTCTATTTCTATTTCTATTTCTATTTCTATTTCTATTTCTATTTCTATTTCTATTTCTATTTCTATTTCTATTTCTATTTCTATTTCTATTTCTATTTCTATTTCTATTTCTATTTCTATTTCTATTTCTATTTCTATTTCTATTTCTATTTCTATTTCTATTTCTATTTCTATTTCTATTTCTATTTCTATTTCTATTTCTATTTCTATTTCTATTTCTATTTCTATTTCTATTTCTATTTCTATTTCTATTTCTATTTCTATTTCTATTTCTATTTCTATTTCTATTTCTATTTCTATTTCTATTTCTATTTCTATTTCTATTTCTATTTCTATTTCTATTTCTATTTCTATTTCTATTTCTATTTCTATTTCTATTTCTATTTCTATTTCTATTTCTATTTCTATTTCTATTTCTATTTCTATTTCTATTTCTATTTCTATTTCTATTTCTATTTCTATTTCTATTTCTATTTCTATTTCTATTTCTATTTCTATTTCTATTTCTATTTCTATTTCTATTTCTATTTCTATTTCTATTTCTATTTCTATTTCTATTTCTATTTCTATTTCTATTTCTATTTCTATTTCTATTTCTATTTCTATTTCTATTTCTATTTCTATTTCTATTTCTATTTCTATTTCTATTTCTATTTCTATTTCTATTTCTATTTCTATTTCTATTTCTATTTCTATTTCTATTTCTATTTCTATTTCTATTTCTATTTCTATTTCTATTTCTATTTCTATTTCTATTTCTATTTCTATTTCTATTTCTATTTCTATTTCTATTTCTATTTCTATTTCTATTTCTATTTCTATTTCTATTTCTATTTCTATTTCTATTTCTATTTCTATTTCTATTTCTATTTCTATTTCTATTTCTATTTCTATTTCTATTTCTATTTCTATTTCTATTTCTATTTCTATTTCTATTTCTATTTCTATTTCTATTTCTATTTCTATTTCTATTTCTATTTCTATTTCTATTTCTATTTCTATTTCTATTTCTATTTCTATTTCTATTTCTATTTCTATTTCTATTTCTATTTCTATTTCTATTTCTATTTCTATTTCTATTTCTATTTCTATTTCTATTTCTATTTCTATTTCTATTTCTATTTCTATTTCTATTTCTATTTCTATTTCTATTTCTATTTCTATTTCTATTTCTATTTCTATTTCTATTTCTATTTCTATTTCTATTTCTATTTCTATTTCTATTTCTATTTCTATTTCTATTTCTATTTCTATTTCTATTTCTATTTCTATTTCTATTTCTATTTCTATTTCTATTTCTATTTCTATTTCTATTTCTATTTCTATTTCTATTTCTATTTCTATTTCTATTTCTATTTCTATTTCTATTTCTATTTCTATTTCTATTTCTATTTCTATTTCTATTTCTATTTCTATTTCTATTTCTATTTCTATTTCTATTTCTATTTCTATTTCTATTTCTATTTCTATTTCTATTTCTATTTCTATTTCTATTTCTATTTCTATTTCTATTTCTATTTCTATTTCTATTTCTATTTCTATTTCTATTTCTATTTCTATTTCTATTTCTATTTCTATTTCTATTTCTATTTCTATTTCTATTTCTATTTCTATTTCTATTTCTATTTCTATTTCTATTTCTATTTCTATTTCTATTTCTATTTCTATTTCTATTTCTATTTCTATTTCTATTTCTATTTCTATTTCTATTTCTATTTCTATTTCTATTTCTATTTCTATTTCTATTTCTATTTCTATTTCTATTTCTATTTCTATTTCTATTTCTATTTCTATTTCTATTTCTATTTCTATTTCTATTTCTATTTCTATTTCTATTTCTATTTCTATTTCTATTTCTATTTCTATTTCTATTTCTATTTCTATTTCTATTTCTATTTCTATTTCTATTTCTATTTCTATTTCTATTTCTATTTCTATTTCTATTTCTATTTCTATTTCTATTTCTATTTCTATTTCTATTTCTATTTCTATTTCTATTTCTATTTCTATTTCTATTTCTATTTCTATTTCTATTTCTATTTCTATTTCTATTTCTATTTCTATTTCTATTTCTATTTCTATTTCTATTTCTATTTCTATTTCTATTTCTATTTCTATTTCTATTTCTATTTCTATTTCTATTTCTATTTCTATTTCTATTTCTATTTCTATTTCTATTTCTATTTCTATTTCTATTTCTATTTCTATTTCTATTTCTATTTCTATTTCTATTTCTATTTCTATTTCTATTTCTATTTCTATTTCTATTTCTATTTCTATTTCTATTTCTATTTCTATTTCTATTTCTATTTCTATTTCTATTTCTATTTCTATTTCTATTTCTATTTCTATTTCTATTTCTATTTCTATTTCTATTTCTATTTCTATTTCTATTTCTATTTCTATTTCTATTTCTATTTCTATTTCTATTTCTATTTCTATTTCTATTTCTATTTCTATTTCTATTTCTATTTCTATTTCTATTTCTATTTCTATTTCTATTTCTATTTCTATTTCTATTTCTATTTCTATTTCTATTTCTATTTCTATTTCTATTTCTATTTCTATTTCTATTTCTATTTCTATTTCTATTTCTATTTCTATTTCTATTTCTATTTCTATTTCTATTTCTATTTCTATTTCTATTTCTATTTCTATTTCTATTTCTATTTCTATTTCTATTTCTATTTCTATTTCTATTTCTATTTCTATTTCTATTTCTATTTCTATTTCTATTTCTATTTCTATTTCTATTTCTATTTCTATTTCTATTTCTATTTCTATTTCTATTTCTATTTCTATTTCTATTTCTATTTCTATTTCTATTTCTATTTCTATTTCTATTTCTATTTCTATTTCTATTTCTATTTCTATTTCTATTTCTATTTCTATTTCTATTTCTATTTCTATTTCTATTTCTATTTCTATTTCTATTTCTATTTCTATTTCTATTTCTATTTCTATTTCTATTTCTATTTCTATTTCTATTTCTATTTCTATTTCTATTTCTATTTCTATTTCTATTTCTATTTCTATTTCTATTTCTATTTCTATTTCTATTTCTATTTCTATTTCTATTTCTATTTCTATTTCTATTTCTATTTCTATTTCTATTTCTATTTCTATTTCTATTTCTATTTCTATTTCTATTTCTATTTCTATTTCTATTTCTATTTCTATTTCTATTTCTATTTCTATTTCTATTTCTATTTCTATTTCTATTTCTATTTCTATTTCTATTTCTATTTCTATTTCTATTTCTATTTCTATTTCTATTTCTATTTCTATTTCTATTTCTATTTCTATTTCTATTTCTATTTCTATTTCTATTTCTATTTCTATTTCTATTTCTATTTCTATTTCTATTTCTATTTCTATTTCTATTTCTATTTCTATTTCTATTTCTATTTCTATTTCTATTTCTATTTCTATTTCTATTTCTATTTCTATTTCTATTTCTATTTCTATTTCTATTTCTATTTCTATTTCTATTTCTATTTCTATTTCTATTTCTATTTCTATTTCTATTTCTATTTCTATTTCTATTTCTATTTCTATTTCTATTTCTATTTCTATTTCTATTTCTATTTCTATTTCTATTTCTATTTCTATTTCTATTTCTATTTCTATTTCTATTTCTATTTCTATTTCTATTTCTATTTCTATTTCTATTTCTATTTCTATTTCTATTTCTATTTCTATTTCTATTTCTATTTCTATTTCTATTTCTATTTCTATTTCTATTTCTATTTCTATTTCTATTTCTATTTCTATTTCTATTTCTATTTCTATTTCTATTTCTATTTCTATTTCTATTTCTATTCTATAGTTTTAGAGAAAACCTCAAATCTCATCTAATTTGGTCGCAGCATAATTTAAAAAAACTTGTTACTAATTTTGGCTCACCTTACACTAAATCTAGTTTGATGAAATTATAATGAGACCACCAACGAGTCATAACTATAGATTGCAAAATAGTTTATAGACATCGCGTAAGCTAAACCAGATTAATAATTGAACACACATATAAAAAGAATACAGACGGGTCGCATTGAGAACTGTTCCCCCCTTTTTTAACTATTTTCAGGTCAGTTAAAAATGAACATATATCAAAGTTTAATCGATTTTCTCATTTGTCCCTTATATTTTCTGTTTTTATCGAAGTAATTTGTATTATCGTTGTAAACTTAACTATAGGTACCTAGCTTAATCATGGAATATTAAAAATGTTAAATCCGCCTCCGACGGCTTAGAAAACTTCGGCAGGCGGTTTTCCGCATGCTGCACAATGCATCTGGTGCTTAAACGCTCACAAATAGGAAAAGTTGGTAAACCTGTAGGATTTAATAAATTAAATTTAAATTATCGAGCGAGGCTTGGGAACAAGACAACTGTAATATTCTGTGAAATAATTAAAACCGAATTCTCTTGACATAATATTCAATAAGCGTCAATCAGAAGCTATTTTGTTAACTGAAAATCGTTTTCAGGTGGAGGGTCAGCGTTACTGCCTTTGCCAATACCTCCAATCACATTGGATGAAAAACTTGATGTCATCAAGAAATTGGCCAGGAGAGGTAAGTTCGGTATCTATTTAGATTTTTTTTTACGTCTTATTATATTATCGCCCTGGTGGAGTTTAGCGCCGTCATTCCACTGCTTTACAAAGATACACGTACACACAGACAACTATTCCCTGCGACAATGCAAATTACCGCATAGTCGGAGAGCAACCAATCTGTAGGAAGCATTTTAAAAGTAGTCTATACAACTCGCGAACACCCACCTAAAAAACAGATGATATTATGTAAAATGACCTTCTAGATTTGATTTTTGAGTTCGCCCGTTAATTTGAGATTGAAAAATCGGTCAATTCGCAAATTTTTTGAAAAATTTTAAAATTATGTGTTAATTTTTGTTTTGCACGTATCGTATCTTTTTTATTTTAATTCCGATTTATTCTTGGACAGGCTGACGGCAAAGAATATAGTGTAACTAATAATATAGTGCCTAACTTTTTTATTTTTAAAGAGGGAGTTATAGTATAAACGAGAAAAATGTTCCATATACTTTAAACAAACTTTTTTACACAGAGATTTTTTTGAAATTCGGCTCATGTAACGAGATGACGCTGTTAATGCGGCCGCGCAACTCGTCCGCATTAATTTAAAGCATAACTTCTGTTAACGTCGCCCATCTGTGGTGTCGTTTAAGCGATCAAGTGAGTCTACGGATTATTTAGTTTCTATTTGCAATTAAATATTATAAAATTATGTAGATAATCTCGAAACATACACATTAAAAAATATGTTTTCATTAATTATAACAGCAAGTGCGTACTAAAGATTACATTTTCCTTCGCATAAACAACTTATGTTACATTGCACGTTTGCTTTGCTACACTTGCAGCTTGTAGAGTTATATAATTTACATTTACAAAATGGAGTTAACTCAATAAAATTGGGTTTTCGGCTTTTTGAAATCATCTTTGGAAATAAGATTTCCTCCTTTAGGTACCATCCAAAATCTAAAACATTTGGAATTCTGGGCTTAATTTGGTAGGCTGTCTTGTAAATAGCACATTGCAGAAATGCCCTTTTTACTTGTATTCTCTGTACTAGGATTTACAATTTCTGATTTTCTTTTATAAGAAGTTCGGGTATACGATTTCTACATTGTGCATGGTAAACTATTTAGTGATAAAAATAAATTTTTCTGTTCTAAATATTGTTTTAGAGTCACAGAAATGTCATCGGATTTTGCATTTGATCGGTACATTTCTAAAACCGTAAATATCGCTCGCAGATAAAAAATTTTCATACCATTGCGTTAGTGAACGAATTCTGAACAACTTTCAAAATGTCCGTCTGTCTGTCCGTCCGTCACGTTTCTTGTAAGCATGATAACTCAAGAAAGAAAATTCCGATTGTACTGAAATTTGGACAGTAAATTAGTGTTAGCTAGAGAAAGAACCCTATTTGAACAAAATCGATCGGTAAATAAAAATGTTATTAATGATTTAAATTTGAATGTTTTTTTTAATTCTTATGTTTTTGTAATTGAATAGAAATCTGGTGAAATGATATTTCATTTTAATATCTAAATATTTATATATTTTACAAATATACATTTCATAATGTAATATACAACCGTGAAAATATGATTTCAGCTCGTCTTATAATGTAAAAATTTACATTCTTTTACGTGTAAGGTGGTGGTGTAGTTCTTTTGACTCGGAATAAAAGGGTCCCGGGTTCGAAACTCAAATGGGGTTTGGTATAGTTTTTTTACCAAGTCTTTTACCAGCTAAGATCGTACTATAAAATTAAAAATGTCTAAAAGTAACAGTATTTACAAAAAACTGCAAAAGTATCCTATTGAATGTATAACAATTATATAAAAATCCAGTGAACAGGCGAAGAGTACGTTTTTAGCTTGTTTCCTTTGATTTCCTATCCGAGTAATTATAATTTATTATGCCAAACTATGTGTTTATAACGCACTAAAAATAAGGACTGAGACAAAAAGCACTTTCAATTGAACATAAATGGACACTGGAAAATAATAATCACCCGGCACGTGCCTGCGTTTAGCAACATTCAAAGAATATTTCGATAAGGGAGCAAAATTTCAAAAAAAAAAACTTCTTATAAAAGATTTTATTTAGTTCATTCGGAACATTTTCTTCGGTTATAGTAGGCACCTAACTTTAAAAATAAAAAAGATACCTCGATCGGACATTTTACTCTGCAAATTTTAAAGATTTTGCGTCAAAGAAAAGTTGTTATTTTTTTTGCCAACTAATTATTTTTTAGGTAAAGTTTTTTTACTTTCAACATATCAAAGAATAGTTAGAGAATATTATGTAAAAAAATTAAAAAATTCTGAAGTAAAATAAAAAATATATGACGTGTTATATGAAAAACAAAAAATAAATTGACAATTTGGTCATTTTGGCAATCTCAAATCAATGGGCGAATTCAAAAATCAAGTTTAGCAGGTTATTTTACATCAGATTACCTATTACTTCCACGTCCAGTGGAAGTATAGTAACGACAAAAAAAATTTTAAAAATTTTTATTGTCCAAATAGGCTTAAAATGTCATGAAACGTCGAGATTTTAAGTTTGAGCGGAAAAAAATTTCTGTCTGTCTGTCGGTCTGTCTGTAACTTTTTTTTGTGCGCACGTTTACTCTGGAACCGTTTAAGATATTGACTTGAAATTTGGTACACATATATACTTTAACGAGTTCTAGAACTAGATTATATTTGGGGTAAATGGGTAAATTAAGCAGGTAAGAGTCCATGAAATTAGTATATAGTATATACAAGAGAAGCTAAGGTCTCAAAAAAATGTTTGGCATTAGCCACCCCCATTACCACCGCCCCCACCTCCTTATTAAAGGGGATGAAAAAAAAATTGTGATTTAGTGTATGTACAGGAACCAGAAACCTCAAAATATTTTTTACTTCATCCACCCCCCACTACCACCCCCCTATCACCACCCCCACCCCACTACCGATGTGGGGTATCGTTTTATGGGTTTTTGGGGTAGAGGATTTCAAATATTATATTATTAAAGTTCCATAAACAATTATTTTCACATACAAAGTTTTTTCGTTGTGAGTGACTTTTATAGAGAATCTGGATGTGGAAGTAGTGATTCCTTGGGCAGCGGTTTTTTTTAGGTGGGTGTTCGCGAGTTGTATAGAGGGTGTCGAATTCAGAGGGTCTGGTCTTCCACTAGCAGCAGAGATAGCAAAGGTACACCGACAATAAATTCATTTAGTTTTTAGTTTATCATAAATTAATAAAAAAAATTATATTGCAAAAAAACGCAGACACAGATTTCAGCCGACTGCATTTATATCAATGTTATATTGACAAACAATATTTAAAACAAGTAGCTGACACAATAAAATCATATAGGAGCTTTTTTTATTGCATTTTTAATTAACTGTTACTTAAAAAAAATTAGCAACGCCGCAATGACTGAAATGGTTTTTCCGGCTTTTTAGTATGACGTCTTTACACTTTTCAACTTCAGTCATACAATAAAATCATATAAAAATTTCTGCCACCATCTCCATCTCCTTAGCTATTATGTGATTTTTGTGATTTTCCGATCTTTCTTTCTTTATTTCAATCTTAAATCTTATAGCTGTATCAAATTTTAAGTTTCCACATAACTATTACAATTTTTCACCCCTAGGGGGTGTGTCAGGGGTGATATTTTAGAATGTTTCATTTTTCCCTTTATCAAGACCCCAAAGTCTATACCTGTGTTAAATTTCAAGTATCTACGTCGCGTCATCTGGGCGTAGCCAAGATTTTTGGACAGACAAAGCTAACATAAAATTTAATTTCTTATCATAGGTAGTATAAATTATCTAATACACATGAGTTAATCATAGCATGTGGAGTATATATTAATAAATATTGCAAGACGAGTATAAATTCTTAGCATGTCTTTTTCATAATTTAAAACAGTCTCTTGAAATAGTGTACCTGCCACAGCCAAAACGTATGTGTACCAATAAACCAAATTTAAAATACAACAAACATAAATATAAAGAACTTATTAAGATAATTCGCGCTTAAAAAATGTTGAGACTCGGTAATTTATTGTTATGAATTACTTGCTAAGAAAGTTTATTTCAGTTCAAACAGGCATGCACGATTCATAAATAATAACAAATTGTAGGTTAGATTTTCCAAAATAAAAACCTACATGTGTACAGAAAGCATTATTTTATATTATATCTACACACTTACCTTCAAAGTTCGACCCGAATTGATGCGCTCTCACATAATTTAAAAGTTTTTAAATATTATGTACCAAAGGAAAACGGATGTCAACAGTTGCAGAATATAACACTATCGAATCACAATCACAAAACTGAACATGGCGCCCAAAACAAAAGACGATCGGCAGTGTTTCTGTCTTAGCTTATACCATGGGTATCTGAGATCAAAGTAAAACAGAATATCGCTGTAATTCTGTGCTACCTATTAGATTTTAAGCAAATGTTTCTAATATATTTTTTTACTATTTTCCCATATACGCTTTTATATGATTTAGATATTGGTACCTATGCAGTTATATGATTATTATTCATATAATATGGATATAAAGAAATTTGAGGGTAATATTATGTTGAGACATTAATTTTAGTGATTTTTTAGTGAAATAGTCAACATACGGTTATTTGTCAATTTGAGGTCGCTTGAATACACCGTATGCGAAGATGCATTTTTTTCAAATAGGTACGTCAAAGCAATTCAAAATGACGCCAATTTTCGTACTTTTTCTAAAAACCGCTCACTGTTCGAGAAATATGCTAGATACGGAAAAAATATAAAACAGCACATTTGTGGAGCATAACAAATACATTAAAAATTCGCTTAAACAAAACAATTGTACCACTCATAGGCGTGCGCGCTAAGGGGGACAAAATTACATTGATTTAATTAACTGTATAATTAGGTACTCGTTTGTTTTGTTAAACCTTTACATTCTGACATGTGTTACAGAATTTACATTTGCATCACTAATTAGAAATATATATCAGTGACGATTTCAAAAATAATATTTTGTGAATTTGATGCAATTTTGCCAAAACTTTTGCATGGAGGAAATTATTAAGGTATGGAAAAGATTACAAGAGAGCAAAGAAAGTCATAAAAAATGCACAAAAGTATACTCATAGGCGTGCTGCAAGGAAGGCAAAGTAAAATGTGTTCAACCTTTGCGATAATTCCTACACTTACTTAGTTGAAACTGTTGGCTTTAGCGTTCTACGGAAATACGTCAAAGTAATTTAATTAATATTATATTCAGTAGCACTCGTTTAATTACTTCCACATCCAGTGGAAGTATAGTAACGACAAAAAAAATTTGAAAATTTTTATGTCATGAAACGTCGACATTTTAAGTTTGATCATAAAAAAATTCTGTCTGCCTGTTTATCAGTCTGTTGGTCTGTAACTTTTTTGTGCGCACAATTACTCTACGCGCACGATTACTTTAATTTGGTACACATATGTATTTTAACGAGAACTGGAACTAGACTATATTTTCGTCTTATTCCGTTGAAGAATTGGGGGGTAAATTGTGGTAAATAAGTAAATCAAGCAAGAAAGAACCCATAAAATTGGTATTTAGTATATATAAGAGAAGCTAAGATCTCAAAACATTTTTTAGAAGAGAAGCTCAGATTTTTACAATTAATTATTTTCTATTTATTTGCTTTTATCATGATTAGAGAATATTATTTAGGTATTATGCAAATCACAACTTTTCATTCATCACACTTTTTATTTATTATGAAAATACCTACTTTCTGTATATTGTTGCCCTAATCTGGGCACGCTAATATACTAGTCAGGTAAATACTTTAAAACACTCATTATTGGAGAATCAATCAAAACAACTACTCTTCTAGCTAATACTGACGAAGTATTCAATTACATGATAGGATTCTTAGCATTTTAAAGAAAAAAAAATATATTGAAAATACTTAAATCATTTATTCAAATTTAATCATTCACACTTTTTTATTTAATATGAAATTATCTACTTTCTGTATATTGGTGCCTTAATCGGGTCACGCTAATATACTACTTAGGAAAACACTTTAAAACACTCATTATTGGAAAACCAATCAAAACAACTACTCTTCTAGCTAATACTGACGAAGTATTGAATTACATGATAGGATTCCTGGCATTTTAAGGGAAAAAAATATATTGAAAATAGTTAAATTATTTATTGAAATTCAGTCATTCACAACAATGATTGAACCATACATTCATTTCAACTCTAGAAAAGTTGTACAAGTTTTTTCGAACTCGTTAGTTCTCATCAGTAGAGTATAGAAACAATCATTAATTATTTACAAGCCTATTCTTGATTTATTTTTACAATTAATTATTTTCTATTTATTTGCTTTTATCATGATTAGAGAATATTATTTAGGTATTATGCAAATCACAACTTACACACTTTTTATTTATTATGAAAATACCTACTTTCTGTATATTGTTGCCTTAATCTGGGCACGCTAATATACTAGTCAGGTAAATACTTTAAAACACTCATTATTGGAGAATCAATCAAAACAACTACTCTTCTAGCTAATACTGACGAAGTATGTAAGTTGTGATTTGCATAATACCTAAATAATATTCTCTAATCATGATAAAAGCAAATAAATAGAAAATAATTAATTGTAAAAATAAATCAAGAATAGGCTTGTAAATAATTAATGATTGTTTCTATACTCTACTGATGAGAACTAACGAGTTCGAAAAAACTTGTACAACTTTTCTAGAGTTGAAATGAATGTATGGTTCAATAATTGTTGTGAATGACTAAATTTCAATAAATAATTTAACTATTTTCAATATATTTTTTTCCCTTAAAATGCCAGGAATCCTATCATGTAATTCAATACTTCGTCAGTATTAGCTAGAAGAGTAGTTGTTTTGATTGGTTTTCCAATAATGAGTGTTTTAAAGTGTTTTCCTAAGTAGTATATTAGCGTGACCCGATTAAGGCACCAATATACAGAAAGTAGATAATTTCATATTAAATAAAAAAGTGTGAATGATTAAATTTGAATAAATGATTTAAGTATTTTCAATAAATTTTTTTTTCTTTAAAATGCTAAGAATCTTATCATGTAATTCAATACTTCGTCAGTATTAGCTAGAAGAGTAGTTGTTTTGATTGATTCTCCAATAATGAGTGTTTTAAAGTATTTACCTGACTAGTATATTAGCGTGCCCAGATTAGGGCAACGATATACAGAAAGTAGGTATTTTCATAATAAATAAAAAGTGTGTAAGTTGTGATTTGCATAATACCTAAATAATATTCTCTAAGAAGCTAAGATCTCAAAACATTTTTTAGAATTGGCCATCCCCATAACCAATCCCCACCCCATTATTAAAATAAAATTTTTATTGTACAAGAACCAAAGGTCTCAAATTGTTTTTTACTTTATCCACCCCCTACTACCGATGTGGCATATTGTTTTATGGGCTTTTGGCGTAAACAATTACCATCAACCTGTAAAAAATTATATTTTTAGATTTGTAAGAACCTAAGCAGTTTGTGTTTTTAAAACTTAGCAGGCGTGGAAAACAAAAAATGTTAGTAGAAAAATGGCTGTCACTGGCACTGTTTAACTTGCATCTTAGTTCTTTGATAAACAATGATCGGAATTTGGGTTTAATTCCAGTGGCGCACATAGGCATATAAGATTTGAAATAAAAAAATTAAATGAATGTTTGCTTTTTCTTACAAAATAAATCAAAATTAAATGTAATACGAACCTACCTTATGTGTTTCCCATTTATTTTGGCACAATAGATTACATGTATACATATGTACAACTAAAAATGCATGCATATTTTAATAAATACTTGTAACGACGCACCTGAAATTAAACCCAAAATTCCGATCACTGTTGATAAACGACTAAAACAACTTAATTATTACGTATTATTATAATATGGCTCTTTACTCTCACTATTTCGCACTTAAACAAGTTGGCCGTGGCTTCGAGTTCCGGAATTGATAGAACATGTTTCTAATGCCTTTTTGCAAAATCTACATATTAAAAAAACATTAAAATCGGTTCATAAATAAAAATTTTACCTGTGTGGCTAGTCCTTAAGTGGGACACACTGTATAAGTTTTAAGGACTGACGTATTCTACATTTTGTTATACTCATTTTCATTTTAAATACGGGGATTATTATTACTAGTTTATGATATAAGGTATAGTCATTTTAAAATGATAAGGAAATTGTTAAACTAAATTGATTACATTTAGTTTATTTACAGATATTGTATAATGATTTTTGTTGCAGGTGCCAATATCCGTGAGCTGAACTGTCTAAGGAAACAAATTTCTATATTGAAAGGCGGCGGTCTGGCGGAGGCGGCATACCCTTGCAAAATAATTTCTCTAGTGCTATCGGATATTGTAGGAGACCCATTAGATTTTATAGCTAGTGGTCCAACAATACCAAACAGTGACTCGGTCCAGAGTGCGGCGGAGATTTTAAAGAAATACCATTTATATGAGGACATTCCAGATTCAATAAAATGTGTCCTACAAAGGGAAAATCAATTTCTCAAGACTGTCACGCCAGTTTTAAATGGGGAATACGAACATGTTAAAAACTGTGTAATAGGTAAAAAGAATTCCAAGTCGTATCGAAAATACAAAGGAACGTTATTCCTATTGTGTGTGGGCAGGAAAAGAGATACAAATAAGGAAACAAGCACATTTTTATTATATGTTGGGATGCGGACTTCTTTATAGTTGCATACACAGCATTTAAATTACTTGACCCTATTTCATGAGGGGATGGATCATTCTAATTGTTCGGGTGTCACATGATATTTTTATATCCTCCAAAATTACGTAATACCGGGAAAATTTGATATTTTCCAGTTTTAGTAGCTGGTAGATAGGAGACTTGAATAATTCATTTAATATGGATAATTTTTTGAAAAAGTAATGGGGCTCATTATTCACGGCCACAGCTGTGGGTAATAATTCACAACTCAATGGGCTAGAATCTATCACAAGAGTTCATATTCATTACTGTTTTTGAGGAGCAATCACTCTATTGTGCTATATTCAACACTTATTGGCAAAAACCCATTTTATCACCTTTAATCCTTTTTTATGGAATAAATAGGAGAAAAGCACCAAATTTGGTATGAAGGTACCTTAGGGAACACTAATAAATGTTAGCCTAGGAGCTCTTTGGAATTTCTAAAAATTTTCATGTACAGTACTAAAATCAACATGGCCGACAAATACGACAGAATATCACATGTGAGAATTTCTTTTAGACTCACCACTACTCCAAAAACCATAAAACGTGGGATTCCTTTGCACTCTTTAAGAGACCAAAGCACAAAGCAACATCTCAGCAGGAGAAGAAGTTGAAAGTGTTTCAAAACAGCATGGAACTATTTAGTCAACTATATATATCTATGCAGAACTGGGAATCTGATTTAAATGATTTTTTTGCGCATGAGATATAGTCATTTTCTTCTTCCATTTCGTACTTTGGTAAGCTTCATTTACCCACCAACAAGGCTGGAATAGTGCAATGTCTTGAGCAGCTAGGCCAACCAGAGCCCCCTTCAACCTATGACTCCAAATTTGACGGTGCTGTCATCGTCCACTACTAGTGTCGACACCTTCAATCAGTATGCTAGTAAGATATTTCTAACTTACCTTCATAAGCAGCTGGAGAATGTCTAAAGGTTAGATGTTGTTTGGGACACCTACATTCCAGACAATTTAAAGAAGAAAGGAGAGGTGAGGGTATTAGAAGAAAAGTATCTGACAATACCAAACCGCCACGAAATTGGATGAACTGTCTCCGTAAGTCAATGAACAAGAAGGAATTGTTCAACTTTTTAACCGGTTCCAACTCACCCATGGAAAATTGCAATCATGAAGAGGCAGGCACGAGGGTTCTGGTTCATGTACTCCGTTCACTACAGCAAGGAGCGTACTGTAGACACCAGTGGCGGCTCGTGATATTTTCTGCAGAGGAGGCTTGATATTTTGAAAGACAATTAACTTGCAATAGGATTACAATTTGTACATTTCCCCACCACCCTCGAGGTAGTACAACGGCGCGTTACATTTTTTTGTCGTGGGTTGTTCGCCAGGATACCGATTCACGACTTGAGAGAATAAAAGAATAAAAAGAAAAGGAAATAGAAAATATAATGAGACGAAAAAATCATTCTCATGAAATTTCCGTTCCTACGCCTCGAGTATCGGTATCCAAAGGAGCCCTACTATCCCACTTATAATTAAGTTATAACTTTTAATAAAAATCAAAATAGTTTTGGAAAAAAAATTAAAGTATTTTCCGACAAACAAAAATTGTATTCATTATCACTGCCAGAGTGTAAAATTATAACTTTTAATAAAAACTAAAATAGCTTTGAGAAAGAAGTTATATAAAAAAATATAACCGCGGAAGAATTAAAAAATATTTCCTAAAAAATAAATAACGCAAATAAATATTTTTTCTAAAATAACAACTATATTAATCTTTGGTGTAAATCCTAAATATTTTTTATAAATGAGTGGTAACCTGCGATTTTCGGAACTAGCAAAATGGTTGATTACTTCATCATAAAATGAATCGTGTTTCTTCAATTCTGACAAAAAATGTTTTTCTATTGAAATAAGCGATACATTTGAGAGGCGGTCTTGACTTATTTTGTTTCTAGTAAATGTTTTTATGCGTTTAAGTGCTGAAAATGATCGTTCTACAGAAGCTGAGGTTACTGGAATTGTTGACACTAATGATAAAAGTTTGTACAGTTCGGGTAGACAGCTTTTTAAATTATTATTATATATATAAGTAAGCATTTCTTGAGATGATTTTCGATTTGCTAAAAGTTGCTGGTCAGAATACAACACGCATAGTTCATTTTTTAACGAAATACGGTAAAAAAGGATAATGGTCCATTAATTTCTCCATTAGACTGGTAGGGAATGATTTAGAAAACGCTGTAAAATTATTAGGATTTACTAAATCGTAACATTGCAAAGTATTTAAATCAGAAAATCTAATTTCAATTTGGATTATAATGGTGTCTAAAATTTCTATAAAAATTTGTTTGTAATGTATATCTGTCCTGTCAAAGTTATATGTTGTCTTTCTTTTTTAAATTGTGGCCCTGGCTCATCATCTACGTTTTCAGTATTTTCTAAAAAAATATTGTATAAAGTATTGAAATGTATTTCGTTATTGCGAAATTCTTTTAATTTGGATATAAGTGACTTAAGTCTATTTTTAGAATATGTTATATCAGTTAGTTTAT
Source organism: Rutpela maculata (assembly GCA_936432065.2). Taxonomy (NCBI): domain Eukaryota; kingdom Metazoa; phylum Arthropoda; class Insecta; order Coleoptera; family Cerambycidae; genus Rutpela; species Rutpela maculata. The sequence continues at coordinate 7,764,156 of OW386288.2, read as the reverse complement.
TCTGTAAAATTTGGAAAACAACATCAGTTTGCTCAAAAATCATGTTAAAAGCTTTTAGAAAAAATATGAAATTTTTATCCAACAATAACGATTTTAATCCGTAAGCTGCTCTTAAAGTCTGAGCGTCATTTAAAAAATCTTCACTTTCCAAAATAAAATTAAAAACGTCAATAAGTTCTTTCCTGTATTTGTCAACAGTGAAAACAACTCTAGATGAAAAATTCCAACGAGTGGGAGCGTTTGTCGGAATTCTATGTTTCATATTAATTGTATTTAAAACATCAGTTCTTTTGGTAGATTTTGAAAAAAATGACGAAAAACCAGTAATATTTGAAAAAAATATTCTAACTTCTTTAATTCCGTTACATGCTTTACTCAGAACTAAATTTAATTCTTGTGCATAACAGTGAATGAAGTAAGCTTGAGGAGCAATATCTTTTATTTTTGTTTGGAGTCCATTAAGATGCCCTGACATAACTGCAGCGCCGTCATAGGTTTGTGCTATTAATTTATTTTTCAAATCAAATTTACCAAATTCGTCGATTAATAATTTAAATAAACTCTCCGCGTTTCTTCCACTACTCACATCAAGAAAACCAACAAACCTTTCAATAACTTCGCCGTGCATTACATATCTAAAAATTACGGAAAGTTGAGATTTACAGGTAATGTCCGTCGTTTCGTCAATTTGCCACGAGAAAAATTCGCAATTATATAGTTCTTCATAAATTTTGCCTTTAATAATCGAGCTAACACTCTCAATTAGATCATTTTGAATTGATTTAGATGTTCCGGAAAAAATAGTGGCGTTATTCAAAAAGTTCTCTAATTTTGGATCATACATTTTTAAAAAATCTATTAGCTCTTTGAAATTTCCTTTATTGCACGAATCGCGTTTTTCGTCATGCCCTCGGAAAGAATTTTCTTGCGAAGATAAATATATAACGGCATCAATTAATCTCTTTAATATTTCCCTATTTTCACGGACCTTTTCATTAAAATTTTCTATTTCTCTCTTATGTGCAGATTCCAAATAATTTACAATATTTTGTTTACCAAATATTTCGAATTTAACGCAAGATGAAATGTGCTCCTGGGATTTTTCGTGCTTTTGTAAACCTCGCGACAAATTTTTCAAATTATTAAACCCGGTCCTGCCCCAAATTGAGGATTGATCATTAGTGAATAATAAACATCTCCAACAATATAATTTGTTTCTAACTGTTGATGCCGTTAACCACTCGATTTTTTTATAATTGTTATCACAAAACCCTCTGTTTTGTTTTCCACTTTTAAAAACTAACGAAGGCATTGCTGGTGTAGGCCTAGCAATTCTTTTAATTCTTACCTTTTCGTCGTAAGTAAGAGTAGAAAATCCATTTAATAACAAATAATCCACCACGTCTGGACAAGAGATGTTGTTGGGAATATTTTCACCTAGAGCACTCATTTCTAGCCCGCCTATCAAATGTTTTATGTATTTTAATGTCAAGTTGATCTTAACCGGCTAAACGACAAATTACCACTGACAGTTCGTTTTCCTGTGAATCACCTGAACCAAATAAAATCGAGTACAACAAATATCAAAGGGACCGCTGCGAGTGAAAGTACTTGTCTTCTCTATACTGTGCCTGAACTCCTGAACTGCACATGCGCTATAAAGAACTGAGGACTGAGGCTAGCGGCCTAGCTTGTCTTATTTGAAGTGTTGCTAGACAACGCAGAAGTAATGCAAGGTCATTTATGTTAAAACTAAATGCCTTGAAGTTGGAAGCTATTTCGTATAAGCCTCAAGCGAAGCGCTCTGTTCATTCAATGAAAGACCGGGTCGCCCGGGAAATATGCATACAAAGACAATCCGGACTGTGACGTTATAGGTATGTTTGTGGAAAGGAAATGCAGAACTTTTTTATACACTGAAAATTAATTAATGAACTAAACAATAAACAATATTGAAAATTGAGATATACCTAAGTAGAAATTTCTACAAGTAAAAGATATTAATTTGGAAGATTGCAAGATATGTTGCTTCTTCCAAAGGGAGGCTCAGCCTCCCCTGCCTCCCCTGACGAGCCGCCACTGGTAGACACAGATGTGATTATCATCCTTGCTCGTACATTTTATGATCTTTGAAAAACAAATAATTAAAGACAGTAAAAATTTTAATTGAATCTCAGTAAAATGCATTAATTAAATAATAAAATCCTTTATCTTTGTAATTCATTATCCCCCCGTAAATTCGCCCTTGTCTTTGGCATAGGCAAGCATTACAGGTTTCACCACATCAACGCCATGTGTGCAAGCCTGTGGGAGCAAAATCACGAGCACTACCTGTGTTTCACTCATTCTCTAGTTGTGACCCAACCTCCGCCTTCAAATGTAGGAGTAAGAAGTCCATTTGGAACATAGCAAGCATTTTAAGACGTCACTGGTACAAGTTGAAACAACTGACTGTTGTCCTATATGATAAAACCACTCCTTTTAGCAGCCTCAACCAGATAAGAAAGGAGCTCTTCTGTCAGAAGAATCGAGCGATGACAAATTCTACCGACTGAGGATGCGCTTCTTCAACACATCCGAAGGGCAGTTTATCAAGCAGGTATTGGACGACCAGCAGACAAACACAGCAAGTGATTCCTTCTCCACAGGATTTTGCTTGGAATAAGGTTTCAGAGTCATATTTACCAGTCTGGATGACATTTCTAGAGGTTTCCCGATCATGCAGGGAATTGATTAAATGTTCCTGTAAAGGAGACTGCAAAAACTGCAAATGTGGGAAAGCCAATCTGGGCTGCTCACCACTTTGCAAGTGAAAGTGTAATTTATTTATAAGTGTTGCATACTGAATTTCATTGAATGAATAACTATAAATATTTTTTTGTTATTGGGAACTCTTATTGGCGTTATATTTAGACTTATATATTACTGTAATAAATGATATGGATATATTTTATTGTGTTTTATTTAATATGTAGACTACCCTAAGTTAGATGTCTAGTGTACTTAGTTGGCTTAAAGTTGTAATTCAAAATTAACTGTATAATAGATTGTTAAGTGATATTTTGTCGTATTTGTCGGCCATTTTGGATTTCAATGCTGTACATGAAAATTTTTAGAAATTCCAGAGAGCTCCTAGGCTTAGTATACTCTAAGGTACCTTCATACCAAATCCTCTAGGTAATGGTAATCTTGAAATATTGCTCTAAGCCACCTCAATAATACATGCAAACTTAGTTTTGAAACTATTTTTATACAGGTGTATGCGTGAATTTTCTAAAAATTAAAAGCTTCTCATTTGGTAGAATTTTCCGTTGTTTAAATTTGATCTGATTAGTATTTTTCACATTCTTAGTATTTTTGGAAATATTGGCAAAAAACCTCGTTTTTTTTTTAAAAATATTTTTTTGTGGAAAAAGCGGGAGCCCTATCCATGAAACCCTTTCTTAGTTCGTTTGTTAAATAGTCCAGTCAGTATATATAAAATCACTATGTAGCGGTCGACAATCACCTGTCTTCAGCGTGCTTTTGGTGCTTGGTAGCGGGCGTCTTTGGTATTGGTGAATTGTCGGTACGTTGTGCAACCGGGGTTGCCGCCATCTTGACAAAATGGTTAAGAACCGTTTTCTTCAAATATCTCGGTTTTTGTCGAGGATACATAGAAACAAATACTGCATTTTAAAGGGAGTAAAATTTCCCATGTTTTATGCGGCATACATTTTTTTCGTAGGACTGTTAGCTATTTATTCATTGCGAATAAAAATTTGAAATAAGGGCGCTGGTCGTGGTTTTTCTCGTTTTTCTCGGACGGGTAATTCCTACGAGAAAGTTGTTCCACATGAAAATTGTAGAGCAGGAGAAAGCCCACAGCTTCGTTTTTTCAATTTCTATTTGCACCACAGCACCCCGCAAAGTCGGCCAGTATTTTTTTGTGTAGAGGAGGAGGGGAAATCTTCAAAAGACATCCGCCTAGATGTTCTGCGGTAGGGTAGTGTGAGATTTTGACTCACTAAAACTCCTCCCCATCTTCTTACCGACACCGCGGAACCGTTCGCATATTACTTTGCATCGTCGATCTATAGAAGATTATTCGTTCTCTTCGCCGGATTCGTTGTTGATGCCGTCCTGCACACAGATTTTCGGAAATTCTGTAACGTTGTCTTAAAGGACAAAGATAGATTAGGGATTGACGAGTAGTAAAAAGTAGTTCTTTGGGAATAGTAGATTATTCAGTGAGCGTATAATGATGGCTATTACTTGCGAGGGTGATGTGTACATCACGAACCGACGGCGTGTCGTAAATCATCCGAGCGCGTAATAGCCATTATACGCAAGCTGAATACTATAATTTATTCACGACTATCGTATATATTAGCTGCTTCAATAGTTTAAAAGTGAAAAAATAAAGTTCGTTTACAATAAAACGTTGACGTGTTAAACGTCAAACACGAAAATATGTATAAAAACATGGAAAAAGTGGATTCGCCGTTTCTTTATGAAAATTGCTAGTTCCTGGTTGGTCAAATATGCGTTAGAATGAGATTATGTTCATTATACGTTAGGTTGGAATAATGATTATCTTTTTTGTCAATTGTTAAATGTAGAATACAATGATTATACGATACGATTTTTTTTATACATTGAGGCGCTTGATAAACCAATATAAATTGACCATTATTTAAAAGCTTAAGTACTCAGCAATGAAACAAGGTATAGATTTTCTTGGTTCATCGAGCGCATCTATGCATTAAAAGTTAGGAAAAACGTCAAAAATTACAAAAGAACTGCAAACATGCTTACTTTGAAATGCTATTATCACAACTGACTGTTGTTTTTCAAATGTAAAACGTATAGATACAGTGGCGGATCCAGGGGGGGGAGGGGGGGCACAGGGCCACGTGCCCCCCCTGTCGTTTATTTTGGTATTTGTTTTTATTAAATAATAGTGACATATGAAAAACAATATATAGGGCGAGTCAAGACGAAATTACAGGATAAAGTGTCTTTTTTTTATCAATACATTTTTTTAAGCCTCTTTCTAGACTCTATTCATTCCTATATTATTATGGACTATCTCCCAATCACTTGAATGTAATGAATTTTTTTGTTGAAATAATACCATCTGCAGATACATATTGAAAAAATCACCACAGTCACAATTATAGGTTTTAAGAAAAAACTTATGTGAATGCTAGTTACGAGACATATCTAATCAATGTTTTTGAATCATATTTTTTTCCTAAAAATGTATAGGGTGGCTAAAAATTATTTTTCAATTAAGAACTTTTTTAAATTGAATTCTCTCAAGTTTTCGACGATGTGATGTAGAAGTAAAAAACGAACATTTTTTGTAAGTACTTCCCTAAGGCTAATTGCAACAATTTTCGTTTCATCTAGCAATAAGTACAAATTCAAGAATAAACTTAAAAAATAGAGGTTTCTGCAAATAATTCATTTTAAAAAATTATAACAAATGATCTACATGTTGCCCATTTTGATTGACATACATCTCTATGCGCTTTTGAAATGAGGTTTCTACTGTTCCTAAAATTGCCGGTGTGTTAGATCTAAAAGCAGTCATTGTCGTTTCTTTCATATTTTGTACTGTGTCCCCATAAACAGAAATCAATTTTTGTAAGATCTGGGGATCTAGCAGGCCATTTAGTGGGCCCATTTCTTCCAATCCATTGAAGTTGGTAGGTATTATTTAAGTGGTCTCTAACTGCATTTAAGTAATGTGGTGAAGCACCATCTTGCTGAAACCACATCCTATTTCGAATCGTTTCAGGAAGATTCACCAATAATCGTGGCAGATAATTTTCCAGAAAATGAAGATAAATAGCTCCAGTCAATGTACCATCAAAGAAATGTGGCCCTATTACATGTTCTGTCCTCATTTCAAAATTGCAAAAAGACGTGTGTCAATCAAAATAGGCAACACGTGGAGCACTTATTATAATTTTTTCTAATGAATTATTTGAAGAAACCTCCATTTTTTAAGTTTATTCTTGAATTTTGTGCTTATTGTTCGATAAAACGGAAATGGATGCAATTAGTCATAGGGAAATACTTACAAAAAATGTTCGTTTTTCATTTCTATATCACATCGTCGCAAAATATACAGAGGGTGTTCCAATTGAAAAAATTGAGAAAATTCAATTTAAAAAGTTCTTAATTGAAAAATAATTTTTGGCCACCCTGTACATTTTTAGCAAAAAATTAAAAAATGATTAAATAATATTGAATAGATATCTCGTAACTAGTAGTCACTATATGTACTGTACGTGCCCTCCCTGCCGTTTATTTTGGCAAAAAGGCCGAGCATAAGGAAATTTGTTGATTTTTGATTTGTGAGCGGAAACATGATTTTCTTCCACTTGCTCATTACATTAATTTTCATTGCTGAGTAAAAAAATGTGATATTCTCCCCGCTCATCAATTTTTTTAATTCCGAATGAAAGAAAATAGTTGTTTGTTTACTGCGGTGCCCCCCCCCCAGTTAATTTGTTCTGGATCCGCCACTGTATAGAAACATAAAGATCATATGTTCAACTATAAGCTTTTCCTGTTATGGTTTTTGGTTCCAGACCATTTTTTCTGGTCCATCCCCATTTCTCCCGATTGTGAAAGTTTCCAAGCCACGTTTGAAAAAAACGGTTCTTAGTCATTATTTCAAGATGACGGCAAATCCCGGTTGCGTAACGTGCCGGCAATTCACCAATACACTCACCAATGACCCCCCCCCCCTCCCACCCCCAAGCCTCCAAAGCTCGCTGACGTCGGGTGACTGTCGACCTCTTCATACATACTGACTGAAGAAATACTAAAAAATATAGTGAGGAAAATAACGCCTTATACCCCAAAGAAGAAACACGAAGCAGCTACGCACACGTGTTTCGGAATTATTGTTCCTTATCAGCGTAGCGTAGCAACAAAAAGGGCAGGATAGGAACATTATTTTCCTCAATATTTTTTTTTACCCTATTAATTCCTTCCTATTTTATTTGACTCGCCAGGTTGAAATAGGGCAGTCCACATAGGGCTCTATGTGCCGACTGTCGGTGAAGGTCTTAAATAGACCGATCTAGATATGAATGCACAAATAAGAGTACTGTGTACTGTGCTTTCAACCTTCAATTATTGTTCCTATCTGTCCTTTCCAGATCCCTTCTGTTGCTACGCTACGCTGATGAGGAACAATAATTCTGAAACACGTGTCCTTAGCTGCTTCGTGTTTCTTCTTTGGGGTGGTATAAGGCGTTATTTTCCTCACTATTTTTTTGACCCTATTAATTCCTTCCTACTAAAAAAAATGACAAATGAAAATTTTAGCTTGCTTGTTTCTAATGAGAGGTCAAAGCCTCCAGTAACTGGACTAAAATAAAACAACATTTTTCGCAATTGACTAAATCTAGCGTGATCTCCACACAATGACGTGAAAGGTATAAAATATTATTCGAACAATTTAAAAATAAAAAGTGGGTTATAAATTTTACTAACAAAATAACACTCGAGATCAAGCACCATACAAAATAATTGTGTTTTTAATTTAGTATATTCACTATGCAGGCAACAACATAATAGCAGCGGGAGCAGCCAAAGAAGAGGCAGTAAATAACGGATTTCAATCGGTAATTGTTTCAACTGAAATAGATGGTGATGTGAACGAAATTAGCAAAATTTATGCCCGACTGGCACGCAACATGGCTCTTGCAATTAGCGATTCAACTAACAAGGACAATTTGAAAGTTTTTCTCCAAAGTATTGCAATGGATTTGCGTGCTAAGCCAGGCTTTATTGAGGAAGTTCTCGATATGGATTTCGCAAGACAGATTTGTTTAATCTTTGCAGGTAATATCACAAGTAAACTCCCAATTTACTATGCAAAACGGGTCATTCTTCAAGCTGCATAATCTGAAAATCATTACAGAAAGTACTTATTCTTTTATTTATTCTATTCTGGGTCATTGTCACGAAAACGTGCATTTGCAGAAAGTAATTTTAAGAAAAATATATCTATTTATTTTCAAACATTCAGATTAGTGCATGAAAAATGTTAAATAGATATTTTAAGTTTAAGTGGTTGAGCTTAAACTTAACTAGTTTTATTAAAAAAGGCAATCTTTTAAAATACTAGTTAACGCAAGTGAGAAACAAAATATCAAAAGTAAGGTATAATATAATTATATTAATGATTAAATAATAATAGGCTATTGTCTGTCCAAAAAAAAAGAGGGTTGAAAGGAACTAAAACATTAAAGGGTTTTTATTGTTTCTTATGTTCAATTGACCCCAAAATATGAGAAAACCGCGGAGTGTTACCGTTTTTGAGATCGAAGTAAAAAGGTCCGCTTTTCACATTTTTGAGTTTTGCTCGAAAACTATGCATTTTTCCTATAAGCACGTCAATAGAAAAGTTGTAGAGAATTAAATTTCCAATCGAAATGGCACCTTCAGAAGTAATTTTTTTTTTACAAAAATTCGTCCAAAAAACAAAACAAAATAAGCGAAAAAATGGAATTTTTAATTTTTTTTTTATTTTAGCCTGTAACTTTTTTTCGGATACATTTAGGCATAGACATTGCGGCATAAAAAAAAACTGGTGTTTTACCCGTTAAAATGAGATTTTGTAAACATTTTTACTATTAATAATGACCGAGATATAGCGTTTCAAACTTTTTTTTGCTAATTTTACTATATTTTTTTCAAATTTCGTCCTGTAACTTCTTTCTGAGTGAATTTAAGTATAGACATTATTATATTGAAGTGAAAGCTGACTTTACGCCCGTTGAAATGGAGGCTTGTAAAAGTCTCTAAGACAAATAGAAACCTAGATACAGCGTTTCGAAGATTGTTACTTTTATTAATTTTTTCTAATTTTTACGTTCTTTTTTAAATTTCGGCCTATAACTTATTTGTCGAATACTTTGAGTACAGATATTGCTACATTGAATGTACTCGCAGCATTCTTGTTTAAATGGTCTGCAATAGGAAGTTTAACCCATCTTAAAGTATTGTTTTATCTCCTTATTATCCTTATTCATTTTTCGTATTTCCGGCCTCAGAAAATCAGCTTACTAGCACTTTTGCTTAACACATTTCGTGATGATATCTTGTAGACGTAATAAAGACCTATAAGATATTCATGCGCACGAGTACATTTAAGAGTTGCTCTGTGCTGTCATAAGTCATAACATTTAGTGTGTCTAAGCCTTTATAGGCAACAGGTATTTATTTGCAAATGCAACATTGGTAAGGAAATACTGTAAATTCTCTCATCTGGGGTGGGAAAAGTTAAAAAAATGGACTAGTACCAATTTTGACAAATAAACCTCCTGCATCACAAGTTTTGCTGGAAAAAATAGCCTGTAAATGCACCAAAGGATGCAGAGGAAACTGCGGTTGCAGGAAATTGGGAATGAATTGCTCCATTTTTTGCAAAGAATGTATGGGAATAAACTGTGAAAACGCTGATGTACCTGAAATAACGGAAGACGATGTTCACGTAGATGCCAATGAAAAATCGACTTTGATTTTGAAAATATGTTAAATCCAGCATTTGAATAATTTCATAAATAATGTACAATTAGAAACATAAATAATGTATAGACAATAGACTATAACAGTTGAAGTAAAAAATTAAATGTTTAGTCTCTTAATGTAAAAAATACAAATAAAATCTTTAATTGCCCCTAACACAAAAATTAAAAAACAGGAAGAAAAACAAATGTACCAAATAAAAACAAAAACTTTAATGAGTGAGAAGGAAGTAAAAAAGTTGGTGAATTTTAAGAGCTTATCCTCTTATGTATATAAGAACACAAAGAACTAGTTTTTTGTACTTTGCAACTTTTCTATTTGCGTGTTCCAACTTAAGAAATAACGCAAGTGAGGTTAACGCAGGTGAGGTTTCGATTCAAATTTCTCGCTAAAAAGCCAATAATGTACTTGACAAATAACACCATTTTAAAAATACGTATTCTAAGAAATATAAAACAAATGATAACTAAATAAATAATATACTCCATATTTTTTACTAAAATTTCTTGTTAACAAGTTGAGACAGTATGTTTATCGTTTCTATGAATACAATCATTTTGGCGCCAAGCTAGTGAAAACTAGTACTAATTACTCACTCATTTCCAGAGCTAGAGCCTCAACTGGTAAAATAAAATATACAGCCTTACATTTAAGAAAGGTCATCACCACACACTCGATTCTAAGCAGTGAAATCAATGTGTTAACTAAAGTGAGAATACTACTGGAGACACTTAATAAAGTACCATTTTGAAGATAAATTAATTTTTAAAGTACCATATTTTTAAAAATTAAAACTTTTTTTGAGTTTCTCAAGACGTTTCTTCTTTTTTTTTAAATCTATTACTGTAAAAAATATTTTTTGTCAGGTCAAAGTCTAATACATTGGGGTAAGGACAGTCAACATACGCGAAATCTCACATACTGTTATATAAAATAAAAACAGAAATAAAACGATTAATTCGAAGAAAATATTTTATCTATATTAATTCGATTTTACTTCAAATATTACAAACTGAAAACAACTATTTTTTTTTAACTGAACTTTTATGGTGAAGGGACTGCAAAATGCGCGTTTTCGTGACAATGACCCTTCTACTGCATGACACTCATCGAAGAAATTAGTATATTGCCTCGTGCATTTGCAAGACATTTTTCTAATTCCGTAAAGAGAACTTTTTCTTGTCCTGTTAATTATAGCATTTCGAATTATTTTCAAAATGTCCGTCTGTCCGTCCGTCACGTTTCTTGTAAACAGATGACTTAAAAAGAAAAAGTTCGATCGTATTTAGACAGTAACTTACTTAGTGTCAGTACATGAGGAACCCTATTCTTTTTTAATCGGTCATTAAATACAGGGTATTCTTGAAATATATATGTTCATTGTTCATGTTTATGAATATTCATATCTTTCTGACAGATGAAAATATAAGATGCTCAAAAATAACGGCAATATTATTTAAGAGTAATATATCTTATTTCTGTTTACACAATTAATGAAAAATATTGTTTTCGGTATTCAGCAAATCACTTTCAAAGAATCCAGCCATCGTTTCCATGTACTGTTGATACCAATCTGATCACGTTAGTAGTCCAACAAGAAATCTCCTTTACGTGACATCTTATCAACTTCTTTCATACACTTCGAAGTATAGTTCAGTAAATAAGCCGGTAAATGTCGAAAAGTGGTGGAACAGCACCGATTTGAAAAATTTCTTTTTTCACGTGTTCCCTAGACCCCCCAGGAACATTTATCAGCATTCACCTCTGCATTACCTCCGAAGATGAGAAAGTTATGGGGGTTTGAAGTGCCCCAAAAAGTAGCTGTCATGCAAAAGTTTATAAAATTAATATTTCGCCTCGGAAATGCACGTCCTGGAAGTAATAATAATAATAATAATAATAATAATAAAGCATTTATTATTTACCCAAATTCACAAAATTAACAAAAATAAACTATTACATTTACAATAGAGGTAAATAAAAGGCGAGTAGTTCAGTTTACTGTCGAAGCTAGTAAACTGTTCTTCCACTACCGCCTATAAATAACGTCAGAAGTAGAAAAATATAAATACATGTAATGTGGCTTTATATTCATACCTACACAAAACATAATACATAAGAACATTAAAAAAGAAATACATCAAAGCAGAGCGAAAAAGAGGCAGACTAGAGCAGAAGGAGAGAGGAGACTAGGAAATGAGAGGAGAAAAAAAATAAATATAAAGGAAGGAACAAAAAAATAAAAAAAGATAGAGAAGTTACAGGAAAAGATAAGATTTCACTTTACTGATTTCGCATTAAATATTTTTTAAATGTTTTTTTAAAACTTACACATGAAAGGGTGAGTCCGTTATTATTATTATTATTATTATTTATACACGCAGCAATGTTATAAGAGGATGACCTTTTGAATATTTCCTTACGGTGTTGTGGTATGGTGAGAATATCTCTTCGCCTAATATTAATGTGATGAATATAATTTCTAAAAGAGAGCTTGTTGAGGAGGTAAGGTGGTGATCTAAACTTTAAAATTTTATAAAAAAAACAAGCCATGTGAAGTTTGCGGCGAAATAGACTCTAGGGAAAAAAATGGAATTTTCCATGGCACGTATTCCAGTCTCGAATATGGAATTCTTTTTGGACCTCAAAATCATGATCAGCGGCCAAAAAAACCTCCTAGAGCACATTTTCGTGGAGTTAATATTTAAATTTTTTTTGGAAAAATGGAATTTTCCGTGGCACGTATTCCATTCTGGAATATGGAATTCTTAAATTTGGACCTCAAAATCATGATCAGCGACCAAAAGAACATCCTAGAGCACATTTTCGTGGAAAGACGTTATTATTTAAATTTTTCCCGAAAAAAAATGGAATTATTCATGGCACGTATTCCAGTCTGGAATATAGAATTACTCAATTTGTACCTCGGAATCGTGATCAGCGACCTAAGAAACCCCCTAGAGCACGCTTCCGCAGCACAACATTCATATTTAAATTTCCGGTGGCGGCAGTGGCCTGCAGTAGAGGGGCGACGGTGGAATAATAATAATAATGAAACAACTTTATTAGGCAAAGTTTAATACAAATTACAATTCTTGCACTTTTCCTGAACAAAGGTTATTCGTAACAGTTGGCAGTTTTAACCCATTACCTCCCACTGTACTTCTTTGAGTACACCGTGAATTTTTGACATCAATTAAAATATTTCTACAAACTAATGTCTTGGTAGGACTCTGCAATATGTAGGAAGCGCGTAGTTTCAAGTTTTTTTTTTATGGACGGGGCATTTGTAGTAAATGACAACTTAAGAGATTGAGTAAACAAGTTGTGCTAAATCATGTGCTTTCAAGAATTAGTTTTTATAATATGAAAGTTAAAATATTCCATTTGAGGTGGTAAATTAGGTTTTGAGGTATTTTAGTTATTTATAATATTGGGACAACACCATTTTGCATTATTATATATATATATAATATGAGAAAAATGGCAGTGTACCCATTTGAGTACAATGGGAAGATGTGTACAAGTAAATTCGGAATATCTTTTCAGAAGTTGCTTCTACATGGATTCTGAATTCCAGCCAATCGCTTGTAAAAGTTTTTACGGCAAACGTTTCAAAACATTGGGAGAAGCAATGGAAGAAGTTTCTTCTGCAAAGTACGAGCCAGAAATAGTTATTATTCCGCCTGAGGTAAATATACAAACAGATGAGGAAGAATTCGACGATAACGATATGGGTAATTTCAACTTTCCCAGCGAAAAAAATGGACCTTGGTGTTTTTCAGCAAGTATATGAAACGAAAAATAAACTATCGTTTGTACATTGGAAGGACAATAACATTGTCACTATGGTAACAAATCATGACATTATAGAGTCCCTGGGAAAAGTGAAACGGTGATCTTTGGCAGAAAAACAAAAAATTGATGTGCCTCAGCCACAATTGTTTTCAAGTTATAATTCAGCAATGGGTTGGGTTGACCTGCTCGACCAAGCATTAAATAGAGTATGTATTCGCAGAAAGAAATGGTGGTGGCCTTTCTTTACTCATTCGTTAAACGTTGGAATCGTAAATGCATGGAGAGTGCACCTACTGGCTCATAATGATAAAAATGATTTACCTGGATTTATGAGAGATGTTGCTCGTCATTACCTTAAAGCTTTTGGGAAGGCGACCTGCTTCTCTTCCAAGAAGTATCGCGGAAGATGGTGCCGTCAATGTCACTTAGGAGCAAGATGGAGTTCTCTAAAGTGTGACGTCACGTTATGTGTTGAGCTTGATTGTTTTATAGCATTTAATTCAAAGAAAATAAATAATATTCATCTGTATTTTTAAAACAAATGAAAACTTTTTATGACTTTTAAAATTTTGCGTTATTTTCTTATAGATTCTCCCTTTGTACCCTTTTGTGTACACCATTTTTTTTTCAAAAACTTGCAAAAAAATATTTTTTGTAATAATTTTTCTGGTATAACTGCATATAGTCGGGGAGCCCTCCCTAGCTGTACGTGCACCCCCCGCCCGATCCTTGGGGACAATGTTTTTCATAAAGATTGAAGCCTAAGGAACAATTTAAGACATATTCTAAAAAAAAACTGGCTGTGCTTTCAAAATGGCGGCCATATATTAAAAAAAACTGTTGCCAATGTTGTTTTTGTCATTTAACACAAAAACTAAAAAAGATGGACAAAAACTTTCTTCACAAAACAACGTGCATAAAATTTTCTACAATTTTGTATCTATACAATATTTTGATAGGAGTTACCATTTTCCAGATAAATGAGTGCAAAATTAAGAAAACATGGAAATTCATATATCGGTAAATCACTTAGAGGAAATAACTGTGACAATTATTTTAAGGCGTATAATATAACTTTATATTATTAACATAAAAATTAAATAAAATAAACTGAAAAAAATTAATAATAATAATAATATTATAATTTGCAGAGATTTATCTCGAAAACGGTAACAGTGGTATCTGGAAAACGGTAACTCCTATCCAAATATTGTATAGGAACAAAATTGTAGAAAATTTTATGCACTTTGTTTTTTGTACAGAAAGTTTTTCTCCATCTTTTCTAGTTTTTGTGTTAAATGACCAAGAACAATATTTGCATTTTTTTAAACGGACACCATTTTGAAAGTACAGCCAGCTTTTTTATTTTTTAGGACATGTCTTAAATTGTTCCTTAGGCTTTAATCTTTATGAAAAACATTGTCCCCAAGGATCGGGGGGGTGCACGGACAGTTAGGGTGGGCATCCGTAGTGTTACGTTTTGTATTGAATTTTATATTTTATTTTAAGAGATTAATCATTTGTCTCGAAAATGGTAACTCCAATGCAAATATTGTATAGGAACAAAATTGTAGAAAATGTTATGTACTTTATTTTTTGTACGGAAAGTTTTTCTCCATCTTTTTTAGTTTTTGTGTTAAATGACAAAAACCATATCTGCAAATTTTGTTTTTTTTTACGGACGCCATTTTGAAAGTGCAGCCAATTTTTTTTTTTTAGGACATGTCTTAAATTGTTCCTTAGGCTTTCATCTTTATGAAAAACTTTGTCCTAAAGGATCGGGGGGGGGGGGGGCACGGACACTTAGGGTGGGCTCCCGTAGTAATAGGAGTGGCCAACTAAACCAAAAAATTCATAAGAATAAAGAAAAAATATTCGTGGGAGGTAATGGGTTAATCTACTCTATTACACAGCTCTTTGACCGCAAACCTTTTATTGCAATTACACATCCCTATACCTCAGATGACGCTATGCTACTGGTTAAAATTTTCGCGCATGTTCGCCCCGCCCCTGTCATCTTCTCATGATAATACTACTTTACTATTACTATATGAAAAACCGCTCACAGATTATTAAGTTAAAAATTGCTAAAAATGCAAAATATGAAAACTTGCAAAACTTTGAATTGCTGTATCTCGGATATTATTTGGTCTACGGAGTCCGCTCTGGCTCCAATTTGTAGCAAATTTAGTCTACTCATAAAGAGTACAAAATTGTTTTTACCAAAAAGGTAGACCTTTGGGGTCAAAATCGACAAAACTGAAAATAAGTAAAAAATCTCGCAGTTTCTTGGATTTTCGACCAAGACCCGGAGGTCTGCACAAGTCGTAAACTTGGATTTAACATTAATATGTAATCCTATACAACATATTAAAAAACAGAGATGCCCGATTTGATGTCAGGTAACCCCCGCCCCTTTTTTGATGACAAGGTTACTGGATTATTAGGGAACCTTAAAAATATGAAAATTACAAATTTTTCAAAGTGGGCAAATAGAACTCATCAAGTACTAGCCCCGAAAAAAAATTTAAATGGAGCAAAACGTTCCAAAATAACATTCTGTTGAGGTATTGAATAGCACACACTGTATATTTTATATTTCACCTACCATTAGGTGGTTGAGTAGAGTAGCTACTTAGCTAGACTTCGCCACATTTTGATAGAGATAAGTACCGTTACCTACCTACTCACAGACAGACGAACGGACGGGCAGATGTACATTTTGAAAGTTGTTCAGAATTCGGTCAATAATACAGTTATATTTTCTCTACGAGCGATATTTACGGTTTTAGAAATGTTCTGATCAAATGCAATAAACCTACTCTTCGTTTTCTTACTTGCCACAGAATATAATGGGGTTATTACATATATGTAAAAAACTTGAAAATACCTACTAATTTGGACAGTAAAATATACGAGGATAACGTAATAAATAAAATCACTCTGATGTTTGTTAATCATTTATAAATCCACAAAAACTATACTATACCTAGGGCTAATGCGCCGCCTTGAAGGGTGGTGTAACGGGACCAGGGTGGGTCAAAGTTGGTGGTCGAGGACCGTGGTTTGGAGTCCACGCTAAACTGTAGATCCCTAAAGCAAAATGGACCATCCCGGCCTGATTGCCTAGTAAAACAACAGTACTACTACTACTACTACTACTACTACTCATTTTAAATTTTATTTACGGGTGACGTCAATGGTTTAGAGGTAATTTTATTGTTGTTGGATAGCTGCCATGTCAATACCAAATGTAATACTAATATTTTTAACTTCTAGTTTTCCAATTTGCAAATATATATTTTATGAATTTTAGGAAGTGCGAAGAGGCACATATTAGGCCACAACTTTGTTGTTTTTAATGTTAGGGAAAAAATAAAAAATCGTTGGAAAGCTCGATCAATTTTCTTTAAAATTGGTGTCTACAAATATTTTGAAAACATTGATAATTAGCGAGATTCTTGGGGAAATGGAAGAAATTTCACATTTTCATAGAAAATGCATGTGAATCTGAAAAAAAATCATTTTTCCCTGAAATATTTGCTTTGAAGGGCCGAGATTAATAGAGCGTCTAGAGGTAATACATGATATTAATAGTACGTTGTAATTGAGATCAATTTCAGTTAATTACCGATTAATTACGGTGACAAAATGGCGATATTTTACCGAAAAACAAGTTCTCACTTCCGCCCCTTCTATTTCCCTCATTTTTGTCACAGGAAAAAAAAGAGAAAACATTTTTAGCGGTTTTAACATTTATTCGTCACAGTAGTTTTTTGGCTTAGGAGCCAAGGTTAAGGAGTTACCAATGAATGTGCGATTTTTGCCGGACACATTTCAGTAAATATCTCCGAAACGAAAAAAAAAAAAAATCGAAATTCTGATGGAAGAAAAAAATTTGTAATGAAACGAACTCGTTTTACGATATTTTTTATTTTGGGCTAGCTCTTACCGTTTCAGAGATATCGGCGAAAAATAGTTAAAAACTTCGGAACCGAAAATAGCGCAAAACGTTCATATTTTTGGAAAAACACCGTACGATGTCGCAACGCAAAGAGGAAGAGTTCTAGTTGATCCGCATCGTAAATTGCACAAGGCAAATCGAAAATTCGGCTCGGCATGAACTAATCAAAAGCGGCATTTTTTGACATTTAGCGAAAACGGCAAAACAAAATATCAGTCACACATGTCAATATGTAATGGTGAAGTTTGTATTTCATGGCTGTCATACAAAGGACCCCGGAACAAAACCCATGAAAATGTTGATTCTGTGGAATCGGCTGAAATGTTGGTATTTTGTAGTTCAAGTCATGTTGATCAAAAGTTCTATCACATCGAGCCAATCCTATGGACAGTTTTTGAGATACAGCTTGTCAAAGTTAGGTAATTTGCGTCATTTTAGACATTCAAGAACTTTTTACTCCTAAACTGTTAACTTTAGCAAAAAATTGCAAGGGTCGAAATATTTTTGTTCAAGTCCAATAAAGCTCAAGAATTTTTTTCAGGTGCTGTGTTTCCAGCATCATGTATCGTTCGAAGAAGAATCATTGATGGATATTTTATGTGATTTTCATACCGTGCGTGCCCCATAATACGCTTGTGTTTTCAGCGGTTCCGTATCAAACTCATTAGAACGATTTTTCTCACAAACGATCCTACGATCAAAATGAAGAGGACATTATTTGTGTATTTTTAATTAGTGAATAATATTCTTGTACCAAAGTGAAAAAAAAAATAAAATAAAAGACATAAGAAATTAATGCAAAATATGGACAGCTCCCCACTTACGGTAAAAAATATTTTTAAAAAATAATGTAAAAATAAGATTGTATTATTGTTCAATATGCGTATAGTCACGTTCCTGTAAATCAAAAGGTTTCTGAAATATAAAATAATAATCAATTTTTCGGTGCTATTTTCAAAGGGTATTTCAAGGTATTTGCGAACATATTTTTGCATGTAGAATCTGCACCAGAAGTTTGTCATCGATATTTCCAGAGAACCCTGTATACAATGGCACATACATACACACAAATGCATGCACGCAGTGCACAAACACGCTGGAAGCCATTCATAAACACGTACATATAGATTACCCGTTACCTCGTTGTTAAGACCTTCAGGCACTCCTGGAGCGAAAACCACTCATAGGATAGACTCAGTGCAATGGGAATTTTTGATCAGCACGACTTTAACTACAAAATAGCAAAATTTCAGCCAATCTCACCGAAGCATGCCGGAATATGACATATAAATATTTTACCTAACCTAAACATTGATAAAAAATTCTGAAAAAAATTCTTGAGCTTTACTGAACTTGAACAAAAATATTTCGACCCTTGCAACTTTTTGCTAAAGTTAATAGTTTAAGAGTAAAGAATTCTTGAATATTTAAAATGACGCAAATTACCTAACTTTGACAAGCTATATCTCAAAAACTGTCCATAGGATTGGCTCGATGTGATAAGAACTTTTAATCAAACTTTTAATCAGCATGACTTGAACTACAAAATACCAACATTTCAGCCGATTCCACCGAATCAACATTTTCATGGGTTTTGTTCCGGGGTTCTTTACTGCTTGTATACTGCGCATACATAACCATTGACGTCACGGCCTTTAGCGGGAACTACAATTTTCAAAGTATAAATTAAATTTAAAATTATTTAACGTCCATAAAAAAAATTGCCGTTACATATAATCTTAGTACTAGTCCTAGAATGCTAATTCAATGTAAATACAAATTATGAAATAACCCCATTATGAAAATATATTCCCTAGAGTAAGTATTACTACACAAAAGTTGAAATTGTTAGGAAAGAAAACAAAGAAATGAAGGCGACATGCGGTGTATAAGTAATTAAACGAAATTAGGTCAAAAAATTCCAGCGCCGAAAATGTAAAACTTCACGTTATTAGGGATCTCTAGTGATGTAATTTTTATTTTTAGGTGAGCCAACAGTTGTGGTCAGCGGGAACGGAAAGGGTGGCAGAAACCAACAATTAGCTTTGGCTTTTTCCGTCGAAGTTAATAATCTCGGAATAAAATCGGCAGATATTTCATTTCTTAGCTGTGGCACAGATGGCATAGACGGGCCCACAGACGCGGCCGGGGCAATTGGAACTTCCGATTTACTTGAAAACGCTCTCAGAGAGAATGTTAGCCCGGAATATTATTTAGACAACAATGACTCTTATAGCTTTTATGAGAAGTATAATGGAGGAAATAACTTGGTGAAAATTGGACACACTGGAACTAATGTTATGGACATTCACGTTATGATAATAACCCCCAGAAGCAGTTTGAAAATTTAAATACGTAAACTTGTGCTGTTATGATAATAATAAACTTCATTGAATATAGTAAAGTAGTACTAATGTTTTTCTCTATTCTTATTGGGATGCTCTGCCACATGTATTCTTCTAAACAATGTCTGAAATCTACAAAATAATACAATTAACCAGTATTTTACTGGAAAATAACCTCTACGCCTGTGACTTTTACGTCAAAGGATCAGTTAGAGGGTGGTTTTGACAAATAATGAATAAGAACAAAAATATAAAAATGACGTATTTTGCTGACGTTTCGGAAAACGAATCTGTTTCCTTTCTCAAAGCGTATTATAATGTTTGTGGGCTGTGTATATTAAATACACAGCTTTAAGAATATATTTGTTATATTCAGTATCCATAGATACTTACTGCTTACACAGAACTGTTGATATATAATTGATAGTTTTATTTTAAACAATGTTGAGTTTGTTAAGTTCTTCTTTTAACATCGGCAGCCAGGTTGTGCAAACATCTACAGAACAATTCGACACGCATTTATCCTCATTCAATAGTATTATAGCCGCTTCTTTAATTTTTCTTTTCTTGCTATCTGTCTCTTTTGTTAAAATTTTTGCCGAGTCCCAGTTTATTCTATGTCCGTTCTCCCAAGCGTGTTCGCAAATCTTCGATTTCTGAATCTCATTTTTCCTAATGTAACCCTTGTGCTCACCCAATCTAACACTGAATGGTCTGGATGACTCACCCACATAATGTTTATTACACTCACACGGAATACTATAAATGCAGTTTTTTGAATTTTGCTCATGATTTAGCGGTTTTGTTTTTGTTAAAATAGATCTCAATGTATTGCCCGTTTGAAATATCGTCCTAATATCAAATCTATTGCCTATACGGCGTAGCTTTTCAGATAATCCGTGTACATAAGGAATTAACGTCGTGTACCGTTGTTCAGGTTTTTGTCGTACATGATTATTATTTTCTATATATGTGAAAGTTCTATCAACAAAAGCTTCAGGGTATTGATTGTTTATAAGAACCTCTTTTATAAAGCGCTTCTCATTGTCTAATATTTCATCATTAGAAGAAATTATTTTGGCCCTATCATATAAACATTTTATGACACCCTTTTTAACATGCATCGACTGATTTGAGTTAAAATTCAAATACCTGTTGGTGTGTGTTGGTTTTCTATAAACGCTTGTTTCAACCATATTATTTACTCTTTTAATTAAAACATCTAAAAAGGGTAGTTCATTTCTATTTTCTACTTCTAATGTAAATTTAATAGATGGTTCTTTATTATTTATATTTTCTAAAAAATTATCTAGCAAATCGACTCCGTGGGGCCAAATTGCAAATATATCGTCAACATATCTCCACCAGCTAACCGGTTTATATATACAATTTTGGATATGTTTCGTTTCAAAGTCCTCCATAAATATATTACTTAAAACTGGTGACAATGGAGACCCCATTGCCATACCAAAGTTTTGCTGATAGAAATCACCTTCAAATTGAAAGTAAGTCTTTTTTATACATAATGTTAGAAGTTCCATTATGCTATTAACAGTTAATTTAGTTCTAGCTTCCAAATTATTATCGTTCAACAATTTACACTTGACTATTTCTAAAGTTTTATCTACTGGGACATTGGTAAAGAGGCTAACTACATCAAAACTAACCATCAGATGGATATCATGAATATTGTTTTCATAAATCCTTTCTATGAAGTGTCTACTATTTTTAATATATGAATCGGTGTTTCCAGATAATGGATTTAGAATATTAAGTAAGAATTTTGCCAAATTATGGCATGGCGAATTCATGGAACTAACAATGGGTCTTAAAGGAATATTTTGCTTATGTATTTTTGGCAAACCATAAAAATGAGGTGGCTTGCTATGATGCGGTGTGAGCTTACTTCGTTCAAAGTCATTAAATTTATTTTTATACTTGAATAGAGTTCTATATATTTTGCTCTCAATTGATTTTGTGGGATCCTTGTTTAATTTTGAGTAAGGTCCTTCATTGATTAATGTCATGACTTTTGTATCATATACATTTTTATCTATAACAACCGTGGCATTACCCTTGTCTGCTGGTAAAATTTTAATATGTTCATCTCTTCTTAAGGAAGATATGGATTGTTTCTCTTCTGTACTTAAATTGTCTCTAATTTTACATTGCCTTTCTAAAGCAATTTTTGCCCGTACGCGATATTCATTTGCATCATCTGTTGGCATGTTTTGAGCAGTTTTCTCTACAGCTGCTATTATATCAAATTTTGGGACAGATTTTGGGTTTATTGCAAAATTTAAACCTTTTGACAAGACAAGTTTATCTGAAATTGTTAAAACTCTATTTGACATATTAATGACAGTCTTGTCAATTAGAGGGTTATTGTTTATATTATGCAATTGCCTGGTCTGCTTCTCTCGTATTAGGTTCCTAAATTTGTTTATATGCGTGTCTTTTTGTGAACTAAAATGCTTGTCATAACTAAACCTGATATTCCGGCATATGTATTGAAAATCCTGTTCTACAACGTTGTTGTATAATTCGTTTTCTGTATTTATGATTTTCTTTATTATTTCGCCATGCCATAATTTGGCAAAATTCTTACTTAATATTCTAAATCCATTATCTGGAAACACCGATTCATATATTAAAAATAGTAGACACTTCATAGAAAGGATTTATGAAAACAATATTCATGATACCCATCTGATGGTTAGTTTTGATGTAGTTAGCCTCTTTACCAATGTCCCAGTAGATAAAACTTTAGAAATAGTCAAGTGTAAATTGTTGAACGATAATAATTTGGAAGCTAGAACTAAATTAACTGTTAATAGCATAATGGAACTTCTAACATTATGTATAAAAAAGACTTACTTTCAATTTGAAGGTGATTTCTATCAGCAAAACTTTGGTATGGCAATGGGGTCTCCATTGTCACCAGTTTTAAGTAATATATTTATGGAGGACTTTGAAACGAAACATATCCAAAATTGTATATATAAACCGGTTAGCTGGTGGAGATATGTTGACGATATATTTGCAATTTGGCCCCACGGAGTCGATTTGCTAGATAATTTTTTAGAAAATATAAATAATAAAGAACCATCTATTAAATTTACATTAGAAGTAGAAAATAGAAATGAACTACCCTTTTTAGATGTTTTAATTAAAAGAGTAAATAATATGGTTGAAACAAGCGTTTATAGAAAACCAACACACACCAACAGGTATTTGAATTTTAACTCAAATCAGTCGATGCATGTTAAAAAGGGTGTCATAAAATGTTTATATGATAGGGCCAAAATAATTTCTTCTAATGATGAAATATTAGACAATGAGAAGCGCTTTATAAAAGAGGTTCTTATAAACAATCAATACCCTGAAGCTTTTGTTGATAGAACTTTCACATATATAGAAAATAATAATCATGTACGACAAAAACCTGAACAACGGTACACGACGTTAATTCCTTATGTACACGGATTATCTGAAAAGCTACGCCGTATAGGCAATAGATTTGATATTAGGACGATATTTCAAACGGGCAATACATTGAGATCTATTTTAACAAAAACAAAACCGCTAAATCATGAGCAAAATTCAAAAAACTGCATTTATAGTATTCCGTGTGAGTGTAATAAACATTATGTGGGTGAGTCATCCAGACCATTCAGTGTTAGATTGGGTGAGCACAAGGGTTACATTAGGAAAAATGAGATTCAGAAATCGAAGATTTGCGAACACGCTTGGGAGAACGGACATAGAATAAACTGGGACTCGGCAAAAATTTTAACAAAAGAGACAGATAGCAAGAAAAGAAAAATTAAAGAAGCGGCTATAATACTATTGAATGAGGATAAATGCGTGTCGAATTGTTCTGTAGATGTTTGCATAACCTGGCTGCCGATGTTAAAAGAAGAACTTAACAAACTCAACATTGTTTAAAATAAAACTATCAATTATATATCAACAGTTCTGTGTAAGCAGTAAGTATCTATGGATACTGAATATAACAAATATATTCTTAAAGCTGTGTATTTAATATACACAGCCCACAAACATTATAATACGCTTTGAGAAAGGAAACAGATTCGTTTTCCGAAACGTCAGCAAAATACGTCATTTTTATATTTTTGTTCTTATTCATTATTTGTCAAAACCACCCTCTAACTGATCCTTTGACGTAAAAGTCACAGGCGTAGAGGTTATTTTCCAGTAAAATACTGGTTAATTGTATTATTTTGTAGATTTCAGACATTGTTTAGAAGAATACATGTGGCAGAGCATCCCAATAAGAATAGAGAAAAATTAAGAAAATGCCACAACCAACGTTTAGACAATAGTACTAATGTATGAGTTAACTGATCTTTTGTCTTACAATTTCAATTGAATTTGAATATTTTTGGTGTATACAGGGTGGACCAAATTAGATGGAATTTGGGGTTTTCTCTCAAACTGTGGCAGATAGACAAAAACCAATATAGGTACCCTGAGCTTGATATTCGAGAAATAAGCAATGGCGCAAACCGCGTAGTTCTATCTTTTTCGACTATCGAGCTACAGAGAGTTTCTAGAAAATTGGCATTTTGGATGACGTCTATATCTCGTCTTTTTTGAGTAGAATCCGTTCATACATGATGTGAATACAATAATTCGACAATTGGCAGCTATCAACAGGCTGTCAAATAGCAGTTATAAAACAAAAATCTTCAGTTTTTGTTATAACTTTATGCTCTTTTAGGTCGCTGAATTTAAATATGATGTTAGTTTTACGAAATTGAAAGTTGGCAGCTGTCAACTAGCTGTCAAATAACGATCGGAAAATAAAAAAATTAAATTAATGTTATAACTTTATGTTTTTAGGTCACTGAATGTAAATATGATGTTAGAACTGAGTTACCTAAAAAGCATAAAGTCATGACAGCCTGTTGACAGCTGCCAATTGTCGAATTATTGTATTCACATCATACATGAACTGAGTTACCTAAACAGCATAAACTCATAACATAAAAATAAGATTTGCACTTTGTTAAGGCACTCTGACAGCTAATTGACAGCTGTCAAGTGTCAATTTGGACAATTTAACATCGGATTTGAATTCAGCAACCTCAAAAATATAAACCTAAACATTAAAATCAAAAAAATAAGTTATTTAAAAATCTATAAAGACTGCACGAATAAATAAATCTGTGGTGGAGCTTTGGAGATTTCAAGCTCCGTAGCAGCCAAAGTATTGATTTTCGAGCTTTGTGCCCATTGAGACTTTTGCTTGGGATGACGAAACCTAAAACATATCCAAAATTCAGACGATTTGACCGAAACCCAATTTCCATAAGATTATTGCGGGGTCCTTTTAATATTTGGACAAAATGTCACTCTTTATAAAATTGTTGTGTGCTCGATCCCCTGATCTAAGGGCAAAAATACACCATTACTTTCTTTGGAGATTTTTAAAAGAAAAAATTTATAAAAATCCTTGCGCCTAATAAACATATGGCGTATGGAGCGATGCTATCAGACGAATTTCTACAGTAAAGGAAATACTGGCGATGTTTAATGATCGTTTATATTTTTAATGTGGTCGTCATATTGTAGTGGTATAAATACAAACATGCCAGCTTTGGTTAGATCATACGCTTTACAACCAACTGCGATAAGCGGTGTAATACTATCAGACAGTTCATACAGCAGAGGTAGACCGAGTAGAATCATGCACAATTACATATATACAGTGTGTCCCCATTTTACATTTAACAATAACATTTTATTCGATTTAGTTGAAAACCATTCCACATGTACACGTTTTTTCTAAACTCTTCATAGACAGATGAGTTCACATCTTCATTTATTATTACAACAGCATTAATAAATCTACGTCGTCTTCGAAATCGTTTGCGTATACTTTTTGCTTTAAATATTCCCATAAGAAGTAATCCAATTGAGTTATAGCTGTCCCACAGGCTGGCCATGCTGTTGGTCCATAACGGCCAATCCAACTGCCGTGGAAGTGATTGTCTAACTAGAATTGTAGAATGTGCTGGGTATCCATCTTGCTGAAAAATTATTTTTCTTCTAAATTCCAAATTTTCATTGTCCAGTTCCAAACCAAAATTATTCAAAATTTGTCAATAAGTATTTTGATTTAAAGAACAATGTTAAAAAGAGGGCTTTCTTGGCCCATCCGTGGTAAAGTGTGGTCACCATCTTTTTCTTTTGACTAATTTTGGGGAACGAATACGAATCTGTCATCCGAACTGGCTAAAAACATTGGGAAGACAGTAAAAAACAACCCTTATTTGGGAGTGGTATCGAGATTGATATTAGAACTTGCAACAAAAAGTTCTTCTTTGGTGCAGGAGATTCTGTCAAAATACTCAGTTTCGTTCGGTAAGTAGAAAAAGAAGCAAAAATTCTAAATTCCTCCCCTCCCTCGTTTCCCTCACCCTCCATCACCCATAAGAACGGTGTAATTTACAATATCTAATATACGGTTATTTACTTATTAAAAAAAAAACAAGTCCTCGTTAAATGGCTATTATCAGGTTATAATGTGATTACTTCTGAATACTCTTACACCCATCCCATCAATTAAAGTGGTGAACTTTGTATTTTTAGAGTTTTTATTGGTTTTAATTGCAAAAGAAATCCCTAATTACCCAGTTTGATGTTTTTTTTATCATAATAAGATGATTTAGTCAATTCAGATGAATATTTCTTACCTCGGAATATTTCTCACACTTTTGGGGTTGGTGTGTGCGGTGTGCATATCACATCCAGAAAATATTACTTTTTTTATATTAAAATATTCTTTAATTATTTAAATGACTTTTGGCGTGGAGGGTTGAAGGGGTGAATTTGTTTTTTTTTTACTTCTTTTTCTATTTAGTTATTGAACCTTAGTATTTTATTTCCTGCAAAAGAATAAGGATTGTTTCTTAATGTGTTCCCGACATTTTTCGCCAAAACGGGTGGCGGATTCGTTTTCAGCACCCCAAAATTAGTAAAAAAAAAGATGGCTTTCACACTTCACCACGGATGGGCCAATAAAGCCCTCTTTTTAACATTGTTTTTTCCATCCATAAAATAGGGACCGATTATTCTGTGATGCACTATGCCATACCAAACATTTACTTTTTTAAACATTTGACTGTTTGTGGTAATTCGGAAATTAGGATTTTCCTGAGCCCAGTACCTACAGTTTTGAAAGTAGTGAAAGTAGGATTCGTCGGTGAATAAAATGTTTTGATAAAATGATCTATTTGCTAAATTTTTTCCACCCATTGTTAAACAAAAGTCCAAATGAAGAGCATCATCTCCAACTTGAATTTTGTGAATAAATTTAGGTTGAAATACATAAAATGTGTTACTGACTAAAATCCTCTGAATATATGATTTGCTAAATTTATTGATCTTTTCCTTAACGGCCATCTTGTTCTTAAACAGCGTCTGAAACTACAAGGGTAGCAGGGTCATCTTCATTTAATTGTTATTTGGTTTTTTGATCTTTTTTTACATGCCTAGTGGAATCAAATTTATAATTAATTTACTACTGCTTTGCGAGCCACTTTAACATCTGGATACTTCTCATTAAAAACTTTGTGTATTTAAAAGAAACGTTTTCGATTCCACAGCATTTGACCAAGTAAATTCGTTATTCCAGGTAACATTAATTCTATAATCAGTAACTAATATTTTCTTTACAAAATACAGAATACGAATAAATATCTATTACACTGACATGGACATTAATCCATGGGATTACTTGATGTAATCTCATCTGTCTGTGAAGAATTTAGAAAAGAAAAATGTGTACTAGTAGGAGGTCTACATGTGGAATAGTTTTCAACTTAAATTAATAAAATATTGTTTTTTTTTGAAAATTGTTATTTCCTTATTTTGCAACTAAACTCCGTATTTAAGCTTTCCTTTACAATTGAAAAATTCTGACAAAGAAATTCATTTTTACTTTTATGTTCGAACCCGCGCACTCAAAACGTTAAAAAAGTCAAAATTTCAACCAATCAAGTTGAAAGTTATGTTGTTTATGTTGAAATTTCGACATATGATGATGTTGAGATTTTAATTTACGCTTGATATTCTATTTAAGTTATAAATTCACTACGAAGTTTATATTATTGTTATTAATTTATCTACATTGTAGGTAGTTACAAGCTCATCAAAATGCTCGTAGCTTCAACGCTGGCATTTCACAAATAAGTATAGATTAACCGGCTTAAATATATTAGACGTTAGCATAGGAACGGCTTTGAGTTCATCTTGTATGCACCGCTGTCACTCCTCTTCTGTATGCACTAGCATTTGCGCTCCGTAAACTATCCGTTTTAGGTGCTTCAAAAGCTTGAACATGGACACTTACTGAGATTCACTTCGGGAAGGCATCTACTGTTTGAAAACAATAAAAAAATTGCAGTTATTCCTTCTGTCACTCATATAAGAATGTATAGAACCATGTCAACTTAAACAACAGTTTTATTTCATAAAAGAATAAAACACTAGAAGGACTAAAAGGTTCTAACACTGCAAACTACTTTAGTAGATGTTCAAAATGACCACCTTCTTCCTCCTTAATATATATTTTTAAACGTTTACTAGAACCTTCTAATATAAAATAAGGTTTCTGAATTATTTTTAGTAATATTGGCAGCTAATTTTTTACCTCCAATTGCAATGAGTATTACGGTGGGCGATCGGTGAACGTAAAACGACAGTTTCTCCTGCATTCCTGAACCAATTCAAAATGTTGATGGACTTTAGAGACAACTTTATAGAATTGTACTAGGCTACTGAAAACTAAAGAAGGAAACAATTTTTTTTCCGTGCGAAAATAAAAAACAAATTTGTTGTTGATTTCAGTAGTCTGGTATCATTCTATCAAATTTTCTCTAAAAGCCTATCAAAGAATTTTTTCAATCGGTTCAGGGATATAGGAGAACTTGTCGAAAGTTTTCAACAGAGCGAAACTTTTGTTTTGGACGAGTCGAACATAAACTGTTTGCTTGTAAATAGAATTTATAAGCAAAAAAGGTCCCTGATGTTAGCAGCTTCCAAAACTTTCTCGATAGATTTGTGGAAACTGGAAATATAGAATATAAAAAAAGTGAAAAAAAAACATGTTGTGAACGAAGAGAATTAGTCTCTTGTGGTGCTGGCAAGGTTGAGAATCCCATATTAGTCAGAGCGAAGAGAGCTTATTAGTAGGAATAAGTCGTTGGTCGAATCTAAAAAAAAATAATAGGTTTCATGCATATTACATTCAAATGCATCAGGAACTAAGTAATGAAGGTTTTCAAAGGCGTCTACAGTTTTCTAACTGGGTCAGATATAAAATGCAAGAAGATGCCACCTTCTTCAATAATGTTTTGTTCACTGATGAGGCAACTTTTCATAAAAATGGATTTGTTAACAGGCAGAATTTCCATTATTATGCTCTGAAAAATCTTCACTTTTTCAGGTAAGCTGATAGCCAGCACACATGGTCCATAAACGTTTGGGGAGGAATTATTAGAGAACATGTAATAGGGCCACATTTCTTTGATGGTTCGTTGACTAGAACTATTTATCTTCATTTTCTGGAGAACTATCTGCCACAATTATTGGTGAATCTTCTTGAAATGATTCGAAAGAGGATGTGGTTTCAGCAAGGTGGTGCTTTACCACATTATTTAAATGCAGTAAGGGACCACCTAAATAATATTTACTCCCTTCAATGGATTGGAATAAATGGTCCCACTAAATGGCCTGCTAAATCTCCAGATCTTACAAAAGTGGATTTCTATTTATGGGGATGCGTGAAGGAAATTATTTATAACGGCAAACCAACAACGATCCAATATGTTGTTTATTGAGAAGATGGATGAAATTATAGGAATAATTGAGGTAAATTTTAAACAATATAAAATAATACTGTGCGGAGATTTTAATGTAGATTTATTGAAAAATAATAGAGAAAGCAAAGTTCTGTTAGATCTCATAAATACTCACAATCTAATTCAAACAATTACTGAACCAACTAGGGTAACTAAGAGAAATGCATCTCTTTTGGATAATATTTTTGTCAATTTTAACGAGTTTAGTGATAATAATACAGTGGCTTCGGCTCTATCTGATCATCATGCGCAAACACTGTGTCTAAACATGGGGGTAACTAAAGTAGAAAAGAAGAATGATTGGACAAGGAAAAGAATTTTCTCGGCCGGTAGAATGAGAATGTTTCGGCAAGAATTAAAGAAAATGTCATGGGAAAGAGTTATGACTTCCTCTGACTCTAATACTGCATACGAGATATTTATTAATGAGTTCAAAAACATAATGAATCGAATTTTCGTCAAGAAAAAAATTAGTTTTAAAACCAATGGACAAAAATCATGGATCACTGCGGGGATAAAAATATCGAGTAAACGGAAAAAGTTTTTATACGAGGAACAAAAAGCTGGACGTATAAACAAAGAAGTATATAACCAGTATGCAGGTGTGTTTAAAAGGGTAGTTATTCAAGCAAAAAAACTGACGAACTTGCACTATATAAGGGATTCAGAAAATAAAACTAAAGCAACATGGTCTTTGATAAGAAATATATCAAATAGTGAACCAAAAGATAATAGCAAATCAATAATTGATCATTTTGACAGTAAAATTAACTCAAGCGTGATTCTTGATGAAATAAATGAATATTTTTTAAATGCCTGCCCAGACACCAATAAAAACATAGAAGGAGACTTCGGGAAAATATCAAGCTGTACGTCTAGTCTATTTTTAACACCTACAAATATGGAGGAAGTCTGCAAACATATTAAATTACTAAAAAATAAAAACTCTGTTGGCCTAGACGAAATTCCGATTAAGTTATAGAAAGAAGTATCAGATATAATAGCTCAACCGTTAACACATGTTATTAATTTAATATTCAACACTGGTGTTTTCCCTGGTGAATTAAAAATTGCGTTAATAAAGGCAATACACAAAAAAGAAGAAGTGGACGATTTTAAGAACTATAGGCCGGGATCACTTTTATCGAATATCAGTAAAATCATAGAAAAAATTTTATATGAAAGGCTGAGTAATTTCCTGGATAAGAATAAAATTCTACACGATAGTCAAAATGGTTTTAGAAAAGGAAGAGGTACGACACGTGCAATTTATCAAGCATTAGTAAAAATACTAAATTCTCTAAATAACAACAAAGAAACCGTGACAATGGGTCTTGACTTGTCTAAAGCATTTGATAGCGTGGATCATCAGATATTGTGCGAAAAATTAGCATTGTATGGAATTAGATGTGTGCCGCTGAAGCTTATAGAATCATATTTAACAAATCGCAAACAGTGTGTAACTGAAGTAGGCAAAAATGGAGAAATTATAACATCGGAAATGGCTGTCTTGCGAAAGGGAGTCCCTCAAGGCTCAATTTTGAGCCCTTTACTATACATACTATATACAAATGAACTACCGAAAGTTGTAGAAAAAACTATGATTCTATATGCAAATGACACATCACTGACATTTAGCGAGGAAAGGAGTGAAGATTGTAGAATGATAATAAGTGATACAGTAAACACAATGAATGATTGGTTTGAAGCGAACAATCTGTTATTAAACGTTGAAAAAACACAATTAATAAAATTTGAAAACAGATCAAATAATGGAATATTTACAGCTAATATTGGTGACACACAAATACAATCAGCAGAAACTCTTTTATTTCTTGGTGTCTATATCGACAAAAAATTGAATTGGAAACCACATATAGACAATCTGGCAAAAAATATGGCCAAGCAATGTTATGCATTAAAAACCATTGCGAAAGAGATAAATACAAAAGCAGCACTAATAGCCTACCATGCTTATTTTCAATCAAAAATAAAGTATGGGTTAATTTTTTGGGGAAACTCGGTTGAGGTTGTCAGGATTCTAATTATGCAGAAGAGATGTATAAGAGGTACTTTCAAAATGTCACAAAGAGAAAGCTGTCGTAACATATTCATTAAAGAACTAATATTAAAGATAATTAGTTTGTATATTTATGAGGCTGTGGTGTTCATACTTGATAATAAGGAAGTTTTTTCAGAGTGTACAAAAAATTTCAAATATAACACAAGAAACAAAAAAGACCTAATGGCAGATGGATTGAAATACACATATATACAAAAAAATGTGCACTTCAGTATTATTAAAATCTGGAATAAATTACCCAGCGAATTTAGAGTACTCCCAAAAAGAATTTTAAAGAATAAACTCAAAACCTATCTTCTCAATAAACCATATTACACCATACATGATTTTTTTAATGAAAATGAGCTGAGATTATATGTGTCTGTTTGCTTGTATTATTTTTAGCTTTTATTTCTCTTTTATATTATGTAAGTGTTTTTTTTGTATTTATATTTTATATTGTAAGTCTTTTTAGATATTTATAGTTTAATGTTTTTAATTATCTGTATTATTTTTTAAGTAAATGTGCAAAGGTGCTTCTTGACACGTTCCACACCATTAATGGGTAATGTATATCGTTATGATTTATGGAACAAATAAAGAAATATCTATCTATCTATCTATATGAAAGAAAGGATAATAACTGCTTTTAGATCTATCCCTCCGACAATTTTAGAAATAATAGAAACTTCATTTCAAAAGCGCATAGCGCATAGCGCCAGAATGGGCAACATGTGGAGTACTTATTATAATTTTTTCTGTCGAATTATTTGAAGAAATCTCTATTTTTTTAAAGTTTTTTCTTGAATTTTATACTTATTGCTCAGTAAATCGAAAATGGTTTCAAATAGCTACTCGCGAAAATCACCCACCAACAGATGGCGCTCTTATAATAGTGAACAAGTTTTGACATATAATTGGCATTTGTGACATTAGAAAAATACTTCAATGTAGTGAAAATTGTGTTTGATAGTGTTTATAGCTTCTTAAATTATTTAAAAAATCGGACAAGTATAAAAAATGCCTAATATAATTGTATCAAGTGAATTTTCTGAGATTTGTTTTGACAACTTCAGCAACAAAGTTAACCTTCCATCAGATGTCAATAGGAAATGGATTTGCTGTTCACGATTATACAAGTTATATTGTCAGAATGCAGATGTCGCCCACTCCGTGATTTTGGGGAATAGGGATGAACGTACAAAAAATGTTCGTTTTTTATTTGTACATCACATCGTCGAAAATATACAGCGTGTGTTCCATTTAAAAAAATTGAGAAAATTCAATTCAAAAAGTTCTAAATTGAAAAATCATTTTTGACCACCCTGTATAAATGGGAACCCCCATTTTTTATTGGAGATTCAAATTGTACCCTCCGAATTACGATGTTTTGTTTGAAGCATTGTTTTCGATTCGTGATAGATGGTGCTGTAATCGCAAAAAATAAGATTTTGCAATTACTTGAATAACTAGAGAAATACATTTCGGATCGAAAAATAAAAAAAAGTGACAATATTTTTAAAAAGCTATCCAGTGATACCAAATTAACCCCCCTTCTTCACTCTCTGGAGGTGGGGTCTATTGCAGATTATTCCATCAAAACCCAGAAGAATCCAAATCTGCAATAAAAAATGGGGGCTCTCATTTGAGATTTGAGTCACCCCCATCCTGGCCCAGTTACAACTTTGGTATCAATGGATAGCTTTTTTAAAAATATCGAACGCGTGTTTTTTAATTTTTCGATGCGAAGTGTATTTCTCGAGTTATTCGATCGTTTTCAGACTTTTCGAATGATTGGTATATATTTTTATCAGAGCGAAGTGATAGTGGTGCACGTAAAGCTTGCCCTATACGAATTAATTTCCTACAAAACCCTCCGCCAATCGATTTTCATTATATTTGTGGCGTTTTTCTATTAAACCTCCCGTAAACTAACATATTAACACTGCCGATTGGCGAAAGCGGTACAAAAAGAAACTTTACGATTTCACCGTGTAAAAAGAATTCTGTAAAAGATAATTACAAAATTTATGTCCTTCCCCGCTGTTCAAATTAGTTCTCGGAGTCAAGGGACATTCAAATCCGACTCGGCCATAGGCGGAGGCAGGATAAGACGAAGAAAAGCGTAGTTTCTGAGAGGTTTTCTTCATTCGTACGTTTACAAAATTTGATTTTTGTTTGGTTCGAAATTTATCTTTTCATTTCAATTCACAATATAGTGAATTTTATCTAATTTTAGCAGTCTCTAGATGATGCTAACATGATTGTCGAATCGCGTGTTGAGTATAGAATCCATGTGTAGTTTTCAAGAGTTTTGTATTTCTATTAATTTATTACATTCAAATTAAGGGTAAAAAAATATTGGGGGTACTCCCCTACCCTTAACTTCATAGGCATTCACGGATGAATAGAAAAATAACTAGTGGAAGCATTATACTCTTCGTCGATTTACTGAGCTTTTTATATAATTGTTACTTGTTACACATTCTGTAGGATACTCTTCGCATTTTTCTTGTAAATAATGTTAATTTTTGGACATTCTAAATTTTGTGATACCAAATGTGAAAAAAAAATCACGATGTGAGGGATCGAACCGGGGACCCTTGGATTGCGAAACAAAAATCAATATATCAATCAATAAACAATTTATTAACAGTTTTATACATTTATGTGCCTCACCAGATCCTAGCCCGGAGCCAGCCAGACAACCACGGCGAACATCGCCGAGGTGGGTGTGAGGGTGGGCGGAGTAGGTCCGGTTCGGCTTGGAAGTAAATTCAAGGGGGGGGGGGGGGGGGTGTAGAATCTCCTGTCTGCCACGTATGCAGACTTAAACGCTAGATTAAAATTTTTATGTGTCCACATGGACCTAAAAGTAGCTTAAAAATAAATACAACACTGAGAACACTAAAATCATAGGCGAGCGCACTTCGTAATTTTGATTGTTGATACGGGGAACACAACTAAACGAAAACACCCGTTCAAACAAATGACGAGCTTGTGGTCTGATCGCCGACAAGGAAGGTAGGGTGGAAATAAAATTGTGGTTTAAAAAATTAGGATTCAGGTAAGTTTTCGGCCTAGAGGGGATTTAGAGAGACAAAAAAGGAACAAAAACAACAAAAAAGATAAAAGAACAAAATTGTACAAACATAAATGGGGAGAAAGAGGGATTGGAAATATGTAAAGTTGAGGAAAGATAAGAGTAAGGGGGGGTAGGGGTAAGTTATCGTAGAAGGAAGTGTGGCTAGGGGAGCTGCCGGAAGATAGGCAACGCCTGGTATGGTAGGGGGGGATTGCGAGACGAAACTCTTGCCGCTACACCACCATTTCTTATTACTAAAATTGTTAATGAGTGTAATATATACCATTAGAAAATTTATTGTGATTATTAGGAAACACACATTAGTAAAATGTATTAAAAAAAAAAAAATAGTGGTAGGAAATAACATTTCACAAGGTTGCTATTTATTACAAACCATAAAAAAATGTAAAAAATATTTTTTTAAATTTTAAATTACTAATAACTTTCTTATTTACCAATCTATTTTGTTAAAAATTTCAATAGGGTTCTTCCTCTAGCTAACACTAAGATACTCTCCAAATTTCAATACAATCGGATTTTTCTTTCTTGAGTTATCGTACTTACAAGAAACGTGACGGACGGACAGACGGACGGACGGACATTTTGAAAGTTGTTCAGAATTCGTTCACTAACATAACGATATAAATTTTTTTTCTCTACGAGCGATATTTACTGATTTAGAAATGTGCCGATCAAATACAATATACTCTCCCTTTTTGGAAGAGTATAATAATGATCCTTTACTTTCAACAGGTACACACCCAATTACAAGAAACCTTTGAGAACAGGCACAAAAAATATTAAAAAGTGACTTGATATAAGAAAAAGATAAATATACATTTTTAGTATAATTTACAAAACATACATTTTTCTATTCAGAAATAGCTACATGTGTTAATATCAAGACCATGCTAAAAGCCTGTGCCAGCGTGCAGCCTGGGGCGATTTCTTAAGGGCGGCCAATTCAGAGTGACATTTTTATTTTTTTTATTTCTCCAGTCAATGTCGCCCGTACCCCGACCCCCTTAACGCAGTTTAATTTAATTATGGACAGGGCGGCCTAACATCTAGGCTCGGCCCTATTTAATAAGCTGCCTAGACTATTAAAATAAATATTGTGACGTGTTTCCACCCCTAGGAAACCACCCTTGCAAATTCCATGGGTTCCAAAAATTATAACAAGAGATAATCACTAACACACTTTATTAAATAATTTACTGGATACTTCACAATACTATTATTAACTTAAATGCACTTTACAAACAAATACACTAGCTTTACTTTATATTTTCCAGGTACGTTTATAATTCACCAATATTTTAGTTGTTTCTTGCCGTTAAATTTTTTACTACTACTTCTATTTTTTTGGGTGCAAAATTCCGTTTCGGGATGCCTCCTGAGAATTTTGCCAAGTTGGCGGTGTCGAGGTGTAATCTTTGCGAGCAGTCTAAATGTAAATATTTCGTTAACGCTATTATGACAATAATAAGAATATTTATTATTCCACACCAAATTCTCCACAAATTTCTTAATATGTTCATTTTCGTATAACTAACCGTTTATGAGTTACAAAGCGTCAAATTTGCAAAAGATAGTTTCTAGAGAATTTTTTTTTATCCAGTTATTAAACGTCGGCCTATTTCCGCTACCAGGGCCTATCACCGGCGCCAGGAAACGAGCTGCCAACCTGGAAATTTTGCCGAACCTCTTCTCGTAAGAAGAGTAGGGATCTTTTACTTGCCTAACATTTAATAGGCAAGGGACCGCCTGCTTTTCATCCCCTCCTAAGGATGGTATATCCACTACGTAATCCTCGTCTTGAAATTACATAGCTTCCGCGTATACGTTTCTGAGAATTATTTAGTAAACTGTTGATCGTACGTTAAATTGTCACATGGCAATCCTGGAGAGTACTACATTCTCTAGAATTTACGAACTACAGCCAATCAAAAGATATAAATACATAATTTCTCGTTAACTATTGATCGGATTTAAAAATATGTAACTGCAAACTTGTAGTGCTGTATAAGATTCTTATTTGACATTTGGATATACGATCAACAGTATACGACATAATTCGCAAAAACCGCTGCCAAGGAATCACTACTTCCACATCCAGATTTTCTATCCAAGTCACTCACAATGAAAGAATTTTGTATGTAGAAATAATTGTTTATGGAACTTTAATAATACAATTTTTGAAATCCTCTACCTCAAAAACCCATAAAACGATACCCCACATCGGTAGTTGGGTGGGGGTGATGATAGGGGTGGTAGTGGGGGTGGCTGAAGTAAAAAAATATTTTGTGGTTTCTGGTTCTTGTACACACACTAAATCACATTTTTTTTCATCAAATTTAAAAATGGGGTGGGGGTGGTAATAGGTGTGGCTAATGCCAAATTGTTTTTTGAGACCTTAGTTTCTCTTGTATATACTAAATACCAATTTTTATGGACTCTTGCCTGCTTGATTTACCTATTTACTTCAAATTTACCCCAATTTACCCCCCAACCCTTCAACGGAACAAGATGCAAATATAATCTAGTTCTAGATCTCGTTAAAGTACATATGTGTACCAAATTTCAAGTCAATATCTCAAACGGTTCCAGAATAAGCGTGCGCACAAAAAAAGTTACAGACCGACAGACAGAAAAATTTTTTTCGCTCAAACTTAAAATCTCGACGTTTCATGATATTTTAAGCCTATCTGAACAATAAAAATTTTAAAAAAAATTTTTGTCGTTACTATACTTCCACTGGATGTGGAAGTAAAATTATGTTTTTCACACTTTGACGAGCTGTAACTCTTAAACTGTTAGTTTTACGAAAATAAGTCTATTAGAGAATTTATAGAGAATTTAGTGAAAATCAAAAAAGGTCCTTTCCACTTTTATCGTAATATCGTGACGGATCACTAAATGCTTACATTTCAACTTTACACAAAAATGGCGGCCAACGCCCTCCTCTCCCCGACCCTGCCAACTTGAAGATTGATTAAAAGTTGTGTTATTTTTGCATTTCTAACCCACTTCGTTTAACCTATCGACTCTCAGTTATACTTAAGTGCCGCTACGTCTAATTAATGATTTTGATAATAATAAATTAGATAATAATGTAATAAAAACTATATCTAATATTTTTAGTTTTCACTGCAGATGTCCTATAAAATAAAGTGCAGATAGGAATTATTTTTCATATTATTTAATGTCCATGTTCTAAGGTTGTAAAAAGTTAAATATAGATAAAATCTTATCTCAAACCGATCGATGTGCAATGCCATATTTTAAACGACATTGAGTGGCAGACTATTTTAAATACTATCGATTTTCTGTAGATACAGATTGAGATATAGTGTACCGATAAAAATGGAAAGTATAAATAAAGTAGAAAGATCATAAATAAATAATCTTCGAATTTAAAAATAAAATTATTTTATACATAGTTGGTCACTCTGGATCAGACCCTTCCTCCTTTTGCCACACTCAGTCACGCTATGGCGGACCCTCCCCAATAGCCGTAATATCATCATCAACATGTTTAATCAAAGTCATAAATACATCTTATGTCCAACTCTTAGTCCGGAACCAGTCAGACAACCACGGTACAGTAGCCTCATGGCAACTGAATTAGTATAAGCGGCACATCGAAAAAATCGGCAAAATCTGACGGTTGATGCAGAAAGCAAGAAAATTTGCATGTGATTTGTGCACATTCATTGTATTAAATTTACCCGCGGCACTTCGATTTCCAGACATGTAAATAATAATAATAATAATAATCTTTATTTGTCAAATAGATCATTTTACACGATATAGGATAAGTCTAAAAACATTAAAATGTAACTATTTAAATATTAAATAATAAATTAAATCAAAAGTCATCAGTAAAATATTCGTTCAAAGAATAATAAGATTTTTCCCTCAGTCTGGATTTGATCTTATTTTTAAATTCCTTATCACTAAGTCCTTTGTAAAGGTTTGGCAATTTATTAAACGCCTTTATAGCCATGTACTTGGGGCTCTTTTCATATAATGTTAAACTATGGGTAGGAATTACTAGGGTAGTTGAGTTTCTGGTGTGGTAGTTATGATTATAGTTAAGGGTGTTCAGATTACTTAATTCGGACTTTGCATAGAGTAATAAATTCATTAGAAATATGCTAGGGAGTGGTAGAATTCCCAATTGTTTGAAAATGTTCCTACAGCTAATTCTTTTATTTATACCTACTATAGAACGCACAGCTTTTTTCTGTAGTTTAAACACTCGTACGGCCTCTGGTGATGAACCCCAGGCAATAATTGCGTAGTAAATTATTGAATTGAAGTGAGCATAGTAATATGTTAGCAAAACTTGTTGGTTTGTTACATCTCTCAACTGATTTAAGCAATAGCAGACCGGAGCAACTTTTTTACAAAATTTCATTAATATGAATAGTCCCTGAGAAGTTGTCAGTAAAATGTAGACCCAATAATTTGGTTGACCTAACTTGGTCAATCAGACTAACTTGTCTGATTGTACTTATATTTGATTTAATTAGAAAGCTGTGATCAAAGTCCACATTACAAGTATTGAAACGCACGAAGATAGATTTATTGTTGTTTAAGGCTAGTTTATTTTCAGTGAACCAGGTGTGTGCTTCACGTAATTGCTGATTAGCCATGTTAACTACCATTTTTGTATCAGTTGCACTAACAAGGATAGATGTGTCATCTGCAAACAGAACCGAGCTATTGATATTAAAACTATTTACATAAATGATGTAAAGTAATGGTCCTAACACGGATCCTTGCGGAACTCCCGCTGACAATTCTAATAGATAGTGTTTTCTCCCACTTAGATAACTCCTAAACCAATTCAACGTCTGACCACGCACGCCGTACCTCTCCAGTTTGAATATTAGAGACGCATGGTAAACCAGGTCAAACGCTTTACTTAAGTCAAGGAAAACGCTAATGCATTTGTTTTTATTATATGTATTATTATACAAAGTTGTTAAGAATTTAGAAATCCAAAATGGCGGCCAATTTGTAAAAAGTAGTAACTTTTATTACAATGTAAAAATTGCGTTATAATTGGGGTGCAATTTTTTTTACGATGTCTGGGAGTAGAATGACAATGTCTAAATAGTAGTACCAGAGTCTAAATATGATATTGCAATGGTTTTGGGGAATAATAAATCCAAGGCTCTTCGTGGTATGCACGCCTTCTCTGGGTGTGGTAAAAAAACAGCCTACAAGGAATTCGATGGTGATGATATAATACAAGCATTTGAGTATATTGCTAGCCCAGGTCTACCCCCTACCGAGCGAATAAATATTATTCTGGAAAAATATACAACGTATATCTATGATATTCGAGACCAGGAATGTCAGCGTGTAAACCATGCACGCAAACATCTTTTTGGAACGGAAAACCGCCCCTTACTTTTAATTCCACCAACAGCTGCTGCTTTAAAACAACACACTCTTAGAGCAGCATATCAAGCAGGTCAAATCTGGGGCAGAGCTGATGTTTTGGAAAGTCCACCAGAGCCAAGTGAATGGAGGTGGAAAATTACTGAAAATGGATGGAAGCCCATCTGGTCCAAATTGCCAGGAATCTGGCAAGGTTGTAGAGAGCTAGAAAAATGCGGTTGTTCAAGCGATTGTAATACCATGCGTTGCCTATGCAGAAAAGATGATCTTTCCTGCACCCTTAACTGCAAGAAATGCGAAGGAAAATGTAGCAACAAAAGGTATAGGGCCTTCTACATTTATTAAAATACTTTTTTGTTAATTTGATTTTTTTTTTGCTGCAGCAAGCGATATGATTCCAGTAGCGATGATGAGGAAACTGAGTGATTTCATTTTGTATTTTGTTAATAAAAGCCATCTTTCTAACTTCAGAATTGTATTTTTGTTATAATTCCTTTAGAATTTTATATTTTTGACATCACCATTGGAATCAGCGACCTCAAATTATACTTAAACGATATCCCACATGACATATTGCATTATTTTTAAAAAATGTTAAAGTTTAAAATAACCGCCGGAGTTTTTAAACAAATTCTATTATTCTTGCACTATGACTATTTTTGTTGCACCTTAAAGCGTTCACCTATGATTTGAAAACAGTCTGGGATATATTCTACTTTTGTTTTTAAATATTTTACCCGAATTTTGAAAATGGCTGCCATTTTTGTCTATGAGGTCAGGGGTCAAAGTGCTGCAGGTCAAATTGCTTCTATAAATATTCAAAGCACACATGCCAAAGGACTTGCTTTCTGCATTATTCGTCAGATTTTTATGCGTACCGCTTAAACTAAGTAGGAGAATCTCAAGAATCAACAATTGTAACCATGGGTTTTGATCTCGGAACAAGCTAAACTTGGTTTGAATTTGGTTGGTATAACTCGCCCTTTATAGTCGAGTCAATGAAGCCTAAAAATCGTCAAAACCTCTTAATTCTCAGCAACAGCTCCGATTTTGATCATTCTTTTTTTAAAATGTTTTTTAATATTATTCAAAATTAGAAGCATGTCGCAAATAATTATTTATATTGTTTAAATAATAATAAACAATATTTACAAACAAATATATTGAAAAAAAAAATTTCGTGATATTTATAAAACATTGAGTTGCTTTTAATGAAAGTTTAAGTTCAAAAATGTTTTTCACAGTCGGGGTTGATAATTATTTCTATTGTTTAAACAATAATAACAACTTTTACAGGAAAAATCTATTTTTTTAATGTTTTTTTCCCGATATTCATGAAAAAGTTAATTTAGTTCAGTGTTTGAAGGTTTTTCGCTCAGAAT
Source organism: Rutpela maculata (assembly GCA_936432065.2). Taxonomy (NCBI): domain Eukaryota; kingdom Metazoa; phylum Arthropoda; class Insecta; order Coleoptera; family Cerambycidae; genus Rutpela; species Rutpela maculata. The sequence goes on along the minus strand of OW386288.2, from coordinate 7,722,678 downwards.
TCTTTCGGATAAAACCGATTGACGTGATATTTGAACAGTAATTACGGAATAGCTCAAGGAACAAAAGTTATATAGTGCCGATGTGTGCTTTTACCCTGGGAGTGAATGCCACCTCTTCTCGTGGGTGGAAATTATTATGTTGAAAGTAACTGCAGAAATCGATAGAGGAATGAATTCTAAGCAATAAATGTTCTATGAAATTTTTTCGATGAGTCAATATTTTTTGAGTTATTTTTGATTGGAAATGTTGATTTTTCACTAAAAAAATGTATGTTTAGCGTGGTTTCATTTCTGATTTTTTCTCCGAAAAAAAAAAAAGAAAACCATTTTGTTTTCATCATAACTAAGTTAGTTTTTATGCTAACGACTTTTACCACAGACCATCTTAAAGGTCTTTTCAAGTACCTTTTTCCGTTTTTCCGTTATTTAACGTTGAAAGGGTCGAATGCAGTTTTAGGCGAATAAAAAGTCACCTTCAACGAGCCATAACTCGGCTCGTATTGCATCTTCAGAAATAAGAGAAAAACAATCGATTTGTTATTATATAGGCTTCATTTTTACTTAATAATTTAGTGGTAAAACGTAAAGTTTTCGAGTTATTCGTGAAAAAACATTGTAAAACATACATTTTTTAGATGAAAAATCAACATTTTCAATCACAAAGAACTCAAAAAGTATTGACTCATTCAAAAAACTTCATAGAACATTTTTTCGTAAAATGTATTGCTCTATCGACGTCTCCAGTTATTTTGTATGTAATAATTTCCACCCCCGAGAAGGCATCCGTCCCCATCCCACTTGGGATATTTCTGATTTTGAATGATATTAAAAAACAAACATTTAAAAAAAAATGGTCAAAATCTGAGCTATTGCTGAGAATTAAGAAGTGAAAACCTTCATTGGCTCGACTATTAATAATGTAAATAAAAACAGAAACAAAAATAGTTTTAACAGAAAATAATTCAACAGGATAAATAAATTTTTTAATAAAAGGAGTATTTAGAGAATATTATTTAGGTATTATGCAAATCACAACTTACCTAAATAATATTCTGTAATCATGATAAAAGCAAATAAATAAAAAATAATTAATTGTAAAAAGGAGTATTTATTAAACAGTAATTAAAAAAAAAAATAGAATGTATCATAAAGAGAAAATATATGGATTAAACTGATTGCTAGAAAAGTAGCGAAAAAATAAAGTGCGCCAAAATTGCTAATTAACTTGGGTAATCCCTGTTTATCAATTCGACTTTACAGAGGGACAATAATTTGACATAAACTTTAATACTCTTCCGAGGCCTACAAATTTTCTATTATTTACTTGATCCCCTGCCTCCCACGCTAGCGGCGCCTATGGAATCAATACAATATCCACATGTTAGAGATTCTGCGCTGTAGGAGTTCCGTGCTGGAAAGCGTGTTATGTGTTGCCTAACCGGCAGATACCGCATTGTGTATCTGTCAGTTCAGCGCAATGGTGATCGTTTGTTTTTGAGCTGTCGAATCGGCCAAAAATACGCCAAAATGTGCGACAAATCGGACTATTTAAGTTTTTTTAACGTTCTAGTTTTGTGTTTGTGTGTGCTGGTTGGTTTTACGGACACTCAGCTTGTGATCAACGTCAGAAATCAGGTAAATTACCAGAAACATGTGTTCTAACCTTATTCGAGTAGGGAAGTGAGAGTTGTTTGTTTATTTTCGAACTTTTGAACTGTTCAATAATGTCCATGCTAACTACAACAGATATCCAAACAAATGTCTGTAATTTTCTTCTGTTTTTTCGGCGGTAATAATATGGGTAGAAATATTTATTATACCCATGTTTCTAATTGTTTATGTTGAAAGTTTGGTTTGTTTAATTTTGCTTGACGTCTTCTTTCCCAGAAATAAAAACAACTGAGGTCTTACATAAGTATTTGCATAAGTATTGTGAAAATATCAGTGTTAAATAATGTGCATTTGTAAAGGAAAATCTAGAAAATTATTTTCTACTATTTAATAGTTTTAATTTACAATACCCATCATGATTGATCTTATCATCATTACCTAGTTAGATACTTAGTATTTAATTTTGTTTGATGACTACTCCCAGAAATAAAAACAACCTGCATAGATATTGTGAAAATATTTTGGTGTTAACAAATGCATTTGTAAATAAAAACCTAGTTATTTTCTAGTATTTAATAGTATTACTTTACAATACATATCATGACTGGTCTTATTATCACTACCTACTTGATATCAGTGTATATATTTTGAAAATTTTATTAAATGCAGCGAAGAAGCTGCATAGACCATTTTTTGATTAGAAATAGTTTAATTTACTTATTTGCGGGCAAGTGTTCCGTTAAATTATCTTCTATCATTAGACAGAAACCTCGACAAAAACATAAAAGTGGAGACACTGGTGTACTCAGGATTTTTGTTTATAAGAGCAGCAGTATTACTATTTAAAATCAGAATTTATCAAGCAAAATTTGTCGAAAATTTAATTTATGGGTTGCTCTACACCTCGCTCTACACTTTTTGCCTTTGTAGTTTTGTTAAGTATAATAGCCCATGGAAACTAGCATTTGACCTGGACAAAATTAAAAATCTGAATTTTTGCACCGACGTTCTTTGAGGTGTCCCAAACCCAAATCACAAAAATCCAAACATGGCTACCCAAGATATTAAAGGTCAAAGTTTTTTGCAAATATCTCGCGTTCTATGCATCGGATACCCATGAGATCAATGTGAAAGTTGTAGAGAATTAAATTATTTACAAGTTGCCTTTTCTATTTTTTCCCAAACCCCTCCCCCTTTTCGAGATATTCAAGGTCAAAGTTTCAAAAACATGGTTTTTCGCGGCGAATATCTCGCGCCAAAAAAAATATCGGACAGCAATAAAGTTAACATGAAAGTTTTAGAGAATTCCGAGGAGAATTCAATTATCTACAAGATAGGTATTTTGCATTTTTTCCAAAACCACCTTTTCGAGATATTCAAGGTCGAATTTTTTTTTTTTTAACTATTTAACGTCGGCCTATTTCCGCTACCAGGGCCTATCACCGACGCCAGGAGACGAGCTACCCCCCAACCTGGAAATTTTGCCGAACCTCTTCCCTTAAGAAGAGTAGGGATCTTTTACTTGCCTAACAATTAATAGACAAAGGACCGCCTGCTTTACATCCCCTCCGAAGGATGGTATATCCATTACGTAATCCTCGTCTGAAATTACGTAACTTCCGCGTATACACTGATATACAAGCCGCTAGAAGGTGGGACGAGAACGCTGTATTTCCCGAGAAGGGACCCCATCCAAGTACTAACCGCGCTCGACGTTGCTTCAACGGAATATCGACTGATATTCACATTGAAGTAGCCTCTACGCTCGCCCCGGTCGAAGTTTTAAAAAGTCTACATACAAGCAGTAGAGAAATTGAATATCTGCAAGATTGGTAAATTTACAGATTCTAAAAAATATTTTTTAAATTGAATTCGTTTCCACACCACCTACGAGGTAGAATGCATGGCGCGTTTTTTTTACATGGTTTCCCCTGTGTATGTAGGCCTAACCCATGAAAGTTGCGTCGATTATTACATAAGGTACTCTATATACATTAATCCTACCCTATATACAATGTTCCTACCATATATACATTAATCCTACTCTCATTACATTGATCCTACTCTGACTCATACTCGAGCTCATACTCAACTCCATTGAGTTCCAACTCATTATAATCATTACTATCATAAGAATCAGAATCCTCATCATCGACGATGCAAAATCTTTAATAATCGACTTCGTGTCAGTCAATAACAGGATGAGAAGTTTGTGTTACGTTTTTGAATTATTAAATTATTATGTTATTCGACTAATCGGCATTATTACCATTTTAGCTGATAAGACACTGATATTATTTGATACTATTTTGCAACGAAAAGTAATGAAAATGGTACATTAAAAAAAATAAACAATTTTTGCTCTTAGTTTGGCGCCCGTCCAAGCTGGCGCCTCGTGCAGTCGCCCGGGTTACCCGGCCCTTAAGCCGCCCCTGATTGTCTGTTATTCCTCTCACCGCCATCTTGCTTCGGAGAATATTGTCGATAATAATAATAATGCTTCATGTATGTCCGATGCGTAGGAAGCGAGGTATTTGCAAAAAAACCGTTTGTTTAAACTTCGACCTTGAATATCTCAAAAAGAGCGAAATTTTGGGAAAAAATGCGGAATACCAATCTCGTAGATAATTGAATTCTCTACAACTCTTATGTTAGGGGAGAGTGGGGTAATAAGAAACAAGGGTAATAAGAAACTATTTTTTATTTTTTTTGTTTGTTAAACAAAAAAAATGAAAAAATTCCACGTCAAAAAATTCACTGTCAAAAAGATAATCAACGGTACTGTTTTTAAGTTTATTTTCTCTCAGCAGTATATGCTTGTATGAAACTTTACCATGTGAAAGTAGTGTGTTCACACAAACAATTTTTTTTCTACGTAGCACACATTATACATTTTAAATTTTTTTTACATGATTTTCTGGGCCAAATATAGGACTTTTTAAAACATTTTCTGTAACAAGAATAACAGTGGTTATTATTATTATTATTATTACCCTAAGTAATAAAAATTCTTGCGGTTATAAGATACTCATATATCTTATTACCTTTTATTTGGTGTATTGACCATGTGAGGAAGAATTAGACCCTAAGGTTCTTTGCTCGGATGATGATGATGATGCTGTTGACTTCGATTTCTTACCAATTCATGACAAAGATCAAGAAGATAGCAGAACAGATACCATTCTACCAGAACGATACTATGCCATTTACTATGATATCGTTTGGTAGGTGGGACGAGTCATTAAAGTGCAAGAAGGCAACTGTACGATCAAGTTCCTCAAAGAATCTTTATCTATTTTTAATTGCCCTCCTCATGATGACATAGAGCGCGTAAATAAATATTTCACTTTGTGCGACCCTTTGTCTTTAAATGGAAATGGACCGCTCAGATCTAGTTAGAATTAAAACTCTCTTATTTGCAAGGAAAAAAAAAGAAATCACAGTGTCACAGTTATAAAAATCACAATTTTGCGTGTTTAGTTTAGGAATGTTAATTTTGACTAGAAATAAAAAATTTGAGTTATCAATTGACCTTATTTTTAAAAATATAAAGTTGTATAAAAACTTTAGGCAGTGTATTTATTTCCGTGTACCTTCTTCACCCTGTAGTAAAAAAATAAAATTTTTAGATCCGCCAAAATTTTCTGGGGAAATAAGATACACATGTATACTTAGGGCCAGTTGTACGAACTATGTTGAGCCAAGTTCAGCTTCAACCAAGATCAAAAGCCAAGGTTACAATTGTTACAATAATCGTAACCATGGCTTTTGATCTTGGTTTAAGTTGAACTTGGCTCAACTTAGTTCGTACAACTGGCCCTAAGTGTATCTTTTTATCCCAGCAATTCTTCATTGATAGTATGCATGAAATACAAAGCTTGCTTCTTATTACCCCGTTCGGGGTAATAACGTGAAAGTTTTGGAATAAAATTCGGATTTTTTTGTACACCGTATTTATTGTAGAATTGAGCCAATAATTTTGTTCTGGATACCCTGAGTCGCCCATTATGTTGACAAAAAATATCAATGCTACACCTTTAAAACTGTCAGCTATGTTAATTTTATATGCTTCTTATTAGGTACCCCAAACGTTTTTATTACCCCACTCTCCTCTAACTCTATTGCTGTCCGATTTTTTTGGCGCGACATATTCACGAAAAACCATTCCACTGTCGTCATTGTCGGTTTCAGTCGTCGATAGGGTTTTCTTCAATCAACTCATCTTCGGTAGGTGAATTTAAGCAGCCTTGTCCGTGACAGTTGGAGCACATGGTTGAGCAGCGCAATCCTATTTTTACACACCCGCATCGTTTCCCGCAACCCACCCTGCACTTGCAAGATATATGTTGTAGAACGGAAGACGGAGCTGGTGCCTCAGGTGTAAAAATGGGTGAAAGACCGGTGTCAGTTTTCTTCCAACCCCATTGTGTTGAATCATGGTTTATTCCTCTCCATAACTGAATTTGATGAAAAACCCTATAAACATGCTGATGAGAAGCGGTAGACGTTGGCGGTAGTCTCGATAATAGTACAGCGTTACTTGATTTCCCAACCAATTTATTGAATGTGAGAAATCCATGTCTATTTAAAGATTTCTCTTTCTTTGGAGCTTTATATAACGCCATCGTCAAACGCTCTCCAGCAGTTGCGACTTATTCTTTTGTTGATTGAGGGTTGTTAAATATAGGCACAATGTCATCCAAATCTCTTCTGTTATTAAGTATAGTTAGAGTTTGTGCTTTGCCTTTACCGAACAAAGCAGAAGTAGTGTCGCAACCACTAAATGCATGTGCAAACAGCACAGTTTCCTTACAGTTTCTCAAGACATCCGAGGACTGTAAATCGCGAGAACTGTATATCCTCTCCTTTATGTTTCCCTGGGATTCGCTAAAAAGTCGAATGTCTTTATGTTGAGGAGAAAGGGCTATAATGAGCACGAGAAGATCGACCGACGTCCTGTCCAACGATGAAAACTGTCTCATACTGCTGATATTTCTCGATCGCAGTTTGCACGATGAGCAAGTCGGCATCATCATCTTCCGCAATGAGCGTATTAATTCCCTCATCTGTGAACCTCTGGGTGAGCTGCGAAATGAAGCGAAATGAAACGTTCCTTATTGTGGTGATTGCTGAGAAATTTTTTTGGGCGAAAAGAAATAATAAATATTAAAATTATGAAGTACACGTTGTGGATAAAAGCACGAAAATTCAACAAAAATAATAATAAAAAAAGAAAAGTACAAGATGAATCTTGTAGAGGAGAATCCGCTCTACAAGTTTCATTATAACCATTTTTGACGTCAAAGTAACCGTTCGGAGATATTCGCTGTACTGTGAAAAATCGCGTACCACCGATTTTGCGCCGAGCGCTCCAAACTACACCTTACTATGAACGTCGATAGCGAGAAAACGGCGGGGAGTACGCAAATTGACAATAGAACTTTTTTGTGTAGAATTTAATGACGAATATTTTTGTTCCTGTAACAGGTTGTTTATATTTAAAGTTCAATAATCGTTGAGGGTAATATTGTTTGGGTTATGAACCAGAGGTGGGCGTCTTGGAAGTATAAACATGGACTGTGGCTGACTCACGAGAGGATCACACTCAGCATTCAGTTGTGGCCAGTTATACATATAAGTATTATGCATTTTATTAACAAAGTCTTTAACATAGTTTATTCAGCGCCCTATATTTATTTTGTTTGGGGGTAGTTCACCCCCTACGGTTACATTCCTAACCTGTTTTCCGTGGGAATGACGGATTCGAAGAAAAATGAGAATAATCGTAACTAACTCCTGTCTGGGGGTGGTTTTTCGCCCCAAAAGGATGTTTCCATCAACGGGTAAGATGGGAACTTTTCGTTTTTTCGTCTAATTTGCGTGAACTATACTGGTAGACGTCTTTATTGTGGGCGGTCGGTTGCTACCGCAATGCCAAATGAAGGCCTTTCCGATACTGTATAGTTAAATACTATGCTCCAATAATGAAATTAGGAACTATTTTCATTGACAAACTACGATATTCAAGTACTACAGAAATTTACAATAGAAAAAAAAATAGTTATATTCGTTAGAACAATAGTAAGTATCTAAACAGTTTTAAATATTATATTATGTTTGGTTCTTTAAATACTTATAATAAATCGAAAATAAATGCATATGTCCCTCTCACCCTGCAAAATCCTATCCTTAAATTTACTGCAGCATACACAGGATCATGGAAAATAGTTAACCTCGAAATACATAAACTATAACTAACAAAAGCCATCGTCAAATTTAATAGTGCAATATATTATTTTATTTATTACTGACATAAATTATCTGTTCAAATTAACACGAATTATAAAAAAACAGTATGAATTAGTAGAATGTGACAAACTTGTTTATTCTATATTGATATGGATTTCAGCTCAATATATAATTTTACATATTTCGATGGAACTGGTGTATATATAATCGTTTATTTGACTGTAATGTAATCGTAATCATCGATCATATAACATCCGCTGAAATAAATATTGTTTTAACTATAAATATAAAGTTACAAAGGCACTTTAATGTAGTTAATAAATTTTAAACAAAGTATTGTTATAATCTACAGCAGATATGATTTACTGTTTTGAAGCAATAAAGGACTGTATTTAACGCGGGATCTTTGAAAACAAGGCTGTAGTTATTTTCACTACTCTCTTCTATTTTTGCATGATAGTTTATTTATTAATGTTGACTGCTTTTTATTCACATTTTCTTCAGGTTTAGAATCGACAAGTACTTAATGTGTAAATCACGTATTTTTTCCCGTTTATTAGACGTTCCCTACCTGTACTTTAATAAGATGCATTATGATACAAATTTTCCATTAAGATACAAGTTTATAACCAATTGAAACGCGCCACATAGCAATATTCTGTCAGTATCAACTATTGCCTTGATCATCTGACAGATCTAAAATTGATCAATTTTGACTAGTCATACTTACTGTTTTCCTAGCAAATTTTCAAACTTCGTGCTTCTTGCAATTAAAATCAGTGGACATGTGTGATAGTGAAAGTGAAATTTAAATAACAATCTATAATTAATTAATTTTAGAAATAAGGTGTTAATTTTCTATTTTATTATGACTGGTCGTAGAAAAAATAGTTTATGCAACTCATATTTAATGGCTATTAAAACACGAGCATGAGAATTAAGACATAAGGCGAAGATTAAATGTCAAAAGTCTCAGTAACTATGAAACTTACGTTAAAAGCGGTAAGAATCAAAATGAAAGACTGTTAATTAGGTTTTCAAATGATTTTTAAAAATTTTTCTAGCATAAAAAACAAAGAAGTTATGACAGAAACAATGCACTTTTCAATGTTTTAATGTTTGTTAATGTAAGTAGTCAGTAATTAAAAAATATATTCCCATATACTGTTTTTCCTTAATATACAATAGTATGACCCAGACGCTCAATTTTTTTCGTCCGCTTACAGCACTTGCTTTCGAAGAAAAATGCATTTTAAACTATAAAGGAAATTTAGAAAAAAAAATTATTATGTGAAACGCTAACAGATTTAATAACAGAATACTTGTCATTTTCATAGACTACTTTAATAATTGTAATTTCCGTTCGTATAATAAATAGCTTAAACACGATTTTCAATGTTCAATAACTCGAAAACGGTTAAAGATAGGACTATCATATGTCATATTTTTGAAATCAGAAAAAAAAGAATAATTCAAAAATTCAACAATACACAGGGCGTTCCATTAAAAAAAATTATTGCTTCTTCAATTTATTAAAGGGGTTCAGTTACAGCTCTACAACTTTCGTCTGAAACTTTTTTTTCTATCTTCAATAATAACAATAATAGAGGGTGGCCTAAATATAATGAATAACCCTGTACTTCTAATTTTGAAATAAAAAAAAAATAAAAAGAAAGCGGAAGGACGGCTATAGGAGACCGTATTAAAAAAACATAAACAAATTTTCCTGGTACCTTTTTAAGTCGAGAGTCAGATAAATTTTTGAAAATTGGTCAGGGAAGGTCAGGAGAAGTCAAGGAAAATGAAACTGAAATTTCTGTGGCAACCTTGTGTGTATTCCAGACAGCCTTGGTTTTGGAATATGGTTGTCTACTGTATGTGGTGTTTTTATGTTATGTTGATAATTACTTCATATATATTACAATACTATAATTTAAAAGTTACGTTATCAATACACAATAAGCAATAAGCCAGAGAAAATATTTATAGATAAAATGTAAAAGCACGAGTAGCCCTTTTTGAGGAAAATAATTCACGAAACAAATATTACCGCGATCAATCTCTCGATGCGTCGATAGAGAAAATTATAGCGATAATTTTTCGTGTTGGTACTGTCACTAAAAATACCATTTGATCGGTGCAATGTTGTCAAGAAATGAGCTCTTATTGGCTAAGACGTTAATGAATTATCGTATGTAATATCACTAGTGCTTAAAATTTTATCGAAAATTTCACACCACATTTTTTAACCAATCAGAGGCTTGTTTTTTGTTAAGTTACCATGGCAACCCAAAAAATTTCCGGAAATTTTTTACATTCTGTCAAATTAATAAGTGGAAATTTTTCTGTCATTTCAAATGTCAAAGTAAAGACGCGACGGAGCTGGAGTGCTTTTAGAATTAAATTTATTTGGCGACGCAAAGGAGGATATTCACGAGGATATTATAAGTACAGAAATTAATATGTTAATATTTATTTTTTTGTTTACAAAAATAAAGTTGTGGGTATGACAATAATATATATTAAACTAACAAATTTTATTAACGCATGTAAGTAACATAAATGTCTATGTTTAATAAAATATATGAAATATTTCGACACAATTTTATTTAATTTTAATTTAGATAGTCTATTAAATTTACTTGAAGATATTCTTGGATTCTTCTGAATAGCTTTACATCCAATATTTCTTCATAATGAATATCCTCAACCAATTGTGACAAGTAGGTAAGCTGACGTGATATTTTTCAATGTCTGAATATTTTTTGCACAAAATAACAATCCATATGTTTTAGAACCTGGAGCCATTTGTGTGATATATGCCCACGCACTTTATTCTTTTGGCTGATAATCAAATTTTGTTATGATTAGAATGTAAAAATTAATCTAATGGACGTCTGTAAGTGCGGCAGCCATTACTATCTTGTTACCTTTTATTATTCCATGGCCGCCTAGAAGTTGTTAATTATTGGCTCGGCGACAAGAATGAATACATTCCCTGTGCTCGCATTTAAGTAATATTATCAGAAATAAATGATGTTCCACCAATTTTAGTAGACCAAAGTTAATAAAAAATGGAAATATAATATGTTTTTAAGTTATTTATAAAAAGTTCATGTAACTAAACTTGGAGAATGATATGTTATTTCACTAAGAAATTTCTTATTTTATTAAACATATAAATCTTGAAGTAGGTAGGTACTTCAGAATAATTATCAAAAGTAAATGATGTTCCACCAATTTTAGTAGACCAAAGTTAATAAAAAACGGAAATATAATATGTTTTTATGTTATTTATAAAAAGTTCATGTAACTAAACTTGGAGAATGGTATGTTATTTCACTAAGAAATTTCGTTTTCAAAAACACAATCTAATAAATTAGCGAATTGCACAAACACAATGACTCGATGACAGGTGGTGGAACTTAACCACCCGTTGTTATTCCATGGTTCACTATGATGAATGAATTTTTGTCATTCGTAATAAAAATGTTCAATTTTGGCATAATATTTATAAAATAATGGTGTGAAATTTTCTTACCGAATATCCCACGAGCTTAAATTAATATCCGGAAATTTTTCCTCGTTCATGAATATTTTAAGAAAATTATTATTATAATTTTCAAAATATTCATGACCTCGAAAAAATTTCCGGAAATAATTTAAGCTCTAGGGATATTATAAGTGAAAATTTTTTCGAAAGCGTTGTTGCCTGGTAATATAAAGAGTGCAAATTGGCAGTTTATAATCTGATTAAATCCCGACCGCTTTAGCGGGAGGGATTTAAACTTTGATAATAAACTGCCAATTTGCACGAGTTATATTAACTAGGGGCAACTTAGCTTGAGAAAAAATTTTAGATAAAATTTAAATCACGAGTGGTATTTGAGGAGAATATTTCACGAATAAATAATTCATTAAGTACATCTTCAATATTATGTTTTCTCATTAATTGCCTTCAGACGTTTTCTTGTCACTTTTTAGACTCTACTGACCTTTATTTTCAATTTCATCATTAATTTGATATACAGAAATATTTCCAAACCGACTCATATTGTCAAAACAGCAAATCTGAAATAAACACAGTAGAAACAACGGAGATTCGCTATATTTTAAAATAATCTAATGACGTTTCCATGGCAACTAGTAAATAAAACGAGTTGAAACCTTAGATATTATAATATATAGACTGGCTTAACACCTTTCAGGCGTTTCTGAGGTGCAATATGACAAGGAACGATAGGGAGAGCACTACATCTTTAATCTTATTGCCGATGTCCCGCCTATTGATACTATACACCCATGGTTCCGTGGATTGACATAGAGAGCGCCATCTAGCGCTACTAGAGTTATATTCCATAATAAATAAATGTTCATTCATACATATTTACGTATTTAATCCTTATTTTTAACTTACAAAGTTTACAAATTATGTTGAAGTTTGCTTCGTTAAGCAGAGTGAATTTTAAATACAGCAAATTAAAATATTGCACAGCTTTGATTCAACTAATTACTTATTGATAGATTACCGTATGTAAGTAGGTACATTCTTAGTTTCCAGAGCGAATGTGTTTACTTCACATTTATATTAAATGTGCTTGACTTGTTCCTGTATTATGAGCAGGGTGTATTAAATACACCCTGATTATGAGCTAGGTATATTAAGTACAATATTTGTATATTATTGTTACCTGATTGAAAAGTGGGCAAACTGAAATAGTTACAAATAGGCAAGGCTTATAATAAGCCTATATATTTCAGACAGGTTCTCTTTGCCAACTGACGATTGTTTACTATATATTGCAATTTACAAGGTAAGTAAACAATTAGTAATAAGCTAGAGAAGATATTTATAGATAAAATTTAAAAGCTGGAGTTGCCCTATTTGCCGAAAATGTTTCACGAAACAAAACGTCAAAAAATTATCGCAGTATTTGCCGCTGCAGCGACATAAAAAATTAGAGCGATAAATTTTGCATGTTGGTACTGTCAAAAGCCGATCTAGCTTGAATTACCACTAATAATGACGTCTGATTGGTGCAATGTTGTGAAAAAACGGGCTCTCATTGGCTATAGCGTTAATGAGTGAAATAATCGTACGTAATATCACTAGTGCTTAGAATTTTATCGGTTAATTTTTTCGCAAGCTTTGTTGCCTGATAATAAAGAGTATAAATAGACAGTTTATTTTCTGATTAAATCCCGAACGCTGGTGTGAAGGATTTAATTTTTGATTGTAAACTGCCCATTTACACGAATTATATTACCTTTTGGCAACTTTAAAAGCACAAGTAATATTTGAGGAGAATCGATCACGAATAAATAATTCATTAAGTACATCTTTAAGATTATGTTTTGTAATTATTTGCCTTCAGATGTTTTCTTGTCATTTTTTAGAGTTTATTGACCTTTATTTTCAATTTTATCATTTACGTCACATAAAAATGCATTTCCAAAGCGACTCATCTAGTAAAAAACAAAGTAGGTATACATATCTATCAAATGCAGCTGCAGTCCACGAAATTCGCCATATTATAAATGTAATGACAATCAAGAAAAACAACATACCTTACAGCATAGGTATTGAAATGCATAGACTGGTCTTCAGTGTGAAGAGTTCTTGGACATGCTTCGACCAATCACATTACGAGTAAAGACATAGAGTACTACCATATTTTACCAATCCCCCTTTACGTTTTAAGGTTGCCAATATCAGATCAAATATTGCTATAGTATCGACATCTGGTAACGCTATATTAGAACCACACGGCAAACTACGTACTCTGAATTACTGAAGAATTATTATATTAAAGTGTTCATTGATATTTATATTTACCTATTTAATACTTACTTTTAAGTTTAATGATTAGGTGAAGGTTTGATTTTCTTAACTTACTTTGTGATGAGTTACCGTGTGTAAGTACATTTTTAGTTTATTTTCATCCAGAGCGAGTGTGTATAACACATAATAATTGACTTGCCTGCTTGGTACTAATTTCTGTTTAATTTTAGTTATGATAATTATTTTATAATTACGTTTTTATAAGCAATTGAAAGCTGTGTTTGATATGTCCCTAGCCTATATATTCCAGACAGCCTTGGCTTTGAAATTGGGAGTTGTCAACTTATGTGGTGTGTTTATGTTATATTTATATCATTACATTACTATGTATATAAGACTACAAATTACAAGTTACGTTAACAATTAGCGATAAGCTAGAGAGGAAATTTATAGATATTTGTCGACACGTCGGTACAAAAATTGAGCGATAAATTTTTCGTTTTGGTACTGTCAGAAGCCGATCTAGGTTAGTTTACCACTAATAATATTTGATTGGTGCAGAATTGTAAAAAACGTGTATTCATTGGCTATCACGTTAATCAGTGAAATAACCGAGTAAATTAAGTTTTTATGTTGCCTTTAGAGTCGAATTTTATATTTAATTTTTTTATTGATCTTTGCTGGCAAAGTTTATAAACTGCCAAACTTAAATTTCGAACAATTTCTTTTTCAATAAACGCTTTTCGACTATCTTACCCCCAACTATTATTTTACAAGAACCTAATAAAGATAAAACGCACTTAAAAATCAACTGACCCGGAACGATCGATTTGTAAACAGACCCTTGAAGTCCTCGCGTCTCCCTCCAAACTCATTATCTAAAGTGACAAATTTAAGCTTTTTAATTAGAGCTCGTTGTTATTTATCGCAACTTTTTCCTTCGGTATGTGCCAAATTGGACAAAACAAGCGCCGAGAATTAAGGACAACTCAATAATTAAAACGATGTTTGGCAATCAGCGAACGGCAAAGCGTCAGCGTTAATTGCTTTAAATTCGGCCGATATTGATTTCGGGCAGGCGGACATCGGTCGTGTTCCATCAATATGACGCCTGCTATGCGAGTTTCGAGAACGACGACCAAACTATTATTTTGTGGTTTGGCCGTTAATTATAAGTGGTTTGCATGTAGATTTGCAGCCGCCAGCGTACCCTGGATTTATCGCCTTTTTGTGGCTCGCATTTTGTACAATACAGATGAAATTTATGAAAAATGGATATTACATAGCGGGTTAACTTACCTATAAACAATCGGTGTGTCGGCTAATATTGTGTTGGACAAAAATGTTTGCGGAGGATTTTGAAGCTCGTGCTGGAGCTATTAGGACAGTAACCAGAGGTTTTAACTTCGGAGTAATGTCATATTGAACGGATTTCGTTCATTTTTGGCAGTATAATTGTAAATGCTTCACAGAAAAGTTTCTATATTATGCGGCAGCTTGCTAATTTATAGGGGGTGGATGTGGCAACTAAGAAAGAATTGAAAACATTGGAGCTGAAAGAAAATAAAATTTTAAGAAGAAAAGGCTGTATGCAACTTTTCATAAAAATTGATAGTCTTTAGGTTATAACGACTTAAAAATTGGGATTTTGGCTTGAAAAAAAAGAATTTCAAATAGGTCTTCGTCAAATAACTCGAAAGGTATTACATTGAGCGAAAACTTGCTAGAGACAAATAAGAAAGCTACTGAATTGAGGATAAATTTAGTTTTTTCTAATTTCTGTAGAGTTAATGGTTTCCGAGATCTGGAAGTATAAAAGTGGCGTCCGAACGTCCATAAGACGAAGTATTTAGTTTCAGTGTTAAATATCTCAGAAACTATGGCACTTACATCAAAAGCGGTAAGAACCAAAATAGAAGACTACTAATTAGGCTTTCAAATGATTTTGTTTCTATTTCTATAGCTTAAAAAACAAAGAAGTTATGATAGAAACAATGTACTTTTTCAGTTTTTTTTGATAAAAACGTCGCCAGTTTGTTAATGTAAGTAGTCAGCAATTAAAAAAATATATATTCCCATATACTGTTTTTCGTTAATAATAATAATAATAATAATAATAATAATAATAATAATAATAATAATAATAATAAGTTTATTAACCAATTTAGATACATTCAAGTACATTTGGTAAGTCAGGTAGAATAAATATAAATAAAGTAAATCTATAAAGTAATAAGTAAATAGGCAAATACTGAATTAGATAACGACACTATAGTACATTTAACAAATAATACCAGTAAATACAATAGTATTATATAACTTTTAAATTAACCAATCGGACACAGGTTCCCTTTTTTGTGCATCAACTTTAAGCTGAAATCATTTTAAAAAATATAAATATTTCTTTCCGTTCAAAAGTTATAGGAACTTTTTGATCGACCAATCAGAGGCAAGCTTTCTTTTTGTGTATCAGCTGGGTGAGCAGAGTGGGGGGACGCAATTTCCCTTTTACTCACTACTTTTACATAGTCTAAACACAGATAAAAAAATAATAAAAACAGTCTACCTTAAAGAAGACAGAGTTAAGGACAAGTTTATATGTATATTATTGCAATATGAAAATAAAATATAATATATTTAGTTTGAGGTAACCGTTACTGCCTAACAGTTTTCTTCCATATATTCTCTCACTGAATAATATGTTTTTGAGATTAAAAACTCCTTTAATTTCCCTTTAAACTTCTCTACTGGTCCAATATTTTTTATTGCGTCTGGTAATTTATTATATAAGACTATACCAGAATGATTGGGTGAATTTTCATACAACGTTGTAGAATGAACAGTAGATCTCAAATCATTGCCTTTTCGAGTTGGATAATCATAAAAGTTTCCAATCTGTTGATAAGATTGTAGGTTTGTCTTTATGCAATTTATGCATTTTAATATATATACACAGGATACAGTTAATATCTTATTTTTTTTGAAGTGTGGCCTACACGATTCTCTTTGATCCAGATCAAAAATTAATCTTAGTACTCGTTTTTGCAATATGAGAATTCTTTCTGCGCCACTACAGTTTCCCCAAAGTGCTATATTATACTGTATGATTGAATATATTAATGCATAGTAGACGTTAATTAATTGGTTATTTTGCAGGGAAGACTTAAGCTGCAGTATTGCATAGTAACCGCTATTAATTTTTTTACTTATGGCATTTATGTGTGTATGCCATCTCATATTTGCGTCAACATGTACACCAAGAAATTTTACACTGTCAACACTGTCGATCAATGCTCCATTTACAATTACTGTATTTGGTGCAGTAATTCTTTTATTATAAAAATGCATAGATACTGTTTTATTTGCATTTACCAGAAGCTTATTTTTATTGCACCAATTCGTAAATTGGCTGGATATAATATTTAGGTTATCTTGGAGTTCTTCATGAGTATGGGCAGAAACAGCTATTGATGTGTCATCGGCAAAAAGAACGACACAGTCAGAGCTAATTTCAAGTGGTAGGTCATTGATATATAATAAAAATATCAACGGACCTAAGACTGATCCCTGCGGAACTCCGAGGTCAATATCATGAGAATCTGATGCAGTGTTATTAATACTAACGTACATTTTCCGACTGTGGAGGTAAGACAATAGCCAGTTTAAGACATTTCCTCTAAGGCCAAAACATTCTAGTTTTTCCTTTGCAATACTTAAATCTAAACAATCAAAGGCTTTGGATAAATCGAAAAATACTGCACCAACATATTGTCCTTTGTCTAAGTTAAAGTAAATATAATTAACAAATTTGTATGCAGCACTTTCCGTGGATCTACCGATTCTGAATCCATGTTGATTGTCAGATAACATACTGTATTTATTTAAATAGTCCATGAGTCTATTATACATAATTTTCTCAATGACTTTACTTATGACTGCTAAGATAGTGATAGGCCTATAATTGTCTATTGATTCATTACTATTACTTTTTAGTATAGGTATTACTTTACCTATTTTAAGGACGTCAGGAAATTGGCCAAATTCCACAGAGGTGTTTATGATATGTGCTAAGGGTTCTGCAATAATTTCGGATATGTTTTTTAATATTTTTGTTGAGATACAGTCCTCGCCCATTGATGTCGTGTTTTTTAAATTTTTTATAACATCTATTACTTCTTGAGCATGTACTGGATAAAATGCAAATGATTGCACGTGATGGTAATGTGGGTGTTTCTCTGTTGATGTGTTAACAGGTGCAAACCCGGTAGTACAACTTGACACAGCATTTTTGGCAACATTAGCAAAATATTTCGCAAATTCTGAAGCTACCTCATCTTCCCTAGTGATATGTAGCCCACTTATGTTATGTTATGATCTAGACTCTCAATTTTTTTCGTCCGCTTACAGTGCTTTCTTTAGAAACAAAAATGCATTTTAAATTGTAAAGGAATTTAAAAAAAAAACGTAACATTTTTGTTTCTCTGCAAATATCTCAATAAATATTAGTTTTAGAGAAAATATAGTGGACATCAAAACTGAAGCTTATAAACTGAGAATGAATTTGTTTTTTATATACAGTGTGTCTACTTAAGTTGGCGGCATATGGAAAACTTTTTTATTTTGAGTTTTAGAAAAAAAAGTTATTCTTTATAAAAAGTTCTGCATGGTCTAAAACTTAAAATGAAACAATAAAACTTCAAAATTTATGTCATATACGTGATTTGTCAATAATTATGAATTTGGCACGAGAGTAAAGTACTTTTATTTTTGACAATATCGAAAATTGTAATTATGAAAAGTTGTTCATAATTAAAATACACGTTCAAATATGCGATCATATCCATTTACGTTGAAAAACGATTTTTTTTTATTTTTTCTAAACTTTTCTCTACAATAACATTGAAACTTTAAGTTTTTACATTAATCACATTTAATCTAGGATGCACTGACAAGAAACTATTAAAAATAGTAATGCATTTAAACGAATCATACATACGATAACAATAATAGACTTTATTGATAAATAACATAACTTATTTTATTTTAATAAGTAGTAACGAATACTATCCCTTCCTTCAATTCACTAGTGCCTCAACATATCCGCCTTCTCTGACCATACACATAACCGTTCTATCACAAAATAGTCTCAGTACACTCCTAATCATAACAGGAGTTATACTATGAACCGTTTCTGTAATGATTCTTTCTAAATGGTCAATATCTGTAAATGGCCCTTTAAGATATACCTTTTGTTTAAAAAAAATCGAGTGGGGTCAAATCTGGAGACCGAGGTGGTCAGCGAATTTGCGAAAATCGATGTATAACTCTTGCATTAAATCTATTTCCAATGTATTGCCTTACATCTAACCGACTGTGGCATGGAGCACGATTCTGCTGGAACCATGTCTGTTGACGTTCAAATGTAGGAAGGTTATCCAGAAAATTATTTATTTCATTTTCTAAAAAGCGTAAATAACGGTCTGCATTCAAAGATTCTCGGAAAAAAAAAGATCCAGTTATTTTATTTTTGTAAATTTCACACCACACGTTTGTTTTGAATGGATACTGGTCTCGAGTTTTGATTGTAAAATTTGGATTCATATCACTCCACCAACGGCAGTTTTGGCTAGAGACTGTTCCATTTGATGAAAATGTTGATTCATCCGAAAAACCGCTGCCCAAGGAATCACTACTTCCACATCCAGCTTCTCTATCCAAGTCACTCACAACGAAAAAACTTTGTATGTGAAAATAATTGTTTATGGAACTTTAATAATATAATATTTGAAATCCTCTACCCCAAAAACCCATAAAACGATACCCCACATCGGTAGTGGGGTGGGGGGTGGTGATAGTGGGGGGTGGATGAAGTAAAACAATATTTTGAGGTTTCTGGTTCCTGTACATACACTAAATCACAATTTTTTTTCATCCTCTTTAATAAGGGGGTGGGGGTGGTAATGGGGGTTGCTAATGCCAAAAATTTTTTTGAGACCTTAGCTTCTCTTGTATATACTAAATACCAATTTTATGGACTCTTATCTGCTTGGTTGACCTATTTACCCCAAATTTACCCCAATTTACCCCCCAACCCTTCGACGGAACAAGATGAAAATATAATCTAGTTCTAGATCTCGTTAAAGTACATAAGTGTACCAAATTTCAAGTCAATATCTTAAACGGTTCCAGAGTAAACGTGCGCACAAAAAAAAGTTACAGACAGACCGACAGACAGACCGACAGACAGACAGAAATTTTTTTTAGCTCAAACTTAAAATCTCGACGTTTCATGACATTTTGAGCCTATTTGGACAATAAACATTTTTAAAAATTTATTTGTCGTTACTATACTTCCACTGGACGTGGAAGTAAAAAGAATATGCCTTGCCATAAATGGGTTATCTTCCAACATTCCTTGGATATCAGAACAGAATTCAAAACGTCTGTCATGATCTTCTGGTTTTAACGCGTGAATATATTGCGGCTTGTATGGGTAAAATTGATTCTTTTTTAAAATTTCGGAAACCGTATCTTTGCTTATACTATTTGCCCTTTTTCGCAAAGAATACTTAGGATGTCCAATTGCTGAGAGCATCACTCCAAACTCATTGTCATCATTGGCAATCCGTTTACGGCGTTTGTTGTTTATATTACTTACATCTCCAAAAGTCTTAAATTTGTTTAATACTTTTCTTACTGTTTCATTGTGAATATTTTTCTCTGGATGCCGGCTATTAAAAATTTCTGCAGCTTCTCGAAGTGATTTATAATTTTCACCCACAATTAATACAATTTAAATTTTTCCTTCTTTACTTAATGTTGCTGGCATTTTTATCTAATTTTATGAACAAATACGTCTTATGAACTGCTGTATTGACGTTTACTGTCAAACTTTTCTTGCCAGTGCATCCTAGATTAAATGTAATTAATGTGAACACTTAAAGTTTCAATGTTATTGTAGAGAAAAGTTTAGAAGAAATTTTAAAAAATCGTTTTTCAAAGTAAATGGACCTGATTGCATATTTGAACGTGTATTTTAATTATACATGAACCAAATTTATAATTATTGACAAACCCCGTATATAACTGATAAATTTTGAGGTTTTATTGTTTCATTTTAGGTTTTAGACCATGCAGAACTTTTTAAAAAGAATAACTTTTTTCCTAAAACTCAAAATAAAAAAGTTTTCCATATGCCGCCAACTTAAGTAGACACACTACTATATTTGCGTTGAGTTGATAGTTTCGGTGATATTTAATTTTATAAATGGCATTCGACTGTTTTTAGGATGAAGATTTTAGTTTATAATGTTGAATATCTTATAAACTGTGACACTTTCATCAAAAATTCTAAGGAACAAAATTAAAAATAAATTAATCAATATTTAAAATGATTTTTTGTTTGTTTTTGTTATGTATGAAAGCGGCAACGCCGCTCCTAACAATCACGTGTAGTAGTAAACCAAGATTTGTGGGTATGAGCTTCCTTAATATGCAGCTTTTGGGCGAGACGTTGAGTGCGGAGATGAAACGTCAGACTATCCTTGTTCTTCGAACGTGCAGTAGCGGCGCAGTTATCTCACTCTAGAAGAACCGTCCGTACTGGCCCGAACTATGGTCTGAAGTGTACTATGATCTGTAGTGTTACATTCTGCAACATATCCTGATTACCACCATGCAGAACAGTGACTCAAAATGCGGAATAATTATCCCCGACCTCAAAAGGGGGTAATTGTGAGCCCGTTCCAGTTACGATTTCTTTGCTTAATTAACAGTACACAAATTCTTACAATATTTTTAAGGCCCTGCATTTGGTGTGATTTCACACCAGCTGCTCATTTGTTAATGGCATTTTTTAGTGGGTATCGTGAGTTATTAGGCCACCTCGTGCTCTACCAATCTTGGTAGTAAACTTCATATATAGATGACATGTGCACGCTGCCATGTTACGCTCTGTTGTACTTAACTAATAAACGTACTTCTAAACACTCAGGTGTCTTACTCTCATGGTCTCCTAACGTTACTGTTAATAATAATAAAACAAAGATTACAGTTTCAACATCACAAAAAGTATGAAGTTATGACCGATTCAATGTGCGTTTTCGCATTTTTTTACAAAATGTCGCCATTTTGTTATAGTAATTGCTCAGTAATTATTTTTTCAAAAATGCTGTTTTTTTGTTAATATATAGCATCACCTAGATGGTCAATTTATTTTGTCCGTTTAAAACACTGATTTTAGAAAAAAAAAATTCCATCCGCCATACAATAATAACCCATAAAGAAAAATTATCATTGCATATGAAATTATCCCGAAATTTTACGTATTATTTACTTCTAGATATTGTATCAATTTTTTTTGTAGGTACTGAAAAATATGTTTTTGTCTACGCTAACCTCATATTGTAATAAGGGTGTAATGTAGGCCTTTTTTAACCCCCAAAAGAGACGCGTATGTTTGTATGTTTGTCTGTCTGTCTGTGGCTTCATATCTCTTCAACGGGTGATCCGATTTTGATCGTTTTTTTTTATTTGAAAGAGTATTTTGCCATATTAGATTTTGATGTTTGGTCGCCATCTTGAATTCGCCATGTTGAACTTCTCTAGAAATTGTCCGATTGAAGTAAAATTGAAAATGTGCAGACAATTATGGTAGCCGAACATGATTTAGGCCTCATTTTGATTCGGTTATATGAAACTGGTACGATTAGATACATTTATCGGGGGTTTTTAAAAATTTTCAATTTTACTTGTTGTATACTGTAAAGAAAGAAAGCCTAGAGTGTTACAATTAGTATTTTATGCAAATGGCAAAAGATGTGCTTTTTCATGAGTGGATAGTTTGTACAACGAGCAATAAGCGAAGAAGTTCACAATTAAAATAAGCATTCATTTTTCGTGACCAACGGACAGATGAATGCGCGAGAGTGATTACAATTAGTAGGGTCTGGACTTTAGAAGTGGGCAGTTTGCCCACTTTTAACTAAACAGTTGTTTAGTATTTAGTATTAACTGTGGTACTAGAGTGAGAGCTATCAGACAGGCAGGAGATTACTGTCGAGGGAGTTAAATGACAACTTTTTGCTTTCAGTTTTGAAGACTTTCTTTTCATAACAAATTATAAAATAAATGTCACTTTTTACACTAGTGATAAAATGATTAAAGGTAAGATAAGAATGACAAACTATTTTATTTGGTACTAGGTTATTAGTCCAGTCAACGAATGACCTAAAGGGTGGTGTAGAGTGCGTGAGCAGGGAAGAAGTTAAGAAAAAAGTCAAAAAAACAGAAAAGTAGCATTGTTCTTTCGTCTGTAGTTCTTAAAAGACGCATTTTTTGGGAAAATGTCAAGAATAAGAAGATTCAAAATTAATTTTCCCAACTTTTTTATCTCTTGGTATTTTTCCGAACAATGCTTCATTTACGAGTTATATTGCAAATACAGAGAGAAATGGCAGAAAATAGATGTTTTTTTAATTTTAAAGTGTGTTGCCTCACCTGTCATGCGTGCGGATAGTTGGCATATGTTTTTGGAGATCCCAAACTATGTGTAAAAAAATGTGGATTTCGCACAAAAAAGCTGTTCCGTCTGGTCTATAAGGTTTCTGCAAGGTCCTTTCATGTTGTAGAAGCTTTTGAGAAGTCAGTTTTTCTTGAAAATCAGCAGTGTTCCGCTAAGACGCCTTTGCTATCGGTGTTTCATTGTTGAAAATTTTTGGAGAATATTTTGTGCTTTACAAAACTGCTTTTATTATTTGCATAATTATTTCAAAGCTAGTAATTAAATTCGATATCCGCCGTACTTTCTTGGATGGAACTTCATCAAACAAAGATCGCGTTAATTAATCCACTTGTTACCTCTCTGGTTTTCCCCGTATAAAACACTTCGACTATAGATAAATAGAATTGAATACCAAAGAACGAACTTAATCGGACTTCCCAGTACGTACAACAATTAAACTCTTGAGCGAGATTTGAGCTTTGCATAATTATTCGGCTTTCATCTAATTAAACCTCAAAACTTTTAAGCCGCTCAGCTAGATTGTTGCTACAAAACAAAAAGTTTTAATTGTTGTATGTCCATATTGAAAACGTCGATGGTGTGCTGGCCTGCGATAAGTTCCGAAGGGCTTTTGTTCCATTAATTGATATTTGAGGCTTTTATTTGGATACAATAATGGTAATACCACTGAAACCCGGTGATTTAACCCCTAACCTGATGAACGGCACGAGATACTGCTATCTAGACTTCCAGTCAGGCGCGGCTCGGGCAGGAGGAAGCGTTACTTGTTGTAACTATTCGACAATGATTCTTTATGAACTATATTGGACACAATTAAAGGAAAAAGTGAACTACTCTCAAAAGTGAATTACTCTCATTTTTTACTGAAAGAGATTGCATCTTCAGGAGATCTTGATTTTTGAGAAAAGTGACAAAATTATTTTTAACTTATTTATGTACAGGGTTATTCATTATATATTGTTTTATTTCTGGTATTATTGGAAATACGAAAAAAGTTTCGTATACAAGTTGTAGGGTTGGATATATATTTTAAACGCAATTAAAAAAACAATTGCTTGCATAGTTCACGTGATATAACAATGAATGTTGTTTTTTTAAATGGAAAACCCTGTATATTTATTTTTACATATTCTTTTAGATCATGATCCCCGATTTCAAATATAAGGGTTGATAGGTCTAGCTGTAATATTTCTTGACAAATCGGACATTAAATATGTTCCAAACATGCATATAGGTATTTTATGGTTATTGAAGGAAGCGCAGTAATGACTCTTACGCAGTAGGCTGCGACTGATGATATTATGGCAACATTGTTACTGTTTGACATTTCGTGTCATTATTTGATCAAAATGGGTTACACAGAAGCAGAAAAGTTTGATACATTTTGTTCGTTGGTTTTTTTTCATGTACTTTATCACGTAAAATTTGGTCCTTTTTTGAAAAGTTGAGAGCCTTTACTTACTAAAAGCCCTCGGTCTGACGCGTAAGACAAAAGGAATCTTAAATGGCTTGTCTACGCACACCAAATTTAAAAAATTTTGTACCTCAGCCACCAGCTCCCTGTCCATACTCTGTTCCACTCACCCACAATTTTGAGCTTTTCGCGGCAGTCCCAAACCAGTCTGGAAGACACATGCATTTAAGTACAATTACAAATACAACAAAAACTATTTAATTACCTTGCATAAGTACATTTGATAAGTACACGCACAGCTCTGGTGCATTTTAAAAGAAAATTTCATACCTCACTTTTTTAGCCAATCAGAAGTTTGTTCTTGGTTTCGTTACCATAGCAACCCAAAAAATTTCCGGTTATTTTCATCCTCCAGGATATCCTGAACGAAATTAATAAGTGGAATTTTTTCTGTCAAATTATTGACGTATGATCATATTTGACATTTGCTTTTACATAAAAATGGAATTTTATTTGTCATATTAAACGAGATAATTGTTAAAAAAATCATTGAGCTCGTGAAACAACATTTTATTTCATGTTTAATTATGATTCTGAATATTTCAAATGTATTTGAAAATCCTTTAAAAACTCGCGTTTCAGTGGTGAATACATCGGTGAAGAATCTATATCAATTAAATGTCTGCGGTAGATTTCTCTGTACTACGCTGAATACCTTCTCATTTTGGTTTTAGTCCACATTACAGTTTTCAATCAGGTATGATACTTATTTCAATTTTGGATAGCCTCTTCACAATATGTGCATAAAAATTCTCGAAAACAACTTCAACAATAGAAATATTAAGCTTACACTGGTTAGACTGTCAATGAAATAATGATAAATAGCTAATAACGTTTTATTTCCAAGCCATCTCTGTTAAGTTATCATGTGCTGAAAATCAGCTATACCATGTGCATCAAACATGAAAATAAACTGAAAAAACACTATTTACTCCAGTCGAATTAGACAATAAAAAATTTTGCGTACTGCGGACTTTTTTTTGTGGAAGTTGTTTAAAAGGACATAGTAAGCAAGCACAGAAAACTACACCCCGTTACACCATGTGCGTCCCCTATTTTTAGGAAACTTTGAAATTTTACTTATGTGTCCATATCCATATCTGTTTTCCTATTGCCCGTAGGGCTCTTTACCAAGTTACACTTTTTGAAGATTCATCCCTCCTCTACATAATATATATATATTACACATTTGCCGTAGGACAAACGGTTTTGGCTGTACGAGGCCGGAAAGGTCGCGCTGTCCGAATTTGGGGGTCTTCTGTACAGGACAAACGGCTATTATTTCCAATCTACAATACTACACATACTAATGCCCTTAAGGAGAGATGATGATTTGTGAAAAAACTTTCATCGAATACCGCGCGGTTTCCATGATACGGGATGTTGAAATTTTGAAAATCCCTTTTTTAAAAAAAAAGAGTGAACCTACTTTTTTTCGCTCATTTTTCTTTCATGTATGTAAGACCCTAATATAAATTTACGTTGGTTTCATTTTAATACATTCGTTGGTTTAGGAGCTAGACAGCAAAATATGCCAAAAATGGCTATTTTGGTATTGTTGCATTAAAAAAACCAAAACCAGTATAATTCTGGTAAGTGTTTTTGTTTATCCTAAAAGTCCAATTCATTGCGCATAGAAAATGTCTTTTTGTATTTAAATAGGACCAACACTTATTGTGTAATAACGATTTATGTCATGTGTTCTCCAGTCTCCTTTTTCACAATTTTTTTTTGTGGCCTTATGGTTCATAGTAGGGCAGAAAGCAATATATACCTAAACAGGGCACATATTAGGGTGTTAAAATAGATTTCTTGTTAAAATGCGATAGGACGTACCGTTTTCGAGTAAAACACACTTGTTTGCAAAAAATTATTTCAGATCACACTTTTCATCGACTGACTAGTAAATACTCACCGCTGACAACGAAAAAATAAAACTATGTGCCGCTTCTTGCTTTTTCTGTTTATGAGGGACATTGCTAATGAAAAAATGAAGAGACTCGGACGGAATAGGGGGTTATCACTCCCCTATTTGAAGGTTCACGCTTGTCTCGAATCATCATTGCAACTTATTTTGTGTCTATAACAAAATCCACAGTAATTTTACCTTCCTCGAGAAACAGCTATTATATGTCCATTTCATCGGAAAATGATTTAAAAAAACAAACTCCTAAGAAAGAAAACCCTAAAATGTAGAATTTATTTATCAGATCACAATTCAGAACACAATGAAAACTCAAAGCAAACATAACCAAACAAGTGCGCTTTACTCGAAAACTGTACGTCTTGTCGCATTTTAAGAAGAGACCCATTTTAACACCCCATTATGTGCCCTGTTCACGTGTGTAATGCTTTCTGCCCTACTAAGAACCATAAGGCCGCAAAAAAAAAATTGTGAAAAAGGAGACTGGAGAACACATGACATAAATCGTTATTACACAATAAGTGTTGGTCCTATTTAAATACAAAAACACATTTTCTATGCGCAATGAATTAGACTTTTAGGATAAACAAAAACATTTACCAGAATTATACTGGTTTTGGTTTTTTTAATGCAACAATATCAAAATAGCCATTTTTGGCATATTTTGCTGTCTAGCTCCTAAAACAACGATTGTATTAAAATGAAACCAACGTAAATTTTCTTATATTAGCGTCGTACATGCATGAAAGAAAAATGAACCTCCTTAAGGGCATTAGTATGTGTAGTATTGTAGATTGGAAATAATAGCCGTTTGTCCTGTACAGAAGACCCCCCAAATTCGGACAGCGCGACCTTTCCGGCCTCGTACAGCCAAAACCGTTTGTCCTACGGCAAATGTGTAATATATATATTATGTAAAGGAGGGATGAATCTTCAAAAAGTGTAACTTGGTAAAGAACCCTACGGGCAATAGGAAAACAGATATGGACACATAAGTAAAATTTCAAAGTAAAATAGGGGACGCACTTGGTGTAGCGGGGTGTAGTTTTCTGTGCTTGCTTATTATGCCCTCTTAAACAACTTCCACAAAAAAAAGTCCGCAGTACGCAAAATTTTTTATTATGTCTAATTCGACTGGAGTAATTTTAGTCAACAAAACTTATTTCAGAACACACAAATAGAGTTGTCTTAAACAATTTTCAGTAATTTTTTGAAACTAAAATGGGTGGAAATATTTTTTTTAACATTGCATATATGTAGATAATATTTTCTATACTTTTATTTCCAAAACGCGAAATTTTACTAACTCTTATACTTATAACTTATGACACAACAATACTAATTCCGATGCGTTTCTATCATTTTGTCAACAAAACCCATTTATGGCCTACTAATCTTATACCTTGTTGTATCTTAGAATAATCTTAATGTCATGTCAGTTGCAATTAGTATTTATTTAATTTATTTAGGTATGAAATTTTCTTACCAAATTCCCCGCGTGCATGAATTAATTGCAGGAAATGTTTTGAGTACATGCATTTTTTAAGAAAATTACCCTCTCGGAATTATTTTCAAAAAATTCATGTACTCAAAAAATTTCCAACAATAATTCAAGCACTTGGGAGATTACAAATGAAAATATTATTATGAAAAAGCTTAGAAAGTCTAGTTATTTTGTTGTTTTGCTATCGTTGCTTTTTGACCTGGAAAACCCACACCTCACAATAAGCATGGTAAGACAATTAAATTTTTTATGATAGTGACTTGTAAATACCAGTGTCAGACACAAATATTTTATATGCTCGCTCTAACAGTCAAATATAGTCTTGTTTCCTATATTAAAACAAAAATATTTCAGTCTGATATATGTATGTATAGTGTTGTGTACCTTTCAGCGGAATGGTTCTTATCTTTTATAGTGAAATGGATTTGAATAATTCAACACCTTATACACTTTTGTGTGCCTTTACGAATCAAAAGAATCGATTAAAACACTCTTTGTATGCATTGCATGGGCCGCTTTGTTTCGAGCCGAGTTTAATGGGTTACGGGGCTAAAGCTATTAATGTAGTCAAATATGCAAAATGCGAAACAGCTTCCATGCAGCATTTTTATACGATAAAATAACATGTTTTCAAAAATGGGATAAACGAGCAAACCACGGTATACTCCTATGGTGTGAATAATTAGTTAGTCAATAACGTTTCAGTTTAGTCTGCATAGCTGCTAAAAATTAAAACTGAACATAATAAAAACCTTTGAGTGTTTTGCATTTCAGTGAACGTCAAGAAATAAATGTCAAATTTAAACAAACTTGTCAAATTCTGGACCAACACTTTATACGTTTAGTCCATTCAACGGGTTTTACCTCTAATTTGAGTGCTAATGAATGGATTTTGATGAAACCTTGTGCAATATGTTTGTAATGACGTTAATAAAAGAGTTGAAAAAAGACCAGAGTAAGAAATGATCGGAAGGGGTTCCGTAACTTTTAGGATTAGGTCAAAAATGAAAGAGAAACAGTAAATTTACCTTTTTTGGCCCAAAATAAGATGTTTTTACTCTTGGGAATTTTTTCGAGAAATGCATATTTTTGGAGATATGGCTACTCGAAAATTCCTAAAAGTGAGGGAGGGGAAATGTAAAAGTTGAAAAAAATCTGAAAAAATTCAGGTATCATCGAAATAAAAGACTTTTTTTTATTTGCAACTTTTCTGTGAAGTGCGTTTTCACAGAGTTATTCCGGAAAAACATGAAAAACTACCCTTTCTTTGAAATTGTAGTGCTTTAAAAATAGTAATTTAAAAATTTGAAAAATCAGACCTATGCATTGAGGCCTTCTAAACATTTTTTGTCTCTTGGAATTTTTTTGTAACTTGCTAATTTTCCCAGTTACAGGCAGTTTTTCAGGAAACATCTATACAATATGAGATTAAGCGAAACACCTCTTTGCAGAGGTTGTGAACAAGAAGATGAGACGGTTCAACACGTACTCTATGACTGTTCAGCCGTCTCATCAATCAGAGAATCCATCTTGGGAGAGCGTTGGCCTACCTTGGCCAATGTAAGGGAGATGCCCCTAGGCAACATCACCACCTACTTCGAAAGATTAGGTTGGTTGAAGGCCTAGGCGAGTGTCTGCCTAGAGGGAGGATGTACAAGGGGTCCAATGGGGCCTAAGTGCTGTGGTTTTTGACCACCCTCCTGCTAATTCCATACTCCAATAGCCACACTCGAGTAAGAGTATTGCAATCTTGAGAATTATCCAAACGGCTGTGCTCAAGTAATTTTCTTTAGGCCCGCACCTTAGAAAGCGTAGATATTTCGAAAGAATACCAGAAAGTTAGATTTCTTCCGTGTTTGTCATTTTAACTTGTACCGTGATTCTTCGATTTAACGAGTTAAATGATACTGATAATTTTAAATTCCCGAGTTTTTGTCTAAACGTATATGTTTCCAGTAGTTTTTTCTTGGAGCTGAAGCCTAGAAAAAAAGAAACATATCAGATTTTTTGGGGGAATACTTGAAAACCGTGTACCGTTCAGATTATTTTAAACTTAAACCGTGTATAAAATTTTAATGAGTTAAAATCAAAATAAAACCGAAAAACTGTCTTGTTACCGGTTTGATAAAAACATGTTTTTAAGCCCGCTCTATTTTAGTTATTAGTATATTTTACGAAGTAAAGTAAAATCTGAAATTTTCAAGGGTTTATGTTTAGTGAAAATTTGTTATAGTCCGGGGACTTAATACGAAAATCGGAAATTCTAGAAATTGAAGATTTCTATATATTCAACACGTGTTAGCCGCTCTGATAATACCACCTGACTTTCCTACCACCATAAACATCGTCTGATTATTCCGAAGCGGAATCACCGCCTGCATGTTAACTACTGTAAATAATTGTAACGCTATCGCTTGATATTCAAACACTGCCTGTTTTGCTTGCTGCTTGACTACTTTCTTTGCTTTTTTTTATTACTGCTTTAATGCTGGCGCATCCTCCATCTTGAGAACCGCTTGCTTGCCACCGCTGTTGCCGAACTTACTTTCCGTTAATTTGTAACTAGTAGTATAAACCTACTCCCCGCTTGGTTGTCCACATCACAAAATGGCGTCCGAAGTTACAAAACCTCGGAATTTCTGCTAATTTGTAACTTCTTTCCGTTTGGTTGTAGTCAGATTTTAAACCGCTTTTTAGTCAAACTCTAGTCATTTTCATAATTTTGTAAATTATTAAATAATATAATAAATGACATATTTTAAGTTGAAGTTATTTATAATGAACTTCTTATGAGTTGTTCTGTGATTTGATCATATATATTTTTTCTACTGCTGATGTCAATTTTACTTGTATAATAAACATTTTTATTTTGCCAAATTTGTTGTTTTACTGCTGAATGTGATTAAAAATCTAATCTCAATTTTTGAAACGACATTTCCCTCATAATATATAAACCGCTCTTTGATGATATTATAATTTATTAAGTTATCAAAAGAAATCATATGATATTTTTTCAAAATTAAAATATCTAGTTGCTGTACTAATTCTGCTATATAACAAATTATTTTGGGCCCTACATAATAAATTGTGTAACGTTAAAAAAACCGCTGCCCAAGGAATCACTACTTCCACATCCGGATTTTCTATCCAAGTCACTCACAACGAAAAAATTTGTATGTGGAAATAATTGTTTACGGAACTTTAATAATATAATATTTGAAATCTTCTACCACAAAAACCCATAAAACGATACCCCACATCGGTACTGGCGTGGGGGTGGATGAAGTAAAAAAATATTTTGAGATTTCTGGTTCTTGTGCACACACTAAATCACATTTTTTTTCATCCCCTTTAATAATGGAGGTGGCTAATGCCAAAATTTTTTTTGAGACCTTAGCTTCTCTTGTATATACTAAATACCAATTTTATGGACTATTACCTGCTCGATTTACCTATTTACCCCAAATTTACCTCAATTTACCCCCCAACCCTTCGACGGAAGAAGATGAAAATATAATCTAGTTCTAGATCTCGTTAAAGTACATATGCGTACCAAATTTCAAGTCAATATCTCAAACGGTTCCAGAGTAAACGTGCACACAAAAAAAAAGTTACAGACCGCCAGACAGACAGAAATTTTTTTTTCGCTCAAACTTAAAATCTCGACATGACATGACATGACATTCTAAGCCTATTTGAACAATAAAAATTTTTAAAAATTTTTTTTGTCGTTACTATACTTCCACTGGATGTGGAAGTAATTATCCTACAACATATTTCTGGAAAATGCCATTTAGCAGCTAATAAATTGTTCAAAAAATATTCTTATGTATCGCATATAAAAAAAAATGTTTCTTTGTAAAGAATGTACATTGCACACAGTCTCCTAGACCGCGGACTAATAGTAAAAATATGTTCCACTTCCGGTATAAGCTTCATAATACAAAAATGCGCGCTCTGTACATGAACTCGCTTGCACTAATTTCATTGCCCTTAAAGGATTTTCATTCCGCCGGGAACAAATGTACATTAATTAGACCCCATCTCTTCCCCACCATGAAAACAAAGAAACCCGTGTAATCCTTAATAAGCAAATTTAAATTAAAAACTCTGTGCGTTTTGTTTTTTGTTTAGGAATACTTGTGTACCAGCATAAGGCAGCTTGTGGATTCAATAAAATCTTAAATTAAATTTTCTCGTGGAATAGCAAAAAGACTAAATAAGATGTGGAAAGCAAACGTAACATCTCGATCGCGGCGGCCTTGCTCCGGGATGCCGGGCGCCTCGACGCCGCCAAACTAGCGTCTAAAAAATATACACAACAATACTGGGACTCTGAAAGTTGTAATTTATAATGGTCTGATTGATTTATTTTATCAATAGACAGCCATTGTTTAGCAGAGTAAGAGATGGAGAGCCTTAGATGACACTGTACGGGTCGTTTTGGTACGATCGAGATTTTATTTTCATTTGCTATATGGGTTAAGGAAATTTTAAGGTACACTAATTTGAAAATACGGTAAGAATAATTTCTAAATGTCGACATTTTCATTTATTGATATCATAGATAATGTATTCATAGAGTTAGTTGTTAACTACATCTTCATAGCTTTTTCACGTATATTAAACCAGGTTTGTACGATAACTCACCTCTTACTGGGTTCTAGGAAGGATTTTATGGACAATTGTGGGTAATTGTGGTTAATTCTGGGTTTTTATAAAATACGAATTTCTCGCTTTAATCCGATGTTTTGACATATGGAATAATGTAGCAACATTTATACAGTTTTTTTTGTTAAGTTCCGAACCATTGCGCATCTATTGCAGTAGTATAAATGAGTTTTTCTATTCGGTCCTATTTAGAACAACTTAGCAATAAGCTTGGAGTTAAAGATGTTTCGAAATTGGTCAAGATTTATAGACAAAATATAAATAAATATCTTTTATTTACTCTTATTAGGTTATATACTAATTAATGAACTGCTTTTGAACAATTAATAGTGTCCATAAACAAATAGCGTGAGTTATAATGAGTAGTTATTATAAATCACTAGGTACAGAGCCAATCACCTTTATCTTCATGACTAGCGTGTCCAATCGAGGTAACGCGCGGCACGAAGAACGTGGCTCTGTCCGAGAGAAATTCTTTTCCGATACGATCCATTATTATTGAGGGGAGGAAGGTGATTTATCATGTTTGAATAATTTTCAAATCAATTTAAGTAATAACTGTGCCAAAAATGATGAATTCGGTTAGTGAAGATGAACTAATATGTAGATACACCACCAGAATGAATACAAATAGCTACAATACATAATTTATTACCCGAAAAATCTCAGAATAAATATAAGTGTGTACAAAAATTGAATTTTACAGTTGTTTATTAATAAACAAACTGAGTAATTTAAACAAAATTTTCTGTTATTGTTATAATCGTAGATATAGTATTCAACTTGCGGTAATGGTAATAATTCACTTGATGAATTACAGCACTCGCCTGCGGTTCGTGCTGTAAACTTCATCTGCGTGAGTTATTTCCTACATTACCGCTCGTTGAATAATATACTATTACTTTTTACATTTCTACTTTGAGTTTAGGTTTTATCATATTTTTTACTTTTACCTGATTTAAATTTTTTTATATAATTGTTGAATAATCCATAGTATACTCTTACCAGAAAATGCATTTTTTTCCAAGGCTATGTCGATAACAAGCGCGGATTTACGGAGGATAAAATAATAATAAAATTTCCCATACCGATACTTGTATATTTTCTTTCATTTATTTTGCATTAAATCGAAGTGTCCCCAGCATTGCTAACATCAGGTGAAATGCATGAATCCACATATTCTTAGAAATTATTAGTTTCACTTTACTGTGTTGCAATTTTGCATCGTTTCTAGGTACAATCGGTTGTGCTTCGAATGCCAGTTTCTGATTTAAATTGTGGAAACACCATCAGCAATGACAGGCACAAAAAGCTTCAGTGAAGAAACTTTCATGTCCACAAGCTAACATATATTGACTGGCTGTCTTTTTTAAAAGATGCTAACTTCTGTGACATTCCTGTATACAGATAGATATTAGTAAATTCTGAAAAGCAGAATCGGAAAATATCAAAATAAAATGCCCGATCGGATTGACAAGCTAACATATATTGAACATAAGTCAAAATTACACTTTTAAACTTAAATTATTTACTTTTTGTATGTTTTTTTGTTATATATGGCATTATAATGTGTATGCTACTCAGGTAGTAATATCTAACATTTTTGCTTTTTTTCTTTTTTCTTTCCCAAGTTTGTTACCATGCTCTAATTTTATTATTTACAACACTATATGTTATGACAATTATTTTGTAATATGCGATATATTTGAAGCACGTAAATTTTATATTAGTATGTATCACTTTTATTATTAATAAACATGATATTGTTAGGTATTTTGCATTCTATTGTTAGGTATTATTACATTGTTTTACATGTTTATATTGATACAATATTATATATATACTGATACGCATGGTTTGATATATCACTTGCTACATATGAATGACATAATGTATATAGTACAGTAACTGGAGGTTTTAACTTCGGAATAATGTTATATGAAACGGATTTCTTTCATTTTTGGCAACTTAATAGTAAATGCATCAAAGAAAAGTTTCTCTATTATGCGGTGGCTTGTTAATTTATAGGAGCTGGTTGCCACGCCTTTTCAGAGGATGGCAATTAAAAAAAAAAAAACAAAAATATTGGAGCTAAAAGAGAATCAAATTTTAGGAAGAAAAGGTTCTATGCAACTTA
Source organism: Rutpela maculata (assembly GCA_936432065.2). NCBI lineage: Eukaryota > Metazoa > Arthropoda > Insecta > Coleoptera > Cerambycidae > Rutpela > Rutpela maculata. The sequence continues at coordinate 7,687,803 of OW386288.2, read as the reverse complement.
TCATATAAATTACGTTATCTTTGAGTTATAACGACTTGAAAATTAGGATTATTGGTTAAAAAAAAGAGGTATTTCAAATAGGTTTTCGTCAGATAAGTCAAAAGGTATTACATTGAGCGAAATCATGCCAGAGACAAATAAAAAAACTAATATATTTCGTTTTTTTCTAATTTCTATGTGGTTTCGGAGATCTGAAAATATAAAGGTGCAAGAGCACCTCCATTTCACGATTTCACATTATCTCGTGTTTAATTTTTGTTTTTTCTCTTTATAACCTTAACTAAATCCCCCGATTGGTCCTTGCCTGTAAATAATTTTTTTTTTGAGCATCCAAAATCCGCTTTGGTACTAGCCTATAGGTACTGTACTAGTAGTCAATAAATGATGTTCTATTCAATACATTTACTTGCTTGTAAAGTTTTTTTTTTTGGTAACATTTTTATATAACTAGTTTTTGAATTTTTTTTAGTGTGTATAATACGTCCGTAATGCCTTTTTTAGCAGTCGTGCCTTTTATAAAATTTCTGAAAGCTACTTGATGGTTTTAGAATATAGTTTCAAAGCAATATAAATGCAATTTACTGCGATTCTGGTTGAAACTTATTTGAATGCCTTTTATTTTACGGAAATATAACCATATTTATGCAAAGCATATCAAACTCTGCTACTGTCATGAGCATCCAAGCTGAGCATGTACACATAGTGACAATAATTTAAAACTGATAAACAAGTCGCACTGAACCAAGGTAGAAATTTGTCAAATGTCTTTTGCAGCTTTATATTTTAATGTATAAATAACACTTTTATATTTAAGCTTGCACGTAGCTCGTAAGGGATATTTTAATGGAATGAATATCGAATTGACTTTGTAGTTGTTTTTTTTTCTGGGTATCGACCTACCAATCAGTTTGAAGTTTTTTTATCCATCAATTAATCTGCAAAGTTTTATTTTCGGTTGTGCTGAATTTAATTTTTTTATTAGGAATATCCTGGAAATATTAAATTTTGACTCGATATAAATACTTATACTGCATTATTGCGAGTTTAATTTAATTCTTATGTAATGTATGCTAGCTTGTAAATTTGTAGCATAGGCTGATGCCAAAGCGGATTTTCAATGCTGAAAAAAAAATTATTAACAGGCAAGGACCATCCGGAGAATTTAGTTAAAGTTATAAAGAAGAGAAAAACAAAAATTAAACACGAGATAAAGTGAAATTGTGAAATGGGGGTGCTGTTTAGTTTAGCGGAAAATGTCCTTCACAAAAGTTGTAGATAATAAAAAAATCTAAAAGTTTCATATAAGGCATTTTTCATCATAACCTCAGATTTTCCTAGAAAATGGCGGAAAACCGATTTTTCGATTTTTTATTTTTTTCTCGTAAAAATAAATCAATATACATGAAAATTTGTGAAAATGTACATTTTTTTTCATTGAATAAGCATGATTTTTTTGGAATCTGGGAGACAAGTAGTTTCCGAGATATTTACATTTTTCGAAAAAAAAAAAAAAAAATACAAAATTTTCCACGGAAAACTTTTGGTGTTTTTTTCGATTCCAATATTCTATTTGTGCTCATTTTAACCGTTGAAATGTCTACTTTAAAATGGTCTATACATGTTGATGGTTTATTTTTCATGAAACCGATTAAAATTGAGAAAAACCAAAAAAATTACTTCGGATTACGAATTTTTCAATATTATATATCATTTTCAATATGAAAAAAAATTTTTTTTTCATCCATTGTTTCAAAATTTTGAAATTAAGTCAGGGTAGGAAAATATAAAACATACAGGTGGATAAACCACGTATTTCTGAACAAAAAATGTCCTAATACAATTTATCGCTAAATTCACGGCATTCCTGGAAAAAAATAGTGAAGTAACTTTTTCACTCTGCGCGGCCAAGCGCACGGTTAAATGTATGCTATGGTACCTCTAAAAATTCTTAGCTGTTCTAACGATTACACATTTTAAATATTTTTTTTTAGTGAATAGGAGGATAAATAGTGAGTATGGAGGGAAAATATATAATTATGAACGCATACACAGACACCACACATGGCCCCTGACTCGCTCGCATGGATTTTTACATGCCTTTACTTTATTACAGGTACACCTATCTATATTTCAGCTATATCCAATGGATTCCTTATACATTTGTTAATGTATTGGAAAAGTTCCAGAATTTATATTCAAAACAATCAAAGATATTTTCATAGTTATAAGGATAAGATCGTGAAAATCGCAATTTCTTATCATGATCTGATTGATCACATTTTCGAAAAAACCGCTGCCCAAGGAATCACTACTTCCACATCCAGATTTTCTATCCAAGTCACTCACAACGAAAAAATTTTGTATGTGGAAATAATTGCTTATGGAACTTTAATAATATAATATTTGAAATCCTCTACCCCAAAAACCTATAAAACGATACCCCACATCGGTAGTGGGGTGGGGGTGATGCTAGGGGGGGTAGTGGGGGTGGATGAAGTAAAAAAATATTTTGAGGTTTCTGGTTCTTGTACACACACACTAAATCACAATTTTTTTTCACCCCCGTTAATAATGAGGTGGAGGTGGTAATGGGGGTGGCTAATGCCAAAAATTTTTTTGAGACCTTAGCTTCTCTTTAATATACTAAATACCAATTTTCTGGACTCTTACCTGCTTAATTCACCTATTTACCCCAAATTTACCCCAATTTACCCCCAACCCTTCGATGGAACAAGATGAAAATATAATCTAGTTCCAGATCACGTTAAAATACATACGTGTACCAAATTTCAAGTCAATATCTTAAACGGTTCCAGAGTAAACGTGCGCACAAAAAAAAGTTACAGACCGACAGACCGACAGACAGACAGAAATTTTTTTTTCGCTCAAACTTAAAATCTAGACGTTTCATGACATTCTAAGCCTATTTGAACAATAAAAATTTTTAAAAATTTTTTTGTCGTTACTATACTTCCACTGGATGTGGAAGTAAAATGAACGAATTTGTGTTTGAACATTCGAAAAGTCTTTCTTCCGAAATAGAGATAATTTATTTTTTTCAATGAGTCATTTTGAGGGCTTTTATTTTTTTTTACATTTTTTATTGCGACGATTGAGTTCGAGCGTGATAATATTTATAAGTATATTTTTAGGATCCATCCTTTGCTTGTATAACGTTACTTGACTATTTTTTTCCAGGAATACCGTGGCTTAAGCGATCAATTTTATTAGAACATTTTTTGTTCAGAAACACGTGGTCTATCCACCTGTATTTTTTATTTTTTCCTATCCTGACTTAATTTCAAAATTTTGAAAAAAATGTATGAAAAAAAATTTTTTTTTCACTTTTTTTTATGTTCTGAATCTGAGCGGAATGTAAACTTTTCAGAATATTATTCTATACATTTTCATGAACTCATTAAAAAAAAAAGAAATATTCATTTTGCAGATTTCTGGGCTATACGACTTTCAGTATGTACGATTGCCATGAAAAACTTAAGTTTCAGAATGTTTTTGCCCACTTTTTTCAATTAAATTCATTCAGCTTTAGTAATATTACATTGAAGTAAATTCTGTCATTGAAATTTAATCCATTATTTACATAAATAATAAAAAAATATTGAAAATAATATGTAATATTGAAAAATTCGTGACCCGAAAAGTCATTTTTTTGGTTTGGTTTGGACATTTCAGCGGTTAAAGTGAGCCTAGATAGAATATTGAAATCGAAAAAAACACCAATAAGTTTTCTGTAGATTTTGTTATTTTTTTTTTTCGAAAAATGTAAATATCTCGGAAACTACTTGTTTCTCAGATTCCAAAAAATCATGATTGTTCAATGCAAAAAAATGTATACTTTCGCAAAGTTTCATCTAAATTGATTTATTTTTACGAGAGAAAAAAATAAAAAACCGAAAAGTCGGTTTTCCACCATTTTCTCGAAAAATTTGAGGTTATGATGAAAAATGCCTTATATGAAAGTTTTAGATTTTTTTATTATCTACAAGTTTTGTGAAGGACATTTTCAGCTAGGAGGTCGCGTTTCGCCGAAAATCGCAAAAAATAACTTTCCACCCCTAAACAGCACCAATTTCACTTTATCTCGTGTTTAATATTTGTTTTTTCTCTTAATTGTAACCTTAACTAAACTTTTCGACTGGTCCTTGCCTGTTAATAATTTTTTTTTTTCAAAAAGTATTGGCACTAGCCTAGCACTAGACTTTACTAAATATTATCCAACTCTTTCATACTAAATTAAAATAAGTCTAAGCATAATAATAGACTTAAGGTTTCTTTATTTGGTCCATTCGGTATAGGTTTATTCACAACCCTACTCTGGTGTCAGAAATTAACTTCTACATGTACCAGACAGCAGGCTTAGGTCATGAATTATTTAATACACCCTTCTAAGCGTTTTGTAGATTGTTACGCGCTTCGCAGTACTAATTATTATTTAGTTTCAATGCCCGAAAAGGTATCAAACTGAATACGAATACGATGTTGAACAAAGTACTTTGTGTATAGTTTTCATACACTACACTAGTTTGAATGGTGTAATGTGTTGTTAATGTTGAATTTGAGCATTAAGCTCTTTAGGGTTTTTCTTTCATTTGACAAAAATGCTATTAGATTTTGTAGTAGAGTTAAATAATTACTTGTTTTAATTGAAAACAATTGGTAAAGGTATAATAATATATCCAGCAGTTTCAGTGAGATGATTCATAAAACTGGTAATAAATGCTAATCGGCAAAGAAGTCGTAATCCAATCTATACAGGCTGTCTCTCAAAGGTCTGTACAAAATCCTTTCATATATTTCTGAGTCCAAAATAGACTAAACTCACCTCTGTGTAAAAGTGCCCCTTTAAGGCGCTGTCGAGCGACTAATATTTTAGCAAACTTTTTTAGTAATAAAAGATTGCTTTTAGCAACGGGGATTAAATTTGAGGTGGAAATAGGTCTTTTTTACATATTTTTCTTTTGCTGTCGATTTTGCTGCTGTCTGAGAAAGTGGATATATATGTCTGGCAACTGAATATAATTGTTGAGGAAGTACTGAACTGAAGATTACAAAAGCAAATGATCGTTTTTCTGTGTTAAATGTCATAAATGAGATATAGTCCAGTCAGTGAATGGATTTTGATGAAACCTTATAGTCCAGTCAATGAATGCCCAAAAGGGGATTGTAGAGAACATTTAGGAGGGGAGAATTTTCCTCTTCAGGATGTGTTGGAGGTAGTTAGGAGGTAAAAATACTAAAAAATAGCCCCGCTGCTTCAGGGGCAGAGGGGGGTGGATAGGTTCCTTTTTTCGATTCTTCGCTAATAGCTCGGAAACGATGTGTCGTACGGAAAAAGGTATTCTATGCAAAATTAAACGTAATTAAATTTCACACAAGAATGTTTATATTAATTTTCTTCCTATGTGTTATAGTTTACGAGATACTCGCCAGCGACAATCGATAATTAATAAAAAAAAATCAATTATGTACCTTGAATATTTCTATCAAAGTGGTTTACCGTGGTCTTTTAATAAATTACAGTCACAAAACAATCTTTATTTTACAACGCTCGACGTATTTACTAACGTAATATTTTGTCGAAATCTATACATTTCCTTAAATTTACAGTGTGACTCACTTAAAATCAAGATACCCTTATAACTTTTTTATTTTGTTTCCGATTTGAATCAAATTTTACTCAAATATAGAACAAATTAGAATCTACTTATGATCAGAAAAACATTCGGCTGCTACAAAGGCAAAGCCTGTACCCGCAGTACCAAAATATGCTGAAAAAAAAAACATTTTGAATGTTAGAAATTCTAAAAAATGCATCCGATCGGCGCCACAAACGTAAATACACCAAAATTTGATTTGGTTATTGATGGGAGATTTCTCATACGTAAGCTCATCTGGCAAAGGGGATCCTCAGTTTCCGCGATTTGCGGTGGCTACGTGAAATTCGTCAATATGATTTTTAATCCTTTTCTTCATATTTTTTGGTACCGCAGGTGGCTTTCCCTTTATAGCAGGTGAATGATTTTGAGTAAAATTTGATTCAAATCGGAAACAAAATGGAAAAGTAACATTTTAAGTGAGTCACACTGTATAATTAAGGAAATGTATAGATTTCGACAAAATGTTACGTTAGTAAATACAGTGTTGTAAAATGAATATTGTTTTGTGACTGTGATTTATTAGCAGATCACGGTAAACCGCTTTGACAAAAATATTCAAGGTAGATAATTGATTTTTTTTTATTAATTATCGATTTTCGCTGACGAATATCTCGTAAACTATAACACATAGAAAGAAAATGAATATAAACATTCTTGTGGAAAGTTTAATTGCGTTCAATTTTGCATAGATTACATTTTTCCGTACGACGCATCGTTTCCGAGTTATAAGTGAAGAATCGAAAAAATGAACCTTTCCACCCCACTCTCCCCCTGAAGCGGCGGGGATTTTTAGTATGTTTACCTTCTAAATACCTCCAACACATTCCTGAAGAGAAAAATTCTCTCCTCCTCATTGTTCTCTACAACTCTACAATTTCAAAGAAAGGGGGAGCTTTTCGTGTTTTTCCGAAAAAACTCGGTGAAAACGCACTTTACAGAAAAGTAATTTTTTTTTTCAGCTTTTACATTTCCCCTCCCCCACTTTTAGGAATTTTCGAGTGGCCACATCTCGAAAAATATGCATTTTTCGAAAAAATTCACAAAAGTAAAAACATCTTATTTTGTGCCAAAAGGGGTAAATATATTGTTTTTTTTTTTTAATTCTTAACAAGTTACGGAACCCGTGATTATTTCCTACTGTAATCTTTTTTTTTCAGCTTTTTTATTAACGTCGTTACAAACACATTGCACAAGGTTTCATCAAAATCCATTCTTTAGCACTCAAATTAGAGATTTTGGTCATTTTAGCGCTCCGTTGACTGGACTAATAAATTGGATTTGGCGTCGATTTTTCAAGTGCCAGCCAACACTGCTCAAGTCTGGCGAGCTGTTAGTTCCGCGATTTTCGGAAATTTATGTTAGTGTTAAGGGAGTTTTAACTTAAAGTTAAAAAAAAACAACTCTTAACTATGACGTATATGAATCTTATAAAAATACAACTGTAGGCATATCTGGCACGCCTGAAGTTCCGTGCAAATTGATAGGTAGTATTTTTCCGTTTTTTGTGATTTTGTAAAAAATGGTCACTCTAGATATCAGCCATTTAAGGATGACGTAAGTTTACTTTTTTTTTGTATTTTAGGGGCCTGCTCCGTTGTTCTATCACTCGGCAGCTAGATGACACTTTTCGCGAATGTAATCTTTCCTGATAAAAAACATTATTTTTGGTATTTAGCAGATAACTTTCAAAGAAACCATTCGTTCTTTTCATATACTAGTGATCCAAGTCTGTTTACATTAGTATATTAATAAGAACTTCCCCCTACGAAACTTCTTTCACGCACTTACTATGACATATATGGCGGTCAGATCGACGTGTATTGAGGTCCTTTACCTCCCTGCGCCGACTGGTCCGTCCTCAAAGTAACACCTTGTATAGATGAGTAAAATGGGTTACCAAAATTACTTGCCCTAAAAAAAAATGAAACAAGAGTAACTTAATTTCCTCGGTTGCAAATGAAACGGGAGAATGATATACAGGCGAAAATTATTGAATTAAAAACTGTAATACACGTTCGATCTGCGACATCGGTACCTATTCACATTGTGAATTTTTCATAGCCTCCATTGATTTGTTCGTATTTTATTATTCCACACAGCAACGGCAACACAGCTAGCTGTTTAATCATTGCTTGTTATTTGCTAACGTATAGCACATGCATAATTGACTTTTGTTTAATATGCAAGCGAGAGGTGTGAACATATACAAAATTTCGTGTTTGTGTATGAATATTAGATTGCTGTAAATTATCTTGTGTTGGAAATTATCCCGCACAGTTTTTATTCCAGCATTGGCTTTGCATATTTACGGTTAGTGTTTTGTTCGAACATGTTTTGCGAATTTTTAAAATAAAAATATTTAATAAATTGCAATTAGACCTGAAAGTGTTCGAATAAATCCTCAGTCGATGTACTTATTTGTCTGAAATCTTTTGCTATATAGTTTAAATATAAAATAGCTCAAAGTTAAGCCGTTAAAAACACTTTTTTTTATTTTTCAGGAACAAAAAAAATTTTTTTTCAACAATATATTAAAAATAAGCTTGAAAGTTATGAATGCTATATTTAATAAATTTAATATGCCTAATAGGTATTAAAACATATTTCTTTATGATAGAATAGAATAGAATAGAATTTTATTCATGCTATATAATGCGGTGTCACTGAACTGCGCTCACATCCCTAATGAACTCCTAATTTGACACTCGAACTTCGCTCACTTTGGTTCAGTGTTATAGATTTCACATTTTTTCACAGTTTATTGGTTGGATATATTTAAAAAAAAAAGTAAACATTAGATAGTCATAACAACATAAAAATATCAAATTTTATTGAGATCGTACGCTTAACAAGCAACCACGATAAAAGACGTGATGCTGTTAGACGTACCATGAAGCAAAGGGAGACCGAGCAAAGCATATAGTAATGTCTATTATGACTTGTGGTATCTATTCTCATATCTGAAACAACGCTTTTTATAATGATTGTTTATCTCACAGAGTTAGACATGGGAGATAGGCAGGGTTCAAATTGCATCCACCATGTTGGGTCCGCCATATTAGATGCACCATGTTGGATCCGCCATATTGGATATGCCATATTGATTAGGTTAGGCCCGGTTCACTTTTAAACTTTGAATGAAATGATTCACATGCATTTGTGGTCCTTAAAATACTTGCTGTTTTTGCAGCCCATATTGTCGGTGGAAATAGAGTCACTTTCGATATAATTTTCCACTAAAAAATGTTTAAACTGATCCACTCGGCTGTCTTGTGGTTTTTCGCTCATAAAATCTTCGTTAGTTAGTTAGTTTGTTTGTTTGTTTGTGTGTTTGTGTGTTTGTGTGTTTGTTAGTTTGTTAGTTATTCCTTAATTTTTCTGTATCCCAATTAAACAATAAACACAAAAAAAATAAGAAATACAGAAAAATTAAAAAAATGCCACAACCAACATTTAGACAATATTTAGTTATTCCTACTTTTAGTACCTGGGAGCAGTGAGGGAATAAAGTACCTGATTTTAATGTGAGCGCAATTCGAGTGTGACCCTCATTAATGTGTGCGCAATTCGAGTGTCCCCATATAATGTTTGCATACGTCAGAGATAAAAAACGAACTACTTAATTTAAAAACAATTATAAAAAAGAAAACAGTCCCGATAAAACAATATAAAATAGGTAGTAGTCATAAAAACTAGTACCTCAAGTAGAGGAAAAAATGTAGAATATGCATTGTTAGAAACATAAAAAAAAACAGTTAATGCAAAAATGCTAAAATATGGCGTTAAATATAATGATCTAATTAGACAGACGATAAATTAGGCAAGGAGCTAAAATAGTCAAAGTATTCGTCATATGAGTAGGAGGCATTCTGTAAAAGGATATTTTTTATTTTTAGCTTAAACGCGTTTACACCCATATCAAGATTTTCTAAATCTTAAGGTAACACATTACAAAATTTTATTGATAGATGTAGGTAGGAATTTTGAGATTTACTTAGTCTATATTTGGGCAATCTTAAATTTGTTTTTGTCCTAGTGTCATGGTTATGTATGTCCTCCTGCTTGATAATTTTGTTACTTTTTAATTTTTTAATATGACACCAGCATCATATATGTAACATGACGGCAGTATTAATGTATGGAGACTTTTAAAAAGTGGTCATCATATTTAGCTTGAGCCATTATCCTCATAACTTTTTTTGTAATTTAAAGATTTTGCTCGAATGACATGATGATCCCCATACTATCACTCCGTACGTGATTACACTGAAAAATGGAAAAAGAGCTACTCTTAAGTAATCTGCTGTAATTTTGTTGCTGAGTTGTCTTATTATATAAATACAAGTCGACAACCGTTTTGATAAGCTGTGAATTTGGAACTGAAAGTTTAATGAATTATCCAAATACACACCGATGAGTTATTTATTTATCTTTTTTTCACTGCAAAATTTTACCATTATTTATGGTAAGATAATTACTCCTTGTCCAGCTTTTTATCAAAGTATCGGCTTCTTCTTCCTTAGTGCATAGGTTGGAGAACAGCTCGTTGCTTAGAAAAAATGTCATGTCATCAGCATACATTATTGGAGACACTTCAGTAGCACAATTGAATGATACATCATTAATGTATATTATAACCAGAACAGGGCCCAGATCTGACCCCTGTTGCATTCCATAATTAACACTACAAAGTTTTGATACTCTGTCATTAAACTTAACACACTGTTGACTGTCGGCAAGATAAGTGATAAATGCTATCCAGATTTAAGGCTTTTCCTCTGATCCCATAATATTCAAATTTTTGTATTAGAACACCATGGTTAACTGTATCAAATGCTTTAGACATGTCGTAAAATTTTGCAGAGCATAGTTCACATTTCTCAAAAGCTTCTCTAATGTTTCCGTACATCCCACAGATTGCGTCAATAGTAGATCTCTTCTGTCTATAGCCGAATTGGGAATCAGTTAGTAAATTGTTTTTTTGAATTATTCTAAAAAAAAAAAAATAATCAGAAGCCAGTTTGCGAATGGAATTTATTTAAAAATTTCACTGCGGTAGTCAGCAATATAATCTTACCCAATTCTTCGTCGTGTTTCTTTTTTGTTCAGATTTGATTCATCCAATGCTGGATATATACTTCCTCTAATTCTTTTCATGCTTTCCTCTCGTATGCTGTCCTCGGTCACTTCTTTCCAGATTGTGTTTTGATGTCATCTGTCTACCTCATATGTGATTTCCTTACTCTTCTTTTGTTTCCCTGTGGTCTCCATTATGTTACTCTATGTGTCTACCTATCTGTGTTCTGCCTCATATGTAGCCAGCCCATCTTTACTTAAGACTCGCAATTTGCTTAATGACGTCTGTTATCTTTGTTTTATCTCTGATTTACATTACTTCTCAATATGTCCTCAGACAGACCCTTAGCATGGCTCGTTCCATTGATCTTTGCGGACTCTTAGTTTTTTGTTATAGCCATAGTTTCCAGTGTGTATGTATGTATCGGAAATATGCTGTCGTCATATACTTTCCATTTCAGGCTCATAAGAACATCTTTATTCTTCAGTAGAAAACTAAGATTACCAAAATCAACCCACGTTAGTTGGACTCTACGTGCCACTTAAGCGGTTAGGTTTTCTTTATCAATTTTAATTGTGTGCCAAAAATATTTGTAGTTTGGAACTTATTTTGTTTTTTTGTTGCCGATTGAAGCGTTAATTTTGGTCAGTAGTCATTATCTTGATTTTATTAAAATCCATTTTTAGTCACACCTGATTTTTCATTTAGCTCCGTTAACATGAGGGTGAGTACTTGGATATCGGTACTTATTAACAATATGTCGTCCTCGAATTTCATGTGATTTATATACACACCATCAATATTAAAACCTTTGCTGCCCCAAGAAAGTGCTTCGAAAACATTTTCCAATGCCAATATAATTAATAGTGTCCTCTTGTATTTCACCTTTGCCAAAATGTATTTCCTTAATCCTTCTTCGTTTTCATACAAGTTTTTAATCAACAAGTGTATTTTCGTATTAGTTAATTTTTTAGTATTTTAATTTATTAAATCTGGGATTATGACTTCTTTGACGATAATAGACTAGGAGCATGCAATGTATAACAATTAGGTATCTGTTGTTTTCTCCCTATTTTGACCTTGCTAAATATGGATATACTCTAGTACAGGAAGATTGAAAAAAATGACCGCAACTCGAAAAAAATTAAACTTTGGTTATAAATTTAAAATAGGCCCAAAGTTCACGAAACAAAAAAGTTTAGTTGTTTTACGGATCCGCGAGAACCTATAGGGGTATTTTTAATAAAAAAATCGATTTTTCTCTATTTTCTTGGGAAATAATTTATTTACAAAAAATAGTTCAAATAAAAGTTGTTTCTGACAAAATTATCTTTAATTTGGTGTTTTTAAATTAATGCCATAGCAATAATTAACCGAAATACGGCCATCTTTCGATGGGGGGGATGGCGGATGAATTGTTTTAAATAGACAAAATAAATTGAGCAACACAGCATTTTTGAAAGGAAAATTAATTACTGAGCAATTAAACATAAACATAAACACACCACATATAAGACAATAACAAATTTGTTAACAAAAATGTGAAAATGCACATTGAATCGGCCATAACTTCTTTATTTTTTGTTATATAGAAACAAACAAAAAATCATTTTAAATATTGATTTCCCGTGAAAATAGAGAAAAATCGACTTTTTAATTAAAAATACCCCGTTTCACCTCCTACAGGTTCCCGCGAATCCGTAAAACTCCTAAACTTTTTTGTTTCGTGAACTTTGGCCTATTTTGAACCTATAACCAAAGTTTTTTCGAGTTAAAGTAAAGCTTTCCTGTACTATTCAGTAAATTTTGCATCGGAAATTTGATATCTAATTTCGCGCCATTTTTAAAAAAATGCTTGTAACTCGAAGAAGATACGGAAAAAATACTACAGATCAAATTTGTAGAGCGTAAAAGTATACGCCGAAATTTTTATTAACCCAACAGAGTATAATTTTTCATTTACAATATAATTTTCCGTTTGCTTTCTTTCTATTTTAATTATTTGAAATCGATTTAAAGACGGTGCATTTTGGGAGTATGTGCGGCCCAAATTACAGTATTTTATGTCTGAAAAGTATCCTTAAGATATTGACCTCGTATTTCAGAACACCCTGTATAATGGCATTTCTTAAAATTTAGAACAAACATATTATCCACGGTGCCGACAGATACGTCATGGCTTAACCGTACTTCACAAAAAACATTTAGTCGTATTCTCTGCTAAAAATAAACACACAAAAGCAAATACATTCATAGTTTACGTTTGCTCTCGCCTATTTCGCTTAAAACGCTCACGACCTTTCAGATTTTCAATATACTCCCTAGAATAATTTCCTATACATGCAAGTTTCAATTTACTCTAACAAAAGAATTCATGCACAGGTGAAAAACGTTTTCCATCAAGCCTCTATAAATATTAATGGGAGTCTATTAAGATTCCATCTGACCACCTGGGGCGTCCCAACGCAGGCTGCAAAGAACGCTGTACATCATGTCTAACCAAATTAATTTAGCTATTTTCTCCACGTGTATTACCGTACGAACAATAGAGTTTTATAAAACGCTTCCACTTCTGAGCGCATGGCCAGTGATTATGTGGAGAGCTCATGGGCCCACATATCACGCCGTTATGTCCGCGTAGGAACTCTGATGAATGAAACAAAAGAGTTCTTTTAATAGCGTCAGCTGTGTGTAAATGATTTTTGATGTATCTGTTCGCGCTCATTTTTATTATTAACTTTCTTATACCCATTTAAGAGGTACTAGAGGCAGTGTATATCTGGTGCTAAAGGTAGCAAATGTTTGTCAAACTCCACAGAACGGCACTAGTATACTTTTAGCCAGGCTAGAAAAGCTGGATGACTTAGAATCATCTTCTTTATTACGGGAAAATGTTCCACTTATGAAGAAAGTGAAATATTGATGTAGATATCCTAGTTAAATCATTAACTGGAACTCCCACTTCGAAAGGGTAATCCATACAAAATATGGGTCGGACAGAACCAGATCCTAAGTCGCTTAGGCCCATTAGCCTGACATAATTTCTGCTGAAAGGTCTGGAGAAGGTGCTGGATGGACACATCGGGGGAAGCATCTTAAGCACTCATCCTCTGAATATCCATCAGTATGCCTATCAGGTAGGCAAATCAACCATCACTTAATGAATAACCTAGTTGGGAAGAACACCTAGTCTCCTTAGGGCATAGAAATTGCAATGGCGACATTTCTCGACATTGAAGAAGCATTCAATAATGCACTGCCCAAGCCCTGTATACAGCGGCAGATGCTAGAGAGGTCAAACCAATCGTAACTGATTGAATTCGAGCTCTGCTTGAAAACAGAATCATAACAACATCTTTACAGGGAGAAACGGTCAGTTTTAGGGCCGCAAGAGGGTAGGTGGGGTTTTTTCCCCCTTTCTGTGGTCACTACTAGCCTTTCCTCTGGAAAAAATTAAAAACAGGAAATCTAAACCTCAAAAACCATGGATTAATAACCATCTTATAGAACAAGGTAAATTAGTAAGGGAAATTTTTAAAACCGTTAAATTAACAAATGATCATGAATTGTTAGCGAACTGAGATCAATCCGCTAACTTGGGCGGTGGTAAAAAAGTTTCTGTTTATTAAAAAAATTATAACAATAATGAGAGCGAGAGAGATAGTGGACTGTCGCGGTATAGAAAAAGAGATTTGTATGGATCCTACCTTGAATCCTCTCCGAATCCAGTCACCAGCTTCCGGAGGCCTCCAGATAGGGAATCCAGCAATCAATGTAGTATTCTAGGATGAAATGTTCACTTCCAAGAAAATGGAACACAAAGCGGGTAGTTAATAATTATTATTTTTGCGATACAAGACACTTGTCTGTGGTGATACGAGGTTGAACAGCGAATGAATGGTTAGGTATCACAAAAATCTCTTTTTGTTAGCGCGGAAAGCTAGAGGGTGAGCCAAAATGAACAACAGCGGAGTGTATTTTATTTTTACTTAAAGTTAGCGGTACATAGTCAGAGTTATAGTTATAAAAAAATAATTAACAGTTAAAAATTAAATAATAAAAAAGGCTAAATAGTGACTGAGGACGGAACATGAATTATTAATTCGATACAATATTCTAAAGAAAAACCATCAAAAACAAATTTTGGAAGCAAAAAACGGCTATTGTGAATCTCTATTCTCATCCTCCTACAATAAATCTAAAACAGCATGGCAAATAATCAACAACGAAAGTAATCTTAAGAAGAAAAAATCACTTCCACCATCGCTTTTTGATACTGATGGTCGCGAAATTTCTGATCCTCAGGCAGCGGTTGGCGCTTTTAATGATTATTTTATTAATTCTATTCAAACCTTAACTGAAAATATGTCGGTTAATAATTCTTTAAATAATATGATTGCTAAAGATTCAATCTTTAATTTATCACCTATTACCTATGAAGAAGTCCATAAATTGATAATATCCATTTCTTCAAAGCACTCTGCCGGCTTTGATGGTATTCCTAGCTCATTATTAGCTAAAGTCGCTGATTATATAATTGAACCCCTTACTTTACTAATAAATCTCTCATTTCAAGAAGGCATATTTCCCACTATATTAAAAAAATCTCTGATAATACCGATCCACAAAGAAGGTGACACAAATTTAATATCAAATTATAGAGGTATCGCCCTTTTATCTGCCTTTTAAAAAATCTGAAAAATCTTATCATAGTAGGCTTATAGTTTATTTAGAAGATGAAAATGTACTAACTGGAAGACAATTTGGCTTTAGGGGAGGCCTTTCTACCCAGCATGCTGTTCTGTCATTATATAATTTTATTTTAAATAACATCGACGCAAAAAATAATACTGCATGTATATTTTTTGACTTAAAGCGTGCCTTTAATACAGTAAATCTGGAGTTGCTGTTAATAAAACTAGATAAATATGGAATAAAAAATGCTGCTTTGAACTGGCTGAAGTCATATTTGATGGATAGGACACAGGAAGTTGTTATAAGGAGCAGGGGTGTTGTTTATGAATCCGATACTAGCTTGGTCACCATGGGCGTCCCCCAAGGGAGTGTGCTGGGACCATTGCTCTTTATAATTTTCATAAACGACATTGTTGATCATTATGATAATGCATTTGTGTCTCTATTTTCTGATGACACATCTACTGCTGTCTCTGCACCAAGTATGGCTGAACTAAGCTTATATGCAAATGTGGCTGTAAATAATATGACAACATTTTGTTCTAACAATGGTTTATCATTAAATAATCATCAAAAACCGAATTATTGTTGTGTTGTTTTCCGCTAAAGAAATCAACCAAAGTCTTCTTGTAAAAACTGATAATATAAGCATTCAGCAAAATAACTGTTAAGTTTTTGGGATTACATCTTGACGCCCATTTAACCTGGAACATTCAAATTGATTTTTTGTTGAAAAAATTAGCTACACATTGCTTCGTATTATGGCAAATGAGAAGTAAAGTTAACCTAGACATTTTGAAGTCATATTATTTTGCACATATACACTCGTCTATTAACTATGGTATTATATGCTGGGGAAATTGCTCTAGAGTTAATGAAATCTTGATAATGCAGAAAAAAATTATTCGCACGATGTTATTTAGACCTATCACTGCATCTTGTAGAGGACTATTTAAGCAATTAAATATACTAACCGTATCATCCCTATATATATTTAACTCATTAGTTTTTGTGAAATCTAATCCAGAGAATTTCATACAAGCTCGAGATGGACGTTTTCGTTATGGGCTTAGGATGAATTTTAACATAAGTATACCGCATCATCGATTATCTCTGATTGCTAATGGCCCCACTAAAATGGGTATAAAACTTTTTAATAAGTTCCCTGCTAATATTAAAAATCTTGAAAGATTAAATGAATTTAAGGCCTCTGTAAGGAATTTATTAATAAGGTTTAGTTTCTACTCTGTCACTGAATATTTTACTGCTGATTTTAATAATTAATTTTTTAATTTTTAACATGTATTTCACTCACTTGTATGTGTGGTTATTTTATTTTTGTATATTTTAAGTCCTTTACTGCTGATAAAGCGATTTTATATTTATTTCTATTGACAATATTCTATACTTGTGTAAGCGAGTCTCATGAAAATAAAGCTTTATTATTATTATTATTATTATTATTATTTTTTTTTTTGTGAAGCCAGTCGCCCTTTTCTCTGTCTCCGATGCCAGAGAGGGTACGCTGGCAATACCAGAGACCACTCCCTACGCCGTAGGGTCAGTGGTCACTGGGTCCGCGAATCGTGTGCTCTGAGCAGGCGTAACGAGCCAAGGATAACGGCCTTCTGCATTCTTCCGGCTAAGATTTCTGCGGAGTTTCGGCATGCCGGTATTATTATTATTATTATTATTATTTTCCAGTTTATTCTCAGCTTTGAAGCTGGGTGATTTTCGCCTATCTTTTGTCGTGTCTAGGGCAAGGCTGGGGCGGCATGGGGAGATAATTCAATCAGTCCCATGCAGACCAGTTATTAAGAAATTTTCTAACGATATGGCAAGTTTGGAGAATGACGGCCTTCTGTATTTCCGTGTACAAAGATCTTCTTATTATTATTATTATTATTATTATTATTATTTTTTTTTTTTTTTCGGGTAGCCCGCTGCCGGACAGGACTTCCGTGGCCTCCGACACCTCACGGTAGCCGCGCCGGCAAATTCCTTACAGCCACTCTCCACAACCTGTGGAGTTAGTGACTGCAAATACCTAAATCGTGTGCCCTAATTAGACGAAGGGACCCCAAGATAACCGCCTTCTGCATCTGGCCTGCCAACCATTCTGCTGAATTCTGACAGGCCGGTATGATCTTCAATTCTGAGAGCAGCGAAGGCTTCATCCCTCCGAGTACGCCGATTATTAGGACGACCATCTTGACCGAGTAGTCTGGGTACAGCACTTGGAGCTCATTATTATTATTATTATTATTATTATTATTATTATTATTTTTTTTTTTTTTTTTTTTTTTTGTTAAAAACCAGTCACCCTTCTCTGTGGCTCCGACTCTCACAGAGGGGAGCTGGTAGTACCGGCAGCCACTCCCCACACCCGTGGGGTAAGTGACTACTGGGTCCGAGAATCGTGTGCCCTGAGCAGACGTAATGAACCGAGGATGACAGCCTTCTGCATTCTGCCGGCTAAGACCTCTGCCGAATTTCGGCATGCCGGTATGATCTTAAGTTCCGAAAGCAGTGTGTGTCTCGTTCCACCGAGGGCTCCTATAATCAGTACCACTATCTTGATAGTATGGTCTGGATAGAGTCTGCGGAGTTCGAAGAGCAAATCTCGATATTTTGTCCGTTTCTCCTCCTCCTTCAAGACAATGTTGTTCTCCGCGGGTGCCGAGAACTCCACGACAAACATTGTCTTGAGTTGGTGGTCGAGGAGGACTATGTCAGGCTTGTTGGCTTGTATTTGCCTGACGGTGGGAAACGAGTAGTTCCAATAAATTAGACACTTCTCATTTCCCACAACGGACTCAATATCCCCCGGAGCGTAAGGCAGCACTGGTGTTTCGTCTATCCCATACGAGTGCCTTAGATGGTAGTACAGCACTCGTAATGCTCCGTCGTGCCTCTGGATATAGGCCGAGACTGCATATGTCGGACAAGCCGACAACAAGTGCATCAGAGTCTCTGGCGCCCTGCGGCAGGCCCTGCAGCTAACATCAGGGACCTCTATACCCATGACACGACTTCGATAGACGAGGGTATTAAATACACCGTCCTGGCAAGCCATTATGAATCCCTCGGTCTCAGACTTCAGCCCGGCTGACCTTAAGAAGGCAAAGGTCAGCCTTTCGGATAAGCCAAGGTTTTCTATATTTTTATAGAAAACTCCATGCATTGGCTTATCCGTGTGAAGCTGCAGAAAGATGTTGTGTTCTGCAGCTTTTATTTGGGCTTTTCGTCGAGCAGGTTCCAACTCGGTGACAGAGTCGGGATTTACCCGCTCGACGTCGAAGAAGAGACCAAGTTCATCGGCTGCTCTCTGTGCTGCCTTAAACAAATAGGCTCCTACCCCTGCATTTTCATGGTCCCGGACCATGCAGAGGAGGGGATCCGAACTCCTGATGACCTTACAGGCTCCATCCAGAACCATCCTATTATGGAGACTCTCCAAACTCAAGAGTCCACGGCCTCCCCGATGTCGCGGGAGGTATAGCCGCGGAACGGACGATTTAGGATGCAAGCTCCTATTGAGATGCATCTTCTTGCGGGTTCCTACATCGAGTTGACGCAACTCTTCTCGACTCCACTTCACTACCCCAAAGGAGTAGAGAAGGATCGGAACGGCAAGCATATTGGTAGCAGACACCTTGTTCTTCCCCGACAGTTCTGAAGACCAGATCTGTCGGAGTCGGTGCTGATACTTGCCGCGGAGAGCGTTTTTCACTACACTCACTTCTTGGGTGGAGCGTTGCTCGACACCCAAGTAAGTGTACGACTCTCCGGCATCTAAATGATGTAAGATGCTTCCGTCCACGAGCTGCGCGTCCTCTCCGTAGTCCCCGCATCGTCCTCTCTTGAGATGGACCAGTGCACATTTGTCCAGCCCATTTATTATTATTATTATTATTATTATTATTATTATTATTATTATTATTATTATTATTATTATTATTATTATGACTACTACTCGTGGGTAACCTGTGGGCCATTCTTTCTATGTGGTTCAAGCATATGCGGATGATCTAGTCATTCTGGTTAAAGGGGAGTCTTTAGAAGGTACTAGGTGCAGTTCTCATTTGATGTGATATGAATCATTAATGAATTATTAACCTCCACAAAACTGTAATGATATCTTTTACTAGAAAAAGGAAGCTGGATAACTTAGAACCATCTTCCTTACCATGTTGAAACTATTCCATTTGCGGAGGAAGGTATTACACTAAATAAATCACTTAATTGGAACTCTCACTTGGAAAAGGAAATTCAGAGAGCGAAACTGTTCTTCTGGACGTGTCGAATAATTTAGCATTAGTCCCCGGCAAATATATTAGCCATATCGTATGCCTCCATAGTTTAGTAATAGAAAGGGTTACAACAAGCAACCAAAACCATTCAAAATGAGATTATTTCTCTGGTACCATATGTGTACATCGTCTAGTGTAACATACATTTTATGATATAGTTCCTCCTGCGTGACAGCTGATACAGAGACAGTGTTATCATCTGCATACATCGTGGTAACGCAATGTAATTTGGCAGATCGTTAAAGTAAATCAAAAATAATAGAGGGCTTAATATTGAGCCTTGGGGGACCCCCAGGGTTACATCTATTCGATTGAAATTCATTACACTTTACTACTAATACTAATTTACAATTGTTCATGTAGGAGTTAGAAGTCACCCTCTTATACCAATAGCTTCTATTTTTTTGGACAGTATATGTCTGTCCACAGAATCGAAAGCTTTTGATAAATCGAAAAACAGCGATACAACATATTTGCCCTCATCTAATTCTTTATAAATGTATTTGAAGAAATCTGCCGATGCCGTTTCAGTTGATTTTCTCGGTCTGAATCCATGTTGTCAGTATTTATTTTGTTCGATAAATGGCATGATACGTTCGTAAATAATTTTTTCTAACATTTTCGAGAACACACTTGAAAGAGAAATTATAATAAAGTAATTTTCAACATTATTTTTACAGCCCTTTTTAAAAATGGGGATTTTGGATGCGATTTTAAGAAAATCAGGAAATTCTCCGCTAACCAGTGAAATATTTATGAGGTACAAAAGTGATGGTAGTATATCGTCAGATATATTTTTTTATTAAATGTGCAGTAAAGTAATGCCTAATTCACGACCGGAGATGTTTTTTATTCAACATCAAAATAATTGTCCCAGTATTCGCATCTCAATGCCCTTCTCAAACTTGGATAGTACGTAAAATGACGTTTTCTTATTCAAATTGGACTAGAGCCGTGAAAAGTTTCACGTCTTAGGTAGAATACATTTTATGACAACTTTAAAACGATATTTTACTAAGGTTCTTCCGGCAGAGTCATTACAACTTTAACTGGAAGTTGAGGCCGAAGTTGTAGTTATTTATTTGATGCCATTAAATTGTTAGGAACCTTCTGATGGTTTTTTTAAACGTTTTATCACGAACTTGACAATTTCATATGTTTTCAACTACACCAGGCACAGTTATATCCATGTTTTGCCCTTTATGTTTGTAAAATACAGTCGTGTAACCCCGGATTTGATTGGATTGCTTTTATTTATTTACACTCGAGTTGAAAATTATTGAAATGGGTTGGAAGGTACACAGGTGGCGTGGCGTTTTTAAAGCTCCTAAAATAAAGGAATTTCAGAATGCATATGGGATAGTAATAACATTCTGACGCTTTTATATCAATCATCCCCAGTTTATATCTCATAATATATTGAGAAATATGTCAATACAGTGTCGGTAAAGTATAAGGGAAACAACAACTTTGCACTTTGTACCTGGGGATATTTGTGAAGTTGTTTTAGAATGATTAAATATAAATTCAAATTGATGAAAGTATATATATGAATTTGAAAAATGAGGAATAAAATTCACGTCACTGAAACGAAGAAATTGCGAGAAGACTAGATTTTAATGGGTATTTTTTGATATTGATGGATAGTCCAGTCAACGGGGGGTTTCGCCTCTAATTTGAGTGCTAATGAATGGATTTTGATAAAACTTGTGCAATATGATTGTAATGGCGTTAATAAAATAGTTTAAAAAAGATCATAGGAGGAAATGATCGGAAGAGGTAGAAAACACCCCTTTTATTACGGGTTTCGTAACTTGTAGAATTAGTCAAAAATGAAAGAGAAACGATAAGATGTTTTTACTCTTGTGAATTTTTTCGAAAAATGCATATTTTTGGAGATATGACCACTCGAAAATTCCTAAAAGTGAAGATGTCTCAGCAGCCCCTTTTTTATGTGCCATCACTTAAGCTAAATATAATGTGTAAAAGATATAATTTTAAGTTGCCAAGTCAGTAGCAGATGTTTGAAAAGTAATACATATCTCGGTTTGTCCGATTAGCGGTCGTGTGAGAAATATTAATTAGTGATTAATTACGCACATAATCCAGAACTCCATAGTGTTTTTAGTGTAATGTAATAAACCAAACCAAAAAGGGAAAAGAAAAGAAGAGAAGTAATAACGTATCACAGATAAGTGTGTAATTTTTAACGTATTATTTGTATTTTATATTAATAATGAGAGCATATTCGTTTGCGTTATAAATGTTATAGGTATTGAAAAACTCGTATAATTTTTTTGTTATAAAGTTGTCGAGAATATTCTACTCCACAAAATTTATAATCAATATTTCCTGTAGAATCAACAGGAAATGAGTTATACCGAAAAAACTGATTCCCCCCTCCCCCTTTGATGAGATAACGGCTAAAGTAGCCCATTCTCCGAGGTCGACAATTTGGAATCTTAATAAGCCCCCTCCCCTCCCTACAATATAAAAAAAATCTTATATTTAATATTTTTTCTGATGTTTATTACACTAGTAATACAGTAACTAGAGGTTTTAACTTCGGAATAATGTCATATTGAACGGATTTCGTTCATTTTTGGCAGTATTATAGTAAATGCTTCACAGAAAAGTTTCTATATTGTACGGAGGCTTGCTAATTTATAGGGGGTGGATGCCACCCCTTCTCAGGGGGTGGAGCTGAAAAAGAATCAAATTTTAAGAAGAAAAGGTTCTATGCAATTTTTCACATAAATTGATAGTTTTTAAGTTATAACGACTTCGAAATTGGGATTTTAGCTTAAAAAAAAAAGGTATTATCAAACGGCTTTCGTCAAGTATCTCGAAAAGTATTGCTTTATCGAAAAAATGTTACAGACCAATTACAGAAAGTACAAATTGGGAATTAACTATATTTTTTGTTTATTGATGTATTGTTAATAATTTCGGAGATATTTAAGTTTATAAGATAATTGTTTAGAGTGAGAGTTAAATATCTCAGAAACTGTGACAACTCGTCAAGAATGCTAATATTTAATTTGTTTCTGTAGCATAAAAAAACAAAGAAATTATGACCGGAGCAATGTGCTGCGTCTTCACATTATTTTAATAAGAAAGTCGCCATTTTGTTACTGTAATTAGCCAGTAAATAAAAAAAAAGGAATTTCAAACACTGTTTCTCATTAATATATAGCATGATACTCAAATTTTTTCGTTTGTAAACAGCACTTGCTTTAGAAAAAATTACAGTTTAAACTATAAAGGTATTTTCCATAAAACGTATTTTTTTCCTTTTCCAAATATTTCAATAAATATTAGTTTTTTTGAAAAAATAAAGCTCATAAATTGATAATGAATTTTGGTTTTTCATTTATTTACATAGATTTAATAGTTTCGGAGATATGAAAGTTTACAAATGGCGTCCGAACGTTTATGAGGCAAAAAATGCAATTTAAATGTTAAATATCTCAGAAATTGTGACACGCATGCTAAGAAATGAAATTAAAGACAATTAATTGCGATTTCAAATTATTTTTTACTCGTTTCTGTAGCATAAGAGATAAACAAGTTGTGACGGAAAAATATGCGTATTTATATTTTTTTATATAAAAAGGTTGCCATTTTGTTACTCTAATTAGCTAGTAATTTAAAAAAAAAGAATCTCAAACTCAGTTTTTCGTTAAAATGTAGTATTATCTAGATGCTCATTTTTTTTCTCATTTAAAGCACTTGCTTTTAAAAAAAATGCATTTTAAACTTTAAAGGTAATTTCGAAACACTTGGATGCAAAATATAAACTTAAATATCTCCTAAATCAATAAACAAAAAATATAATTAATTCCCAATTTGTACTTTCTGTAATTGGTCTGTAACATTTTTTCGATAAGGCAATACTTTTCGAGATACTTGACGAAAGCCGTTTGGAAATACCTTTTTTTAAGCTAAAATCGCAATTTCGAAGTCGTTATAACTTAAAAACTATCAATTTATGTGAAAAATTGCATAGAACCTTTTCTTCTTAAAATTTGATTCTTTTTCAGCTCCACCCCCTATAAATTAGCAAGTCCCCGCACAATATAGAAACTTTTCTGTGAAGCATTTATTATTATACTGCCAAAAACGAACGGAATCCGTTTAATATGACATTATTCCGAAGTATTGCATATTTTTTACCTCTCTAGGTACTGTACTATAGTGCTAATTTATTTATTTTTGAACTTTGGAATTCAAATAGAATTTACAGCTCATCATAAATAGGCAAAAATCAGATTTTAGTGGAAAAACTTAAAAATCCTGCTAGAAAGTGAGCCAATTGTTTGAACCAAACCTTATGTATTCTTAATCTAGGAAAAACGAAACTAACCCACTATTATTGTTGCGTAAATAAAGAAAAGTCACTCGATATGCAATTGCGTTAGCAACATTGTTTAATTCGGTATGATAAAAGCAAATTTAAAACGCCGCAATCAATATCTGTTACCAACTCCACAAGTTAAACAACGAATGCAAATTTAAGCTGATAAAAACTTTCTTAATTTTAGTTTCCGTAGCGAGTTCTATTTACGCCACCATAAAACCCGCGCTCCAGCCGAAACAAAATCAAAACGCCATTTATATTTTTTATGCGAAACAGGGACGCGAAAATGTGCGAACTGCGATTATGAACTTTCCGTCACAAACAACAGAACCTAATTACAAATTCAAAAAACAAAAAACATATTTGCATGGCAAATTACATTATGAATGCTGCAAAGTTTAGGATAAATTAAACTAGGGATAGCGGCGTTCGGTGATAAATATTTAACCTCGTCTATTTGCAAACCAACGGATTTTTCCCAGAGCTTCTTTATTGTGTCGAATCCGCCACAGGTTACGGAAATGTAAGAGGATGTAGTCAAATGTATTAGAAGACAACTCAAAGGAGCGTGAGACGATACACTCATGTTTTATAAATTTAAAAATAACAATGTAGTGTGTATGTACAAATGGTACATAGTTCGTTTATTTAGCACTTGGATATACAATCAAATTGCTTAGTATACATTTCTTTTGTACATTAAAATGGTATATTATACAACGATGATAAAATGAAGACTATTATTAATTGAGGATGGAGATTACAACTCAAACGAGCGCAGCGAGCGAGTGTTGTAACCATTCGAGGAATAATAGCCATTATAGTGAGTTGTATACTATACTTTATCTACGACTAATATATAATATATGTTTTATATGTGTCAATTTTGCTATATATATACCCGCAGGGATTAATGATGAGGGAATAATGGATCATTATTCCCTTTCGTAGAACAATCAAAAAACAGTACTTAAATCATAATGTCTTTGAATAGTAGCCATTATATGCGAGTAGAATACTATACTTTCTCCACGAGTATTAAATATTTTTGACTAAATTGTTCACTGAAGAAATTGATTAATGAATTAACTAATTATTCTTTTTGAGTAATATGTAAAATTATTGTAAATAACGTTGACGTTTAAATTTAATTTGACAAGCCGTTCGTTTGACACATAACGGCCTACCCATTAACATTCCATCATGTGTTCAATTTATCAATTGTAGCAACATTAATATACATTTTGCTGCAAAGTAAAAAAATTCTATTATTTTAACCTCCCCACAATAAAATTGTGGGAGGTTACTACAATTAGTCCAAAATCGAAAATTGAGATAACATCAAATCCTTTACGTTTTGAGGTCCCAGGAACCCAAAAAAGTTGTTTTTGAAAAATGTCTGTGTGTGTGTATGTGTGTGTATGTATGTTAGCACGATAGCGGTGAAGCTACTAAACGGATTTGGATGAAACTTTGCATGAGGGTTTCTTTAGTGTTCCAGAAGATCTGAAAAGGTTTTGGTTGAGATCGGATTACGTTTAGTGCCGTTTTGGCACAACAAGTTGTTTATTTTATGATTACTTACAATTTGTAATTGAACCATTGAAAAGCAGTGAAAATTCCGATTTCAACGATATATCACACTTGCACTTTTTCGATTTGGTTTCCGTGAAAAAAATTAAAAAACAAAAATTTCACTTGTTTTGTCCTCAAAGCAGTGCAATGTATAGGGTGATATTCTAATAATGACAAAGGTGTTCAGTGATTTCGGCTGATAACTCGGGAACGGTTGAAGATATCGAACTGAAATTTGAAACGTAGGTATAAATATTGTAGACGGACGGATTACGAGTGAATTAATAATACACCTACGTCACATGACGTCACAAATAAGAAAAATTCTTAGAAACTGGTGCAG
Source organism: Rutpela maculata (assembly GCA_936432065.2). Lineage (NCBI taxonomy): Eukaryota > Metazoa > Arthropoda > Insecta > Coleoptera > Cerambycidae > Rutpela > Rutpela maculata. The sequence continues at coordinate 7,661,762 of OW386288.2, read as the reverse complement.
ATATCGACTTAACTATTGGAAACATCCAATTAAAGTTTGAAGCGTAGGTGGAAATATTGTAGATGGATGGAATACCAGTGAATTAAAAATACACCTACGTTCTGATGACGCCGTAAAAGCATAAAATTCTTATAACAGGCGAGCTGATGATGATAACAAAAAAATATTTTTACAAGACGAGTCACGAAATTTTTTTTTTTTAATTTCCAAGAAATATCAAATTTTCGGAGAAATGTCACTTTTCAGAAAAAGGTCAGATTTTTAAAAAATGTCAAATTTTCAGGAAAACGTCAAATTTTCGAAGAAATGTCACTTTTCAGAAAAATGTCAAATTTTCGAAAAAATGTTAAATTTTCAGAGAAATGTAACTTTTCAGAAATATGTCAAATTTTCAGAAAAATGTCACTTTTCAGAAAAATGTAAAATTTTCGAAAAAACGTCAAATTTTCGAAGAAATGTCACCTTTCACAAAAATGCCAAATGTTTGAAAATTGTCAAATTTTCGGAGTAATGTCTGTCACTTCAGAAAAATGTCAAAAATTCAGGAAAATGTCAAATTTTCGGAAAAATGTCACTTCAGAAAAATGTCAAATTTTCGAAAAAACGTCAAATTTTCGGAGAAATGTCACCTTTCAGAAAAATGTCAAATGTTTGAAAAATGTCAAATTTTCGGAGTAACGTCACTTCAGAAAAATGTCAAATTTTCGAAAAAATGTCAAAGTTTCGGAAAAATGTCACTTCAGAAAAATGTCAAATTTTCAGAAAAATGTCCAATTTTATTAAATGGACTCAAAGGAAAATTCCCAAAAAATACTACGGGTCCATTTGTGGTATAAGTTCTCTGCTAGTGTGTTAAAGCGTGCAGACTGTATGCTGAGTATTTTTGACGTGTCAAGTGCATCGAGAGATTACAAGTTTTTTCGACGTTTATAAAGCCCACGGATGGTGTGGGAGGCCATCCTGAACCGCTTACAAGCCCTACAAGTGTAAGCAACCCCACCGGAACGCTTTCGGTGAGTTTTTTCCAATAAAACTTTAAAAGTGACAGTGACATTATATTTTAAAAACTATTTCCGCTACTTCCGGCATCCCGCCGGAAATTCTTCCGGCAACATAACCTAAAAATAGTACTCATAACCTAAAAACAATTTAAGACATTGGTACCAACCTAAACATTTTTCAAAAACCAAATTCCCCAGAGAAACATTGGAACCAAAAATTTGACATCTATCACTTCCCCGACCGATTTAGTGAAAAATTGGTCGAGTCCAAAAGATAAAACAAAATATACCAACTCAAACTTAAACGATCCACCATGAACACTACTCTGGCTACATCTGGCGGGGAAGCTGTCCACCAAGAGTTATATGGTTTTTTCCAAAGATGGCCATCCATCCCATTACCAACGAACAGGTTTTTTCGTTTAGTTGTTTCCCGTATCAATAATCAAAATTATTAAGTGCTCTTGCCTACGAACGTTTTTATAGAATTGTATTTATTTTTGTATTAATTTTAGGACCTAGTGGACACATTATAATTTTAACCTAGTCTTTAAGCCTGCCTACAGAAGACAGGAGCTACTTTCCTATTTTTCTCCAACCCAAACCGGACCTACCCCGTCCAGCCTCACACTCGCCACGGCGGTGTTCACCGTGGTTGTCTGGCTGGCCCCGGGCTAGGATCCGATGGAGCATATATTTGTATTAAAAACATTGAATAAAATATTAATGTTGTGCAGACTATAAATTTAACACTCAAGTTCTTAGGTCCAAATCCCACTGAACACAAGACTTTTTTCTGATTTAATACGAAAAAAATACTTCAACTTAATAAATATAATTAAATGAGATCGTTCATACTGTTTAGTGCTCTTTTCGGCTTCAAAGATTCACCGGGTGGGGAGGTTCCAGCCGCTTCCAGTAGCTGCCGATTTTTTTTTATAGTAATTTGTAATTTATCATTAATGATTTAATTTTAATCTTTTTTGTAAATTATTAATGATGTTATTTGATACTAAATATTTATTAAACATTCAAATAGGTACCTTCTACATTTTGAAATAAATAGTTATATTAGTCAACTGTAGAGTCTTTAAGCAAACACTAATAAGCCAAGTTGGTGGCCGAGTGAGAGAACATCGAGTTACAAATCACGAGATCGATCCCTGCTCATTCCGTTTTTTTTTCTAAATAATTAGAATGTACAAATATTGTCCCAAGTTGTGACATTTGCACGTCCTTCGGCTACCCGTCGGATGTACTTTGGACCAAAAACGAACGTCCATCGGATGTACTGTATGTCCGTCGAGGACGTCCTTCAGATGTCCACAGGACAATGTTGTGCTATTAGGGAATGGCATCTGATGGCTCATCTGGTGAGATAAGAAACTCTCGGAAGGCACCTATTGTCAGTTGTCATGAAATATACCCCCGATTTTCGATTTGCAACCAGAAGAAGCAAATTCAATTCAATTCAAAAAGTATTTATTCATAATTATGTTTACAAATATGCGCCAGAGTCGGATCCCGGTTCAGAGCCGACCGCACAACCACGCCGCACAGCGTCGTGGTGAATGTGCAGTCGGATGAAGCGAGTTCGACTCTGGCTTGAACGACAATTAATGTGTGGGTTAGGGCTCCTGTCTAGGAAAAAAAGACTTAAACCTAACAATTTGGATATTTATAACTAAAGGAAGTTTAAAAACACTTATAACTAATTAAAGCTAAATTAAAAACTGTGGTTAGGGGCGCGCGCACAAACACACGCGCATTGTTTTTAAAGGTTTGGTTGGTGATACGGGAAAAACTCAATGAAAAAACCCGTTTGAACAAGTCACAATCTTCATCCGATGGTCTGCCTGCCTTCGGGAAGGTAGGGTGAAGGGGAAATTATGATTTAAAAGGTTTGGGTTTGCGAGAAGTTATTGATCGAAAGGGAATTTGGAAGAAGAACAAAAAGGGACAAAAGAACAAAAATTAACAAAAACGAGATTAATAGAGGGAGTAGAAAAGGGGTTTTAGAGTAAAAGGTGGTGAAAGTAAAAGGTGGTGAAAGGGAAATTGTGGTGTAGGAAAGATTTGGCTAGGGAGGTTGCTGAAAGATAGGCAACGCCTGGTATGGTAAGGGGTGTTTTATATTGAAAAGTATGGCATTATGCTGTCTGATTCGTGTAATGTTTCGGGTTAGCGGACTGTCGCCCAATTTGAATTGGTAGAATTTTTGCGATGTATGTTGGACGAAGTCCGCTAGTGGGGTTATGTCGTGGCAACGTGCATAGAGATCTCTGAGGGAGGTGTATCTCAGTGGCGGCTGGTGAAATTTCAATATTTTTTTATTTCTAAAAATTAGTCGCTCTCGCTTGCTCGTTCTTGTAATCATACTCGGGAATAACAGTATTTATTATAGCATCGTTGTATAATATACTATTATATACCACTAACCTGTATATAAAATATATAGTACAGTACCTAGAGGTAAAAAATATACAAAACCTCGGATTTCGTTCATTTTTGGCAGTATAATAGTAAATGCTTCACAGAAAAGTTTCTATATTGTGCGGGGGCTTGCTAATCTATAGGGGGTGGATGCCACCCCCTCTCAGGGGGTGGCACTTAAAAAATATATACATTTATTTGAGCTGATGTAGAATCAAATTTTAAGAAGACAAGGTTCTATGCAGTTTTTCGCATAAACTGATAGTTTTTAAGTTATAACGACTTCATTGCGATTTTAGCTTAAAAAAAAGGTATTTCCAAACGGCTTTCGTCAAGTCAACTAGCCTTTTGTCAAGCAAGTTGGCACCATCGGGTGAGAAGTTTAGTTTTAATTACCCCCGAGGGGTATTCCGCAGGGGAATTTTGGTGTACAAGCTCCAGGAATTAGAATGAAGTTAGTAGGAATTAATGAGAATTAGTGGGAAATTAGTTTGTGTGGAATTAATACGCGGCGTGCCCAACTCGAGACATGGTAGCATTCGTACATAATAACATGCGCCGAGACTTGCTCGCTCTATAGCTCTATCATATACAGATTTGGCAAAGAAAGACGGATATTATCCCAGTACAATGTCCTCTCTGTTAGAAGCGATGGAGTGTGCTGGGGGCAGTGTATCGGTCATTATTTTTCTAATTTCCTTGCTTTCTCTCTTGCACTCGTTTATATCAGGATATATAAAACTAAATTTTCCCAGTCTGTATGTGATTTGCACGTGCACCAATTTCGCCGTTCTTAGCAAAACTAACCAAAACAATTGTATAAACAGTGACAAACAGGTGACTACAGTGAGCAGAGCTTAATTAAATCAAATCATGGTAAATTACCTAATGCACTGATTTATTTACCCATTAGACCGTGAGGAGAATCGATTCCAGCAATTCAAAAATTATAAACAATCACAACCTTCAGTCACTGAAATTCTGGGAGTAAGTATGTTTTTAAAAGTAAAAGAAATAATTATACGAGAAGTGTAACTCATTTGCTTCATTTGTTTATTTAACAAATAAACTTAAGAGAAACAAGTTTGTTTTTTAATAAAACATCTGAAAAAATTTGCCTTTACCGAAAAAGAACAGCAAAATTTTAAAAAAATATATAAGATTACCTTTATATTGGTATTTTTTTATTGTTTGTACGATGAAACGAGACCGAGAGAGATTTTTAAAATTACGCCAGTCTTTCACTGTTTTCGAAGAAGCGTATTTTGTCGCCCGCCACCGACAGTGAACTATACGTAAAAAATGGACTAAATAAAATCAAAAGCTTATTCAATTACCTTTAATTTGTTTTTTATCGCTTTAAGATGAAAATTGACTAACCCAGATTCAAAACTCCCAGAAAATCCAGAAAAAAAAAAATTTAATGAATATTCGTATGTAACATGTTATAATGCATGCTATCTAAAAATTGCTTGGAATCGTTTTTGTTAATTTTTTATAGATAAATTCATCACTGTATGCAGTTTTTATAAAATAAATATCTTTAGCACAAATCCCTTTGGTTGCCAAGAATCAAGGTTCTTTGTACAATCTGTTATGAATAAATTTTTTGTGGCAGACAATTAGTTTATTTATCTTCATTTGCTCAGCTTTTATAACAGTTTAAATTATGGCACAATGTCTACGCAAATTACCATTTTCATATACAGGGTGCACCACTAAAAACTCCCCAAGCTTGTAACTATCTTAATTTTTAAGCGACGACCATGTTGGGCACGTCAAATTGTAGAGATTTTTAAGACATTTAAACATATGTACAGAGTGATTTAAGAAAACTTTTTTTGAAAAAATTGTTAAGAAAGAAAACTTAATTTCCTTGAATATTTTTTTACCTCACCCTGTACATGAACTGCGTTAATGTTTTTTTTATAAAGATTTTAATTAGCTTCAATTTATGTTATTACGTCATATTCGAAATTCTTTTTGGTTTTAGAGAGAGAAATTAAAAACACTCTTTCCGATACCAAACTGATTTTTTTAAAGTAACTTTGAGAAGAATAATAATTTTATGGTTTATTTGTAAAAGACATATCACAAACAATATTCAAAATTATTTAAACTGTCCAAAAAAATGTTTTTTTAAAATTAAGATACTACATACTACATACATGCGGTGTTTGGCATTGTATTTAAATACATTATTAGAACATTTGCAAAAATGTTGAAAAGTAAAGGACACAAAACAGATCCCTGGGGAACTGCGTGCAGCACTGGTTACATCACAGTTTAGTTTAACAATTTGTGTTCTGTTGCTTGGGTACGAAGAGAAAATATTTAAAGTAACTCCTCTGACTTCATATCTGGATAATTTATTCAACACCATTTCGTGATCAACGACATCAAATGCACGGGAGAAATCAATAAATATTCCTAAGGCATATTGTTTGTTGTCAAGGGCATTAACAATTATGTCCTGGAACTCACAAAGGGCTTATTCGGTGCACTTGTTTTTAGAGAACCCATATTGGTAAGTTGATTGTAATTCATTTTTATACAGAAAAGAAGATAGTTTTTAATGGTAAATATGGCAAGACTATCGAAATCATAGTCCAGTCATTTTAGTTGAAAACATCAAACTAATTGTAAAACAAATAAACTAAGGTTTTTTAGACTTAGAATAATATCCCCAACAACATATCAAAAGTCTAGAAAAATCTAAGTATGGGGAAGCCGCCATATTGGCTGACATCTTGGATTTACTCTCGAAATCTATAAAATGCATATATTGCTCCGATTAACTTCAAATATACAGGGTGCGCCACTTAAAACTCCCCAGACTTGTAACTTTTTTATTTTTGAAGCGTTGACCATGTTGGGCACATCAAATTGTAGACATTTTTAAAGCCTTTAAACATGCATACAGAGTGATTTAAAAAAAATTTTTTGAAAAAATTGTTAAGAAAGGAAACTTAATTTCTATGAACATTTTTTTACCTCACCCTGTACATGAACTGTGTTAATGTTTTCTTATGAAGGTTTTAATTAGCTTCAATTTATGTTATTAAAATAAAAAATTTTAAAAATAAAAATTTTGCAATTTTCTGTTTAGTACATTTTAATATACCTAAGTTTGTTTTTAAAAATATTTATTTCTTTTGTTTCTTGTTGCTGTTTTGTTACGTTAAACAAACAATAGTTTGTGATATGTCTTTTACAAATAAAGCATAAAACTATTATTTACATTCTTTTCAAAGTTATTTAAAAAAAAATTAGTTTGGAATCGGAAAGAGGGTTTTTAATTTCCTTCTTTAAAACCAAAAAGAATTTCGAATTGACCTAATAACATAAATTGAAGCTAATTAAAATCTTTATACGAAAACATTAACGCAGTTCATGTACAGAATGAGGTAAAAAAATATTCAGGGAAATTAAGTTCTCTTTCTTAACAATTTTTTCAAGAAAAATTTTTTTAAATCACTCTGTACACATGTTTAAATGCCTTAAAAATATCTACAATTTGATGTACCCAACATGGTCATCTTTTAAAAAATAAGAAAGTTACAAGCCTGGGGAATTTTAAGTGGCGCACCCTGTATATGAAACAGAAAGTTTTTTGAACCAGGAACTTTATTTAAAGCAACTTAAAACATTTGTACCAGTAATAAGCTTGAGAAAAGCATTTAATATGTTTGTTGAGGACCTCACAAGTGATGCGCGCTGCACGTAGTCCGAGTGACGCCAAGTCACAGTTGTTTGGTATCGGCAAAGGCAAAGGTCTAATGAAAATCATGAAAAATGCATCATTTATAGAGTATGCTGAAGTATTCAACAATGCAAATAGTCTGAAAGAAGACATAATTACTGCCGGGGAAAATGCTATTGTTGCTATGTATGGAGAAAAGATATACTTTGGATGAACTACGATACAGATGTTTCAGTACAAAGGTGACTAACAAAAATATGATTCAAGCTATTCAAGCTGTCTCTTCCACCGACTTTAGCTGCTGCTAAATTCCATAATTTACGGGTCTACTACCAAGTTCAGGATTGAAGGATTGGGGCTGGCAATTCCTACCAGTATTCACTGACCTTCAACCAACACCACTAGGTCTGCTCGATTAGAGCAGCGATTTCGTAAGTCTATCGTGTCGTTTTTTTTTTTGGCGTAGAACCAGGTCAAACATATTAGGTTCCTTTGAGTAAGTCACCGGGCATATGAAATCATATTTTACGACATTTTTTTGTGGTCTCGATTTTTAAATCGATAAAAAGTGAAAAAAATGTATTTTTAAAGAAAATTGTTTTTTTTTGTTTCCACTATTAAAACTATTAAAGGTACCGAAATTTGTTTTGTGTCAAATTAAAGCACACACTGTAGCGCTTTTACTAATATAAACGGTTTGGGCACAATTCGCACTTTCATTTCTCTAAAAATCAAATAAACTAAAAATACATATTTTGTGTATTGAAATCTTCACCAATCGATAAACTTTTTTATTTTTGAAAATATTTACATACATGCAGCGAAGAAAATAAAGCCTAATAATCACAAAAGTTTTTGAAACAATATGTTTTTTCCTAAAGTGTACCGTTTGGCAACAGCGATTTTTTTTATCAGCGCTAAACGCGACATTGGGACGCAATTAATACACCTCGCAAGCAGGGTTGGTCAGATTAGTCGCGTAGACGTAGCGTTAGTTGAATCTAGATTAATATATGGCATTCTAAGTTGGGGTGGAGTTGCTTACTGTCATCTAAAAAATTAGATATCATTCATAAAAAATGTGCCACCCCCTCTGAAGGGGTGGCGCTTAAAAAATATATATATTTATTGGAGCTGAAATAGAATCAAATTTTAAGAAGAAAATGTTCCATGCAATTTTTCACATAAATTGATAGTTTTTAAGCTATAACGACTTCAAAATTGCGATTTTAGCTTAAAATAAAAGCTTTTAAAAAGGTATTTTCAAACGGCTTTCGTCAAGTATCTCGAAAAGTATTACTTTATCGAAAAAATGTTATAGACCAATTAGAGAAAGCACCCTACAAACTGGGAATTAATTATATTTTTTGTTTATTGATGTAGGATTAATAATTTGAGAAATATTTAAGTTTATATTTGGTATCCAAGGGTTTCGAAATTACCTTTAAAGTTTAAAATGCATTTTTTTCTAAAGCAAGTGCTTTAAATGTACAAAAAAGAATTTGAGCATTTAGGTAATGCTACATTTTAACGAAAAACTGTATTTGAGATAATTTTTTTAAATTATTGGCTAATTAGAGTAACAAAACGAGTAAAAAATAATTTGAAAGCGCAATTAATTGTCTTTAATTTCCTTTCTTAGCATGCGTCACAATTTCTGAGATATTTAACATTTAAACTGCATTTTTCGTCTTATGAACGTTCGGATACCATTTGTAAACTCATATCTCCGAAACTATTAAATCTATGTAAATAAATAAACAAGCAAAATTCATTATTAGTTTATGAGCTTATTTTTGGTCTATACACATTTTTGAACAAAACTAATATTTATTGAGATATTTGGAATAGGAAAAAAAAATACGTTTTATCGAATATACCTTTATAGTTTAAACTGTATTTTTTCTAAAGCAAGTGCTGTATACGAACCAAAAAATTTGAGCATCTACGTCATGCTGTATATTAATGAGAAACCTTGTTTGAAATTATTTTTTTTTTAAATTACTGGCTAATTACAGTAACAAAATGGCGACGTTGTTATTAAAATAATGTGTAGACGGACATTGCTTCGGTCATAACTTCTTTGTTTTTTATGCTACATAAACAAATAAAAAAATAGTTAAGAGCTTAATTAATTGTACCTATTATTGTATCTATTAGTATCCTTGGCGTAGGTGTCACAGTTTCTGAGATATTTAACTCTCACTCTAAATAGTTATCTTACGAACACTTGGATGCCAAATGTAAACTTAAATATCTCCGAAATCATTAATCCTACATCAATAAACAAAAAATATAATTAATTCCCAGTTTGTACTTTCTCTAATTGGTTTGTAACATTTTTTCTAAAGTAATACTTTTTGAGATACTTGACGAAAGCCGTTTAGAAATACCTTTTTTTAAGCTAAAATCGCAATTTTGAAGTCGTTATAACTTAAAAACTATTAATTTATGTGAAAAATTGCATAGAACCTTTTCTTCTTAAAATATAAATAAATTAACAAGCCCCCGCTCAATATAGAAACTTTTCTGTGAAACATTTACTATTATACTGCCAAAAATGAACGAAATCCGTTCAATATGACATTACTTCGAAGTTTTGCATATTTTTTACCTCTAGGTACTGTACTACTACCACCTGTCTTTTTATTATTAAAAGGAGACAATTTAATATTTATTATACAATTTCTTAATATTAACAACATATGATCAATACTACTGTACAATATATGAAATATTGAACAATAATATTGATCCCCTAGATGCTTTTGATCACTACTGCTTTTGTACCTATTGATATGAGTTAAACTACTATATACACCCCGACCGGGATCGTCAGATCGTTGCAGTCGGCAGGCTTGCTACAGCCGAGCGCGCAAGAATATGACTTTGGTCCGTTAAAAAAAATCGCTGACTCAATACTATGAACGGGACATGAAAAATTTTTATCCTAAAAACTTTTTTCAACTATTGGCTTCAATTTGTACGTATATACAAATTTTCATAAATAAACTTTTTTCTCGATTGCCTAAAATTACGCTACTGAAAATAACAAGTTTGAGTTTCCTATTATTTTACCAACTTAAAAAAAAATAAATCGGGTTCACGTGGGACATTGTTCGAAGCGCTATTGTGTCTACTTTAATATAAAAAAAAATAGCTTGATAGCACAAATATTTTCAGAGATATAGCGGTGGAGACGTTAAAAAACATATTTCATTAAAAATCTATTTTTTTGAGTTTTTCCGAAATAAAAAAGTTCTCGACCACCGAAAAATGTCGTAAAAAACGATTTCGTGTACACGATTATCTTACTAAAGAATCCCACTAAGTCTGGTTTGGTTCTACGCCGGTTTTTTTTTTTCTCGAAAACTAAGCGACTTTACTTCCAGATTTTACTCTACTAGATGTCATAAGATGTAAATGCAAGACAGATTGTGGTACTTCAAGGTGCTCATGCAGAAAACATGGTTTGGAATGTTCATCAGCTTGCAGTGAATATCAAGGTATACTTTGAAGTAACTCAAATATAGAAGATGTATACGATGATGTTTCTGATGGAGAGTGATACATGTCGGAAATGACAGTAGTGTTTTAATTGTGTTTCAAAGAGTGTACAGTAATTTAAACGATTTTGTACAAGTTTAATAAAGTTTATTTAAAAACTTATACCGTATCATTATAATGTTCATAAATTACCTTCCTTTATTATTAACATTTTGTAATAAATGGAACATGATAGAAACAAAATTAGATAAAGTCTTCATGTGATTCCTGGTTCCAAAAACTTTCTATTTGGTACATATTTGAAGTTAATCGGGGCAATATATACATTTTATAGATTTCGACAGTAAATCCAAGATGTCGGCCAATATGGCCGCTTTCCCCTGCTTAGATATTTCTAGACTTTTGATATATTGTTGTTGATATTATTCCAAGTCTAAAAAAACCTTAGTTTATTTATTTTACAATTAGTTTGATGTCTAACCTTTTTTTTCACCTTAAATGACTCGCCTATCATTTATCAGAGCAACATATAACGATTTGTTTTCCAAGCAAACTGTATCGTTTGAAAAAGACACCGAAAATAAATATACAAGGGGTGTGGGCAATCCTTTCTGCGTGTCTTTTTATCTGATGTCATTATATGAAGTTCTCAGTTTTAATTATAAATTTATAAAGCCGACGTTAACGTGGCATTCAATGACCTATTATGGCAAGTTCAATGGAGCCATCCCTATAACAGCACGCTGATATCGGTAAACAGCACAATGGTGTAATTCGATTAAATAATAAATAACCAATACCGATCACAAAGAGTATGTGGATAATGTGTAATTGAATGGGGCCCGTAATATTGTACTACAGACCCTGGCAGAAATTAATTTGGTACAATTTTGTTTAATCAATAAGCGGCTGGCTGATGTAAACCGGTTTTTAACAGCTTTGTGCACCGCCACAATGCTTTCAATAAAGCTTCGAGTATTGCTTTTATGCTCAAGGCACTTTTAATTTCGCGTTTATACACGCGCGCCACGCTAAAAATGGTTTTCCCTTGTGAAAAACTTCATATTAATTTGGCGCGCTCTTAGTGCCCCCGTAAAAGTTGGACTTTATAGTTTTTCAGATTACGTTTATCGGCTTGGGACAAACATTTACTTTCGCCTTACCGGCAATTTGCACGTATACATTTAACTTGCTGTAAATATCTGGCATTATAATGGAATTAAATCATTTGTGGTGAATTGTCCTGCCAAAGCAGTTTTTCCGAATTCCGGAAGTCGTTTCTTAAACAAAATAAATGTCAAAAATTTTTTTTCTTTCTGTATTCTTTAAATTTCTGGCTGTATAATAGTAATAATTTATTGGTACTATTAGTCCTGTCAATGAATGGTTTCTAGAGGGAAATGCCGAGATCACAATTTTTGACTTGTAGGCTGTTTGGACTATTTAGAAGGTAAACATACCAAAAGTCCCCGAACATAGGAGATGCGGGAGGTGCAGGGTGGCACGAAGATGGTCCCCGTTTTTAGTTTCTCGCTCATATCTCGAAAACGGTTAGCCATAATCAAAAAGTGGCTATATACAAAATTAAAGCTGACTAACTGCATTCTAACTTTATTCTAAATTTATTATGAAATGAAAAACAAAATAATCATCGTGGAAAAAAATTTGTTGTACAGATATCCGTTTCATAGCAGACTGAACTAAAATATCGAGTAAAAAATGTCTTTGCGTCTGTAAGTGTGTGTGTGTGTGTGCGTGTATATGTATGTGTGCATTAGGGTGGCCCATCTCTATAGGGGGTGAATTTTTTTTGCGTATTTTTTATGTCTCACCCCACGAAAATATACTATTATACTAGGAATAATTTATGTCAAAGTTTCAGATAATTCGGTGAACGGTAACCCGTGCCGCATTCAGGTAGAAATTTGTAGATTAGATTTTATTACGGTAACCCGTGTGCCGCATTCAGGTAGAAATTTGTAGATAAGATTTTATTACGGTAATACACTTAAATTTTACTTAAAATACAAATATCTACCTCTTTTCTCATAATGTTTTATTGGTGTAATTATTTCCTAGAAATTATTTGTTTTGGAAGTTTGGAAATATAATGCACCTACGGTAGGTTTTTATGTCAGTTTGCAATTGTGTTTTACAGTGGTGACATTATAAGTTCTAGCATACGTTCCTTTTTGAAAAAACATTTAACGATGGCTGATGTTAGATCCTTACGAAAGGATACTTTCATTTACTTAGTTGGACACTATTCGTCACAAATCATTGGCAATAAATTGCCGTCTAATAGACAAGTATTACAAGTGCTCTTTTATAACATTTGTGAAGTGAAGCTAAGTGTACATGAAAGTGCTAAATTAACAATAAAAGAGGTGTCAGTTTTTTGGGATAAAGCTCGCATTCCGACACGTCAGGATTTTCATTGTGTTAAACAACTAGATAAACTTTATGCAGAGTAAAGGAACTTACAAAAATCGGCTAAAAGGGCCAGTGCGGGAGTAAAGAAAAAAATTTCGTTGAAAAATTGGACTTTTTGACATTTCTCATGCAAATGCATTGGAGTTGATGAAAATAGATAAAGATAAGCAGTTTTTAATTAACCAAAGAAAAAAGGGACGTTCTGGATTTATGCATGGTATTGATTACCAACTTGCTTCTCAAGAAAAATCAGCTGAGGAGAAATTACAGAAATTATCCGAACGAATGCAACGAAGTCAACAAGAAAAAGCTAGATTAGAGGAAACAGTCACCTGTCCATCATCAAGTAGTAATTCAGCCGACTCCAACGAAAATGAAGATGAAATAATCGAAGCCCAAGAAGAGTTGTTACAAGACCAGCCTGGCCCGTCACAGCCAAAAAAGAGGAGATTGTATGGAACATGTAACATCATCACACCAAAAATAGCCGCTGCATTTGATGCTTGCAAAATAAGCGACAGGTCTGGAGTCCATATTTTGACGGCAGTAGCAGAAGCACTAGGACATGACACCATATCTTTGTCCATCAGCAGAACCACACTTCAGTGCTCTAGACAACGCATCCGCGAAGAAAGAGCTGAAATATTAAAAACTGCCTTCGGTAATTCTGAATTGCCGGCCCCAGTCATCCATTGGGATGGAAAACTTTTACCTTCTCTCACTGGAATGGGAAATATCGATAGACTTGCTATCTTAGTTACTAGTGGAGATATTGAACAACTACTTGGAGTACCAGCTTTGCCCAATTCAACTGGAAGAGAACAGACTGAAGCAGTTTATGATGTGCTTTGTGAATGGAATTTGGACGAAAAGGTAATAGCTTTGTGTTGTGATACAACAGCATCAAATATGGGTTATATAAATGGGGCAGCCACACTATTGCAACAAAAATTAGAAAGAAATATTCTATATTTTCCTTGTAGACATCATATTTTTGAAGTGGTTTTGAGAAGTGTGTTTGACACAAAAATGCCTTCCTCATCTGGTCCGAATGTGCCACTATTTAAACGTTTTAGGGAATTTTGGCCTAAAATAGATCAAAATAAACTAAAAACTGGATTTCAGGTATCAAAAATTAAACACATTTTACAACCAGTTAAAGCCGAAATTGTAAAATTTCTAAATGCAGCTTTAACTTTGCAACAGCCTCGTGATGATTATAAAGAATTTTTAATGCTTTCTAAACTTTTTGTTGAAGAAGAGCCCACTCACACGACATTCTATCAACCATGGGCATTTCATCATGCACGTTGGATGGCCAAAGCCATTTACTGTCTAAAAATATTTTTTTTCCAAGATCAGTTCCAACTAATTAAAAAAGAAAAATAGATATTGAAGATATATGTCTCTTTATTGTAAAGGTTTATGTAAAGGCCTGGTTTACAGCGTCATTTGCTAGTAAAGGACCGCTTCATGACTTAGACTTTTGTAAAGAACTCATTAATTATCAAAATATTGACAAAGAAATATCTCAAGCCGCAAGTAGGAAAATAGTGAACCATTTGTGGTACCTTAATTCAGTAAATGTTGGCTTATCTTTCTTTGATGACGATATTTCAGTTACCACTAAAGGAGAAATGGTTAAAGCTTTGAATAGGAAAGCACCAAATCAAGAGAGTATTAAACGACTTATGATTAGTAACATTACTGACGTTGAAAACAAGGAAATTCAGGACTTCATATGCGAGAACACTAAACAGTTTTTTCAAAAATTAGGTTTGTCTATGGAATTTTTGGAAAATGATCCAACAACATGGAGGGAAAATGAAAGTTATACCCGATGTTTCAATATTGTAAACAAAATTAAAGTTGTAAATGATGCCGCTGAGAGAGGAATCAAACTTATTACTGACTATAATGACATTTTAACAAAAAATTAAGACCAAAAACAGTTTTTACTCCAAGTTGTAAATGATTATAAATCACAGTTTCCAAATGTAAAAAAACCTGTCGCATGGTTTGGCTTAGTGCAAAAAATATTGTTTTTATTACTATATGTCTTGTAGATTTAGGATACTATTTGGTACTATGTATGAAAAAAACGTTTCATAATAAAATACACAAAGATAAAACGAGAGTTTTATTTCAAAAACTTCTAGTCTAGTTTTCTTAGACTACGAATTTACAGTAGTATGACACATGTCATAGTCACAACAGATAATGTCTTTGATATTTGTATGACTTGATTAGTCATTCTAAAGATAAATGTTGCTGATTAAAAAAAAAAAACAATGCATCAACCAAAGAATGTAAATAATTCCATTTACTTTTATTATTGCATAATAATGCATTTTGCGGCACCTCTTACCTTCAATTTGCCTCAATAATATTTTGAGGGGACTGTTTTTTCTTCAAATGGAATCATTTGCAGGGGTGAGAAATAAAAAATTTCTATTTCGAAAAAGATGGGCCACTCTAGTGTGCATACCGTTTCTTGTAAACACGATAACTTCTGTTAGACTTAAAATATTTAATTACAATTTGGAACATATGTAAAACAGCACAGTGCAATAATCCCTATTGAAATTGGGCCATATCTGTAGTACATGGTCATAATCAGAGACCTAGAAACTCTCACTCTTACGTAAAATAGGTTTTATTTTAATTTCAGAGCAAAATGCGTTTTTTTGATTAAGCGTACAAAAATATGAAAATGTATAAGATTTATAAACCGCAATATACCGGATGTATATTAGGTTCAAACCAACTATATAAATTAGCTCGAGAATTAGATGATATATGAATGTTATCCTATAATTTGGAACATGGTATTTTTAATAAAATTATTATGTTGTGAGAGCTTGTAGGCCTCTGGTAATCACCATGTATTACAGATAGGGCCCAATTTCAATAGGGATTATTGTACTATACTGTTTTACATATGTTCCAAATTGTAATTAAATATTTTAAGTCTAACAGAAGTTATCGTGTTTACAAGAAACGGTATACACGCACACATACATATACACGCACACACGCTTACAGACGCAAAGACATTTTTTATTCGACATTTGAGTTCAGTCTGCTATGAAACGGATATCTGTACTACAATTTTTTTCCACAGTGATTACTGAATTTTTTTTTCAATTTGTAATAAATTTATAATAAAGTTGGAATACAGTTAAAAGATACAGTGTGTGTAGTGGCGGGCTAGGCATAGGGAGTAAGAATTACAACATTGCGTGTGCCAGCTGGCTGAAATGAAATAACTGAGAGCTGGGATGCTTCGCCGACTGGCGAGTTTGCTCTACTGTGTTGTCATATCTCTCGCGCTACGTGAATGTACATGCCTAATCGGCGATTACACGCACTGTATACAATCCATTACTGAATCATAACAGATACGTCAAAAATTAATGGAAACATTATTGTAGAAAATTTAGTCAGCTTTAATTTTGCATATAGCCACTTTTTGATTATGATATGAGCGAGGAACCAAAAACCGGGACCTTCTTCGCGCTCCCCTGCACCTCCTATGTTCGGGGACTTTTGGTATGTTTACCTCCTCAATAGTCCAAACACAGCCCTGAAGTAAAAACATTAATCTCGGCATTTCCCTTTAGTCCCCCTTATTGAACTTTCATTGACAGGGCTATATAATAAAAGGGTATTTAAACAAGTCGGAAGGACAAAGAGTATGAGACATAAATAGATAAACTTCAAATGTAAAAAACACGAACGTGTGACATAACACAATAGTGCTAATGCAGACAAGGATAGTATACAGGGATAAGATTATGAGGTGTTCGTAGAATCCCATCGGGTGGAGCTTACCAGAATCAGATTAAACTCTTGGAGGTAATTCAAAAGTGGATACTTCAAATTATATTTAAAAAAGATATTACTCACACCATAAATGTCACCACAGATGCTCTGCTCTGTTTCAAATGGTAAGGATATCTGATTTAAAACAACTTTTTTTTGTATAACCATCCTCATTCAACGGAAGAAAACTAAAAGCAAAAAAGACATCAAACATAAATATCAGACATGATACAGTTCATAAAGTTTGATGTCAAAATCTTTCACTTACCTAGGTCCTCGAATTTATAGCGAACTTCCTCTAGAAATCAAAAATATTAATTCGTAAACCTTTGAAAAGAAGTGAAGGCCTAAACTTAACAAGAAAGGAGACACATAAATAAATTGATCTAAAAAAAATTCAATGCATCAATCTGAAAATGCAAATATCTGTACATAATAAAATAAAAGTAGGAATCAAACACGGTTTATAACCACTGTTAGATTTAAATTCTGCATTAAATCTAAGTTGTGCTTGGAATTATAGTTATTCATTCAATTATACAGTTATACAAGAATAAGCGTGTGCACTGTGCAGAGTGTATATACAAAATGAATACTCCGCTGCTGCAGACACGGTTACTTTTGCAGATTCTCTTGTGTGTTTGTTTGTATATTTACTTACATATTAATTATTATATTTATTATGTAAGTGATTAATTTAATTGTAAAATTAAAGTTCTAACTGTATAATTTATCTTAGGTAAGTGAATTATTATTATTATTTATATGATTTCTAAACAATTGATGATAACTTAATCGATAATGCAAATATTTTTGCGACACTTTAGTAGAATATAGCTAGAGATAGCAGGAGATGAATAAACTATGAGGACAACGTAAATCATTCTTCTAAAATTGATCAAAATGTAACAGTTAATGATTTTCATAATTCTTTTACTACTGTAGCTGAACATATCTTTACTTCATTATCAAAAATCGATATAGATTTAAATGGTATATTGCAAAAAATTCCTACAGTAGATTTTTTCTGATTGACATAATTTTCTATCTACTTACCATATTGATAAATAGGTGTTTTAACGAAGAAAATTTTCCTGATTCATTTAAAATTAAATAAGTTTTCCCTCTTTTTAAAAATGGAGACATGGGAGAATTAGACCGCCCAATCCCAATTATTCCTATTTTTGGTAAATTAATAGAAAGTCTGGTAAAGTGGTCGCTATCAAAGTTTTTTGAACGAAGTGCTGTAATATCAAATTCTTGATTTGGTTTTCTACCATTCAAGCTGTTCAGCATGTGGTGAGAGATATAGCCGAGAGTCTTGAGGAGGGGAAGCATACTGGCCTTGCGTTATGTGATCTCTCTAAGACTGTGTTCCTCATGATCTGTTGTTAGCCAAGCTCTATTAGAATCATACCTGAACAGTAGGAAACAATGGGTTTCTGTAAACAATATAAACTTAGCTCTTAGAATGTTACAAATGGCGTCCCACAAGGATCTGTATTGGGACCACTGTTGTTTATATTGTTTATAAATGATATTGAATATTTTCTTTATCCTTCCAAGTCACTGACGACACAACCCCAATTGCTTAAAGTGCAAATTTTTCTAACTTATTGCATTGTTTAGATGAAATTGAATAAACTGCCAATGGGTCTTAAACTAAGCAGTGACAAATCACAGAAACTTGTTTTTTCAAAGTCATTGTTTCAATAAGGGAGAACGTGTAAAGCTGCTAGGTGTTGTTTTGGATGACAAATTGAGTTGGATTGGTCATGTTGATTATTTGGAAAAGTCACTTTTAGGTATAATTTACTATATTACCCAGTTAGTGCAGTCATTGAAGCTTTTAACCTTCTAAATTTTTTACTATGAACCGATTTACATGAAATTTTGGAATTAGGCTTATCTCACCCTTAACTTCAAAAGTGATATTGACCCGACCTCCGTTCTCACCCTGGGGGTGGTTGCCACCCCTTCTCGGTGGTGGAATTTTTTTTTTTCAAAATAACCTCGGATGTCGATAGAAGACCTAATTCTAAGCAAAAAATGTTCTGTAAAGTTTTTTCAGAAACTCAATAATTTTCAAGTTATTGGCGATTGAAAATTCGGAATTTTCCCACGTTTTTCAACGGTTTTTTTGCAAATATCTCAAAAAATATGCATTTTAACGATAATTTTATAATGAACAAAATTATAGCAAGTGAAAAAATAAACAAATTGATTTTTTATAAAGTGTTCTAAGTGCAATATTAAGCGAGATATTGAAGATCAAAGCCGTTTTTTTTTTGTCTGAAATTTAATCGATGTATTCAATGCCATCTGGCGGACAACGGATACATTTTATCCATATGATAATAAGAAACTTTTTTATAGTGCTTAAAATAATCTTTAAAATGAGCAGTGTTAAAAGTCTTTTGCGCGTAAAGTGAGTGAGTTGTAATGAAAAAAAGAGGGACATCTAATGTTTTTTTTTAAAAATCGATGTGTTTCATAAGTGCCATTTCCACCAAAATTAAAATTAATCGGATTCCGTCTAGAATTAACTTTAATATGAAGAGTTTATTGGATTCCAGCGGTTTGGCTGCTTTGGAATACATATTTTTCAAAAAAATCACGATTTTGAGAAAAAAAAATTTTTTACATTTTTGAAAAAAACACCTTTTTTCATAATATTTCAAAAATAATGAAAGATACGTAAAAAACTGTGATAATAAAAAATGTAGGTCAAAAATTTTGTTTTTTTTTCTTTTTTTGTCACACCAAAATTGACGGAGATATGATTGTTTAAAGAGCGCGCGGTAGCGCAATCTCAGTCTCTCTCGAGCCCTTTGACCCTTCACCGTTTCAAAATAAAAGGTTTTTCACTACATATCATAATGAAAAAAGTTGTAGCTCTTTCAATTACCTTTAAAATGGTTTTTTTGAGTTGTGATAGCTTCAAAATTGTAGGAGTTACGGTCCAAAAACTAATCGTATTTTTTTCTATTTAGTAAACTAAAAATTTCGGAGCATGAATATTTGGAGCAAAGTGAAAGTACACAATAATATGGACCCAAAACTATTGTCTTATGTATATATATATATATATATATATACATATATACGAAAAACAGTGCCGCAAAATTATCATCCTTAGTTCCAACAGTTGGTGCCATAGATGAGCATACTAAGAGGGTTTATCTACAAACTCAGATTTGGCTTGGCAACAAAAATATTTTTATAATTAATTACTAATTTGATCTAGTATATTTACAGATAACTTATAAGTTTATATTTTATTCAATAAAAAGTGTGATTTTTTACTTTATAATCAAATTATTTTTAATTGTATAAACTTATATTTTTAATGTTTTAATTCAGGGGTAGTTTTAAGGGTTGAAAAGCTTAAACATATGAAAGTCATTTTCGAGAACGTGGAACAACCTTTAAATCCTTTTCAGTTCACAAAAAAAAATTTTTTTATACAATTTTTTATAGAGGGGTTGTTTTTAAGGGTTGAAAAGGGGTTAAATTATGACAAATAAGGTAGACAACGTAAAACAATATTTACTCTATATTTAAATATTTTTAAGTTATATAAAAGTAATTTTTTGTGATTTTTTCAATTTAGGGGTCGTTTGCAGGGGTTGTAAAATTTTTCAGGGGTTGAAAATGGGTTAAACATGAGGCAGTTGTGTTAGAGAATACTATAAAATGTCACTCCGTATTATTAAACACGTTTTCTAGCGATAAAAAGACTCAATGTCAATTTTTTCATTAAGGGGTTGTTTTCACCCCTTAAAAATAAAAAACGGAGGTCGGGTCAATATCACTTTTGAAGTTAAAGGTAAGATAAGCCTAATTCCAAAATTTCATGTAAATCGATTCATAGTAAAATATTTAGGAGGTAAAACCCTATTTTACGCTTCAATGACTGCACTAAGTAAGTCAATTTAAAATTATTAGCAAGTATCAATAGTACAGGGTGAGTGAAACTCGATGCTTCAACTTCATTATTAGAAAAGGAAAAACGATAGAAAAAATCGGAAAAGAGGTTCTTAAAAGGGATTGAGTAAACTGAAGTAATGACGTCATCGAATTTTTTCCCAAGGAACATACCTATATTTTTGCATATTTAAAAAGTGCTAATTTTTCTGAACAAATTCCGTAAAAAAAAATTTGCTATCTTTTTCCGTTAAAAAATTATAAGCAAATTTGTAAAATAAAAGTATTATTAAAAATTCGCAATCGTCATTGATTTTTCTTCCCTTTCGAGAAGAAAATGCGTCGTTATTTGCACGTAAATTGCGTACCAATCTTGCAAATATTTTTAAGCTTTGAGTAACACGTTCGGGGTATCTCTGGGCGTATAATTGAACTGCTCTTCTACGGTTCTTTTGAGATTCCCCATAAACTAATAACATGTCGACTTTTTCGTTGTGAAGAACCCTTTTTTCAGATTTTTTTTATCGTTTTTCCTTTTCTTATAATAGAGCTGAGGCATCGAGTTTCACTCACCCTGTACATGAAAAAAGAAGCAATAAAAAACTGTTTTATTTTTCTACGCCGCGCCGCTAGGGTGCCGAAACACGACATTTTTGCGTTTCAACCATGTATAAACCAACCAAGTGACATAATGATTTGAGATTTTTAAGACTTTTCGCTGAACGTGTTACAACATTTTTAATAACATGAATTGTTGGAAAATAATCAAGTTGAAGTTGTCCGACAGCGCGTGAGAGCAATATCACGCACCGCCTGATCCCGCAGTTGAGCTCTCTCGAGCATTTTGATTTCTCCAGATGATGCCAACATAGTTGACCAAATGCACATCGAGGTGTATTCGTGTGTAGTGGAAACTATTTCGTAAGATGTATCACACCATGCAGATAATGGAGAGTAACATTAATACAAGAAAGCATAAACATATCCAACAAAATATTTATTGTAGGACGATATTCGAAATAATACAAATTATTTATGTCAGTTATTTATCGATATAATTGAAGTTTAAAAAAAAAATATTGAATTTAAGATATTTCTCTCACTGTACATGGAAAAAATTATACGATTATGCAGAACGGAAATTTCACGTGAAATCCGCAAGCTGGGTTATACGCTACACCATCGCTAATTAACTGTTTTTGTGTTCGTCATTTTCAGTTATTGTTTCGCTCAACAAAACAATTTCTGTGTGTTTAGAACCGAAATCTCGATTTCTGTTACCATGTGAATTTTTTAATTAAACCGGCTGGCATGGAATGTACTGACACATTTCCGTGCGTGGGCCGGGCTGGTTATTTACAATATCCAGACTAAAAATAATTTATATATTGTTCGGTTGCTTGTTGAAATCAATTTCAATTTTTTTCAGTTTCTGGTGAACTACTGCCTAATACCTCATTTATTTTTTTCACCACTTTATTCTCTTACTTCTATCAGATAAACAGCCAGTAAATTTTACTCATTATTTTTATTTATTAGTTGTTAGAACATAACCACTTTCTTCAGTTGCAACTAATGCTATTAATTTCAGATGCAAACTCTACAATCCTGATATTGGCGCATCCGCCATATTATAGAATTTTAAATATTGTATAATTCCCTTATTCGAGAAACACAAAGAGATCCAAAAAGGTTCAGAAACCGATGTAAACTATTCGTTCATACCCCAGAAGCATTTTAGGCTAACAAATCCAATATACAAAGACAAAAGAGTAGTGTTATTTATGTGGCTAACAGTGTATATTAAAATCTCAAGTAACGCATTAAACATAAGGTGGCAAGGTAGTAATTTTCCTGATTTACATTTTCAGATAGAATCTGTACATGCATACCGATTTTGCATGAAACTCAGTGTTTATTTATAAGATTAAGATATTATTTATTATTTTGCGTATATTTTATCGCGGACACATTTATGAGAAATATATTTAAAAATAAAAGTTTAGTTTTTGTATAATTTATATTCTTGATCACAGAGCAGATATGTTATCGATAGGGTTCAACAACCTTCTTAAATCATGGTCTGAGTTTGGGAGAATTTAAACATAATATAAAGATACCACACATTGGACATGTCCCAAATCTAAAGCCAAGGCCGGGAATTTCCTAATTTGAAAAGTAAAGGTCTTGAGATATAGACTCGATGTATAAAGTCTTTATGTAAGAGGAGGTTCAGAAACTCCTATTGGAAACCCCGGATGACGATATCTTGCAAACATTTTTTTTTCTAAATTTCCTTGCATTTTATTTTCTTTTAATACGCGAATAATTGAAGAATGGGAAACATTAAATGCTGAAGCTGCTAGTCGACTTGAACTATGTGGGTTTTCTTCAAGCTCAAGCAGTATATCTAATTTGCTATCGTTACTCATTGCACTGGAAGCTTCTTTTTTTCTGCCGTACATGTCCATTTTCGCGAAACTGCTTTTCAATTTTGCTAATTGTACTTTGGGATATAGTCGGCAAATCAGGAAATATGCGAGCAACTTCGTCCTGTGTTCACATTCTATCTCCGTAACCAACCATCTATAAAATTATTATTTTATGCATTTCATTTAAATAAACCATGTTTAGAAATTTCAGTTAGCAAGGGCGCGGCGCGGCGTTTTAAATAAAACTGGCAATACCAGTTATGAAGAATTTTGATGTTTTTATGTTTTCTTTTTAGTTGACAATGTTGAAAACGAATAATGTTGAAAACGAACACTGAAATGATTTTTGCCAAGAACAAAACGCTGTAAGTTTTTATGTTTTTCGTTTGTTGTAGCGAATTTCGTCAAGCAGACCGTTAAGTTTTCTTTTAGTTGAGTTGCTTTCTTTTCAAAAATTTTACACGGAGTCCCACTGAATCCTATGATTGTTATCCCACGCGTGTTCACAAATTTTTGATTTTTGAAATCCTCCCTTTCTAGCATAATCTCGGTGTTCACCAAGCCTTACGTTGAAAGGTCTAGATGACTCACCTTCATAATGCTTACCGCACTCACATGGAACACTATAAATACAATCCTTGGAATTTTCAATAATATTCACCGGTTTAGTCTGAAGGAATCCGCTATTATTTTGTTAAATGGAGATAAATGTGTTTCTAATTATTCTATAGATTTCTGTACCAGCTGGTTGCCGATCCTCAGAGACGAAGTAAGTAAAAAAAAATCGGCAGCTACTGGAAGCGGCTAGAACCTCCCCACCCGGTGAATCTTTGAAGCCGAAAAGAATACAAAAAAATATGAACGATCTCATTTAATATATTTATTAAGTTGAAATACTTTTTTCATATTAAAACAGAAAAAAAGTCTTACGTTCGGTGGGATTTGGACCTAAGAACTTGAATGTTAAATTTATAGTCTACATAAGATTAATATTTTATTCAATGTTTTAATACAAATATTTGCCTCATCGGATCCTAGCCTGGAGCCAGCTAGACAACCGCGATGAACACCGCCGAGGCGGGTGTGAGGCTGGATGGGGTAGGACCGGTTTGGCTTAGAGAAAAATCGAAATGTGGGATAGTAGCTCCTGTCTTCTGTAGGCAGGCTTAAAAACTAGGTTAAAATTATAATGCGTCCACATGGACCTAAAATTAATATAAAAATAAACATAATGCTATAAAAACTAAGTTCGTAGGCAAGAGCACTTAATAATTTTGATTATTGATACGGGAAACACAACTAAACGAAAAAATCCGTTCGTTGGCAATGGGTGGTGGGGATGGCCATCTTTTGGAAAAACCATATAACTCTTGGTGGACAGCTTCCCTGCCGGGGTAGTGTTCATGATGGATCGTTTAAGTTTGAGTTGATATATTTTGTTTTATCTTCTGGCCTCGACCGATTTTTCACTAAATCGGTCGGGGAAGTAAGCTGTCAAATTTTTGACTCCAATGTTTTTCTGGGGAATTTGGTTTTTACAGTTTTCGAAAAAATATTTTAGGTTGGTACCAATGTCTTAAATTGTTTTTTAGTTATGTAGCACTATTTTTAGGTTATGTTTCCGGAAGAATTTCCGGCGGGATGCCGGAAGTAGCGGAAATAGTTTTTAAAATATAATATCACTGTCACTTTTAAAGTTTTATTGGAAAAAACTCACCGAAAGCGTTCCGGTGAGATTGCTTATACTTGTAGGGCTTGTGAGCGGTTGACGAAGGCCTCTCACACCTTCCGTGGGCTTTATGAACGTCGAAAAAACTTGTAATCTCTCGATGCACTTGACACTCAAAATTACTCAGCATACAGTCTGCACGCTTTAACACACTAGTCTATTGAACGTTAGACGACAGAGTACAGTAACTATACAGAGACGAAGGTAAGCCTTCCCGCCAAAACCAAATTTGTATACTCATCGCCATTTTTAAATTGTTTAACAATCAACCTCACTTTTATGTTGACACTGTTGACGTTTATCGTGTTAAGTTTGGATTTGTGAATTTTATTTCCACTTATTTTGGGAGATTGAAAACATTAACCGAGAATTAAAATTCTCATAAATAAAACCTAGTGTACAACTCAATTGAATATAGGCGCCGATTATAAGCAATTCAAATGGTAATATTTTTCAATCCAACTCGAAATACACTGTTTTTCCAGTGTATTCTTAAATGGGGATCTGCACGTGACGTCTTAGCTAACCTCAAAAATATATATTTCTTAAAATTCAAAAGTATTACGTAGCTATTATTAAAATTTCTGCC
Organism: Rutpela maculata; assembly: GCA_936432065.2. Classification (NCBI taxonomy): domain Eukaryota; kingdom Metazoa; phylum Arthropoda; class Insecta; order Coleoptera; family Cerambycidae; genus Rutpela; species Rutpela maculata. Next base: position 7,636,183 of record OW386288.2, on the reverse strand, counting down.
TGGTTCCCATACTTTCCACCAAAATCTAGTTCAATGTAATGTTTATAAAGTTTTAACTAGTTTGTCACAATAAAATAAAATGCATTTTGCAGGCTAGAAATCTAACCTATTAAAAGAAATAAATATGTCTCTCAGTGTAGACGCAACTGGTACGCAAGGTCACAGAAAACGAGCCATCAGAACTCAAAGGAACCGCCAAAGCCTTCGCCTCTGTGTGGTTACTGTACTCTGTGGTTAGACTATAAAATATATCTTACACAAGAAGCGTGTTATTTGGTTTTTTAATTTTTTTCACGGAAACCAAATCGAAAGAGTGCAAGTGTGATATATCGTTGAAATCGGAATTTTTACTGCTTTTCAGTGGTTCGATTACAAATTGTAATCATAAAATAAACAACTTGTTGTGCCAAAACGGCACCAAAGGTAATCCGATCTCAACCAAAACCTTTTCAGATCTTCTGGAGTACTAAAGAAACCCTCATGCAAAGTTTCATCCAAATCCGTTTAGTAGCTTCGCCGCTATCATGCTAACATACATACACACACACACATACACACACACAGACATTTTTCAAAAACAACTTTTTTGGGTTCCTGGGACCTCAGAACGTAAAGATTTCATATTATCTCAATTTTCGATTTTAGACTAATTGTAGTAACCTCCCACAATTTTATTGAGGGGAGGTTAAAATGTTATTAATGATTTAAATTTGAGAATTTTTTTTAAAATTTTTGTTTTTGTAAATATTTACATTTTTTTACGTGTTAGGTGATGGTGTAGTTCTTACGATTTTGACTCGGATTCCAAGTGTCCCAGGTTCGAAACCCACATAATTAACAAACTGTCTGGTTTGACATTCTCAAAAGTGAAAGTTTTGATAACGGAAAAAGAACTATTTTCTGAAACGTCAACTGCCTTCGTTTTAATTTTTCTATTTATCATTTAGCAATTTTGTTTCAGTTTATATATTTTTAGGTGTGAGACATTTTGTAATAGAATTATAAAAACCAGCCTCTGTCTGATCCTTTCGGCGCAGAGGTTAATTTCATCGAAATTTTTAAATATTTTTACAGTGGCAAAATACCCAACAAACTAAGAAATCATGAATATGCCATAAATAATAAATTATAAACAATATTTAAGGGCGTCAGCGCCGAAGACTTGCACAGAAGAACTTAACCCATTACCTCCTAGTGTACTTTTTTGACTACACTGTGAATTTTTGACTCCCAGCGACATGTATTGAAATATTTCTACAAACTTATGTCTTGATAGGACTCTGCAATATGTAGGAAGCGAGTAGTTTCAAGATTTTTTTTTTATCGATGAGGCATATGTAGTAAATGACAACTTAAGATATTGAGAAAACAAGTTGTGCTAAAACCTGTCCTTTCAAGAATTAGTTTTTATAAAGTGAAAGTTAAAATATTCCATTTGAGGTGGTAAATTAGGTTTTAAGGTATGTATTTTAGTTGTTTATAATATCGGGACACCATTTTGCATTATTAAAAAAAAATGAGAAAAATGGCAGTGTACCCATTTGAGTACAATGGGAAGATATGTATAAGTAAATTCGGAATATATTTTCAGAACTTGCTTCGACATGGATTCTGAATTCCAGCCAATCGTTTCCAATAGTTTTTACGGCAAACGTTTCAAAACAATGGGAGAAACAATGGAAGAAGTTTCTTCTGCAAAGCACGACACAGAAATAGCTATTATTCCGCCTGAGGTAGATATGCAATCAGATGGGTATTTTCAAATTTCCCAGTGATATTCCTGGAGAAGTAGAACTTTACTATTCCTCAGATGGCGAAATTCCCTTATCTGAAGTAGCTGCTAGAAAGCGATTACGATAGCGATGACGACTTGCCGTTATCGGTTCCATTTACTAAGAAAATTGGAAGTTCAAATAGTAATAGTAAAAAGGAGGAGCCTAAGTGAACAATGAGTTATGAAGATATTAGTATGAAAGATAAAACTATGGGCTACGAAGAAAGACTAAGGACAATAATAGAAGATGTGAAGAATGATAATCCAATTCAAATGTTTGAAAGATTGTTTGACAATAAGGCTATAAAATTGATCGTTGAGCAATCAAATATTTATGGATCATAAAATAATAACCATGGTTTTGCGGTGGGGAAGACAGAAATAAAAGTATTTTTAGGAATTTTATTACTTTCTAGCTACCAAAAATTACCCCGTGAACCCATGTACTGGTACGTTGACGAAGATATTTCTGTACCTATCGTAGCTTCCAATATGTCTAGAAATAAATTCCAGGAATCAAAATTGCTGACAATACTAAACTTGATAAAATGTATAAGCCACGCTCACTGATGAACTTGCTAAATACTAATTTTCGTCAGTGGGGTTGACCTGCTCGACCAAGCAGTAAATAACTATAGAGTATCCAATCGTGGAAAGAAATAGTGTTGGTGGTCATTCGTTCGTTAAACATTGGAATCGTAAATGTATGGAGACCTACACCTACTAGCTGAATGATAAAATGGATTTACTTGGTTTTATTAGAGATGTTGCTCGCCTTCTTCTCGTCCAAGAAGTATCGCGGAAGACGGTGAGGGTCATTTTCTGAAAAAAATCGAAAGACAACTAAGGTGCCGTCAAACGTGAGTTTTGAGTTCGAGCAAGATGGAATTGTCTAAATTGTGACGTCACTTTATGTATTGAGCGTGATTGTTTCATAGCATTTCATTCAAAGAATTAAATAATATTCATCTGTAATGCATTTCTACAACAAATAAAACCTTTTTATGACTTTTAAAATTTCGCACCATATTCTTATATATTATCCCGTTGTACCCATTTGAGTACACCATTTTTTTTCAAAAACCTGCAATACAAAAATTTTTGTAATAATTTTTCTAGATAAAGTATGCGTATGAATGGCCAACTAAAGCAAAAAACTCATAAGAATAAAGAAAAAATATTCGTGGGAGCTAATAGGGTAAACACGTTCGTAGAGACGTGCGTAGAGGCGGCATCCCCCTATAATATTTTAATTAAATGCTTGGCTGTCGCCGCTCTGACGAGGATCTAATATGGATGTGTAGCAATAATTTCACGGTATTTAACTTGTTTGTTCAGGATCCGCCATTATCGTAATTCGTCGGAGCACATTAATTTCGTTTCATTACGCAGATATCTGACCCATCCATGGGGCAATTTTCTGGCTGGTTTGCGAAGTCATCCCAGAGCCGTCTGCTAAGTATCTCCGAATTGAAATGGAACGTGGACGTAATTGGTTCTTGTGTGCCACAGGTGTACCGGGCGCAATTTACATATCGAGCGGAATCTAATCTTATCGAAGAGTGGAAATAAATCAACCACATGCAAATGGAGGAACGTAAATGGGTCTCTTTTGTGGACGTGTATTTTTAAATCGGCAAATTAAAATTTATGGTGCGCAATTTTCCAATCAACGTGGAATTAGAGCCGTTTGTGCCTGGAATATCTTTAGCCGGCAGGAGGTTAAATTGTCGTGTCTGTACGCTGACAAAAAACGCCGGATTTCTACGTGAGGGATTCTGGCCATGCGACCGGTATTGCTTATAAAGCCAGAAAAACACAGATTTCACTAAGAGTGTGGCGCAGGTCTTAGTTGGCAGCAGTGCAAATCAAACAAAACAGTAGGTTGATGTATTATGCTTTGTGTTTATAATAATAGGCAACTTGCATTTTTTTAAATTTTATTAGAGTGTTTATTCATATGAAAAGATAGGCCTTGTCAGCTATCAGCCCTTAAATTGCAAAATTTAATTAGAAACAAATAACACAGCCCCACAAAAAAAAGTTCAAAGCAGCGAACCAGACCCATGTATCCCCATGTATTTTCGGTCGCTGAATCCGAATCCGGGGTCAAAAAAAATCGTACACCCCCAAAAACATTAGCTAGAGCCAAAAAACACCCCTGAAATGGGATAAAAAGAAGATTAATCTACGAGAATAGTTGTTATTTCTTAATCAATCGAATTATACAAATGAAGGTTAAACAGCAGCATACATACAATAGATATGAAACACACCCCCAGGGAGGGGCGAAAACTAGCCCCCATATATAAAAAAATCGATCCAAAACAGCAATGACTGCTGAAAAAGCTCGAAATGTCTAAGTTTTGTTAAAGTGTTAAGAAACTATATCAGGTCCGTCGTAATCTTCATAAACTGCCCCTATAGGGTTGAGAACAACCACCCACAAGTTCAAAGGACACGAGAAAAACAAGAAAAAACGTAAAATCCAACAGGATTTCTATTTTCATGGATGCTATGATTGGCTGAAATTGCGTAGTACTCTAAAATAGAACCAGAAACTTACGTAGCATCAACATCCTACACTGTCAACCCTCAGAGGGCCTGAAAACTACCCCCTATGTAAGATTTAACTATAAAAAGTTACAGTGACTTCTATAAAAATTCGAAACACCTGCGTTGTGTGGAAGAGAAGAAACTAGACTATGTTCGACGATGTACTTGAAAACCATCCCCACGGGGTTGCGAGATACTACCCCTATATCTGTAGGATGTTGGTTAAACAGTGAGAAACTAACCGGATTTACATTTTTATGGATGCTATGATTGGCAAAAATCGTGTTGCACACTTAGAGTTTGAAACCATGTCCTATAAATGTTATTAAGTAACACCTCCAGAATGGATGTAAACTACCGTAATTCAAGATATAACGAAAAAACTATACTGTTGCGTTTCATTTCCATAGTTTTTTTTATAGGGGTGGCGTCTCTCAACCCCGTGGGGGTGGTTTTGGTTTTCAAGCACAGCATCGAACATAGTCTAGTTTCTTCTCTCTTCCACACAACGCAGGTGTTTCGAATTTTTATAGAAGTCACTGTAACTTTTTATAGTCAAACTTTACATAGGGGGGGTAGTTTTCACACCCTCTGAGGTGACACTGTAGAATGTTGATGGTACGTAAGTTTCTAGTTCTATTTAGAGTACTACGCAATTTCAGCCAATCATAGCATCCATGAAACTAGAAATCCTGTTGCATTTTACGTTTTTTCTTGTTCTTCTCGTGTCCTTTAATCTTGAGGGTGGTTGTTCTCAAATCTATAGGGGCAGTTTATGGAGATTACGTCGGACCTGATGCAGTTTCTTAACACTTTAACAAAACCTAGACATTTTGGGCTTTTTCAGCAGTCATTGCTGTTTTGGATCGATTTTTTTATATATGGGGGCTAGTTTTCGCCCCTCCCTCATATCTATTGTGTACGCTGCTGTTTAACCTTAATTTGTATAATTCGATTGATTAAGATGTAACAACTATTCTCGTAGCTTAATATTCTTTTTACCCCATTTCAGGGGTGTTTTTTGGCTCTAGCTAATGATTTTGGGGGTGTACGATTTTTTTTTACCCCGGATTCGGATTTAGCGACCGAAAATACATAGGAATACATGAGTCTGGTTCGCTGCTTTGAACTTTTTTTTTCCTGTGGGACTGTGTAATTAAAGTTGTAATGGCTAGCTGTTAATTTCAAACAAGGCAATAGGTGCGGTAATGGCTGTGACGTCACACTGTGTGTTGAACGGGGAACAGCAAACGACAGCCATTGTATGCACATTAACATCAAGATTGAAAATTGTAGTGGCAGAGACCGTTTACGTTTTTGTGTTTATTTTCGTTTCAAAAAGCCTCAACAAATGAAGAAAAACACATGTTACAAATATTGTATAATGCTAGTGTGTCCCACTACGACTTTTAAAACGCCAGATAAAATTTTATTCGTGAAAGGTAAAAATTGTCGGATAAAATGCTAACTGATTTTTGTGCCTATTTGAAAACTAAACAGGTATATACTTATACACACTACATAATTTTTTTATAAAAACTACACAGATAAAATTTTGTATATGTAGGTCATATATTAGTACAGTACCTTTAGGTTTCAACTTCGGAATAATGTCATATTGAACGGATTTCGTTAATTTTTGGCAACTTAATAGTAAATGTATCAAAGAAAAGTTACTATATTATGCGGCGGCTTGTTAATTTGACATTGGAGCTGAAAGATAATAAAATTTTAAGAAGAAAAGGTTCTATGCAAGTTCTCATAAAAATTGATAGTCTTTGAGTTATAACGACTTGAAAATTGGGATGTTAGCTTAAAAAAAAGTATTTCAAAACAATATTCGTCAAATAACTCGAAAAGTATTGCATTGAGCGAAAACATGCTAGGGACAAATAAGAAAGCTACTAAATTGAGGATGAATTTCGTTCGCTTCTAATTTCTGCAGAGCTAATAGTTTCGGAGATCTGAAAGTATAACGGTGGCGTCCGAACGTCTGTAAGACGAAGTATTTAGTTTACATGTTAAATATCTCAGAAACATGGCACTTACGTCAAAAGTGATATGAACCAAAATGAAAGACTATTAGTTAGGCTTTCAAATGATCTTTTTTATTTCTGTAGCACAAAAAACAAAGAAGTTATGACAAGAACAATGTAATTTTTCAATTTTTCTTAATAAGGTCGCCATTTTGCTAATGTAAGTAGTCAGCAATTAAAAAATTATATTCCCATATACTGTTTTTCAACAACGCTTGCTTCAGAAAAAATATGCATTTAAAACTGTAAAGGAATTATAGAAAAAACGTAACGTTTTTGTTTCTCTGCAAATATCTCAATAAATATTAGTTTTAGAGAAAATATAGTGGACATCAAAAATGAAGCTTATAAACTGAGAATGAATTTATTTTTTTATATACTTGTGTAGAATTGATAGTTTCGGAGAAATTTAGTTTTATAAATAGCGTCCGACCGTTTTTAGGATTAAGTATTTAGTTGCTGAATATCTTAGAAACTGTGACACTTCCATAAAAAATGCTAAGGAACAAAATTAAAGATTAAAATTTTTTTTTAACAAAATGTGGCCATTTTGTTATTGTAATTGCTTAGTAATTAATTCTTCTTTCGCAAATGCTGTTTTTCGCTTATATATAGCGTCACCTAGATGCTCAATTTATTTTGGCCCTTTAAAACACTTGTTTTAGAAAAAATTCCATTCGCCATATTAGAGCTGCCATTTTGAATTTTTTAATTTTGACTACAGATTCGAAGTCAGTGATTCCAAAAATATAACTATCCTACGTTTCAAAAATAAATTAGTAACACTTTTTAAATATTCAGTATTCAAATTTGGGGGTGGTTTTCACCCCTTGAGGGTAAGAGCAAGAGTATCCAGACCATATAGAAATTGAAGTCCATACCTTCTACTACAATAATGACCCATAAACAAAAATTGTCATTAAATATGGAATTATTCCGAAATTTTACATATTTTTACTGTACTATATAGTAACTGAATTAAATATAAATTTTATACCCTTTTTTGTTATTTAGGATAACATTAGAATAGAATAGAATAGAATAGAATATTTATTTACCAATTTCTTGATACATAATTATGTACATTTGGCAAGTCAGGTATTACATTAGAGAATAAATTAATATTATTTACAAAATAAAACTAATGGACGAAAGACAATATTACAGGTAATTGTAAAAGACATATAAATGTAAATACGAACATACACACATACATATGATTATTCATACATAATAATTTTTAAACAAGACAATACAATTATAGTATGAAGAGTTTTTAAAGTTGGTTGTTCTGTGTACTGGAATTGACAATAATTCTTTATTTCTTGTATTATATAAATGACGGTCAGCCAAGGTAGGGAAGGCATGTAAATTAGTCTTAGCAAAAATTAGACATTTGTATATGTAAACACAAGGAAGAGTGAAAATATTTTTGCACGTAAAAATACCTTTACAGCTTTCTCTGCTCTTTAAATTAAAAATCAGTCTCAGTAATCTTTTCTGGGATACAAAGGCTCTCTGCAGGTGAGTCGATCTCCCCCAGGCCAATATGTTCAATGACAGATGTGAATATGCCAAAGCATAATATACACTTAAGAGACCAGTCTCGGCAATTGTGTCTTTTAACTGTAAAATTGCAAAGTAAGCTTTATTAAGCAGTTTACATACATGGTCGATGTGTGATTCCCACGTCAAACTATTATCAATGAACATACCTAAGAACTTGGTTGTTTTAGAGAAGGCTAAGTTCTCACAGGTTAATGTTCTCCTGTAGTTAAAATTTACAAAAACGGTTTTATCTTTATTTAAAATTAGCTTGTTTCTCTGGCACCAAGCGTGTACATCGTCAAGTGTGGTATAAATTTTAATGTTAAGTTCCTCCTGTGTAGCAGCTGATACTGAGACAGTGGTATCATCTGCATACATTGTGGTAACGCCATGTTGAATGTGGTCTGGTAGATCATTAATGTATAACAAAAATATATATCCTGAGTAACAAAAAAAAAATAGTTTTTGCACTCCGTTTTACTTTATCCAAGACATATTCTAGCTACAAGTGGCAGGATATAGTTGTCGATAAAAATAAAACAAACATATATCTAATCTTTTTTATTTTTTAATTTAAAACTAAAATATGTTTTTCTATTTTGAAGGCGTTTAGTACTATACTAGTGGGATTAAAACAATACTTTTTTTTGTGTAATTTAATCATCTGCGGACTATTTATGTTTTAAAAAAATAACAAAATAAACTGATGTACCTACATATTAGCTTTAACACCGCGAATTTCACTAAGAGAAAATTTTTCGGTGCCACCATGGACATATCCACAATTGGAAGTTGTCTGATTGTCCTTTTGAAAAACCTTCATTCGGTAATTTTGGGACAATATCAATAAGTACTTCTGACGCCTTGATAACACAGACACCCAAAAGAAAAAAAAGTACTGTGCAAACGATCAAAATATAGTATTCCTATGTATTTTGGGCCGCTGAATATGAATCCGATTTCGAAATTCCCCAGCAAATCACCAGAATTTTCTAATCTTAAAAAAAACGCTTAAACTCGTCAATATTGTAAAAAAAAGAAAAGAAACACTTATGCAAATGACTAAAATATTGAATTTTGAAGCGCTGAATATGAAATCAGTGTCGGAATTCCCCTAGAAAATTACCAAAATTTTCTAATCTCAAAAAGTAGCTTAAAATTTACAATATTGTAAAAGAAGGAAAATAAGTACCTATGAACATTGAACACGTCTAAAATATTGTATACCTATGTAATTTGAGATGTTTAATACGAATTTTATGTCAAATTTCCCCCAGAAAATCACCAGAATTTTCTAACCTCAAAGTAATTGCTTTAAATTTACAATATTGTCAAAAAAATGAAAGAAGTCCTATGCAAACGACCACATTTTAACACTTAAAGTAGTAATTCAAGATATCTTTTAAAGTTTTTAAAAGCGTTGAGAAAGTGTGGGTGTCAAAGGGTTAAAGATCTTATTCCTTTTTGTGATAACGAACCCTTTTACTATCAAAAGTTCTATGCAGTAGATTTCGCGCTCGGTTGAATCTTTTTTTTTACTTCTCGTTTTACCATCCAACAAAAATCTACCATCATATTTGTATGCCATCTTCCTTGATAACGCCGCTCCATTTCGATAATGTCCTGATGGAATATTTCTCCCTGTTCTTCACAATAAGCCCCAAGGTTTTCAGGAAAGTCATCAATATGAGAATCTAAGGAGTGGAGCTTCAGATTTACATTGCAACCTAGCTTACGATAGTTTTCCACCAGATTGGCGACAATTTCTCTGTAGTTAGGACTTTTTTGATTCCCAAGAAAATGTTTGGACTGAAGCCAGGCGATTGCCCGCTTGGAAAATCCAGACCTTACGTATTATTTCTGCGCGCTCATCTGTTGTTTAACCACTTACAGCGCCAGAGATATGTCCCTATATTTGATTTCGGCGAATTTGAAAAACGCGCACTTACCTATTTGATTGAACCGAATAGATATAATAACGACCCATGCAGAAATAGAAATTACCCTCGACTACGTCTCATTCTTGCATTGAACAACGGTCCTTTCTCCACCAGTTTACAGTACAGTATTTGTAGCATCTTGAAACTTAATATACGTGATAAATGGGAAACCGGTTTATTATCTTAAGTTACATCTTCAAACAATCAATCCTAATTTACCTCATTGTAATAATATTCTATATGTATTTAAATAGGAATGTACCAGAAAGTTATTCTACTACAGTAACTAGACTTCAACTAGGTCACGGCAAAGTTCCGAGGCATTTAAGTAAAATCGGAATTGCTAAATCTCCAATACGTACTTGTGATAACTTCCGTTGCCGACTTAATACATATAATACAAACTCGACGGAACTTAACATCATTCTCATGCAGCGATAATAGTGCAGGAAAATTAAACCAAATCCGAAACAAATTGGTTGGAAGCTAATTTTGGATGGATTATCTTCTCTAATCCTTCTTTCTATAATACTAAAAGTTCTCATATGTCCTCCTACAGGACTCCTCGAAATTGGTGCACCGCACCATTTACAATTTTTTTTTTCGATACTCAAAATAAAATTAGTGTGAAAGTTTAAAACACGCATTTTGTGTATTTAGCATTGGGGCAATTCATCGTATAACAGACGTATTAGAGTTTTAAAAAGTTATAGAAGTCACCAAAACAAGCAACAAACTCTGATAATACAGTTTGGAAATAAAAATGATGTACTGTGAATAATCCAATTAGTGCAGAATGTGCCATATGTGACGTTCACTTTTTCTTGAGTGAAGATTGAATAAAAAAAATACTAATTAATTAAACTGACATAAATTAAAGACTACTTAATGGGTCAATAATTCCAAAGACAACAAAACTAGCATACTTACTTTTACCTAGCTAGCTCAGAAAGGTGAAATAGATAATAGTGCAAAATAAATATTATTTATGAAGATTATAAATAAAACTCCAAATAATAATATAACCTATATATTGAATTCAAAATGGATAAATTAGCAGAGCACAAAACATTCTCCAGGTGCATGCGAAATAAACAAATATCGTTTTCATGTCTTATATCAACGAAAAAGGAGAAATTTACTATAAAATATCAAACAAATCTAATAAAATAAATTGTCGGCCGACCTCGGCCGATAAAGAAGTTTGAGCATGACGCCGTGGGTGGAGTGCTCAATCTTTCGAGTGTGATGTGGATAATCCACTCGAGTTGTAGAGTATACTTTTTCTATGACTAGCTTAAAAAAACTACAAAATTTATTAAACATTAATATACAGTGTGTCCCAGGATAGATGTAACACGAGGTGTAATGGACCAAAAATTTTGGAATGGTATTTGGGGATTGAGTCCTGCTTGTTGTAAAACTAAAGTATACCAAAAATGACTTGATTTGGTGTTCTACAGGGTGTTTTATAAGCAAAGTTGTAAAAATCACCACTAATAAAATACCTTCATTTTCAAAATATGAAAAAATTCCACTAAGAAAAGTTATTTAGAATGCAATTTTATACCTCTTTACCAAATTTCAGGAATATAAAACTATTTTTTTGAAACTTCCTATTTTTTCAATAAATTAGTATTTTATTTTGAACCATTCAATTAAAACTGCATAGAAATTATTTTTTGTGAATTAATATTTAAAGTTATGTAGAAGCTAAAAGTAGGCTATGAGAAAAGCAGTGGATACACATTTATCATTTATTATTGACATATCTGTCAAACGTAGTCAATATTATCCTTAATTTCTGTTTCAAATTAACGAACCAAGCATAAAAAATTAAGTGAAAATGGTACTCACAGTGCGTGAAAAAATTTATATTGTGCAATGCTACGGAATTGGCGGTGAAAACTCGCTAAGAGAATCCAATTTAATTTGAAATTTCCAAACACTGCTTTGTCACGTACTCAGGCTATGAGAATAATTAAAAAGTTTCTGGTAGTGTTCTTAACATGAAAAGAAAAATAAAAGCATATGATGAAGACAATGTTGGGGCTATTATAGCTCATGCCTCTGTTATAGAAAATCCTAGGATGCCACTAAGAGAGGGATCAGCTCTTATTAATATTAGCAAGTCTGAACTCCAAAGAATTTACAAGGCAAAGAAAATTAGGGCATATAAAGCAAATTATAAACATACGCTTGAAGAGGAAGATGACGGCCGTAGGTTGGATTTTTGTTTGACCATTGGAGAAAAAATCATGGAAGAGAGATTTTTTCATCATTTCATAATTTTCTTAGATGAATCCACATTCACAACCAATGGTGTTGTTTCATCTCAGAATTGTCGGTTTTGGGCTTCTGAAAATCCAAATTTTAGAATTCATTGTAGAAGACAATATTATAAAAAAGTGAATGTGTGGTGTGCCGTTTCTTATCACGTTGGAGTTATTGGACCTTATTTCATTGAGGGAAGGTTAAACCAGCACACTTATTTACAGCTTCTTGAAAGATTTTCTGAAGAACATTTAAATATTTTAAGAGATATGCCTTTAGTTCATTTTCAACACGATGGTTGCCCTGGCCACTCCACAAAAATGGTTAATCGGTGGATGAATTTAATTGGAGAAAATAGGATTGCCAGGAATGGACCGATCAAGTGGCCGGCGAGATCAATATTGGATTTCTATTTATGGGGTCGCCTCAAGCAGTTGGTTTACGCTGAACCACTTCCTAACGATGTAGCAGTATTGAAGCAGAGAATTACAAATGCCGTAAACTCCATACCGTTAGATCATATTCGAAACAGTTTTAAGGACTTCAGGCGAATGATCGAAATGTGTGTGGTAGCTACGTCGAATAATAAATAAAATGTAAACATTGTTTTGTATTGGTCAATAATTAATTTGTTTGTGAATCTGTTATGTTTTTGACATTTATTACTTGTTATAATTTTTAAACCTCATTAATCTTCTGTTAGTAATTGTTTCTTGTTTTACAATTAGTTCGATTAACATTATACCTTCTTACATCTCGTATATTGAATTTTTTATTTACCAATAGCCTACTTTTTGAGATGATTAACATTTGCTCCTACACAACTTTAAATATGAATCCTTAATTCGCAAAAAATGGGAAGTTTCAAAAAAATAATTTTATATTCCTGGTATAGAGGTATAAAATTGCATTCTAAATAACTTTTCTTAGTGGAATTTTTTCATATTTTGAAAAATAAAGGTACTTTATTAGTGGTGATTTTTACAACTTTGCTTATAAAACACCCTGTAGAACACCAAATCAAGTCATTTTTGGTATACTTTAGTTTTACAACAAGCAGGACTCAATCCCCAAATACCATTCCAATATTCCAAAATTTTTGGTCCATTACACCTCTTGTTGCCTATGTACTTAATACACGGACTCTGATTGGTTATATTATATCCATCCCAGATGGTATATGAAATATATCCGTTCAGTTAACTGGAATTGCCTACTTATCCATTCTACAGACTGTACAGAAAACAGCAAATTTACATAAGGGAGTAGAACAAAGTAATTAACCGATAATGAAGTAATTTGGTTACTACATGATAATCAAGGCAAACATATAACAAGGAATAAATTGTACAGCGTCTACAATAATATGAATAAAAACAATGGTCTAACTGACCAGATTATATTTACAGGAAACAATAATTTATAGCGTAACATTCATCTAATTTCGATTGTTGACACGGCAAACGTGATTTTACCTTGCTTTCTACAAAAAGTTACGGTAAAACGAAGCACAACACTCAAATTTAAGTTGCACTATTGTAGACAGCTCCAAGGAAATTTACGTTGTAAGTTGAAGAGGCCGAGTTAAAATGTACTTACATTTTTATCTCCAGACAAACTAACACAACACCTTATGGCTAATTATAACTTATTAAACCATCCTCATAGGCATCTAGCAAACACTACAAATTATTTTTACTATGCACAACTCAAACTTTGAGCACTACTTTTCAAGCATTTTCTTTAAAGCTGAGATTCTCTGGTGTGAAGGCTGGCCTAAGCCAGCCTTTCTTCGAGAAAACAGCCCGTTGACTGCCAACTCTCGACGCTAGATCTCCCCTACTTGGAGCTCTCCAATGGATTTCGCGATATTTACTATTTATAATATGGTATCATACTCACATAGCAGTTAAAGTTAAGAATATCAAAAGTCCGATTGTAGGGCCGGCATTAGACATGTCAAGGTTTCATAAATACTAATAAATATTAGCAATAAAATATAAATCAGCACAAATTATCAGTAACACACTATATTTAAAGGGCCTTATAAAATGGACGGTTACACATATTAATTGTGTATGCGTATCTATAACTGCACCAATTTTTTCGGTGTTTTTTCGGGACATCCTGTATATTATCACTACTACTTATAATTTTATCGGTAAAGTTTTTTAGAAAGAAGCTTTTGCCTAGTAATATAAAAAGTGTAAATTGACAGTTTCTTTGTGTGATTTAATATTTGACGATAAACTGTCAATTTACACGAATTACATTACTTTTGAAGTTGCCACTTTACTGGAAAACCAGGAATTGTCAGGGAATTTTCAAATTTCGAAGATGTCAGGGAAAAGCCAAGTCATTCCTCATTTTCTTTTTAAATTTACTTTTTCTACAAATCAGCGTCATCTATACTTTCAAATTTCATCGGCCAAAAATTTTCATGAAAAAATTACGAAATATTTTGAAGCCTTGTAAATTATTCGTGCATTAGGGATTGCCGAATTTGAAAGCATAGATGACAGTGGGTGATAGGAAAACCGATTTTAAATAGAAAATGAAGAATGACTTTTTTCGTTTTCAAATTATAAATTATTTGATATTTAATATTTTTGCTAATTTTTCAATGAATATTCTTGGCCTATGAAATTTGAAAGTATAGATGATGCTGAGTTATAGAAAAAGTGAACTTAAAAAGAAAATGAAGAATGACTGTTTTTCGAAATACAATTCGTTTAAAAGTTATTATGTAATATTTGAAATAATTTTAGGGGGCCGTAATTCGAAAATTATAAATCAAAATACTTTTACATTTTGGATATAGTAGTTCTAAAGCATGCTGATCAATAATATTACATTAGTCTTTCAATAAAAAACAACGGTCCGCATTACACATACAGGTCAGTGTGCTTGAAAGGAAGTGACATCATATTACTAGCCTCTGCCTGAGGACGTTTCTTAGCCTCGCTGCATTGAGGTCATTTCTATTACGAGGAACTGGCAAAATAATAATGTACATATTTTTTTATTTAGTCGGGGAGCCCTCCCTAGCTGTACGTGCACCTCCCGCCCGATCCTAAGGAACAATTTAAGACATCTCCTAAAAAAAAAATCGGCTGTACTTTCAAAATGGCGGCCATATGTTAAAAAAAAACTGTTGCCAATGTTGTTTTTGTCATTTAACAAAAAACAACGTGCATAAAATTTTCTACAATTTTGTACCTATACAATATTTTGATAGGAGTTACCATTTTCCAGATAAATGAGTCCAAAATTAAGAAAACATGGAAATTCATATATCGGTAAATCACTTAGAGGAAATAACTGTGACAATTATTGTAAGGCGTATAATATAACTTTATATTATTAACATAAAAATAAAATAAAATAAACTGAAAAAAATTAATAATAATAATAATAATAATATAATTTGCAGACATTTACCTCGAAAACGGTAACAGTGGTATCTGGAAAACGGTAACTCCTATCCAAATATTGTATAGGAACAAAATTGTAGAAAATTTTATGCTATACTTTGTTTTTGTGCAGAAAGTTTTTCTCCATCTTTTTTAGTTTTTGTGTTAAATGACAAAAACAATATTTGCATTTTTTTTAAACGGACGCCATTTTGAAAGTACAGCCAGTTTTTTTTTAGGTCATGTCTTAAATTGTTCCTTAGGCTTTAATCTTTATGAAAAATATTGTCCCCAAGGAACGGGAGGGTGCACGGACAGTTAGGGTGGGCTTCCGTAGTGTTACGTTTTATGTTGAATTTTATATTTTACTTTAAGAGATGAATCATTTATCTGGAAAATGGTAACTCCTATGCAAATATTGTATAGAAACAAAATTGTAGAAAATTGTATGCACTTTGTTTCTTGTGCAGAAAGTTTTTCTCCATCTTTTTTAGTTTTTGTGTTAAATGACAAAAACCATATTTGCAATTTTTTTTTCAAACGGACGCCATTTTGAAAGTGCAGCCATTTTTTTTAGGACATGTCTTAAATTGTTCCTTAGGCTTTAATCTCTATGAAAAACATTGTCCTAAAGGATCGGGAGGGGGGGATTGTTATATTAGTTTAAAATCATTTCCAATTGAAATGCATTTCCAATTGAAATAAAATGTGGACATGCCTATTAGACCGTTTCGATATGTGCATGATTAAACTCATATTTTTTTGTGCAACAGTGCTTATAACTTAGCCGAAGATGTTAATAAATACAAAAAACAATAACACTAAAACCTTTTCTGCACTCCTCGTTTTACGCTATACTCTTAAATTCGGCTGGCTATACGACTCATTTTATTTCATTGCTCCTATTTCAACGCTGATTAAAGTTTTAAGTGCTTTTGTACATTTTAAAACGTGTTCCCTTTATCTCTAAATAATGCATTAAGCTCAGCCGCATTACAAATTATTCACTTCCATGTCGTTGTATCGGGTGGATCCAAAACCGCCGGATTAACAGTGATTATCTTTGTTTATATTACAATTGCTCTGATTGATTTCTATAACGAACCTTTGGGAATTGAAGCCGCTACGAGAACGAGTTTCGTCTAATGTCGTTTGTGTTGTTTTGCTAAATGCATTAGAATAGGCATAATAGATAGGCAGAGGTACATTTAAAGTAAAGTAAATTTTATGTACAGGTCCATACAGAAATAAGCTAAATAATGCATTAACTACCAGCAGTGCAAAGTGTGTTAGTGGTGAGCACGCTTGGTCACACTGATGTCTATCGTGTACTGGATTCGAACCTTCGACAAAAAGGACCCCGCTGAATCCTTATGGGAAATGGCTCTGTGTCAAACTCTCTGGAACTTTGGATTCTGGTAGTCCTTGATGAGCAGATCAAAAGTCTCCATGAGCACTAAGATATAGTCCTCTGAAATTGGGCTTTTCATGCATTTTAGTCTTTCGTTTATGTTTCCCGCCCGTTTTTGTTTTTGTGTGGCCTTCATAATTTTTAGCTGTTCATATTTGTTATTTGTTTCTTTTGGACTTATAAGTGATCTTCCTTTTTGACGTTTTTCTTGCAGCAATTTTTATTTTTGAACTCATTGATGCCGTCTAGTTTTTCTCCAATTTGTAGTTTTTCTATTTCTTCACGGTCTTTCTTCTAGAATTCTTCGTGCGGTACACAGGAATTTTCCGGACATTATTTGGTGTTTTGCTCTTTCCTTTGCGACTTTCCTCTTTTTTGTATTTACAGTTTCTCCATTTAGTTAGTTCCCTTCGCCATCGATTGCTTGTAGCAGTACTTGATTTGTTTGGCCCCCTACATTCTATAATAAATTTATATTTTCTTTTTGTCATCTGAAAAAATATTATTTCCTTGAAAGAAATTTGTATCTCGTGTGTTTTCACTGAGCACTGGAAAAGCACTGGTTTTGGTGCAATAAACTAATGTATTAATTGTGACGTAGACTAGATTTTTTTACCTACTAATTTGTGACCTGGTTGTGGAATGACAAATTTGCGACCTGACGTTAGTAATATCGCATACCTACAGTTAATATAAAAATTCCAAAGATTATTTAATCTCATAAATTTGTGCATCCAATTTGCCTATTTTAATATTATTCCCCAAAAAATTTAAAGCAGAAATTCAAAATTTTATTTTTTTTTTTGTCAATATTTGCTCAAATTAACTCAAGACACTCGTGTATTGCTGGGTAAACTTAGCTAGCACATAGCAACATAAACTATCCGGTTAATGATATTACTACAAATATGTTCCGTTACACAACCACCCTTAGGAAATAATTCAACTAAAACTTTCACAGTTATGCACAAACAATTCCAATATACGTTTGAGAATTTAATATGCATTCTCCCGATACTCCTAATTTGACTTCCCTTGCCGCAGGCGTCTCCACGGTATTGAAAAGAGATACAGCGATATGATTTGCAAACAGAATACAACCATTTATAACCGATTCGAACCAGCAGAACAATGTAATTCATAAAATCAACATTAATAAGAAACGCAAACGTGGTAGTTATTAAGCGTGCCCTATCGTTATAGGCCTCTGTTTGTTCTTTCCAAAGGAAACTCCTTGCAAATCAAACAAAATTTGTAATACTGGATCACGCACGGCGCACAGGGGGTATTTTCCCTAATAGCTGGAGAATATTACACTATAATAATAATGATAATAATTTATTAACCATGTCGATACAATACAGTATTAGATGGTCCTTATTTATACTTACCTAATTTTTTTTTGTAAATTGTATTCGCCCGAACCCTTAGAACTATTAATAAAAAAATTATACCTGTAAAAGGTGAACTCAATTGGTTAACTCGAAAAGGTGCCGCCAGTTGCCTATTTCAATATGAATTCCTTGGTTTATCTCTGCAATGAGGGTGGGTTTCTACCTGAACGGCTTGTCTAGTTTGATCGCCATGGTCATTTAAGACGAACCTTTACCGGCGCGGCGATAGCACTTTGCACCGCGGCAGGTTGAAATGTTGTTGAATCCTCATAAGCCGGTCTCTGGCGCAAAGTGGGTTGGGATTTCATCTTTACTTTCTCTTTTCAACTTCAACTAGAAATAATTACCTCCGTCAGTTCTTCGTGGTTAGTGAAAAATGCAGCACAATATCTCACCAGACGAATTTACGTGTTAGTATTTACTTGCTGGGTAAACTGCCTTCTAATAAACAAGTTCTACGTGTTCTCTTTTCTAATCTAAGAGAAGTGAAGTTGAACTTGCGTGAAAGTGCTAGACTTGTGATTCAGGAAGTAATGATTTTTTGGGAAAAGCAAGAATTTCCACAAAACCTTACCACTGCATTAATAAGTTGGAAGCCTTTTATGAAAAATGGAGGAAGCTTCAGCTTCAGCTAAGAAGCAGACGGAGCTTCAAAAATAGAGAGAAGCAAATTTTGTTGCTAAATTTAATGACCTCTGACATAGCACACGACAACGCGCTTGACATGATAATAATCGAAGAAGGCAGGCTATTTTTAATTCGACAAGGAGAAAAAGGTCGACCGGTATTGACTACAAGCTATTTGAGAGAGAAAGAAGGGCCAAAAAACGAAAACACGAAACTTCAGAATTTGAAGAAGGAAGAAAGTACCAAAATCAGTATTTATTTATTGTTTATTATTAATATTTCGTTATTTTACAATATTGTTATGAAATCGGAGTATTTTTTTTATTGCTTTTTAGCGTGTGAACTTTAATTTCTTCATTTCATCTTATAGGGCAAACCGTTGAAATGGAGACATCTTCGAGCAGCAGCGGAAATACTCCTACTTTGACTCTGACACAAGTTCAGCATGAATTGGAATATATGGAACCAGGAGTACCAGGGCCATCGAAATTGAAGAAAAAAAGAGCATACCATGAGATAATCACCCTAAAACTTGCAGTGTTTAATAAATGTCGAATTAGTGACAGAGACGCTGTTCATATTTTATTCGCAGTCGCGGAGGCATTTGGACAAGATGGGCAGCACTTAGTGATAAACAGATCCTCTATAGAACGTCTGCGTGAACAACGGGCTGGTATTCTTAAAAACAAATTTGAATACAACCACGTGTGGTTCATTGGGATGGCAAAATTCTTCCCGCAATGATAAAGTAAATAGATAGTTGATAGGCTTCCTGTTATTGTTAAGAGTGGAGATTTTGAACAAATCTCGGAGTACCTGCATTACAAACTGGAACCGGAAAGGAGCAGGCTTCTGTTTTTTATGAAGCACTTGATGAAACAGTAAACGCGCCATGCTTGGATACAACGGCATCAAATACAGGATGCTTAAAATGTGCCTGGATTTTATTGGAAGAACTCATAAATCGGAAACTTTTATATTTTCCTTGTAAACACCATATTTACGAGCTACTTCTTAGTGGTGTATTTGAAAAAAAAAAAAATGAGCGATTTAATAGTTGCACATTTTCTAGAATACTCTTCGCAGTTTTCGGGTAAATAATGTTGGTATTTGGACATTCTAAATTTTGTGATACCAACTTTGTTGGCGAAAAAAATTCATATAAAAAAAAAGTAAGAAAGAAAACTACCACAATTCAACCTCGCTGGGTTTCGAACACATCACCATTTGTAATGCAAAACTTTAACCTCTGGTCCATCATTCGTTACTGCAAGACTTGATATAAAAATCTCGTGTCACAGTGTTTGTTATCGAACTCCTCCGAAACGGCTTGACCGATTTTTATGAAATTTTGGTGTATATTTGGTAGGTCTGAGAATAGGCCGTAGGCTATTTTTTATATCCCTAGATGATAAGGGTGGCCCTATGCAGAAATTTTATTTTTATTTTTTGGACAAAAATTTATAATTTATATGGCAAAACAACGTTTGCCGGGTCAGCTAGTTATTATTCGAATTTCATATTTCAACGTTTCGATATATCATTATTATGAAAGATTTCTATTGAAGTAGAAGCGATAAAAATTAAGACATTTTTTGTTTTAATTTCAAATGATTAATAACTTTTTTATTTACTGATTTATTTAGTTCAAAAACAATAGGCTTCTTCCTCTAGCTAATACTAATTTACTTTCTAAATTTCAATACAATCGAGCTTTTCTTTCTTAAGTTCTTAACTGCAAGACCTCCATCTTCTTCTATGTTCCTATTTTCACTGGTCAAATAAGCAAGCATTATTTTTAATAATTATGAACTTTTATTACTAAGTCGGAGGGTAATCAAAATTGAAAAGTAACGATGACTATAATGAGCTGGCTGATACCAAAAAAAAACTTGAGGCCTTTTGTTCTTTCTCGTACACACATAAAATCGCAATTTTATTTTTTCATCCTTTTTAATAATGGAATGGGGGAGTGGTAGAGAAGGGGCTGATGCCAATTTTTTTTTTTGAGGCTATTGGTACTTGTACACACTAAATCTTAATTTTACATCTTTACCTCCTTTTATATCGGGGTGGGGATGGTAGTGGGTGGTGGGTAATGTCAAAATGTTTTTAAGACCTTAGCTTCTAGTACAGACACTAAATCCCAATTTTATGAACACTTACTTGCTTTATCTATTTACCCCTATTTAACCGCCAATATTTCAAATGAATAAGATCAAAATATAATTTAGATTCGGAACTCGTTATGATACATACGTGTACCCAAATCAATCGCCTCAGAGTAATCGAACGCACAGAAGACAGACAGATTTTAGTTTGCGCAAACTTCAAATATCGACGTTTCATGACATTTTAAGCCTATTTGAGCAAAAAAAAATAATTTTTTTTACCGTTACTATACTCGCCTTCACCATGTAGATGTGGAAGTAAAATCAACTTTTTCTTGCGAATAATTGCTGGGATATTTGTTAAAACTTTATGGATACGAAATTAGTCGTTACATATATTAGTCATATAACTAACGAATAAATCAATCTTTAGTCTAACTAATGACTAATCAATCGTCAATCGAAACATCCACGACTAACGACTAACCAATTAGTCATTAGTCATGACTAATATATGAATGATTAGTCATTAGTCATGACTAATTAGTCGACTAAAAAAATGCCCGTCTCTGGATATGAGGACAACAAAAAAGGAAAGCCTCTTACTCCATATCTACAATGTTTAACTTCTAATAACTAATGGTCAACACAGTCGAGAGGTCAAGAGAAATTATAAATAGTCCTGACACATACTTTTTGTTATCTAGCGCAATATGAGATATTAAGTGATTATATAAATTTAGGTTGGGCGAATTTTTTGCGCTTAAAGTTAATCTATCGCGAGGTTCAGCGGCATGTGTATTGTGAGCATGGTAATCAGACTGAGTAGAGAGACTAAACACACTCCTGTGATTATCAACAAGACTATATTATATAAACAGTGAAGAGAGATATGGGACCTTTAAAGTGGCACCCTCCCCCCGCTTACCACCTAGGAGTGGGGACTTTTGATATGTTCATCTCCAGACTAGTCCAAACAAATTTCCGAAGTCAAATTTTCTGTCCCTAACATTTCCCTCTACACTATTTTTTGAGCATTCGTTGCTTGGATTATTGACAATGTTCCGTAAACTTGGTATGAGCTCAAACCCCCTGCAGGACAATTTTTAAACGAGCTCTGAGTACGTCTTAAGTGTAAATTACAATATTACAGCAAATGAAAACTACCCAGACATCTAGTTGTCTGTCAAGATGTGAATAAGACATTTTTGTAAGAAACGCATGCGATCAGGTTTGAGACACAGTAAACTCGTTCTATTTAAGAGAAAGACAAATTCTGAGTTTTGTTACGTTTTATTGCTTCACCCATTATATTTTCTTGTTTAAAATAGCCAGTACGTAGGGAGTTGTGTAATAGAGGCTGGCATTTAATTGAGTGCGCCGTGGGTTTTTCGAGAGAAAAAGCGTGCAAAATATATTTTTGTGTTTATTCAAGGTCTAAAATATGTAAAAGTTCATAAACACCAAAAATGTTTATTAGACTAACACGGCGTCAACGGTGAAAGGTAAACAAGCGTGAAATTTTAATGACTCCTTGCGAGCTCCAGAAAATTTAAGTAACAGTTAATACCAGGTAGGCAAATTAACTTTTTTATTTATTACTCCCGTTTATATTTAGCGTCGGGTTTTCCTGTAGTTATGAACTTCTTGTGGATCTTTTCCGCTGCGACAATATTTGTTTAAAAATTATTCATGAATTTTTTATACACTTGCCATGCCGAAGGCCTCATCTACTTCATTAATATATTGTCGTAAAAATGGAAGCAATTCAAGCTGAATTTCGTACTAATATTTTATTAGAAATTATTATTTTGAATCGATACTATTTGAATACATTTTTATACTTATAAACTTTCATAATGAACATGCAATGTAAACAAGGTCACGTTATTCAACAATATCAACATTGGCCTCGCATGCACTTACAAGACGCTGATGCAATATTTATCTCAACGTGATCTACCATGACATGCGGAAAATTTAACAGTAGGTTATCCCCACAGAAAATGAAAAATAAAAAAAATACCAAAAAATTACCTTATTTTTTTAGAAATGCACCGCCAATGACTTTAACCAATCTGACGTAACGCGGTACAAACATATTACTTTATCAGACTTGGGATTGACATTATTGAGAGCAAAGCTGGAGAGGGTAGAAGTGACTTTTTGGTTTTAATCAAATTACACTACAAAAATAGCGAAATAAATCGAAAAGACATTGACCCTATGGTAGTGAATTCTGCAAAAACAAGTAGATATAAGAGATATTTACTTAAACCGGTCAATAACACGTCGGTGTCCTGATTGTTTGACCGAAAGCAAAAAATGTGGCACTTTGATCTGTGCTTTGACCGCACTTGCCGGCTTCACTTTTTATACCAATTAAGAAAATGTAAACATCTCCAATGCGTTCTTTCACAAGTAAGTTCGTCGACCTATTACTAACCTACTCAATATCAGTAGGTAGTGTATCTTTACAAATTTACTAATAATTTAATATACTAAATTACCTCAGAACACTCTAAAATTTTGGTGGGGCTTTCCACACTGAAGACTAGTACACCATTTTATTTTTCGCACGTCACGGTAGATCTCGTATATTTAATCAAGGAAGTAAATAAGGATGGGCAGAATAGGCCCAAGACACTGCCCCGTTGAAAGCATCTCTAAAAGCCACGCTCCGCCTTGGGTTTGTATAGGCTTTGTAAATGGTTGTAATTTATTGTTATTTTTTTTGTAAATATTGTTGTTATAATTGATTGGGTTTTGGTCACTTTCTTTCAAATACCCTCATTTCACATTTTAGCATGTTTCAGCATGTTTTAGGTTTACTTAAAAACCCTTTTGTATAGCTTAAAATGTTCTATATCGTGATTTTATCATTCACAGAACTGAGTTCGACTAATACATGAATTTAGTAACGTTCGGCCAGTCTTACGACGTACTAGTCCCCATGTAATAAAGGAAAAAATGACACCGACTCGCCTTCGAGTGACTTTTTGTCAAAATGGATTTTTGAGTCATTTATGCACAAGGCGATTTTCTCTTTAACTTTAATATTTTGAAAGCCCTGCAATTGGCCTTCCTACCATCTCTTTGTGTTGATCATCCAACGCACTCGCCCAGATTATGAGTCGTTGGGTGAATCCAAACTTGTTTTATGTGAGAAACCGGCCTTGTCCATTTTTACTGTTTTTTGACCAGTATTTGCCTATAGACGCTACGCGCCTTCACCATATTTGTCGGTTTCACCCTTTTTGATATCTAACATAGCCAAATTTTTATATTCATTCTTTGGAACGATATCCATAGTGACTTTACCTTCATGGTCATTATATTCTGTGGAGGAATTAAAGAGTTAAAAATAATTTTGTAAAAGTATATTGTTTATTTTTTCCTTAATCAAAAATTATACTTCTATTTTTGGTTCATTTTTCCATGATCCCAATATACTTTCACTCTCCGGGCCTGGACCAAAGCATATTTTTCTAAGTAAAAATTCGGTGTTACTTTGAATTTTCACCTGGTTGTGCCTTATGTCTTAATGAACTCATACCGGCTCTTTTGTGCTATTTAATGGCTCTGAAGCCTTTCGGACTTGTTGGTCATGATTGAAAATGTCCTTAAATGAATTTTTTACTTAAGTCAAATTTTCATTTTGCCTTCAACTTACGTCGATTCTGGGAGGTTCTACAACATTTACTCCCTTTTTTTAAACACCCTGTATCGTATCCAAAAATTATAACACCAAGATAACACTAAACACTAATTTATTAACTTAACGTACTAATTACAACAAATAATTCATTTACTAATTTTCTATCTGAACTGACTGAACTGTCTACTGAAATTCTCTGCTAACTGAACTGTACTGTCCACACTAAGCTTCTCCATACCTTTATACACCCAAAGATAAGAGCTACAGAATATTGTCAACTAATCTGTAATTTTCCAGTTTATGACACCGCGCGCGCCATCTTTGGGATGATTGCCAAACTAATCAACCAACTTAGCTTTCTTATACGTGGAACTTAGAAGAAATTCCCCTGGGGGGTAGAAACGTGTAACAATACAAATAAAACATAGACAAGGTTAGGGGCACGCATTGTTAAATAACATTTCTTTTGAAATTAGATATATTTTAGCCCTAATGGAAAAATAGATTTTTGTCGTCCTAAATAGGTCAAATAGCCGTGTGTGCGCCGTATACACCCTGACTGAAAGAACCTCGTTAATTTAAATTAATAAACCACGCAAAATTATTTTAATTACACCCGGCACCCGACAACCAAGCGAATGTAACCTATATATAAAGACAAATATTTTTCGTGGCATCCCTCAGTTTAACAGTGAAAACATAAACGTGAGGACATAAGGAAAATTGGTTAACAGCCTACGAATAACACTCTTAACGCTGTTTGCATTATCTTCGCCTTGTACATGACTCTTAGTTTGTTCATATCTCCTTAGTTAAAGCACAATTTAGGCAAGGGGACATCCAGGGCATTGTATACACAGGAAAGTTTAAATTGGCCTCGTGGAGTGAGGCTTGTGCACACATCGAGTCTGTCCCCTGGCTGCCGTTCTCAAAACATCTTCGCACCTCGGCGTCTGCAGTACTTCACGCCCACACACCTCGTTAATCGGTTTTTAGTTCTCTCTCGCCTACTATGAAAGAAGGACGTAAAAAACTTGCGAAATTATCTTAAACCCTTTTTTGTACGTTAACTTTTTGTCGGGAAGTCATTATGCTTTTTGTTCTATAATTTATTTTCACGCGTGCCTATACAGGGTCGGCTTAAGATAATGACGGGAATAAAAGAAGTTGATTGTTATCTGACTACTAATTTTTTTGGGATTCGACCATTTTGTCGTTAACACTTACATGGATTTTTATAATCGTTTTATTCAAATTTGGCACACATTTTTCTAATGGTCAAGTTCTTCTACATCCAAATTTCCTATCCAAGTCACTTATAACCAATTTCGGGGGATTTATCTCATCGCCAGAGACAGCTCTCATATAGACAAAATATTATACTGCAAACACCTACTGAAACATTCAGAAAAACGACGAAATGGTGAAATATTCATCATTACCGGCTACAATGTATTTTTGGTGATAAATTTAATCTAAAAACTGTAATGATTCTTACAGAAACATGTAATGCATATCTAGCAGATAAAAGAACAATTTTGAATCAAACACATACCTTCCTGTTCCGTTTAATATGAGTGGCGTGTTTATTATGTTTAGTTTCATAACAATTAAATATAAAAACCCAATAAGCTGCTGGCAACATAAAATATTTTTTTCCCAGTAAAATAAACCATTTTTATATAATATTAAATCATACATAACAAAGCTAAGGATTAACGGCATAAAACTGCCATGTACCACGTGCGTCATAAATGTTCATAACGTGATAAAGTGAATTTTATTTAATTTTGAAATAGTAAAACCGCTGCCCAAGGAATCACTACTTCCACATCCTGATGTTCTATCCAAGTCTCTCACAACAAAAAAAAATTATTATTATATTTGCTGTCTACGATGTGAAAATAATTGTTTATAGAACTTTAATAATATAATATTTGAAATCGCCTACCCAAAAACTCTTAGAGCGATATGCCACATTGACAGTGGGGGTGGTAGTGGGGGTTGGATGAAATAAAACAAATTTTTGAAGCCTTTGGTTTTTGTGCACACACTAAATCACAATTTTATTTTTTTCATCCCCTTTAATAATGGGGTGGGAGTGATAATGGGGGGGTGGCTAAGCCAAAAAATTTTTTGAGACCTTAGCTTCTCTTATATACTAAATACCAATTTTACGGGCTCTTACTTGATTTACCTCTTTACCCCAATTTACCGCCCAACCTTCCGACCGAATAATATCAAATTATAATCTAGTTCCAGACCTCGTTAAAATACATAAGTGTACTGTCGTGCACAAAAAAAAATGGGATAAGTCTTATAACGTATTTTTGCTAACATCTAGTTGTGACCATCTAATTTTAATTTTTATGACGTTGTCAGTTATTTGTCAAAATTCATTGCAAGTGTGCAAATGGAGACAGATTTACATTAGAAAGAAATGTTGTCGTATTTTCTTTTGCTCAAGACAAATTTCACAACAAATTTCAAGTCAACAGTTTTAAACGGTTCCAGAGTAATCGTGCCACAAAAAAAGTTACAGATAGATCGCCAAAGAGAAAATTTTTTTCGCTCAAACTAAAAATCTCGACGTTTCATTCTAAGCCTATTTGAAGAATAAAAATTTTCAAAAATGGTTTTGGCGTTTGCTGTACTTCCACTGGATGTGGAAGTAATACGTTGCCTACTTTTATCGGAAATCTACTATATTGGTGAAATGTACTGACCTAGAAGACTTGATTATTTTACAATTTCAGTGTTGAAGGCATTCGAACCTGACCAAGTGTCAAATTAAGGGGTCTACAGATGATACAACTTGCTGGAGCCAACATTGTCGGCATCCTTTGAACGCGTTCGTAAAAGTGATCTGGTCTGCTGGAATTCCAGCAATCTTTAAAACGTACCGTACCAAGGTTGGCTTCACCAAGTAGGGTCGTCTGTCGTCTCAGGACCCCACAAGTTTGAAATCTCAATACACCGTTCACATTACGGAAGCTCGAGAGGGGTTTTTTATTAAAACATTTCAGAGATCTTTAAGCATAACATCCATTACCATTAGGTAAATAAGTAAAATTTTCTTAGAGAGAAAGACCAAATTTCTTGGAGAGAGAGCGTCGTTAATAATCTATGGTAGTGCGGGCTTGACCTATTACTTGTTCTATCAAGTTATATCTTATCTCGAACCCACCTGAGAGTGGAAGATCAAGGGAGAATGCGACTGGCGCCCTTAGTAAATAAATTGGTGCCGCGTCACTCAGACGTAGGGTAATAAGTTCTTCTACATTTTCACGGTTTTTGTTAAACCAGAAAATTGTGAAATCTCCCTATTGTTACTTGCCTCTGTCTCTATTTGATATGAATGTCAGGAGAGCTGGTTGAAGCAATTCATTTCTCAATAGTGGCATTTGATATGTGCAAATCCCATTATTTTACTCGAGAAATATAATTCTTCAGATATACGTATTCATGTGTAATTTTTGAATCAATGCGACATTTAACGAATCTAACTTCAGAGCGCTTTCAAATTGAATATGACATAAAACTTTCTTTATTTCCTGCAGCTGCAGTAGAATTTTAAATTAACTTATAGGTACAGCCACTTCACATTGAAAAAGAAATACAGAGTTAAGTGAGTTAAAATAAAATCAGTGATATAAGTGGAGCCAAGTTTAACTGCTTTGAGCTCCTGCTTCCCGGTAAATTGGTAATTGTAAATCCTGGTGCACGGTTGTATGTAGTATATGTTCTTAAAATGAATGTTGGTAATTAATTTCCTAAATAAATGTCGATTGAAAGGATTACAGATGTAATTATGTTTATGTGGGGCTTCGAAAGTATCAAAATCCGTCAGTAGTTGAGGTTAAATAAAAATAAAATTATATAAAAAAAATATTTTTAAGAAAAAGCTTTTATTTGACAAAACTACTAAAAAGTAAAAATAATTTTTTTAAAATTCATACACCTGGAAACCAAAAGCTTTGGGGGCGGTCATATAGCGCTATTTCATAGTAATTTGCTCAATTGATACAAATCAGGTGTCCGTTTAGCTTCATCACCCGCCAATTTTTAGTAAATCCCGAAAATAACCTAAATTATGATTTTTTTTTAGGTTATTTTTGCGACTTACAAAAAAATGGTGGGTGATGGAGCAATTCTGGCTCAGAATTCGAATTCAATGCATCAACATACATAAATATAAGTTGGCAGAGTCAAAAGAACAGCCCACTTTTTTTTTGTGTGCCTATGAATTAGAATTATGGATTACTTATATAAAATGTAAAAAATTTCTGAAAAAAAAAATCAGATATCGATTAAGCACAACAGATAAAATAATATACGAGCACATAATTTCTTTCTTTATTTACTTGTTTCGTAATTAATTAACTGCTGACATATTTTAAATGTTTCTTTTTTAAATATATGTTATATATATAATATATATATAAGTAAATGTTCGAAAAAGAATTTGCACCAAAGATAACGGAACAGTCATGGTATTACACTTTGTAAATTATAACGAGGGGGTGTGGATTAAAGACATTGTAAAAATTATCACATATAATAAGAATATTCTTTCATACCACTACAAAAATTTACTTAAAAAAATAATAAGTGGTTTTCGAAAAATTACCACTTAAAAGAGTCTGGAATTGGGCCCAGCCAGCGGCTTATTGGGCTATTCATTCACATGCATGTTGCTTATAACTAGGAATGCTCAATAAAATATATAATAAACCTCCATCCCCTATATTACCAACTTTAAAATTATTTTTTTTAAAGCTATTGAAGATAATTAAATAAAATTAATAGGAAATGTTGATATAAAATAGCTTTATGTTTTATATTTTTTTTTACATTCCTATTATGTCATTTAGTATATAAGGAAAATAATTTAATTTGAAACATTTTTCGCTAGTGTCCCTTCCTGAGGAGATATTACTCTGGATTAATTAAAATGGCCTAACCATAAAGAATAATTGAGAGCCAAGCTAAAAGTAGTCATATAGTTTTTCGATTATTAACTTCCAAATGAGTGGGAATTAAGTGGTCCAGGTCTTCGCACTTAATTTTTTTTTGTGTCTCTGTGTTCAGTACCTAGATTTATTTTTAATCATCTTCCGCCAACCTGACCTTGAAGTAATTTTTACACACGATAATAATGTTAGTGTTAAATAATATAGATTTCTTTGGTAGGTGTCACTCAAGGGGTTGATATAAAAACCCTCGAAAATTTAATTATTTTTTTAATATACTAAATGACGTAATAGGAATGTAAAAAAAATGTAAAATATAAAGCTATTTTATGTCAACGTCTTCTATTAATTTCATTTATTACCTTCAATAATTTTTAAAGTAATATAGCAGATAGAGGTTTATTAAATATTTTATTGAACATTCCTAGTCAAACGCAACATTCATGTGAATGAATAGCCCAGTGAGCCGCTGGGCCCAATTCCACATACTTATCCGGCGAGACTCTTTAATTCTCATAATATAAAACTACTAATTATACGTTCTAGCATTACATTAATATAAACAGTAAACAGTGTCTCTTTATTAGCCTTGGGGATAACTTTTAAGAGACCTGGAAAAAATCATAGAATTTAAGTTTTAAACATTGCTATGAACCCTATTTGTTCTGTAAGTATAGAGTTCGTAGTACATCCGCCAGCCATTCCATTTTCTTTGAGAAATCTTTAAATTTCAATTTATTACTATCCATTATCAAGAATCAATTAAAATGAAATTGCCAACATACATATTAACAATAAAGTTTAAATAGTTTAATATGAAGCCTATAAGCACAGTACGGATTTATAGATTGCGTTTACAAAGCCAAGTAAATTCTAAATAAGAGTTGTTGGTAATTGGAAAATGTAGAAATTTAGGTGGGCGGTTCAGTGAACGTAATTTGACAATTTCTCCTACATCCCACAACCGATAAAAAAAATATGGGCTTCTAGAGACAACTTTATAGAATGGTTATTGAAAACTCAACAAGGAAATTTTTTTTTTCTCGGTCGAAAATCCAAATTTTTTTTGTGCATTTCAATAGTCTGGTATCATTTTATCAAATTTTCTCCAAAAGTCTATCAGAGAATTTTTTCAGTCGGTTTAGGGATGTAGGAGAAATTGTCGAATAACGAAATCATTTTCTTAAACACGGCACCGCTACCTTTAAATAATAGGCTATCCTTAAATAAGAAATATTTTCCATACATACCTGGGAAGAGCTACGGTGCATACGAACTTCAAAAGTAAATATTCTTCAGTGCAATGTGGAATCAAAACAAAAACAGTAAACAGTGATAATGTAAATATTAGTCATTATTTTGGTACTAAATGTTGTTCACGAATACGAATACGAAAACGAAAAACACCTGTGTGTATGTCTCTTTAACGGATGATTTGATGTTGATGGTTTTCTCTATTTAAAAGGGTATTTTGTCGATAAGGTTTTTAGCAAGGTCTCGTTACGTCTCTTCGGGTAACTGCATATCATTAATAAAGAGTTAATTATGTCAGGTGTTGTTCAAGTTTCTCATTTAATTTTATGTTATTTGTTGCAGGTAAGATAACCGCGTTGACGTGTGTCTATCTATTCATACAAGTATACGTATACCTGGTAAGTCGAAGCTACAAAGCATAAATATCTAGATATTGTTTATAATTAATTATTTGTGGGATATTTATGATTTCTTACTGTTTGTTGGGTATTTTGCCACTGTAGAAATATTTAAAAATTTTGATGAAAGAAACCTCTACACCAAAAGGATCAAATAGGGGCTGGTTACAAAATGTCTCATACCTAAAAATATATAATCGGAAACAAAAATGTTAAATGTTAATTAAAAATTATAAATTGAAGGCTGTTAATGTTTCGAAAAATATTATTTCTTCTTTGTGTTACGATAATAATAGTAATAATAATATTTATTTCCCATATTTGAATTTTTACAGTTTTTACAATATTTATCCAATACACATATAAATAAATTTAAGCTTTTACTTCAAGCACAGAAGACAGGAACTATACAGAAGCGCACCGCGGCACCTTTGATATCGGGTGTCTGATTTATTTGACCTCGAAGTGACAGTGACATGCCTTACTACACTCAAAGAAATAATGTACACAAAAAAATACATCAATATTTCGGTTCAATACTCTGTACATTGGGAAAACTGTCTTGTTTTATATTTAGTAAATAGGTACGTGAATAGGAATACTTATATACGGTATTAATGAAGTTGGGGGCCCAAGTCATAGTGTATTGCAGAATGTTCAAAAAAAGAAATACACTTTTATATTTATATCCCGTATATTTCAATCATAATAATGCGCTTTTAAGCCAATGCTTTTTTTTTTCATACTGCTACCAGAATATGAAAATGCTATCATGGAAAGTAGTACAATGTATAGATATACAATGAAAGATATTATGTATATAACTATATTGACTAGATTGTTGAATAGAATATTACAAACCAAATAGTACAGTGAAAAAAACGTTTACGTAAAATAACAATATATGTGAATAGGGCATGTGCACAGCTAACCTCAAAAATATATATTTCTTAAGATTTATGAGTATTTCGTACCTGTTGTTAAAATTTCAGCTTGGTTTCCATACTTTCAACTAAAATCTAATTCAGTGTAATGTTTTTGACGTTCTAAATACTTTCTCCTAATAAAATAGGACTCTTTTTGTAGGTTGGAAATCTAACCTGTAATTAGCAGTCTATTTTTATTAACCAACATTATTGAAAAATTATTAGCCTGAATTTTTAAATATATTTGCTTGGAGCTAGTATTGCTTCAAGCTGAAATGAGTATACAAACATTAAAAATGAGAATGAACCTGAAAAAACTTAAAATTTGAGGTTATGCTAGTTATATGATGCACATTATCGCACATGCCCAATTACTGATTTTTTTTAATTGATACAATGAAAAGTTCTTTAGTATGATACGAATTGAGAGTCATTACTTAATTACCTTATTCATGGTCACAATACAATTCTGTTCATTAGAAACTGATGAATATATTTTGTAACTTATTGCATTTCTGATAAGAAAATATTTCCTTTCATATTACTTCTTTTCAACTGCTAATTGTTTAGTATATCTAACATTATACTTTCTAGTTGTTTCAGTAATATAAATTTGTACATACCTTTCAGGATCTTTGGGAAATAGATAGAAGCTTATTTGTTTCACATTCGGAGGGCATGGATGATAAGCACAACTCCTATACCATTTAGAACCCATTATAAACAAAAATCAAATAAAGAAATAAACTTAGAATAAGAAATTGTCGAAAATTGGAAGAAAAAGGCACGAAAATAACCAACCACCGTGTAACAGTTTCAAAGTCTGTCAATCGCATAACGTCAAAAATTATCATATGGCTTTTGACAAATATATGCCTTATCGTCATGGCGACTATGAACAAATTTGGACCCGTCAGAAAGGCTTGCTTGCGCTTCTGTATAGTTCCTGTCTTCTGTGCTTCAAGTACGTCAAATTTGACAGTTTGTTGTTTATGTATTTCCATAATCACGTGAGACAATAAATTATATTTATTTTATTTTTACTTATTTCGTCCCTGAGGATCGGCAACCAACTGGCACAGAAATCTATAGAACACTGAGAAACACATTTATCCTCATTTAACAATAATATAATAGCGGATTCCGTCACCTTTCTTTTAGTTGGTCTTCATTTTTGTGCTTTGTAAATGAATAGAGATCTTGTGAAATGTTATTTACTATCACTATTTATTTATATATTTTACTAATATACCTTTCATAATACTATTATATCCAACCGTCAAAATATAATATTCGATAAGACACATTATGTTATGACATTAAAGCTTATGAAAATAAGGAATGGTGGTCTGGTGGGCTCGAGTTTTTTTTTAACTTTATTTTATACTGACTAGAGTTTCAGCAACTAAGTTGGTAACATAAGATTGAAATTGTGTAAAACTAACATTATTTATAAAAAAAACTGTGAACGTATCCTATTGAATGTGGAACAAATATGTAGAAAAATTCAACACATCAGCAAATAGTAGAATGTTTCCTCTAGTTTGTGCATATATCAACCTTAATGCGACACATTTCACGAACGTGGCAAAGCATAATCTTCACAGGAATTTTATGACGTTTTAATTCTTATTGAGTCTATTATGCAAAATATGCACACGTACTAATGACGCATCACTTCAATAAATTCAATTTCTCCGAGGTGGAAATGTTAAAACAAATTAAAGCTATTACAGAAATAATAAAATTTAGAAAAGTCTAGTAAGGAAGTTGTAGTGAAATTGCTGGAGCGATATAAAACTTTTACATACCTACGAGGAAATGTTCTTCTGCATCAGAAAATGGCTTTGGGACATTATGTTATAGCTGGAATAAACTTGTGTAACTGTCGACCAGTGTTATTAGGTAGAGACTATTGTCTGGATGCTGATTGTGAGATTCTAAATTTTTCTATTTTTCTTTCTGTACATTTTTACTAAATATATTTGTATTTATTTTCTTTTAAAAATAATAGCTGTAGTCTCTACCAAATAATAGAATTAACCAATATATTATTTAGAAATACCCTGTACGCCTGTGACTTTTACGGCAAAGGAACAGTTAGAGGTTGTTTTTACAAATAATTTTAAAATTTACTAATTATATAATTTTGTGTAAATACTAAATGTGTAGCGTTAAAAATATGTTTGTCTAGAGTACACTACACGAAAAGGTGGAAAAAATTGCATGGGATTTGGGGTTTTCTCTAAAACTATGGCAGATAAACAGGAAACCAATATAGGTATCCGGAGCTCGATTTTCGAGCAACAAACAATGGCCAAACCGCGTTCGTCTATCTTTTTCGACTACCAAGGTACAGAGCGTTTTTGGAAAATTGGCATTTTTGAATGATCTCTATATCTCAATTACCAAGTGTCGAATCGAAAACATTCTTAGTGCACTTTTTTGAGTAGAACCCGTTGTTGATAAGAAGAAAATTATACATGGTTTAGTTTTCGAGATATAGACATAACTTGTGTTTTTTTTAAATGGAGCACCCTGTAAATGATTTCATTATTCGATCACAACTTAAATTAGCCGTACGACAGCTTCTCTACCTGCTTTATTATATATTTTTGCTCGAAGTTTTACGAATGATCCAAACTCTTTTAAATTTTGTTGTAGCCTGTTGAATATTTTTATGTCTGGTTGTCTCTTTTGTGGATATCTAAAAATATTGTTTAGGCGGAACTTTGGGCACAAAGTTTTGATGTCTATAACTTACCTTATTTATAATTAATTAATTATTAAAGCTCGGAAGCTAAATTTGAATCTTCTCCGCAACAAAGAGTTAACTACCCAGAGTTACATACAGAATAAAATCACAGAAAATAGTAATCAATAAATACAATGTATTTAAATATACAAGGTTTAATTAAGCATAAAACTGAACTATGTTGGATAATTCACCAAAAGAAACCAGCAATTATTTGTCTATCAGAAACACATATTACCGAAGAAATTCAAGATAATGAAATATATATTGAAGGTTATAATGTTCTATGTTCATATTCAACTAGTCGCCATACGGGGGGAGCCATCATGTACATCAAAAAGTAATATAAATATAAAATAATGATAAATGACTCCATAAATATGAACATGTGGATAATCGGTGTAGAAATAACTATAAATAGGCTTAAGTATTTGATATTCAGTCTTTATCACTCACCTAATTCTAACCACATAGATTTTGTGACCAAATTAGAAGAAATTTTAAGTGATTTTTCAACAAAAACTGGTACATTGATTGTAATAGGAGACTTCAACATAAATATTGCTACAAATTCTCACTATTCTCGAAATTTAATAAACACTGTACAAAATCTAGGACTATATCAAATAATGCATCAATTCACTCGCATTACAGAAAACAGTTCGACAATCATAGACCTAATAATTACTAATTCCAAATACATTAAATTCGAGGTTCTATCTACACCAAAAATCACAGACCACTCAATTATAACTGTGCAATTAAATAATAATGCTATGACAGAACCACAAAAAAAAGTAATCAGTGACTTCAATGACTTTAATGAAACACATTTTCAATTAGATTTAATGGACACACAATGGATACCAAATTGTAATGATGTAAACACATTAGCCGAAAAATTAGTAATTAATCTAACTCAAACATTAAACGAGCATGCGCCAGTGAAAGAGATAAGAATTACAAATAAAGAGGGAAATAAAAAGTGGTGGATGAATGAGATAGGTCAAAAAATCAAAGAAAGAGATCATTTGTATAAAACAGCTATAAGAACAGGTAACGAGCAACACTGGAATGAATTTAAAGAAAAAAGAAACATGGTAGTGACACTCATTAGACAACAAAAACAAATACATTATCAGGGAAAAATTGATGAAGTTAAAGGAAACTCAAATGAAATGTGGAAGACACTAAAACTACTTTTAAATGAAAAAAGAAATGACAACAATAACGGAATAATTTTTGACAACGAACTAACTACAGATAATAAAGTAATCGCTGAGAAATTTAACAAGTTCTTTCTGGAAAGGATAGAACAAATTACGGTACATTTGAATCCAAATAAACATTATGATACAATATTGAACAACATGGAGAAGACCAATTGTAAAATGGAAAAGTTCAAAGTACTGGAAATAAAAAATTTAAAAAACATTATAAATCAAATGAAAAATAAACCCAGTGGTATAGACGGCATAAATGTACACCTTTTAAAATTATCATTTGAAGCAATAGGCAATCAATTTTTACAAGTTATAAACACCAGTTTAGAAACAGGAATATTCCCAGACACTTGGAAGACGTCAACAGTAATACCTATTGAAAAGAAAAATAAAACAATTCGATGTGAGGAGCATAGACCCATAAATATGGTACCAGTCTATGATAAATTACTGGAATTATCTGCTAAATGAACAAATAATGGAATATATAGAAACCAACAACCTACTATCGAAATATCAAGCTGGATTTCGAAAACTAAATTCGTGCGACACTGCTTTACAAACAACATTATCAAGTTGAAAAAACGCCTTAAATGAGAAACAAATCATAGTGGTAGTTTTTTTAGATTTCCGCAGAGCCTTTGAGACAATAGATAGACAATTATTACTATTGAAGTTAAAAAATTACGGATTTGGACATAACATTGTGAAATGGATGACCAGTTATTTAGAAAATAGAACACAAACTACCAAATATAAAAATGATACATCCTTACCAAAAGAGACAGTATTCGGTGTACCGCAAGGAACCGTTGTGGGACCTAATCTGTTTGTTCTATACATAAACGATATTATAAAATACGTTAAAAAGTGCAACATACAACTATTTGCTGACGACACATTGATTTACTTAGTTGGTGATAATGTAGACTCGATTATAAACATAATAAATAGTGAGCTTAGAGAAATAGAAAAATGGTTGGACATGAATAGCCTTAGCTTAAATACAGACAAAACTAAGTTTATGGTAATTAAAAGTAAATACAGCCGAGTAAACACAGTAAATAGCCAAGGAGTAACCATAAATGGAACAAATATTGAGCAAGTTAATGAATTCAAGGTGTAATTATTGATGATCATTTAACTTTCTCCGGACATGCTCATTATATTACCAAAAAAATAGCTAAAAAAGTTAATTTGTTGGGACGTATAGGAAAAGATCTTAGTACATTGACGAAAATAATCATATATAAAACAATTATTTTACCTCATTTCAACTTCTGCTCAACAATACTTTCTCTACTTAGTAATACTGAAATAAATATGCTACAGAAGCAAAACCAAGCATTACGAATTATTCTAAACTGTAACAAATATACAAATATAAAATTAATGCTTGATGCTACGAAGTTACTGGGAGTGAAAAAAATCATAACTTTAAATACAATGACTTTTATTTACAAAATATTACATGGATTAGTGCCAAAACATTTATCAGAACATTGTACCTTCTTGAAGAACATTCATGAACACGACACAAGATCAAGAGAAAATTTATATATTCCAACAGTACATACAAGATA
The DNA here is from genome assembly GCA_936432065.2 of Rutpela maculata. NCBI lineage: Eukaryota > Metazoa > Arthropoda > Insecta > Coleoptera > Cerambycidae > Rutpela > Rutpela maculata. The sequence goes on along the minus strand of OW386288.2, from coordinate 7,598,329 downwards.
TAGCCAAGTTAACCTATTCCACAATGGATTTAAACAATATAATGAACTACCAATTTCTGTAAGAAACTGTGAAAGCCTCATGTTATTTAAAAATGTTTGTTATAAATATGTTTTATCGAATGTCACTATTTAATATTTAAGTTTATACCACATGATTAGTTTCAAATTTCATTTACAGAATTAAATTAGTTTTTGACATTTACGATTATTTCGATTTTCTTTTTTTTTACCATGGCCTTCCCAATAAATATTAGAAATGCGATAAATATGCATAGATTTCAATTGAAGACAATACGAACATTTATTGTGGTTTAGTTTTTCCTATTTTTGGCAAAATTATTTTTTATATTATAAATAATTTAAGTTGTGATCAAGTAATGAAATAATCTACAGGGTGTTCCATTAAAAAAAATAAGTTATGTCTATATCTCGAAAACTGAGGTATGCATGATTTTCTTCTTATCAGCAACGAATTCTACTCAAAAAAGTGCTTTAAGATTGTGTTACTCGATTTTCGATTCGACACGACTTAGGAATTGAGATATAGAGGTCATCCAAAAATGCCAATTTTCCAAAAACGCTCTGTAGCTTGTAGTCGAAATCGAGGTCAGGGCCTATATTGGTTTTTGCCTATCTATCACAGTTTTAGAGAAAACCTCAACGTGTATCTCAACCACCATACAATGGAGATTGTGTAGCAACAATCGACTTGACACAGAAAGATTCACAACTAGTTGCACTAAAATTTGACACGGAGGTTTAGTTTAATAAAAGGACATAGTTTTACCAACTTTCGTTAAAATTTATGCATTATTACATTATATTTGTTTTTATTTTTTTTTAAATTAACAAAAAGTTTTTTCACAGGTCTAATTTTGTTTAAAATTTTATTGCGAGCAATTTGGTATTTTTATTTTTGCGATGCGATGACTAGTGCTGGAGATAATAAGGAAAATAGCAGAAAATTTCGGAGAATAATGAAACAAGATTAAAAGCAGCAATTTAATTAAATTCAAGTCTTCTCATATCACTTTTTATTTATACCTACAACAAATTAAAACAACAAAATTGCTGCAGCCAGAAAATTCTTTATTCACCTATTTTGATGCTTAATTTGACTCCACTGTTTATTCTATATGCGTTTTCTCAACTGTATTCTCAAATCTTTGATCTTGTAAGAAACTAATGTGGTGTTGCTTCCATGACCGACACACCCACCAGATCTGTCCTCAATCGAATGCGTCTGCAACATGATCGATCTAGAACACCATGACTTTAATACTGTTTTACCCTTGTTCTATTAGAATTTTATTGTATTAATTCCACTTTGAGGATGCATCTAAATCATCCTGTATAACAATTTCATCATTTGTAACATCAATAATAATTTTCAAATAAATGTATCCTCAACAACACCGATATTATTGGAATACTGTTCATTGAGAGACAAACGTTGAGAACAAAAGTTTTCAAATCCGTCGAATAAATCCAAATAAATTTGCCATAGCCCTCATCTCTGTTGATGAGCCCTTATTATATACTTCACTAAACATTTCAATATCTGGTTCTGCGGTTGACTGTTACCAAATATATATTTCCTTGGCTCTCGGTGATCTATTGCAGCCGACGGCATTGGCTGATCGAGATTGGTGGCCATTGTGTTAGATCAATGAACCACACGGGGTTCCAAAGCACTCGCCAGGTGACTTATTGCTATTACCACTTCGATGTTCTTATATTGGGGCGACAGATTTCTAATATGCTCGCACGTATTATGTCTCCCGAGTTGCTCAATTCGGAAAACTTGTTTGTAGATCTCCGATTTACTTCTTTTGTTGATTGTAAGACATAGTTCTACTAGAAAATACTAGCAACTACTTTAATTTTTACAGTAAAAACTGATCACATATAAGCAGAGCTCGTGTTTCAAGTTTCAATTCCAGAAACGTATTTTGTGTACAGCATTAATTGTTCAGATTTACTAATGTTTTATGTAAACCCTTTTTTAATTAAGTATTAAAAATATTCAAACGAATTTAATATAAATTAAACCCATAATAATTACTTTTAAAGTATGGTCATAATATGAATTTCTTAGGTAAATTTTCAAGTCAGGTTTTTCGTCCGAATTTAATTTAAATTTAAATTAAATCCGAAATAATCAATAAGGGCATTGTTATTATACCGCGCCAAGACTGAATTCTCACAGCACTTCAACGGAGGTATGCGTGGTGCAGGTTTCAAGAAAATGGTATTTTCTAAGAAAACTCACACACAGCCAAAGAACACGTGAAGCAAAAGCCAAATCTGTCTTGATGCTTAGAGCAACGGAAACACAAGTAAATCATATCCTGGTAGGCAGGGAGATAAGAGAACGGGCCAAAAAACGTAAAAGCAAAAAGAACAACAGAAGTCAACACAAATCATAAATAGACTAGTTCACAAGTTCAAAGCCGTGTTAATGCTTGATAAAGCTCGTAAAAATATGAGTGAGGGCTCGTTGGATTAGGAATGACGTCTAGAAGAATGTGCAAAAGTTTCAAACCCGCGCATAAACAGTTGCAGAAGTTATAAACAAATGAAGATTGAAATAATAACGAGTTTAGTTTTTTGCAAATAACTCGAAAACTATTAATATTTAAGAAATTTTAAAGAACGATTCTTAAAGAGAAAGACATTTCCAATAAAAAAGTCCCAACTCCCGAAACTCTATCTCTATTCTTAATCATTTTAATTTAATGTTGAAAATAGAGCTCCGCGCAGCGAACACTAAGCCGTTATGATGCTCTGAAACCGGCCGTAATAAGTAAAAATATTTTTTTATGTTATTAAATATTAATTAATTTTTTTTTTAATTATGGTATTATTAAGACACTTCAAGGAACAATATCCCGTTGGAAAAAAATTGTTTCATCGATTTTTCATAAAATGAGACTATTGTTAATTAACAATTTTTTTTAGAGTTTGCGTTTATATTTCAACTCGAATAATTGTTAAACAAAAGCCACTAAAATTATTTCGCTTCGTGGATACCCTATGTCAACTATACTTTATGGGATTATGATATTGCGATGTTTTTAATTGTTATAGTTTATTAGTTATTAATTATTTAACCTAACATAAAACTAAAAAATGAAAAAGAGAGGTTGACATTTTTTTTCATTAATTTTAATTATTATTACTGTTTTTGTATTCAAAAATACTATAAGATTACGTAACCTTTAAATTTTTATTGCTATTTGTTTGAACAAATTTTATAAACAAATAGATAAATTACGTATTTTTGAAAGAAAATTTTTGCCATTATATTTGTTATGAAATATTATGATTAATAAAAAATTTTTTTCTTAAGAAAAATTGGAGGAAAAATTTTTTTAATTGTTTATAATCATTTTTTTCCCTTTTATCTTTATTTAAACAAGTTATTAAGAAAAAAATTGTTCGTTGTTAATTTATTTGCTTATTTAATAAACAATTTGTATTAACAATCATCGAATATATTTATATTTTTTTATACAAAAAAAAAACAGAAACCACCGTATACATAAACATGTCAAAAAAAAAAATAATATTTTTTATAGAATTTTAAATTTAATTTTTTTTTTTGACTTGGTTATGCATACGGTTGTTTTTGTTATTTTTTTTACCTAAAAAAATATATAAACGCATTCGGCGATTGTTAATAACAAATTGTTTATTAAATAAGAAAATAAATTAACAACAAATTTTTTTTTCTTCTTTCCACCTTGAGAATTGCAAATAATAAATTTTAAAACTAAAATGTTTTCTTAATATTTTCTTTAAATAATGAAAAAAGGAAAAAATATATTATAAACAATTAAAAAAATTTGTCTTAATCATATTTTAAGTATAACAAATATAATGGCATTTTTTTTTCAAAAATACGTAATTTATCTATTTGTTAAGAAATTTGTTTAAGCAAATAGCAATAAAAGTTTGAAGATTATGTAATCTTATAGTATTTTTGAATATCAAAACAGTAATAATAATTAAAATTAATGAAAAAAAATTTTCAACCTCTCTTTTTCATTTTTTAGTTTTTGTTAGGTAAAATAATTAATAACTAATAGACTATAACAATTAAAAACATCGGAATGTCATAATCCCATAAAGTGTAGTTGACATAAGGTCTCCACGAAGCGAAATAATTTTAGTGGCTTTTCTTTAACAATTATCCGACTTGAAAAATAAACGCCAGCTTAAAAAAGAATTGTTAATTAACAATAGGCTCATTTTATGAAAAATTTGTGAAACAATTTTTTTCCAACGGTATATAATTCTTTGAAGTATCTTAATAATACCATAATTTTAAAAAAAATTTAAATTAATATTTAATAACATAAAAAAATATGTTTACTTATTATCGCCGGTTTCAGAGCATCGTAACGGCTTAGTGTTCGCCGCGCGGAGCTCTGTTTTCAACATTAAATTAAAATTATTAATAATAGAGATAGAGTTTCGGGAGTTGGGACTTTTTTTATTGGAAATTTCTTCCTCTTTAAGAATCGTCTTTAAAATTTCTTAAATATTAATAGTTTTCGAGTTATTTGCAAAAAACGAAACTCGTTATTTTTTCAATCTTCATTTGTTTATAACTTTTGCAATTGTTTATGTGCGGGTTTGAAACTATTGCACGTTTTTCTAGGCGTCATTCCGAATCCAATGAGCCTTCACTGATATTTTTAAGAGCTTTATCAAGAATTAACACGGTTTTGAACTTGTGAACTAGTCTAAAAATACTATATGGGAAACTGGAAATACGAAAAGAGAAAATACGTAAAGGAAACAGCAAAATATACAATACCTGAAATATCTACCTACTACAGCATGGAGACATCCAGAAGGAACACTGCGAGGAAATATAAATGCATCTAACAGAAGAAGAACTAGATTGGACAACAATAACAATGCGTCATATAGCTCTCGCTGCTGGCAACAAGCATGACCCTAATCCAACCCAGCGTGGACGTAGTCGGCCCGGCGGTATGAGTGTCCAGCCAGATTGCCAGATTTGACGCCCCTCGATTACTTTCTATGGAAATATCTTAAAGGTAAATTATACGTAAATCGCTCATAGTGACTGTGGAACAGGGTCTGTGCCCTGCACCGACATCTGATCTTCAGCGATTTCCCAATATTTGTATATTTGTTTATTTTTGTTAGTTTATACGAATTTCGTATAATTTCTTTTTTGAGAAATAAAGACCATTTATTATTATTATTATTATTTATTAGTGGTTGATGATCTGTGCTTGAATACTGGTAACGGTTGACCTTTATAGACCAGAAAGGTGTTAGGAAATGAACTTTTTTAAATAGCCCACATTTCGTCACAATTTATTGACATCCTCAGGACTTTAGATGAATTTTCCTTTGCCACATTGGATTTAAATAATAAAACTAAACACATTGATGTAAACAAATACAACAAAACTCCTCAACGTATGAGTGTCCTAGTCTATACTGTCAATAAATTGTGACGAAACGTCGACTATTAAGTCGGATTTATCTATCTGATGAAAATAAATATATGTCTGATCCGTCTATATTTTCGATTTTATGTAGTTGGGTTGTAAAACAGTTTGACTAAATTACACGTTGGTTTCCAGTTGCCAATTTATTTCTGTTCTATAACATGCTTTCATTAAAAATTTGATAATTTACCGCACCTGCTTTAATGGAACGAATTTGTTAAATATTTCATGAGGCTGTTCAAAGCTTTATTTATTTTCCATGAATATAGGTTAGCTAAAATTTATAAATTCCTATTTTCATTTCATGGGGTAGGGCGTAAGTCGGGACAGATTCGACCCAATTCATAGAACTTTTGAAAAAACTTTTTTATCTCTTGTGTTACTTCTTTATATTGTATATACTGACTGAGTTATAGATCGTATAAATAAATGTAAAAAACAGTTATAGAGAATTTAATGGAGAGTATTTTTGATTTGCGGTGACTATTCGATCAAATGTGCCGTTACGAAGATTTAGCCGTTTTTCCTGTTTTCGACACCATTTTTGCAAGATGGCATCGCGACGTCCTGTTTGAAAATTCAGGAGCTTATTCAGAACATCAAAATCTATGTCCCTGATAAATTTCAAAACTTCCCGACTTTTCGTGAGCTCGAATGAATACGGGGTGAGTCATGAGGAACTGTACATACTTCTACCGTAAGTAGAGGCACCTAAGACAAATACCAGGTGACCATTTAAAAGTGTTTGTTCCCTTTCTTTACTATCATACAGAATGATTTATGAATTTTGTACAAAAATTGTTTTGGTCATAACATTTTAACGGTTAATCCGATTTGCCTAATTTCTTACAACAATGCACACTGTTGCCTAACAACCATCATACATGTCCAAAATTAAAAAATCCAGGGACGGTTTCAAAAAAAATCTGTTGGATTGCTTCGTATACGACAATTCACCCTGTAAATGATTTATCTAAAACTTGATATGAAATTTGTATAGGACACAAATAGGTAGTAATATCTGAGTATTTGAAATTTTTGTCACACTGTCAACAAATTTTTTACTAACGATCAATTTTCAAGTCAAATGAAAAGTTTGGCAAAATTGAATATTTTAATGTATACTAATATTTATTAATACAAAAATTTAGCTAAAAAAAATAATATTTACATAACTGGTGCCTAGGTTTAATAAGTACCATCATTTTAACCAATTTCCAGGCCAGGTCTTAAAAATGTGGCTGATGCAGTTCACCTAAAAATTGCCTCTGTATGTGATTTCTCCAGTTAGTCAGATTGCTTCCAAAAAGGACAGAAATAAGTAGTCTAATTTTTACCTAATTTTCCCCCATTTAAAGTGTCCAACTTAAATGTTCAGCTTAAGATCAATTTTAACGAAAACTGTAAATTTTTCGAAATATTTTTAAAAACCATCATATTCAAATGCAAGCATTGAATTTAAAATAAATACAACATACGGACCTACGTCCTTTAGTGCTTGTTATTACGTAGGTACTTCCATTTTATTTAATTTTCAGACATTATGCATCCATTATTGTTGAATTTATAGAGATCATAGACGTCTATAACAATTTGACAGTTTCGTTGCTTGAAATCGTTTCAGTAATTTGACATTAGGTGTCAGTCTTCAGTTATTAGTATCAACAACTAGTGTGTTAGTGATGGTGTATTGTAATTTTCTCCATTCAGAAATGCCAAATTTATTTTCAAATGTCGAATACGCTGACATTATTTTTGTTTATGGATATTGTAATGGGAATGGTAGGAGTCCTGCAAGAGAACACCAGACATGATTTCCTCGATGTTGAATACCGAATCATCAAACATTCGGATCCGTTTTTAATTACCGCAAAGAAAATGGTACATTCCCTGAAGCAAAACCAGAACGAGATGTAAATCCTGTTCAGCAAGAAAACATACTTAACGCTGTTGAGGAAAATCTTAAAATAAGTACGAGGAAATTAAGTGTACAATTGGGCGTTTCCCAATCTAAAGCAAGTAGAGTGTTGCAAAAAATCAACTTACATCCTTATCACATCCAGTTAGTTCAACGGTTAGGTACATCCACCGTCCAGCATTTTGTAGATGGGTTGCGAACAATTTCATGGCCACCGAGGTCCCTTGACTTCAATCCCGTTGATTATTTTATTTGGGGACGATTAAAAGAATTGGTCTACGCGGAAAATATAAATACAAGGCAAGAACTCATTGACAGGATTATTAACTGCTGCAATATTTTCAGAAATGACCCCCTAATTATTAGGAAGTGTATCCGACAAGAAAAGTGTATTGACGCAGATGGATTTCACTTTGAAATTCGTTTATAATTATGACATTTATCTTTTTTTTGTTGAATTTCTTCTGCAATGTTTAAGATGTTTTGATATTTTCGTTATTCTTTTTCTTTTCTTATAATTCTTAAATACATACTTGTAAGACCTGGCCTGGAAATTGATTAAAATGATGGTACTTATTAAACCTAGGCACGAGATATGTAGATATTATTTTTTTTAGCTAAATTTTTGTATTAATAAGTATTAGTATACACTAAAATATTCAATTTTGGCAAATTTTTCATTTGACTTAAAAATTGATCGTTTGTAAAAAATTTGTTGACAGTGTGACAAAAATTTCAAATACTTAGGTTTTACTACCTATTTATGTCCTATACAAATTTCATATCATGTTTTAGATCAATCATATACAGAGTGAACTGTCGTATACGAAGCAATCCAACAATTTTTTTTTGAAACAGTCCCTGGATTTTTTAATTTTGGATATGTATGATGGTTGTTAGGCAATAGTGTACATCGTTGTAAAAAATGAGGCAAATCGGATTAACCATTAAAATGTTATGACCAAAACAATTTTTGTACAAAATTCATAAATCACTCTGTATAATAGTAAAGAAAGGGAACAAACACTTTTTAATGGTCTCTTGGTATTTGTCTTAGGTGCCTCTACTTACGGTAGAAGTATGTACAGTTTCTCATGACTCATCCTGTGTACTGCCTGGAATACTTGGTCAGTTTCAAATAAAACGAATTTTATTCCTAAAGGCCCAGACGACCCATTTCAATAAAGACTTCTCTGTTCCCATAAAATTTATTCTGTACCGTTGGCGTAATCGTTACCCTCCACTGGCGCGCCATCCGAATAATGCACCGGATTACGAAGGAATGCACGTACTGCTCACTTATATAAACGATAAGCCGTAGTTGCGATAACCCACAGCCGACCTGTGTTCTAGGTTTTATCCGCGGAAAGTAGACATTTTGTATGCGACAATAGGTTTGCAATTATCTAAGTGTTCCCACTTATAGCTGATTAATTTCGTGGTCTGTGCATCCCACTAAATATTCCGCATGTGTTCAAGGGACCAACGAAGCGCGATTTGCCATCTAATCGCCACCAAGGGTATTATAGCAAAGGTATTTTAGATAAAATTTTACGGAAACCTAGAAAAAAATTAATTAGTGTGCTAAACAACGTACTAACACTCCTATGCCTGATTGATGTCGTTTTGAGCGTATAGTCATGTATGGGATTGATTCTTTTTTACCCATACAATGAAATAAGTATTAGTTCAAATCAGTATATTAATAATATTAACATCTCGTGGACCTATATGGGCTTACACTTCTTTGTATACCTTCATTATCGTTATATTTTATTATTATCAATAAACAAACATATGCATAATTCATTTGGTATAAAATATTATCATAATAAATTTTTGTTTCTTCCTTCTTCATGGTTACGATTTTGAATCTCTAGTAGATAGTGAGTCTCATCTTCTTCACTGGAATGAGTGAATCGCTACACTTACCCCCCCGTCAGAAAAACAATCAATCAATCGATGGCAAAACGTACTTTTTTAACCACCGATGCAGAGACGTCACATTTGTCAGTTAGTAAATATGCTGGTTTAATTCTGTCAATATTTACCGTGACGGGTTTAGTTCCTTTAATAAAAGTAACCAATATATCTGTCCGAGACAATACTTTAAACGGCCCATCGTACAGCGGAGTAAAAGATTTCTTAAAAAGTTCTCTCCGAACGAAAACAAAATTACAAGTCAAGATGTTTGAACTGACGAACGATTTGTAGTTAACATGATGAAAAGGTGGAATGAACGTTAAATTATCAAAAGAAGTACGTAATTTAGTAATAAAACAAGGAATATCTGTACAAGTATATGATTTTATAAAAAAATTCACCTGGTAGACGTAAAGTTTGACCAAAAACGAGTTCTGCGGAGGAACATTGCAAATCGTCTTTAGGGATTGTCCTGAGAGCTAATAGTATGATAGGAAGTTCATCTACCCAATGTGGTGGGGAAGCTTTAGCTCTCAGAGTAGATTTAAGACTTCTGTTAAATCTTTCTATCATTCCGTTGCTACTGGGATGATATGGTGTGGTTCGTATTCTAAAAATTTTGAAAATTCTTGGAATAAATTCGATTCAAATTGGACGCCCTGATCCGTTGTCACTGTAACAGGAACACCGAATCGGCAAACATAATTCTGAAATAACGTACCAGCTACAGTTTCTGCAGTAATATCTTTAAGTGGATAAGCTTCGGGCCATCTAGTAAAACGTTCGATCACAGTAAGAATATAAGAACAACCTTTAGAAGGAGGTAATGGTTCTATTAAATCTATATGTATGTGGTCGAAGCGTCCTTTAGGAATATCGAAGTTAGCTGTAGAACTCCTTGTATGTCGTGTCACTCTACTAGTTTGACAGCTAATACAAGTTTTTGCCCAGAGATTACAATCTGAAGTCATTTTGGGCCAAAAATAATTTTTAGAAACTAATGTTCTAGTCGCTTTGATACCAGGGTGAGATAAACCATGAAAAATATCAAAAATTGTCCGTCTATAAACTTGTCAGAATATGGAATTTTAATTTTCTTTAAATTAAAAGTTCTCTTTGTGTTCGATGAAGTATCTGATAATAAAAATTTAAGGTCAGAATCAACTTCCTGAGCTTCGCTCAATAAATTTAAGTCAAAGTTAGACTTTTGCGTAACAACCGGGGAAACGCATTGTTGTAAAGAAGACGTATCATGCTCACGTGATAAGGTGTCCGCAACAATGTTATTTTTCCCTTTGATATGTCTGATTTCGCAGGCAAATTGAGCAATGAATTCTAAATGTCTAATTTGCCTGGGAGATCTCTCAGTTTTAGTGAATAATGCAAAGGTTTATGATCAGTAAAGCCAATAAATGTGCGATCTTCAAGTAAAAACCTGAAATGTTTAATCGCTGTGAACAAAGAAAGAAGTTCCTTGTCAAAGGCACTGTATTTTGTCTGTGCTAAGGTAATTTTTCGTGAGAAAAAGCTAATGGAGCAAGTACACCTTTGTCATCGCGCTGTTCAAGAACTGCCCCCATAGAGACATTTGAACAATCAACTGTTAGCGATAAAAACGAGCTCTCATCACAACGAGGATGCGCTAAAAAGGTTGTACCAGCTATAGCAGCTTTGGCTTTGGAAAAACTGTGAAGACAGTCGGCGGGCTACTCAATTATTATTTTAACTTTATCATGCAGTAATCTAGTACATAGAGCATGTAAAGGAATTAAAATTTCAACGAAAGAAGGTATGAAACGATGATAAAAGTTAACCATACCTATGAAACGTTGAAGTTGTTTAACTGTAGTAGGTAAGGAAAATTATTTATGACATCAATTCGTTCAGAAGAAGGTAAAATACCGGCTGAAGAAATATTGTGTCCTAAAAACGTCAAATGACTGACACCTAATATGCATTTTGACGGTTTAATATTTATGACGTACAATTCTAACCTCTGAAAAACAAGCTTCAAGTGCTCTAAATGTTCTGAACTAGATTTACTTGCTATCAGAATGTCGTCTAAATAGACGAAAATGAAGGGCAAACCTACTAAAACTTCGTTCATGAAACGTTGGAAAGTTTGAGCGGCGTTACGTAAGCCGAAAGGCATACGCTCAAATTCAAACAAACCGAAAGGCGTAGTAATCGCTGTTTTAAAAACGTCACTCTGCGACAGGTATTTGGGTGATAAGCACGTACCAAATCTATTTTTGAAAAAATAATACAATCATACAACTGTGAGTTAAAGTCGTGGAGGTGCGGTAACGGGTATCTGTCAGGGACAGTAACTGAATTGAGACGACGATAGTCTCCACAAGGCCTCCAATCGTTACTTTCTTTTTTTCCACCATGTGTAATGGTGAGGATACGGAAGAAGAAGAAGCAACACAAATGTCCAATTCTACCATAGCATAGAATTCATTCTGAGCTATCTTAAATTTAATGTTATCCAACCTACGTGGGCGTGAGAAAGGTAAATGACCTTCTGTAATAATATGATGTTCTACGAAATGCTTAACGGGCAAATTGTAATTTGGCGAGCTTATTAAACTAGGAAACTCTAAAAGTAATGTAGTGAATTCATTTGATATGCTAAATAACTTAGGAATGCAATGGACCATTGTTAGAAAATAAATATGTTGATAAACTAGTCACATTGTCGATTAAACATTTATGTTTCAAATCAACAATTAAACCAAAATGAGTTAAAAAGTCCGCTCCGATAATTGGGACGTTGATATCTGCAATATTAAAAACGAAAGGAAATAACCTACGTAAGTTCAAATCAATTTTCAAAAATTTCTTTCCGGAGGTATTTATAATAGAACCATTAGCAGCTGTCAGTACAATATCGGGGTTCTTTTTAGTATCTGTTAATAGATTCCGAGGTACTATCGATAAATCAGCGCCTATGTCAATGAGAAATTCTAAGTTATTAGCATTATCAAACATAAAAACACGACGTTTACTATTTGAAATATTAACGTCAGTTGTCAAAATATCATTGACTTTTAGTAATTTTTGATTATCGGTTTTGACATCTTTGTCGAAAGTGCACCAATCTCCGAGACATTTAAATGCTTTACGACCTTAAAGTTGATGAAAATAGCAAACTTTGGTATTAGGTAGGATTATATCTAACGTGGGTACCACTTCGACTATTAGAACGGGGCCTTGAGCCACTGCGATTTCTGGAGTTGAGGCGACTTCTACAACTATCGCAATGAGTGCTAGAAACTGTAAGAGTAGCGGAAGTTATTGAAGAGACTTTAGACTCTATAGCATGCAATTGAGATGTAAAAATGTCTTGTTTGTGCGATACTTGATTCAACGTATCTTGAAAGGTTGCAATCAAATTTGACGTAGAAACTGTGGGATTAACGTTACAAATTGAATTAATTGAATTAGAGGTAAGGGAATTCATAGAATTTTGACACGACTCCCATATACGATCAGCAATGTCGATTAATTCTTTAATTTCAGTTTTCCCGAATGCGGTGATTACAGTGAAAATGGTTTTAGGCAATCGCCGCTTTCATAATTTGACTAGAAGCTCCTAGCTCACCACATGGAAACCTCCGACAATTGAAAGCATTGACCGGTAAAAATCGGTTATCATATAAATTGTTTTCCGGTTGATTAGTGACAACATCATAAACCGTTGTAATAATTTCCGGGGGCAAACTGGCAATGACATAATCGTATTTTTTTCGTTCGCTAACGATCCTGTGAATAGCAAATTGCGATTCAATTTGAGTAAACCATATATCCGGCTCGGATACCCAAAAAGGTGTCAGTTTAACGGTCGTGACGTAATATTTGTCCCTGCACCTGATGAAACTGGTATATCATCCAATAAAACATTTTCTATAGTAGGTGCCATTTTTTAAAGAAAGAAATAATAAATCGATGACTAATTGATTGATTGATGAATCGTTTATCTGACGGGAGAAATAAGGAAACACAATTCACTTACTCAATAATTAAGCCTGATGATGAATTTTCGAAAAATCAGCCAAAGGTTAGTCTCGAAATAGTTTTGTTTTGTTTACTGTTCAATAATATTGCAGGTAAGTTTCTTCTGAATATAAGTTTCGTATTAACACAGCTTAACTGGTCAATAACCAATAACCAACCAATAAAATCTAATGGGCACCATCAATGTAAAAATCAAACTTGGGAAAATTTTGTTGGGTCAAAATTCAGCTTAGTCGTCGCGTCGGTGTACATCATATATCATCAAATAAGTCACCAAATAAATAATTTCTTCAGAGTAATATATTTTTATCACGTCGGGGTCACCAAAATATGGGATTGATTCTTATTTACAATAAAATAAGTATTAGTTCAAATTAGTATATTAATAATATCAACATCTCGAGGAAATATATGCATAATTCATTTTGTATAAAATATTATCATAATAAATTTTTGTTTCTTCCTTCTTCATGGTTATGATGTTGAATCTCTAGTAGATAGTGAGTCGCATCTTCTTCACTGGAGTGAGTGAATCGCTACATCATGTCCCTGTACTGGAGTCCCATAAAAATTTTAGTTCTGATTTGTCTAACCAACTGAATCGACTGAATTGCATATAGGAGAGAGAGAAAAAGTTGGGTAGACATCATCATATTCTGGTGTTTTAGACGCCATTTTCCAAAATGGCCTATACCGATTTTATTTTGTATATATTTCTGCTCCTGCGATAGTCATACTCATCATTTAGGTGTCTAAATATATATTTTTAAGGGCAAGGAATCGATTAAGATGGTTTGTGAAGTTGCCTGACACTATTTATTAAAGAAAATCAGTACTAAAAGTTTTACAGGACTCCTCTATTATAGGGCGTAATCTGCAATTTAAAAACTGGCCTACTTTACTGTGATATTTATGCTGATACATCCTAAAAGCTGGAAAGATATTTTTATTTTATATATTTTTTTATCATGAAGATATTTTTATTTTACAGGTAAACTAACATGCATGAACATCAAAGGATGAGAATGAGACTGGCAAATGTTCGCCAAGAAAGACCAAATGTTTCATTTGACGTGTAGAAGTGGATTACTTGTCAGGCTGTAGATAGTAACAAGACAGTTATCACAGTTAATGGAAGAAAAAGAGTACAAGAAGCAGCCGCCATAAGAGATGACATAGTTGCAAAAAAGCTGAATAGTGTGGCTTCCGATGTGTTTGTTTATCACGTCATAAACCAGTGCTATAAAACTTATACTTTAAGAAAATCTCTTGAAAAAATGGCAGCAGAAAAGGCTAATAGTGAAGATGACGTTTATACTCGTGTGGCAGATCTGGAATTAGATACTCAAGTGTTTGGTGCAGATTTAATGTACCACAAAGTATGTTTGGAAGCATATTTAAGAAAATATGAATACGCTATGAAAATGTTAAAGAACGGAAGACCATTTCACCAAAAGATGTGGCATTTGAAAAAGGAATGGAAATTATAGGCCCTAAGCTTAAAGAAGGATACGGCTTCACACTAACGGAAATCTGTGAATTGCTAGATGAATTAGCTGGTGGAAACGTAATTAGAAACAACGAAGTTAAACTAAGACTGCAAGGACATTACGAGGATGAAATAAGCTTCAGTTCATTTGATAGTAAAAATGAGTAATTGATTGTTTTCTCGTCAAAACTAGGGATTGATGAAATAGTCAAACTTATGCAGAAAGTAGATAACATCAAAGCTGCTGCAAAAGAAATCAGAGAGGCTTTACAGAAAGTAGACTTTGGACTTGTTTGTCACGTGATGGTTTGTCACGTGATTCACAAACACACTTCAGCCTTTTTGCAACTGTCATCTCTTATGGCGGCTGCTTCTTGTACTCTTTTTCTTCCATTAACTGTGGTAACCGACTTATTACTGTTTACAGCCTGACAAATAATGCACTTCTCCACGTCAAATAAAACATTTGGTTTTTCTTGGCGAACAGTTGCCAGTCTCATTCCCATCCTTTGATGATCATCCTTTTTCATCAATGTTAGTTTACCTGTAAAATAAAAATATCTTTATGAAATGAACATTCCAATTTTTAGGATGTATCAGCATAAATATTACAGTAAAGTAGACCAGTTTTTAAATTGCGGATTACGCCCTGTAATAGAGGAGTGCTGTAAAACTTTTAGTACTGATGTTCTTTAATAAATAGTATCAGAAACTAGTAAGATATTTAGGTCTTTAGAAAAAACTTCCTAGAGTATCCTTGAGAGCATTTCGATTTTGTGTTCAGTGTTGCTTTGAAAAACTGTTAGAATTTCATTAATTTCTGTAAACTTATGCGAGACATCCTCGCAGATCTGCTCCTTTGTTATAACTACATTACACTAAATTGAACAAGTTAGAGACAATTAAATTTACAATTAAGGGTAAGGTAATCGTCTTTGTAAGCGTAACTTTGAGACGTTAAAATATTGTTGCTGTTTAAATGGGATCATAACAACAGCTTGAGTAATTGTGCTCATATATAGTCATTAATATCCGGCTGATTAATTTAAACCAAAACCAGGTACAATGGAATCAGTTCGTTACAAACTGCTCAACATAGGATAGGGATGGGGGAAATGGCAGACGCTTCTAAATATAGCATGTTTTATGTGGATAGTAATAAACTGTTCAGTAAATAATTTCATTTTGTTTAGTAAAGAATTATAATTGTTGTATCTAACAAAATTTTGCAAAGTAAACAAGTAGAAATGACCGTTAAAGAATATTATTATTATTATTATTAACTATGTTTTCACCTATATTTAAATAAAAAATAAAATAAATAAAATAAAAATGCCTTTATTTAACCTGGCGGGGTGTCAGCTCACAAAGCTGCTATAAATGCCAACCAGGGCCAGTACATTATCTTACCTAACAGATACTCAATTGATTAACACAATCGTCATAAAATCCATAAAAATTAGAATACGGATAAAATGATATTTATATCCGACTATAACCTAACCTAACTATTATAAAGAATACCTAAAAAAAATTCCTTATAAGATAAAGAAGATAAGAAAGAACATTACAAAGGAAGCTATCACTAGTACATACGTAAATATAATGAAGTCGGTGAAAGATAACAAGCTTAATCTTAATTATGAAGATAATACATTTGTACTTTTTTCTTAAAAGTAGAGTAGGATAATGACACAAAAGACTGGGCAACTTTATTATAGAAATCCGCTGCTAAGTATGAGAAAGATGATTTAAAGAGAGTAGTTACATGTCTAGAAATATGCAAAGTATTTGCCACGAATCTGAGATGAGCATTGTAATGTTGATTTCGGAAATTCAGTTTATCTGTTCGGTGAATTGTTTGGGTAGTTCCCGATGAGTTAGGTACTTCAAATTTGGTACAGAGGTTAGAAGTACTTTCTCAACCTCCAAAAAATTCAAAAATTTGCCAATTCAAAATAGCGGATTCAGAACGGCTGCCAATCTAAATATACAAAGAAGTCAACACAACATTAAAATTATTGCTTTGACAATATATGCGTTTAATTCCGATGAATCTGCATGAAGCCACTCATTGCACACTTTCTTTGCATGTACTATAAATGATAAGCATATACTCTCAGTGACTTTTCTGTAGAAAATTTAATTCTCCAACTTTCTTCTCTACAATTATTTTCATATCTCTTATCATTCTGTCAGCCTTTCTGCTTTAATGTGGATATTGCCTTCCACATATATAAATTGGCCGCCATTTTGAATTAAAGTTAATTGAGTTAAATAAAGAATTCTTACAAAATAATTGGTTTTTCTGAACTTTCGTGAATATCTTAAAAACCATCGTAGTTAGGTATAGGGAAGTAAATGTAAACTAACCATATTTTTAGTCGTAAAATTTGATGAAACAAAAAAAAAATGGGGGTTTCCATTTAAAAAATTGAAGATATTTGATGTTTCTGAATGGAAAGTTGTGACCACTTTTGTACTCACCCTGTACAATATTTAAAATGTCTTCAATTTTTTTTAAATAATCTACGACTATGCTGATTACTTACACAGTAAAATATATTTAGATTCTTGTATGGGTTATTCACAGGAAGAATTTCTTTAGGGGTCTGAAGGTGTCAATTTTTTGGTAAAAAAATTCATATCTCGAAAACTATAAATTTTAGGTACAAGGTTTGTTATACAAAGTGACCTTAAAATTTTATAATTCCGATAATAAAAATATGGGTGTTCCATTTAAAATAACAAAGTTGACATCTACTTCCGGTATAACCGGAAGTGACAGAACTGTCAAAATATTTTAGTTAGAAAGATCATAAGCTTTTTGCTATACATATGTAATTTTACAAAAGTTTGTTCAGTAGTTTTCGAGATATGAATCGTGTAAGCTCCCGGCTGAACACGCTGTATGTGTATATACTGTTTACACTTGTTACATAAACAACTATTGCTGCACGTTGCCATGGGATACATGCAATAATAGTATATTACGTAATGAGTGTTGTAAGAAGCATATTACGCACGAATGGAAGAGTTACGCACGATGCCGCGTAGCGGCGAGTGCGTATTTCCATGAGTGCGTAATATGCTTCTTACAACACGAATTATGTACTATACTTTACCTACGATCATATTTATTTATTTATTTAGTAAAATCTGGATTTAGTTTACTAGTCAACAATATTCAACAAATATTATGTCAGTTTTGACAGCGTTTGAAAATTAAGTAGGCGCATTTGTTTTTTAAACCCCGCGTTAGCGATATAAGCCACCTATAATTGCGTGTCCCGTGCGTTTTGTTTACCGTGCGATTTATTTACAGTGCGTTTTGTTTACAATATGTAAAATTCAACTTACATAGATGGCAGGTAGTGTGTTTTTTACTATTTACAGTAGTGATCGTAGGTAAAGTGACATTATTCACAGCTGTTTGGCAAACGTCAACTTTGCGCTTTCAAAATATGAGTAAAAAAGCCTACTTTACATGTCGATCGTAGATAATAATACTTCGAAGCATTTCTTGCTATTGTTTATATTACCATATAGACATCAAGTTGAAAGGCAACAACAGCTCTATCTGTTTGTTTGGCCATTGCCCAACTACGTTTTTACCTATATTTATACAAGCAAGAGTCCATAAAATTGGGATTTAGTGTATGTACGAGAAGCCAAGGTCTCAAAATGTTTTTGACGTTAGCCATCCCCATTATGACCCCCATTACCACCCCCACCCCGTTATTAAAGGGGGTAAAAAAATAAAATTGTAATTTAGTGTTTGTACAGGAACCAACGGGCTCAAAATTTTTTTTGTCCTCCCCTGTACCACCCCCACACCATACCGTTTCATGGGTTTTTGGGGTAGACAATTTCAAATATTATATCTTTAAGGTTCTACAAGCAATTATTTCCACATAGTGCAAATGTAGTATCAAAATTTCTTTCTTTGTAAGAGACTTGGACAGGAAATCTGGATGTTAAAGTAATGATTCCTGTAGCAGGGATTTTTCTAATAATATACTGTATGAAATTTCAGAAATAAACTTTGTATTATTATTATTTTAGCGTGTTTATCAGATTGCAAACTTTGCGGAGCAGCTTATTCAAAGTGATCGCATCACTGTATAACTTTAGTATAATCACATTCAAGAGAAATATTAATTTCCTCGAGAAATATAATTAATTCTTATTTCGAATTAGATTCCCTGAAGTTCTATAAACATCCAGACAATTTCTCATTGTTGACGGAGTCTCGAAGACATGACAAGAACAAGATTTTAAATGACGATTATTCATTAATTTTCTGACTAAATCTGAAGGATCTGTTTGAGACGTTGAATAAATAAAACTGCTCAAGATGAAGTACAAAATACATCTTTGAAAGTTAGATGTAATCATTTCAAGTGATTCAAGTCGGATTATTTGAGTAATATTAATTTCTTTTATTTCAAACAATAAAAGCACAAATTCGCATGTCTTGAATATTTTATATTTTTATTAAAACTGGAAAAGAATGTGATTATTAATTTTTTCTACAGCAGTGTGTAGCTACACTGCTTACAGGATGTAATGTTGAAATTTATACAATTCATTGCAATTTATGAAATTACTTGCATCTTTCCGATGGAGCTATTGAATAAAATGTAATTTTTTTTATTTTCTTCATTGAAACAAATTATTACAAATAATTTGTGGAACATAAGATGTTTTTTGAATAGTTTTTTTCTTCTGAAAATGGTATAGTCTTGTCAATGAATGGTTTCTAGAGAGAAATGAAAAAAATGACTTGAGGCTGTGTTTGGACTATTTAGGAGGTAAACATACCAAAAGTCCCCGAACCAGAAGGTGCGGGGGGTGCAGGGGGTACGAAGAAGGTCCCGGTTTTTGGTTTTTCGCTTATATCTCGAAAACGATTAGCCCTAATCAAAAACCGCTGCCCAAGGAATCACTACTTCCACATCCAGATTTTTTATCCAAGTCACTCACAACGAAAAAAATTTGTATGCGGAAATAATTGTTTATGGAACTTTAATAATATAATATTTGAATCCTCTACCTCAAAAACCCATAAAACGATACCCCACATCGGTAGCGGAGGTTTCTGGTTTCTGGTTCTTGTACACACACTAAATCACAATTTTTTTCATCCCCTTTAATAATGGGGTGGGGGTGGTAATGGGGGTGGCTAATGCCTTCGACGGAACAAGATGAAAATATAATCTAGTTCTAGATCTCGTTAAAGTACATACGTGTACCAAATGTCAAGTCAATATCTCAAACGGTTCCAGAGTAAACGTGCGCACAAAAAAGTTACAGACCGACAGACAGACCGACAGACAGAATTTTTTTTCGCTCAAACTTAAAATCTCTACCTTTCGTGACATTCTAAGCCCATTTGAACAATAAAAATTTTTAAACATTTTTTTGTCGTTATTATACTTCCACTGGATGTGGAAGTAAAAGTGGCTTTATGCAAAATTAAAGCTGACTAAATTTTCTACAATAATGTTTCTATTAATTTTTTTCGTATCTGTTATGGTTCAGTAATGAATTGTATATCTTTTGACTGTATTCTAACTTTATTATAAATTGAAAAAAAATTTTACTAATCATCGTAGAAAAAATTTTTGTACAGATATCCGTTTCACAGCAGACTGAACTCAAATATCGAACAAAAAATATCTTTGGGTCTGTAAGTGTGTGTGTGCGTGTATATGTATGTATGTATGTATGTGTATGTGTGTATACCGTTTCTTGTAAATACGATAACTTCTGTTAAACTTAAAATATTTAATTAGGATTTGGAACCTATATAAAACAGCATAGTATAATAATCCCTATTGAAATTGGGACATATCTGTAATACGTGGTGATAACCAGAGGCCTACAAACTCTCTCTTACGTAAAATAGGTTTTATTTTAATTTCAGAGCAAAATGTTATAAGGTTTTTGATTAAGCATACAAAAATATGTCGTCGATTTTTAATATTTTCTTTAAAACATCAAAATAAATAGATTTAGAACAAAAAATGAAGGATGTATTTTGCTAGATCAGGAAAGTCTAATTTCACTGGGTTATTAGGGCTAACCGTTTTCGAGATATGGGCGAAAAACCAAAAACCGGAACATTATTCGTGCCTCCCTGCACCCTCCACACCTTCTATGCTCGGAGACTTTTGGTATATTTACCTCCTAAATAGTCCAAACACAGCCTTCAAGTCAAAAATTTTGATCTCGGCATTTCCCTCTAGACCTCCCTATTGAACATTCATTTATGTTTAAATTACGCAAAAAATTTTGAACTGTTTTTTAAACTATTTAACCATTTTTTTTTAAATACTTATAACTCGATTATTATGCACAATAGAAAAAAGTTTTTAACCAAAGTCATTCATTGTTTTCTCCTGCAAATAATATATCTGTTGTTTTATTGTTCCTCGCATTTTGTGTTACCACTATTACAAGCATGTAGACTGTGAATTAAGACAAGAAATAATTCAACGGCAGTTCTTCTTCGCAATTCAGTAGAACTAATATAACGCTCGTATATATTGTAAAAACGCTTGTAACAGTCGTAACATGCAATATATGCAAGAAAATAGTAATAAGTATATATTTGTAGAGTAACAAATAGCGAATACGTAACTCTTGTTTACATTTTATTTTCGTTTCATGTATAATAATGTTTACAGGCATTTAAGAAGAATGTCTTTAAACAGTGTTATTTTTTATGTAATTTGAACGTAAAGTACACAGGAGAAAACACTATTTAAAAAACATATAGCAGGTTTCACAAACTGTTTATAACAATGTATTTAAAAAATTATGAAAATGGAATTTCTTTTTAAATTTTTATGGAAATCCTGGAAAATTTTATTTTTCCCTACAAGTATCGTCAGATGTTTCTAGATGCTTAATTATGTATCTAGACGGTTCAAAATAGGCTCTATGGAGGTTTTCGGAGTCGCTAATATTACAAATTAGATCTGAAAACTGGAAAATTCCGCGAAAAAATATGGCGACATATCTATTTTTTTATTACAGTTTAAAGAATCGTATAGTATGTAAAACAAGGAGTTGTTGAGGTTGCTGATATTATGGTAGAAACATTTTCGAAAATCAAGTTTTTAACGAAATAACTTGAAATTCTTATTTAAAAATTTTTTAGGGTCAAAGATTATGAATTTGACTTGTAAATCGGTAATTTAAGCGAGAAATGTTTAATATGCTGGATTCTTCAATGTTTTTCAAAAATAAACAAAATTTGAAATGTTTTTAATGTTATAAGTATTTGGAAAGTTAATCTAAAATTTTTAAATATTCCTTATATTTAAGGAAACGAAAGAAATAAAGCCTTAGGCATGTTTATTTTGTACAGGGGGTAGGTATTTTGAACAGGGGAGGAGTACTTTAAACTGAGGGTGGGTATTTTAGACGAGAAAGAAGTATTTTAGACTATTTTTAAAACTGTTTCTGTTAGAAGAAATCCTGACATGTTGGAACATTTTGAATGCCGGATTTGGATACATTGCACCAAAATACACAGGTGCATAGTAGCCATATTAAAGAAAAAAAAAATCCGGAATTTTCCACTGTTCATAACAATTTCATAATCAGCGACCCAAAAATCCCCTGAATGAAAATTTCAAGCTATTCCGTAAAAAACTTAAATTTTCAAAAGTTTTCCTACCATAACATTTTCATCGAAGCTGATTTTTCAAACAAAATTTTCCAATTTTCAGAAAAAATTCAAAATCAACAACCTCAAAAACCCCTTGTTGTACATATTACATGATTCTTTAAACTGCAGTACAAAAATTAAAATTCTGCCATATTGGTTGAACTCTTGAGATAAATAACACAGCCCCACAAAAAAAATGTTCAGGGCAGCGATCCAGACCCATGTATCCCTATGTATTTTCGGTCACTGAATCCGAATCCGAATCCAAAAAAAAAATCGTACACCCCAAAAATCTTTAGCTAGAGCTAAAAACACCCCTGGAATGGGGTAAAAAGAAGATTAAGTTACGAGAATAGTTGTTACATCTTAATCAATCGGATTATACAAATTAAGGTTAAACAGCAACGTACATACAATAGATATGAAATACACCCCAAGGGAGGGGCGAAAACTACTCCTATATATAAAAAAATCGATCCAAAACAGCAATGACTGCTGAAAAAGCTCGAAATGTCTAAGTTTTGTTAAAGTGACAAGAAACTGCATCAGGTCCATCGTAATCTTCATAAACTGCCCCTATAGGGGTGAGAACAACCACCCCCAAATTTAAATTACACGAGAAAAACAAGAAAAAACATAAAATCCAACAGGAGATTGCGTGGTACTCTAAAATAGAATTAGAAACTTACACACCATCAACGTCCTACAATGTCAACCCTCAGAGGGTGTGGAAACTACCCCCATTCAAGATTCAACTTGAAAAGAGCTGCAGTGACCCTCGATAAAGCTGGAAACTCCGGAGGTTTGTAAAGGTGAGAAGAGTCGGCAGTAGTTTTGGCTCACTTATTGAAAACTACCCCAACAGCGCTGCCAAAAATCACCCCTTATCTTAAATGACACAGAAAAAACAAGAAACAAACATTTATCCAAAAGTATATCCATTTTTATGGATGCTATGATTGGTTAAAATTGCGGAGTACTCAGAGTTAGACTTAGAAAGTCACGTACCACTGTTGTTAATCAATTACACTCCTCTAGGGAGTGAAAACTACCCCCTGTGTGGGAAACAACTATGAGAAATTACAGTGACTTCTGAAAAACTCGAAACATCTGCGTTTTGTTTTTCCAGCATCCTACGCAACCCCATGGGGGTGGTTTTCAAGCACAGCATCGAACAGAGTCCAATTTCTTTTCACTTTCACACAACGCAGGTGTTTCGAATTTTTATAGAAGTCACTGTAACTTTTTATAGTTAAATTTTACAGAGGGGGTAGTTTTCACACCCTCTGAGGGTTGACACTGTAAGACGTTGATGGTACGTAAGTTTCTAGTTGTATTTTAGAGAACTACGCAATTTCAGCCGCTCATAGCTTCCATGAAAATAGAAATCCTGTTGGATTTTACGTTTTTTCTTGTTTTTCTCGTGTCCTTTAGGCTTAGAGATGGTTGTTCTTAACCCAATGGGGGAATTTATGAAGATTAAGTCGGACCTAATGCAGTTTCTTATTACTTTAACAAAACTTAGTCATTTCGAGCTTTTTTGGCAGTCGTAGTTTTTTATCGATTTTTTTATATATGGGGGCTAGTTTTCGCCCCTCCCTGGGGGGTGTGTTTCATATCTATTGTATGTACGTTGCTGTTTAACCTTAATTTGTATAATTGAATTGATTAAGATGTAACAACTATTCTAGTAGCTTAATCTTCTTTTTACCCCATTCCAGGGGTGTTTTTTAGCTCTAGCTAAAGATTTTGTTGGTGTACGATTTTTTTTGACCTCGGATTCGGATTCAACAACCGAAAATACATAGGAATACATGGGTCTGGATCGCTGCCCTGAACATTATTTTTTGTGGGGCTGTGTAATTGAGTATCTGGAAACATCCGAGGATACTTGTCAGGAAAAAATGCAATTTTCCAGGCTTTTCAAGTATTTAAAAAAAATGGAATACCCTATCAAAATTCGATCGATAGGGAATTATAAAAAGTATTAAAAAAAAAGTTGAGTTTATCTTAAAAATTGCAACGAAGAAGTATTTTGCCCCACTGTGTGCCGGGCCGACCACGTCTACGCTGGGTTGGACTGAAGTCATGCTTGTTGTCAGCAACGGGAGCCTCATGGGCATGGTACAGGAATATAGGATGGGAAGTGTACGCGTTATTTTGTTGCTGTTTAACATTAGTCCTCTCTTCAGTAGATGTGTTGGATCCCTTCTTCATTTCTTACGTTTTTATACATTTTTTTAATTGTTTTGTTCCCTATTAATGTTGTCGTTCCTTTGTTTCTATTCTTTTGCAAGTAGTTGGACGATGTCCCTTTCAGATCTTCGGAAACTAATTATGTTGGCTTTTGTCCATGTCATGTATTTAATCCCGTATGCCTTCATTGGCAGTATGATGTCTGTTTGAATCCTTTTGATCAGGTTCCGTAGCAGTTTATTTTTCTTGATGATGAATGGTAGAATTGCCCTCATAAATAAGCGGCGAAGAACATAAGTTCTTCGCCGCTAATTGGACTCTTGTTAACGAGTTTCACAACATTATTAACCTCTCTTGAAGTTTATTTTTAGTCCAAATGTACCCAGATGCTGTTTAATGCTCTCTAGAAAGTTGAGAATATCCCGCTTTTCTTACGCGATGTCTAGCATTCAGCGAAAATCTACATCGGCGCATCCTAGTACGATAGGATTGTTCTGTCTTGCCACTTCTTTTATTGTGCTTTGTATTATTTCAACAAGGACCGAGGTGAATAGTCGGAGGAATAGGGGGCATCCTTGCTCGACTCTTATATTTTTCTGTTTAGTTTCCGAACCATTGAATAGCAGTGCTTTTTTGAAGGCCGACTTTTACTGTTCTGTTTACTAGGTAGTGCTACGTGTGGGGTGCTGTCACGTGACTAATAATATCAAATGCCCAACGCCTATCACGACTATGAGTAGCTTCGTCTCATTTCTCTGTTTTCCTTCCAGGTTTTTTCTGCCTTTGATAAATCCAGGTGTACTATTTCTTGTAGTCCTAACCATTACTTTTAGTAGTTGAGTCTGTGGTGGTCCTTGTACAAGGACCAATGATTCTTTTCTTGTATTTACTCTGCTTATTCTTTCTTTGCGTTCCCTCCTTCCTCCATTTCCTTGGTCCAACGTTGGTAATTATATGTATGTTTCGTGTGCGTATTGTTGTCTCTTCTGCCCTACTGGGAGAGTTTCTAAAGTTCTCGAAGAATTTTCTGCATTTTTCTCGTCATGAATTTTCCTCGCCTCTCTTTTTTCTTTTAATTCGTCTTTTAGTCTTTCGTTTACGTGCCACATCCACTGTTGTTTTTCTGAAGTCTTCATCTTTTTTAACTGTTCATGTTTTTTTATTTACTCTCTCGTTGGGCTCATACATGACTTTTCCCTTTTAAGGTTTTATTGCTGTAATTTTTATTTTTCACGTCATTGATATCCATGGTCTAGTATTTCACCTGTTTTCTATTTCCTCGCAGTCTTTTGAAATTCTTATTGCTGTTGTAGGGGGATGTTCTGGATATTGTTTGGTGGTTTGTTAGTTTTCGTCTCTATTCTGAAATAGATTCATCGTGTTTATCTTTTGAGAAGATATTTTTCTAAAAGAAATTTGGGTCACGTGTGTTTCCATTGAGGTCCTAAAAATCAAATTTGGCACGATATATTAATAGTTTTATTGATTTGGTCAAGTTTAATTTAGATTCAATTCGATTTATAATAATTTTATAGTAATTGCCCTAGGGAGTAGTTTCTTTCTTCTTGAATGAAAGGTCTAGTTAAAGAATTTATTGCTCACCAATTTATGGCCTTGTCGTGGGGTGACAAAATGACCTGATGGACCATAAGAAACGTAGCACACCTACAGTTAATATAAACTAGTGGAAGCATTATACTCTTCGCCGATTTACTGAACTTTTTATATAATTGTTACACATTCTATAGGATACTCTTCGCATTTTTCTTGTAAATAATGTTAGTTTTTGGACATTCTAAATGTTGTGATACCAACTTTGTTGTGAAAAAAAAAATATATGAAAAAAAAATATATGAAAAAAAAATCGCCATGTGAGAGATCGAACACGAGACCTTTGGATTGAAAGGCAAATGCAAGCAAAGCAAAGCAAAGCAAAGCAAAGCAAATAACATTTATTAATATTCATATATACATATGCGCCTCGCCGAAATCTGCCTCGGAGCCAACCAGACAACCACGGTGCGCAGCGCCGTGGTGATTGTAGGGTTGAGCGGGGTAGGTTCGGCTCGGCTTGGCGACAATGACAAAAAAGGAACAATTAAAATTCCTACCCACCTAGCATGGATTTAAAATTAATAATATATTTGAAAATAATACCTGCCCACAAAGGCCTAAAACTAATGCATATAAAACTTAGAACTAGTTGCTGGTTGTAACACTGAATAAATTTTGGCTGTTGACTCGGGTGAAAAGCTAAACGATAAAAACCCGTACGAGAACTGCCGACCTGGTGGTCTCCCTGACGCCAGGAATATGTGGTGGAAAGAGAATAGGGTTTAAAATGTTTGAATTTTGAATTTATCGGCCAAAATGGAATTTTTGGTGACAAAAAGAACAAAAAGAACAAAAAGAATAAAAAAAGAACAAAAATAGAACATACAGAAAGAGAATAGGGATGATTGGAAAGATAAAGTTGAGGAAAGATCAAAGGTGGGGGAATGGTAGGTTGTGGTATAGGAAAGTATGGCTAGGGAAAAGGTTGCCGGAAGTTAGGCAACGCCTGGTATGGTAGGGGGTGTTTGATCTGGAATGGGGCATTATGCATTCTGATTTGAGTTATGTTGCTGGTTAGCGGACTATCGCCCAGCTTGAAGGTGTAGAATTTCTGGGAGATTTCTTGGACGTAGTCCGCTAGTGGGGTTATGTCGTGACATCGGGCGTATAGATCTCTGAGGGAGGTGTATCTGCCGGAATCAGAAATGAGGCGCAAAAATTTGTGTTCGAGAACTCGAAGTTTTCGCATTGTCGTGGCCGGAATGCTGCACCACACCGGCGCCGCGTATGTGATGGCCGGCCTGATCACCATCGTGTACAACAGTTTCTTATTTGTCCTGTTAAGTCCGCTACCCCTGACCAGCTTTAGCCATTGGGCATCTCATCTTACCACAAAACTTGAATGAATATCGCTCAAGAATTATATTTCAACGGGTTAGATACATTATTATGAAATATATATATTGGTAAAATATAAAAACAAAAAAAAATTATAGGGAATAACATTTCGCAAGATTTCTATTTAAATACAAATGACAGAAATTATGAAAAAAATTTTTTTTATTTAAATGATTAATAACTTTTTTATTTACTGATTGATTTTTTTCAAAAACAATAGGGTTCTTCCTCTTACTTACTTTCCAAATTTCAATACAATCGGACTTTTCTTTCTTAAGTTATCGTGCTTACAAGAAACGTGATGGACGGACCGACAGACGGACATTTTGAAAGTTGTTCAGAATTCGTTCACTAACATAATGATATGAACATTTTTTCTCTACGAGCGATATTTACTGATTTAGAAATGTGCCGATCAAATACAATATACTCTTCGTTTTTGCGTAGAGTATAATAAGAGGTTATTTATCTTTAAAATTTGTTAGGCACGGTTTCTGTTGGCACTTAATATATTATTAGTATTATCAAGCAAAAATTATCACATGCAATGTTACAAAATATGTGTTTTAAGTAACGCAATTCCAAACACATTAAAAATGTATTCTCTGATGCTTGTGTCTTTCATTCTTCCTTATCAGATATTTGGACTGATTTCTTTTTGTTTTGTTTCTACTGTTAATTATATTAGTGATACATGCGAATCGGAAATTATTCGTAAAGTGATTCTTGTAACGAAGTCTTTTAGAGAGTGGTGCGATAAATAATTTAATCATCAATATGATTAAGAAGTTTTAAGTTCACGGAAACGAAGCAAAAATTTTACTTTTTCCATTGACAATAATAATATTGAGATACTCAAAAAATAAATTTCTTGAAACAATCATTGACAACAATTTGATTTGATCGGACCACATTGAGCACCTAACAAATAAACTAAACAAGTCATGCTTTCTCATTCTGTCCCCAAAGAACTCACTGACAATCGATTGTCTAGTATCTACTACGGAATTTTTATTCGCACTTAACCTTTAATATTATAGTATGGAGCTCATCACCTTTGGCAAATACACTATTTTTAATTCAAAAGCGAGTAATTCGAATAATTTTTAACTTGACAAATTTTTCGCTAACCGGCATTTATCTGTATAAAATATTAATTTATATCTATAAGAAAAAAAATGGACTAACTAAATGTGAGGATATTCACGAGTAACAACGCTAGGGCAAAGATAAGGTCTACACGGAAAAACATTACCATTCATTCTATGAAAGGTCACCGAGTTATTGTGGAATTACTTATTTCAACATACTTTGAGATGAGTTCAAATCAATTCAAATCAATAATTTATTCAAAAGAAAACTAAGAGAATTTCTGGTAGGAGAAGTTTTCTATAACGTTGAGGAATGCATGTCTTATTCACGTAAAAACATACGTATCTGAAATCTTTTTGTGTAAAATTTATACTGTTTGTTTTCTAAAAGTCTTGGCCAGGGCTGGCTCCAGGTATTTTGCCGCCCCGGGCACAGTTTCATTTTGCCGCCCCTCTCTTATATAAATAACATTAAGGTCGGGAGGGGTAAAAATGAAACAAAATGATATCTTTCAATTTTTAGGTTGCTTAGAATCGAGTCATATTTAATGAAAGATTGGTATCATATGTAAAAATGACAGGAAAAACTATATTTCTAATGTCTTTTTTTACTAAAAAGTACCGTTAATTGATAAACAAAAATAAACAGTGTCTCATTTTTACCCTCCAAGTGGGGTAAAAAAAGACAGTGGAGGGCAAATGAAAGACATGTGATTTATTCCCATTCTTATTGACGTCGTACAAATGGAAGTACAAAAATAAGACAGAGCAGGGTTTTTTCTTTTATATGTAATTTATTCAGATTTTTTACTAAATAAGAAGGGGCTTGCTAAATTAGGAAGCTAAAATCAGGCCCCCGTATGGGGGGGTTTATTCTGAGTTTGGGGGCCCCGGCTTCCGAGGGGCCCGTAGTGGGGGCCCGCCAGAGATTTTGTAAATTTTTTTTTTCAAATTTATCCCCGCCGCTCATCAATTATTAAGCGCGGGGGCCCGTTGGCTTCCGAGGAGCCCGTAGCGAGGGCCCGCCAGAGATTTTGACAAGAAAAATTTTTCCCACTCATCAATTATTAGGCGCGGGGGCCCACCAGTGAATTGGTGCCGGGGCTCATGATTTTATGCAGGGAGGCTGGCTGAAATTTGCCTGCTTCAGTCTGCCTATTTGGTCTCTTTAGTCTCTTTTTTGTCCAGTTTTTAATTTTTTCGTTAAAATCAAATTTTTGATGATTTAAAACTAGCAGATTAATAAACTTGATCACAAAATGTGAAGTATGACACTTCTAGTTGACATCTGCCAAATACGGACAATGCAAATAGAGAAACTATAAAATCTCCAAAAAAGTACTAGTGGTTCAAAAATTTTTTAAAAGTGAATTAAAGAGTTTACTGAATAATATTTTTTCCCGCATTAACAGTAGGCTTAGGAACTGATTGGATAACATAAAACAGTTCTGAATGTACAAAATAAACTTGAATAAAAAAATTAAGTTTAATTTATTTCAATCTGGGTTGAATATCGCCTTGTCTTTTATTTACCTCGCTACCTGTCCGTTATTTATTATAACATTTTAAGAGTCACCTACTGAATATTCTTGATGGTTTGTTTTTTTAGTTATAAGGTTTACAGCAATTTTTGGATTTTCAGCAATATGATGAATATGATTACTGTATTTAAGAGGGTAAAATAAAATAATTGAAAAAATTAACTGTATTGAAACTTACAAAAAATACGACACCACAGAAATTAGACAAGAAATAAAATCACATATAAAAAACAGGTATAACGTACTTTATACATACAAAAAAAAACTAACAATAACAATATAAAGTTAATATTAGCAAAACAATTGTTTCCTAGTTTTTTTATATTTTTTGGTAACTGTGGATTTGAAGAATTGGCCGCCCCTAGAATTTTGCCGCCCGCTTCGCCCCCCCCCCCCCCCACCTAGAGCCAGCCCTGGTCTTGGCATCGTATTGTATTGAATATTTTATGCCTTTATTTTATATTTATATATTATCTTTATTCATATATGTGATGTTTACATAATTTACTTATATCTAGTTTTTATATTTAATTTTGACTTGTGGATACATTTCTTGTAAATGTTTTAACACCAATAAATATCTATCTATCTATCTATTTCTTAATTTCAATACTTGTTGGCAAGTATTTGATATAAAAATAACATATCTATATTAAAAAATTGGATGACATACAAAACTGCTCCAGTGCATTTTTGTCGTATGTATTACCGTTTTTGCTACGTAAGCTGTGAAAGGTAAGAAACCAGCATCCTCATATTTTTTAAATTGTTTAAGCAAACTGAAAGGCCTTAAAAGTACTCACAAATACGGTTCCCATTGAGCAGAATCGAATGGTATCAAAAAAAAAAATTTTTTTCGAGTACCGGGAAATTAATGCAAGAGATTACAGCAATCACACTACGTTATAAATAAACGTATCAGACAAACAACACATCGAAATTGTTTTCTTTGAGAGGTTACATTTACCACTGGCATTTAACATATAGATGATTGAAATGCCTAATATGCCTTTGAGTTTAGATTTAATTAGGTTCCCCTTGTCCTCTATTTAAACAGATTAAATATACAAAGCGCATTGTATTACCAATGCATTATTAGCACAGTTTAATTATAAACGTTAGTACATTAGTTATAATGATCATAAATACTGTTTTGTATGACGATACCTTGTGTTGAATATACTAGTATTTGTGTGAATGCAAATACGTTCAAGTACTCTCCCCCTTTTTGTTCAGGAAAATCTGCATTGCTCCAGTCACTGACTACAAATAGAATGCTGCGGTTTTCCAGTAATAGAACGTGAGGGATTTCAGCGTATATAACGCAAAATGTTGTATATGATGCTTCGTTGCTTATACGGAGTGTTGGTAGCATAATGGCAAAACTTTTAATAGATAACATATTAAATATAGATGAACAAAAAATAACACAGCTCTCTGCCTTTGCTAACTTTACATTTGGCCAATTGGCATTGGCGACCCTCATCAAAATAGAATTTTCCTCATATCGGTGGCGATGAGAAGTCTAAGTGTTCCTATTTCGAGTAAAACGGTCTACAGTAGGTCCCATTCCATATTATCAAAGGCTTTATGTTAGTGATTGTTGGATTGTACCCAAATCAACATACAAGGTTTAATTACTATATAAAATATGGTATTACGAAACAGAGACACACATACACATATCACACACAATGGTATCAATAGTATCTGATGTTGATGTCACTAAATAAGGAAGAAAAAAAGAAAAGCTATTCCGTCTAATCCATCTGTTTGCAAAATTTTCATTAATGCACCTACGTACAGCAACCGAACAATGTATAGAAGCACTATTTATTTAAAGAATAATTTTTCTTTTTTCTTTGACATTTGGTGTCTTATGTTCCTTAAATCGAATGACTACTTTGTAACGGTTTGTTGTCGGGTAGCTGGTTTGGAGATTAATCAGGGTCCAGATTAGTTAATAAGACAGCCCAATAAAAATATAAACAATGTATTTTCTTCTTCAAACAGGTAATGTGTGGCAGTGTTACATACTGGTACAGGTTATACAGGTTCGTATCTTTTACGGTTCTTAGGATAACATTTTCTGTTATCAGAGAGAGAGAGAGAGAGAGAGAGAGAGCGAGTGTAACGATACGATGCGACGTTAATTGCTGCTACTGGAGTGACATCGGGCATCGGGCGAATATCGTCGACTCAACAGCTCAACACACTTACATAAGATAAAATACTCAGAAAAATATTTGCTAAAACATAACAGCAATGCCAACATGTTATATCCCAGGCCCGAGCTATCTCCTAGACTATATCTGGTTTTAATTCACTTACACAAATTTTACTTCATTGTGGGGGCGAGCGTAGAGGCGACATCAATGTGAATATCAATTGATATTCCGTTGAAGCAACGTCGAGCGCGGTTAGTACTTGGATCGGGTCCCATCTTGGGAAATACAGCGTTCTCGTCCCACCTTCTAGCGGCTTGTATATCAGTGTATACGCGGAAGTTACGTAATTTCAGACGAGGATTACGTAGTGGATATACCATCCTTCGGCGGGGATGTAAAGCAGGCGGTCCCTTGTCTATTAAATGTTAGGCAAGTAAACTACTCTTCTTAAGGAAAGAGGTTCGGCAAAATTTCCAGGTTGGGGGTAGCTCGTCTCCTGGCGTCGGTGATAGGCCCTGGTAGCGGAAATAGGCCGACGTTAAATAGTTAAAAAAAAAATACTTCATTGTGGTGTTATAAAAGCTTGCACCTTTCTAGTCATATGGTTTTGAAGCCAGATGTGTAAAATTTCTATGTATTCAGAGTTTGTGGTTGTAGAAGCTTGAGCGCCTCGACTGATTGGGTTATGGGGTTACAGTGTTATGAGGTTATGGCGTTATGAAGTAAACACATTAAAAAAATTCTAATCACTCGTTTGCATGTGAAAGGCGAAAAACCAACTTTTACCGGCGTTTCTTGAGGTTAGGGAAGAAAAACGAGCCAATCTGACAATTCTGACTTCGGATTCGGATTCAACGGGTCAAAATACATCACTAGTCTGGTCCGCCGGACAGACCACTTTTTTCTTGTGGGCCTGTGTAGTTAATCAATTATTAACCTTTTTTATTATTATTATTTTACTACTTAGTGTTGAGTTTGTAACGTGACTTTTATAGGCAATATTTTAGTGAATTTACTATTGTGATTGTATAAGGCTTTGTAAGTTAATCAATACTATGTATTCACCTATTGACCTGTCTTATATCTATATGTATATGGCAAAAAAATATCAATACACCATATAATCTAATCTGTTATCTGTTAAGACCGTTTCAAAAATTTTCTGTGCGTAATGTTCTTTCACCATATCCTTTAGTATTTGTTCTCGTGTTCTTCGTGACCTTGAAATACATTAATTCATAAGTTTCATCTAGGTGTTAATTAAAATATTGTAATTTATATACAGTGTGTCACAGGATAGATGTAACAAGAGGTGTAATGGACCAAAAATTTTGGAATTTTGGAATGGTATTTTGGGATTGAGTCCTGCTTGTTGTAAAACTAAAGTATACCAAAAATGACTTGATTTGGTGTTCTACAGGGTGTTTTATAAGCAAAGTTGTAAAAATCACCACTAATAAAGTACCTTTATTTTTCAAAATATGAAAAAATTCCACTAAGAAAAGTTATTTAGAATGCAATTTTATACCTCTATACTCTAATTTCAGGAATATAAAATTATTTTTTTGAAGCTTCCCATTTTTTCAATAAATTAGTATTTTATTTTGAACCATTCAATTAAAACTGCATAGAAATTATTTTTTGTGAATTAATATTTAAAGTTATGTAGAAGCTAAAAGTAGGCTATGAGAAAAGCAGTGGATACACATTTATCATTATTATTGACATATCTGTCAAACGTAGTCAATATTATCCTTAATTTCTGTTTCAAATTAACGAACCAAGCATAAAAAATTAAGTGAAAATGGTACTCGCAGTGCGTGAAAAAATTTATATTGTGTAATGCTTCGGAATTGGCGGTGAAAACTCGCTAAGAGAAGTGGTAAGCCAATTTAATTTGAAATTTCCAAACACTGCTTTGTCACGTACTCAGGCTATGAGAATAATTAAAAAGTTTGTGGCTACTGGTAGCGTTCTTAATATGAAAAGAAAAATAAAAGCATATGATGAAGACAATTTTGGGGCAATTATAGCTCATGCCTCTGTTATAGAAAATTCTAGAATCCCACTAAGAGAGAGCTCTCTTATTAATATTAGCAAGTCTGAACTCCAAAGAATTTACAAGGCAAAGAAAATTAGGGCATATAAAGCAAATTATAAACATACGCTTGAAGAGGGAGATGACGGCCGTAGGTTTAATTTTTGTTTGACCATTGGAGAAAAAATCAAGGAAAAGAGATTTTTTCATCATTTCATAATTTTCTCAGATGAATCCACATTCACAACCAATGGTGTTATTTCATCTCAGAATTGTCGGTTTTGGGCTTCTGAAAATCCAAATTTTAGAATTCATTGTAGAAGATAATATTATAAAAAAGTGAATGTGTGGTGTGCCGTTTCTTATCACGTTGGAGTTATTGGACCTTATTTCATTGAGGGAAGGTTAAACCAGCACACTTATTTACAGCTTCTTGAAAGATTTTCTGAAGAACATTTAAATATTTTAAGAGATATGCTTTTAGTTCATTTTCAACATGATGGCTGCCCTGGCCACTCCACAGCAATGGTTAATCGGTGGTTGAATTTAAATTTTGGAGAAAATTGGATTGCCAGGAATGGACCGATCAAGTGGCCGGCGAGATCTCCAGACCTTTCAATATTGGATTTCTTTTTATGGGATCGTCTCAAGCAGTTGGTTTACGCTGA
This sequence comes from Rutpela maculata, assembly GCA_936432065.2. Taxonomy (NCBI): domain Eukaryota; kingdom Metazoa; phylum Arthropoda; class Insecta; order Coleoptera; family Cerambycidae; genus Rutpela; species Rutpela maculata. The sequence continues at coordinate 7,563,149 of OW386288.2, read as the reverse complement.
ACCACTTCCTAACGATGTAGCAGTATTGAGGCAGAGAATTACAAATGCCGTAAACTCCATACCGTTAGATCATATTCGAAACAGTTTTAAGGACTTCAGGCGAAGGATCGAAATGTGTGTGGATGTGGGTGGTAGCTACGTCGAATAATAAAAAAAATTGTAAGCATTGTTTTGTATTGGTCAATAATTAATTTGTTTGTGAATCTGTTATGTTTTTGATATTTATTACTTGTTATAATTTTTAAACCTCATTAATCTTCTGTTAGTAACTGTTTCTTGTTTTGCAATTAGTTCGATTAACATTATACCTTCTTACATCTCGTATATTCAATTTTTTATTTACCAATAGCCTACTTTTTGAGATGATTAACATTTGCTCCCACACAACTTTAAATATGAATTCAACTCTTAATTCGCAAAAAATGGGAAGTTTCAAAAAAATAATTTTATATTCCTGAAATTTGGTATAGAGGTATAAAATTGCATTCTAAATAACTTTTCTTAGTGGAATTTTTTCATATTTTGAAAAATAAAGGTACTTTATTAGTGGTGATTTTTACAACTTTGCTTATAAAACACCCTGTAGAACACCAAATCAAGTCATTTTTGGTATACTTTAGTTTTACAACAAGCAGGACTCAATCCCCAAATACCATTCCAAAATTCCAAAATTTTTGGTCCATTACACCTCTTGTTACATCTATCCTGGGAACACTGTAAATGATGATATGATATATGATTAACTAAACTTTCTTATGCAATAATAGTATATTATACAACGATGCTATAATGAAGGCTATTATTATTGACGATGGAGATTACAACTCGAGCGAGCGCAGCCATTTTTTTGGAGCGTTTGTAGATTTGCCGACTTTTATTTTTAGTCGCAGTTGCCAAGCCGTGCGAAAAGGACATGTAGGTAAGTATGCAGTTTTTCAGCTTATCAAGTTTATATAAAATAAATTGGATTATTACTATATTTAAAAAAAACGTATATTTTCTTCCTTCATTTCATATTTATTTCTTCCTTCATGTAATTAATACACGTGTAAATTGTAACAAAAAGAAAACTAAGCCGACTCTGTCAGCTCCGTTTGTGTGAAGTTAGTTCCGAGAATGCTCCCAATAAAATGGCCAAAGGTCGATTATTTAAACAATATATGAAGTAAAAATGTACCTACGTCAGCTATTTGTATAAGGGGGAAAATATCATCAGTTGGTTTATGAATTGAAAGCACATTATGTATGCTATGAAAACTAGATTAAAACCATACATTTTAGTTTAAGTTGATTTCAAGTCACTTGAAATTTCTAAAATGATTATATAAACAATATATTAAATGCAAATGTACGTCAGTTATTGATATAAAGGGGGAAAGATCGTCAGTTAGATCATACATTGGATTGCACCATATTCAGATTAAAGCTTATACAGGTTTATATAAGCAGCTGACGTATAATCCCCCATTATTTACGCAGCTGACTTTTTAAAATTATTATTATCATGTAAACATTTGTTGTACAAATTTTCAAACGACCTGAAATAATTTTTGAATTTTTTTTTTTTTTCGACATAATAGACGTTCTCTCACGACCAGGTCCACCACGATTCTGACAGCTGACGCTTGTTTCGATTACTAGCCATATCTAGATAATCGATTACACACAAAATCAAGCGGCCTGAAATCACCATCAATAATGCAACGCTGCCTCCCGGGCTATAACACAATCAAACACAATTTCACAAAACCTGTTTTTACTTTGATTTTTTATGGTGTCTGTTTATTTTTTTTTCATAGTTACCGGTCTCTATGGCATTTTTGATGTGCACAGATCGACTGATTCATGCATAATTTTCTGATTGGTACACGAGGGGGTATATTGACCAGAATTCCCTCATCATAATTCCCTGTGGGATTAATTGTTGGCATTATATATCAAAAATCACCCATTTAATGTTCATATTATTTGTTAGTCGTATATAAATATAAAAACTTAGCAAGACGTAACATTTTTGCTGTGGCATAAAAAAGAATTAAGTTTGAATTTTGAGCTAAAATTGAATTGCTGTGCATTAAAATTCGATTGGTAGGTAAACATAGAAAACATCAATAAACGTCCGGGCTCAGAGATTAATAGGACAGATATTACTTTCCTGGCTTAAACTTTTTACATTTATTTTCAAACCGTGAAGTAGATGGATTCAAAATAAATAACATGAGGAATAATAATGAGGATGCTATGAGAAATTTGTATTGCAGATCAGATTTAAATATTTGAGGAGGTGTTTCCGTTAACAAACTTCGCACCTCGAGCGTGACCTTATTTTGTAAGACGCGTCTATAAAGCGGATTTTCTGTTTAGATTTCATAGAATAGAAAGCTTCGACGCTCTCTGCCAAACTACCGAACGACTTTTTCTTTGACGAACAAATTTACGGAAGTTCATACTTTATACATTTTACGTTGGGAGCGGCGGTGTTAAAGTCAACACAAAAATACATTTTAGCGAAGATTCGAAAGCTTATTAGTTAATGTGGTAACTACTTACCTAAAACTTACGATGCCGCGTGAGCGCGATTTTAAATGAGAAGTTTTGGTGTGAATTATTTTAACATCAATTTAAGTTGGGATTTACGCGAGAAAATCTGAAGTAACTTGTTACAGAGTTGTTTCACATAAATAAATTAATTGATTAATAAAACAATAAATTTATAAATTAGTAAATTAATAAATTAATAAGTTAAAAAATGAAAAAACTAGTAAATTAATAAACTAATAGACCGTTAAATTAGTAAACTAGTGAATTAGTGAGTTAGCGAATCAGCCACTTAGTAAATTGGTAAATTGATATATTGATTAATTGGTAAATTAATGAATTAATACATTACTGAATTAATAAATTAATTATTAAAGAAAAGTTTTATTGCCCCGAATTATTTGCAGGACGATGTAAAATAAGTAATAACAATAAATGAAAGTACATTTTAAATAGTAATTTTTACATATGATGTCACGAAATTTTGTCAGTCCCTCTAGATTTAACGATGAAGTTGATATAGATATACAGAGTGTCCCACAATTTCGTTATTTCAGAAGATAGAAAAATGTACTATAAAAGATTGTGAAAGATATCCGATAATTCTTCAGATTACCTTCCTTAAAACCGTCTTGCTTCTTACAGCCCTTAAAGAACCACCCCAACTTTTTTTTTTTTTCAAGTGGTACCCCCTAAAATTTTACACCGCAGTGGAATTCCTATGAGATGTATTGCAAATGGAAAAACTCATATTGTGATTACTGTCTATAAGCCGTTTGTAACACGTTAGGTGTGATTTAATGATAGTGACAACCTTTGTCTATAGCCTTTCAGGCCCGGCGACAGGGGGTACTACGGGTACAGTTGTACCGGGCCCCAGACTTGGGGGGGGGGGCGCACCGGGCGTGAACTGTGAGGTAGATAATATAATGAGATAAATGAAAGCACGTATAATATCGCCACAGCGACGACGCCACCAACCAAGTAATCCCTAATACTCTAATATTTTATAGTAACAGAACTCAAGCATCGATTTGAGCACATGAATCATATCTGCTGTGTATTTTCATCGCTTCTCAATTTTCACAATATGAATATTTATCAGATAGAAGAAAACTGTAAAATGTTGATTGAAAAGTTGCCTTACATCAGACTTGAAAATTGAAATTATTCATCTAAAATTGTTTATTACGAAGGCGTTGTAGGGCCACATAGTTTTTTTTTAATTCACTATAGTCAGATAATAACTAACTAGAGTTAAATAATAATTGACTATAGTCCATAAGCAACTATAGTCAGTTAATATGTGACTATAGTCAGATAAGATCCGACTATATCCTACGGTGATTGCATACCATATACCGGATGGCCATGAGAACCGGCCCAGGCTTATAGCTCCTTTGCCTATGAACCAACGGTTTTGAAATTTGGAACATGTATATAACACTTATTTTCCGATTTAGCGACATGTGTAATCAAAATGGCCGACTTTCGGTTTCGACGGAAATAACATCGAATTTGATTTTTTAAATGGAACACCCTGAATATTTTGGTATTCTTGGAATCTACGGACCAAATTCTATCTAATCACGTTGCCAAATTTTCATTTTTTTGTTAAAACATAGTTTTAAAATTTTTAATTTTAACCCAGTGTGACTGGGGTAAAATTTATCTATCACCACTCTTTCATCCACACAAATGATAATTCTTAGTAGTAAGTTAATATTAAGTGTATTGTGGGCCAATAAATTTTAAAGTGTTGGTTTTTGATAAGAAAGTCAATTTTTTTAATGGATGTATGGACCATCCACAACAGTAGATAGAGAATTTTATTTCGAATATGGCAATATGCGATATGTTAAAAATTAAATAATTCAAAAATAGGTTGAAAAATGAAATTAAAAACTTTAAAATTATTTTTGAAAAAAATGAAAATTTAGATAGAATTTGGTCCGTAGATTCTAAAAATTTACTATGTTACTACAGTTACTATGTGACTATAGTCAATTTAAAAAAAACCTATGTGGCCCTACAACGCCTTCGTAATTTATAAGACGACCTTTACAGAAATTGCAGACTCGGCCTCAGGTCCTCTTGTATTATTGAATGAAATTTACAAGTTGCAGCTGGAAAGCATTTCTGGATAAGTTTGTATTAGATTGCGTTTTTTGGGCAGTTCAGTCGCAGAAGGTAAAAGATCATTCAGCAAACTTGTTGCGAGGAACGATGTTTCAAATGTGGATAAATTGTTTGACATTTGCATCTATAGAGCATCAAATAGCACAACAAATTGATTTCAATGCTGTTATAGATGAGTTTGCTTCGATAAAGTCCCCTACCACCTAATATACATTAATCACAGCAATAGCCTATCTGGCTACGTTCAGGCGACTGTTACCTATCACCAGCACCAGCCGCACTCAGTACTAGATCAAGGTACTAGGGCCTAAAAACCGATCAGTGTGAGGGGCCACAAAATTCCTGTCGCCGGGCCTGTAGCCTTTATCGGCTTAAGCTGCTTTATTGCCATGCAGCGACTCGGCTTCACTACCTGCGCCTCTACTATAAAGCGTCTAATAACACTATTCTACAGCCTACATGTATTGGAAGTAAAAATAGCAACAACATAAAAAGCAAAAGTTCAAGTTTGCTCTGGTTTTCCCAATACAGGTAATAAAGTGTAACGCAGGTGTAAGGGTTTACAGACGATCCAGCTGCTGGGGCACGAAATTGTCGGTACGCTTTGAAGATAATTGCAATTCCAGCGGACCAGTTCACTTTTACGAATGCGTTCAAAGCATGCCGACAAGGCTGGCTTCCTGCCGCTGGATCGTGTGTAGACCCCTTATAAATCCTAGCTTATGGGCGGTCCTATCACAAATAACAGGTAGAATTAGAATTCTACGAAAAATAGACATACTTTATATACTCTCTCTTTATTTGTGACTAAAACTAATATTCATTCTTAGGTAGTCGTATTTATACCTTGTGCATAATAAGCGTTCATTTTCGAAAGTAAATAGTGCTATTTTGAAAATATGCCACGAGATTGTATAAATACACCTAACAACTTTTGTTATATTTGTGGTGAAGTGACTTTTGCGCATCAAAAACGTAATTTTACTCCCGAAATTAAGAAGGCGTACCAGTTGTATTTTGGTTGTACAAATGGAGATGAAGACAAAAAACGGGGACCTCTTATATGTTACAGCAATTGTACGAACAATCTTTGCAGTTGGCAAAGTGGAAGAGGACGTTCAATGGCTTTTGCTGTGCCCATGATCTGGCGATAACCTACAGATCATGTTACCGATTGTTATTTTTGCGTGATACCTCCTATTAAACAGGGTATTAACAAGAAAAAAAGGATGGTAATACAATACCCCCATTTACCATCTGCCATTCGCCCGGTTCTCCATAGTGATGAACTACCTATTCCCAATCCACATCAAGAATACAGCCTTGATTCTGATGAAGAATCGGATGATAATGTAGATGACGACTTAGTCCAGCCATCAACATCACAAGATCCCGATTTCTCTGCCGAAGTGTCTGGTGGTGAACCACGCAAAATTAATCATCGCGAATTAAGTGATCTTATAAGAGACCTTCAACACTGGAGACCTACAACAATGGAATTTACTACAAGAAAATGTTAAAGTTTCCATGTATCGAAGTCGTCAAAAAGATCTTATACCTTTTTTCAAAATGGAAAATGACTTGGTTGCCTGCAAGTACATTGAGGTTTTATTAAGTGCTTTACACATTCCCCATGATCCTAGTGAGTGGAGACTTTTTATTGACGCCTCGAAACTTAGTCTAAAAGCTGTGTTACTCCACAATGGAAATAAATTACCATCAATTCCAATCGCCCATGCTGTCCACATGAAGGAAAATTACAGTAACATGAATGTATTGCTACAAACTATAGAATATAACAAGTATAAGTGGCAGATTTGTGCAGACTTAAAAGTGATAGCTATCTTACTTGGTATGCAGCAAGGGTATACCAAATATTGCTGTTTTCTTTGTGAGTGGGACAGTCGAGCGCGATTAGAACATTACAAAAGAAAAATTTGGCTGCCGAGACTGAGTTTTGAAACAGGAGAAAAAAATGTTGCTAACATTCCATTAGTTGATTCGCAAAAGGTAATACTGTCACCACTCCACATAAAACTGGGGCTTATGAAAAACTTGGTAAAAGCTATGGACAAAGAAGGACGTGCTTTTAGTTATTTAAAACAAAAATTTCCCAGACTTAATAATGCGAAAATTAAAGAGGGAATTTTTGTGGTTCCTCAAATCAAGAACCTTTTCAAAGATGCTGAATTTGACAACATTCTAGAAGGTAATGCAAAAGCTTCCTGGAATTCCTTTAAAATGGTAGCAACACACTTTCCCGGTAACAAAAGAGCAGAAAACTATAGAGACCTTGTTGGGAATCTTCTTTCTTGCTACCAGAAATTAGGATGCAATATGTCATTAAAAGTCCACTTTCTACATTCACACCCAGATTACTTCCCAGAAAACTGTGGTGCAGTAAGTGATGAGCATGGAGAGAGATTCCACCAGGATATTCAAAATATGGAAAAAAGATATCAGGGCAAATGGATTTCTGCGATGTTGGCAGACTACTGTTGTAGTATTTGAAATGTATTTGTAATAGGTATATGTATATCAAAATGACAAATATTTTTTCGCATGATGTAATTAATTGCTTTTTTTATTAAAATTATACCATATGTGAGTTAGGTCTGTTATTACAATTTTTAGAGCCAAAAAATTTTGTTTATGACTATGTTAGACGTAGCTGGGACCAAAACAATGCAACGATACAAAATAAAAGTTAAAATTTGTAGGTTTGTGAATCTGTTTGGGAATGCAGTTGGTTTAGTGCATCTTTGCAGAACACTTGTCAAACTGTAACTCTAAACAAAATTAATTAGGACGAAATGACATTTTGGACATAACTAAAAGAGTTTTAAGCGAGTTAAATGTTCAAAATGGCCCCCTTCCATTTGCAAACAAAGACGCACTCGTTTGCTTAAATCCTGCACAGTTCTTTACACCATTTCCGGTCTAACTGTCACTAATGCTTCGGTTCTTTTGTTCTTTAGGTTGTCTAGGGTATGAATAACCCCCCTACTGTAAACGTATTGTTTTAAATGACCCTAAAGAAAATAGTCCAATGGGTTTAAGTCAGGCGATCGGGCAGGCCAGTTTATAGGGCCACCACGTCCTATCCACTTATTTGGATACGTTCTGTTTAATATTCCTCGTACGTGCAGTGCATAATGTGATGGAGCATCGAGTTGAAACCACATGTTACGATGTTGTAATAATGACACGTCTTCCAACAATTCCGGTAGGTCTCCGGTTAAAATTGTCCCGTACATATGTCCGTTCAAGCGAGCAGGTTCGAAGGAATCAATCTGTAGAAACAATTTTAACATTACGTTACTTTTTTTAAAATCATTTACTCACCAAAGAATTTCCAAAATACCCACCAAAAACTTCTGGGTCTGAAAGCATGTGGATTCCCATTGGCCGAAATATGGCAGTTGTGTGTATTAAAGATTCCTTCACGCGAGAAATTGGATTCATCGGTGAAAAGTACCCTAAGCAAAAAATTTGAATCCATTCGTTCCTGTTTTAAAATTCAAGTGCAGAAATCAATACGGGCCTGGTAATCTTGCGGCATAAGATTTTGTACACGCGTATAATGATAGGCATGATATCTGACGTCCTTCAAAATTCTTTGTGTTGACCTTGAAATATTCAACATTCGGGCCACGTTTTGTACAGAATCCGTTGGTTCTACTTCATTGCTTGAATCACAGCATCGTTATTTGCCGGGGTTCGTGCCGTTCGTGAATGGCCAGCTACATTTTTATACGAAAGAACCAAAGTACCTATGTACTACTGGGAGCATTATACTCTTCGCCGATTTACTGTGCTTTTTATATAATTGTTACACATTCTATAGGATACTCTTCGCATTTTTCTTGTAAATAATGTTAGTTTTTGGACATTCTAAAGTTTGTGATGAAAAAAAAAATCACCACGAGACCTTTGGATTGCAAGGCAACAACAACAACAACAAGCATTTATTAATATTCACATACAATAATGCGTCATTCCGGAGTCCGGCCCGGAGCCAGCCAGACAACCACGGCGAACATCGCAAATGCTTTAGCCATTGGGCTATCTCACCTTACCAGAAAACTTGAATGAATATTATTCAAAAATTATATTTCAACGGATTAGATACATTATTATGAAATATATATATTGGTAAAATGTAAAAACAAAAAAAAATTATAGAGAATAACATTTCGAAAGATTTCTATTTAAGTACAAATGACATGAAATTTTGAAAAAAATTTTTTTTATTTAAATGATTAATAACTTTTTTATTTATTGATTGATTTTTTTTTCAAAAACAACAGGGTTCTTCCTCTAGCTAACGCTAACTTACTTTCCAAATTTCAATACAATCGGACTTTTCTTTCTTAAGTTATCGTGCTTACAAGAAACGTGACGGACGGACAGACAGACGGACATTTTGAAAGTTGTTCAGAATTCGTTCACTAACACAATGATATGAAAATTTTTTCTCTACGAGCGATATTTCCGGTTTTAGAAATGTGTCGATTAAAAGCAATATACTCTTCGTTTTTGCGAATCTGGTGATTTAGGACACCCTGTATATTGTTCCGACGCTTTCTTTTACCCCTGAGGGACCTCCTCTATATATAAAAATTTGGTATTTGAAATGATTTATTTTTAAAAATTAGTATATTTATGTTTTTGGGATCGCTGAATACGAATTTAAATCAAAGTAAAAAAATTCAAAATGGCGGGTCCAATATGTGCCTTTCTAAATTAAAACGTCTAGTTACGGTACTATTACTGTATAAAACTATTGTTATACCTAAAATAAATTCCACTGTTAAATTCTTTATCGCAAGCAAACTACAAATTGTCGTCTTGAGCATTCAAGCTCGATGTAAAACCGCAGTTTGTTTTTAAATGAGAAAATAGATTTTTTATTCTATTTAACCAAACGTAGAACACAAATACAAAGATAGTAGTAACATCCCAAGACTGCAAGGATCAAAGAGGCTACGAAAGGTAAACAACTTACATTTAAACCCAGTAGTGAACTCTTAAGAAGTTTCATCAACTAGATACTTTTAAAATTTATTTGCAAAGTCAAATATTTGTTTTGTAAATTCATAGATTTTAGTGCTGCAGATGTAAATATTTGTGCATTTTTTGCCTTATGCTCTGCGAACGTTCAAATCAAGATTTATTAATGAACTTTTAGTACACGGAACTATTTAATAAAATCATTATATTCGTGAAGGGGGCTGGAACCTAGTTTTCATAAAAATCAATACACTAGAATACTATTACTCGACGCGCGTTTCGCCAGCCCTGTTAGCATCATCTGGAGATTATTAAAACTCAACTCAGTTTAAATCATCTCCAGATGATTCCAACATGTTTGACGAAACGCGCGACAATAATAATAATAATAGCGGTATTAATAATAATAGCGGTAATTGCAGTAGAAACAGAAGAACCGACAAACCCACAAATATCTCAGGGAGAATCTTATTGGAAGAAGAGAATTCAGGACACCATAGAATCTTACCGGAAAGAAATCGCGATTCTCGAGGAATATAAAAAGGGAGTACCCACGCATCAAGTACTTAAAAAGGCCGAAAGCATACTAAAGAAATACAGATCCAGTGAAGTAAACTTGGTAGAGCAGAACCTGAAGATGAAACTGCAAGCAAAAGCGCAGAGATTAAGGAGATATACCAAAGGAAGTAACCACTACCAACACAACAAACTCTTTGAAGAGGACGCCAAGAAATTCTATCGTCAGATGAACGGCCAACAGACCAAAGTAGAGACCCCGCCTTCACAGCAACACATCGAGGACTTTTGGCGTGGAATTTTGGAGGATGAGGTGACACACAATGAGAATGCTCCGTGGATCGAGCAAGAGCGTAGACAGCACCCAAGGAGTGAACCCGATGCGTGGTCAGACCTAAGAGTGGACGAAGTTGTGGAGATAATTCAACAGACGCACAACTGGAAAGCTCCTGGACCAGAACAACTTAGCGCCCTACATGAAAGCTTAACAACGGCGGTCAATAAAATCATAAGACACCCCGATGAAGCCCCTGAATGGTTAACTGAAGGAAGCACTTTCCTCCTCTATAAAGGCAAGGATGCAAAGGATCCTAAGAACTACCGACCAACAACCTGTCTGCCAACAATATACAAAGTCATCACTGCTGCACTAGCAAATAAAATCTACAGCCACCTGCTAAAGTACGAGATACTCCCAGAGGAACAAGAAGGTTGTAGAAAAGCGTCCAGAGGCTGTAAGGATCAGCTGCTAGTGAGTAAGACCATCACATCGATCGCAAAGAAGCGGCACAGAAACCTCTGCATGGCATGGGTAGATTACAAAAAGGCGTTTGATAGTGTTCCCCACACATGGATTGTTGAATCCCTGAAAAGTTATCATATATGCCCAACAATAACAGACTTCGTGGAAACTACGATGAAGGGATGGAAAACGGAAATGTGGCTCTACCACTCAAAAGGTCACATAAGAACAGGGAACATGCAAATCAAAAGAGGAATTTTCCAGGGAGACTCGCTTTCACCTTTACTGTTTTGCCTAGCGCTCGCCCCCCTCTCAAACCAACTAAACAAAAAGAGACTGGGCTTCGAAATCAGTAGTGACAATAGAGTAAACCACCTGTTCTATATGGACGACCTGAAGTTATTTGGTAAGAATGAAGCTCAATTAAAGCAAGAGCTGGACATCGTCAAATCATTCAGTGATGACATCAAGATGGAATTTGGCTTAGACAAATGTGCTACAGTGGTCCTCCAGCGGGGTAAACATGTGAAAAGTCAAAATATCGTACTGAATGATCAATCTGCAATACGGCGTATGGATCTGGGGGAAACATACAAGTACCTGGGTGTCAAAGAATGCGCCGGAATCGATAACGACGAAATGAAAAGTAGGATTGCCAGGGAATACTACCGTCGCATTAGGCAAGCTCTTAAGACCGAGCTAAACGCCAAAAACAAAATTGCAGCAGTAAATACTATTGCCGTATCCGTAGTCACCTACAGCTTTGGAATTGTGGACTGGCTTCGAAGGGACATCGTGAAAATGGATAGGAAGACAAGAAAAATCCTAACAATTGGCGGAATCCATCATCCGAAAGCAGATGTGCACAGGGTATACGTTAAGAGAAAAGATCGTGGATTGATAGATCTGGAATCTGCTTATGATTCCTCTATCATGGGACTGAGCGCGTATATCAGACAGGGGAAGGACAAATTCACTCGAATAGTTAAAGAGTATGATACAGATAAAAAGTTGTATTCCATCCAGAAGGAAGCGAGTAAAATCCAAGCAGAATACCTGGGTAATGAGACCACTGACGAGGACGCCAAGAAGAAAATTAAAACCAGCATCGAAAACAGGAAAATAGAAGTACTCTGTTCAAAGCCGATGCACGGACAATTCTTCCGCGACCTCGATCGACCGGCAGTTAACAAAATGGCGTCTATGAAGTGGCTAAATGGCTCGGGCCTGAAGGGAGAAACGGAAAGCCTGATAATAGCAGCGCAGGATCAAGCACTAAACACTAGATACCACCAGAGAATGATCTTGAAGCAGCCTGTTGACAGCAAGTGCGGAATGTGCGGAGTGGCAGAAGAACACATCAATCATGTGGTGGCAGGATGTACTACGTTGGCACCATCAGAGTACACTCACCGACAAAACAGAGTGGCTAGATATCTCCACTGGGTCATGTGCAAGCACTTCGATATACCGGTGCCGCAAAAATATTATGAATATACTCCTGAGGCAGTTGTCAGTGCCAACGACGTCACAATTATGTGGGATATGCCAATTATAACAGACAGAGAAATTCGCGCACATCGACCAGACATCGTCGTACACAATAAAAAGGAGAAATCTTGTTTGCTGATCGATGTATCCATCCCGAATGACACCAATATAATGCTCCAGGAAACAAAGAAGTTGAGCAAGTACAAAGACCTCCAAATAGAAGTTAGCAGAATGTGGAATGCAAAGACCACAGTCATGCCAGTAATTGTAGGAGCCCTACACTCAAAGAAATAGTATGGGTAAATTCAACAAAAAAAAATGGTTAACTAACAATATCGTTAATTTTGTTAAACCAAACTATATTGATGGTATTTTTAAACAAGAGGTGATTGTTATTTTAATTAATAAAAAGTTGTCGTACAACAAAACAAACATTAACTTAAAAAATAGATGAACAAGACTATTATTTTCTTCGTCTGACTATTATTTTGTGGAATTCTGTCAAATTAAATTAGATAATAGTATATTTTATTTTTAACTATTATCGAATTGTAATTCTAACCAAGTATTAGTTCGCTGTACTATTGTACTTGGTAGACAAACCAATATTATTGTCGTCTTCTAGAAGTTCTAAAAGAATTATCATAAAATTTGCTTGCTTACCACGTAGTCTATTACAGAAATTATTCCCAGATGACGCCACATACAAATCACTGACAATAATCAATCATGCATTATCTTATACTTTTATGAATTTATAGAAAATTAATAACATGATTGCAATGTTCAAATTCTCTCAGGGATCATCGATATATTTGAATGGATCTTATAAACGATCTCTAATCTTTGGTTTGGGTGATCTGGTGTCTCAATACTGAGATTTTGGCTAACCAAAAAAAACTTCATCATACAATAAAGTGTAGATCAACCTAAAAATTAGTTGGTGAACAAAAAACAAAGTCGTTGTACTATTTAATTGTAGACCAAATTGAAAATGGTTAGTGAACATAAAAAAATGTCATTGTACTATTTAATTTGTTACAAGAAGATATGATTATTAAACTACTATTTGTTTACGAAAACAAATAAAGTTGTATGACTATTCTTTTCTGATTGATTTAACTATGAAACTAGATAGGCGCGATTTAATATGCTCTTTTTGGTTGAATTTACCTATCATTTTCTTTGAGTGTAGGAACTGTCAAGAAGGGCCATGACCGGAGTCTACAACAACTGCCTGGTCAACCGAGCGCACAAGAAGTGCAGAAGATCGCACTACTGGGAACAGAGCATATTTTAAGGAAAGTCCTGGACTAGAAGTCTCTGTGATCCCTTGTGGGGATCTGGACTCTTAACTGTTGGAGCGGATATCACCTGAAGGGCCTAAAAACCTGGAACGGGCTCCAACAGAGCCGAATTCGGTGAATAGTTTCCAGCTACGGCTGAGAAAGTGTGCCGCTGTTAAGTCTATATAATAATAATACTATAAGTATAAATCAATATATAGACAACTATTAAAAAAGGCAAAATTATTTCACAATAACCAATTGATAAGAAATTCAAAAAATAAATCAAAGACAGTTTTTAATATTATCAATCCAAATAAAAAGAGCATACAAAAAATATAGAGTTAAATTAGACTACAATTTAATAAAAGATCAAAATATAGTGGGTAATAACCTAAATACCTATTTTAATAATATTTCCAACGTTCTATTAGGAGATACAGCTTTTAAGAATACACCTATACAAAAGATGTAAATATAAATTATTTTTATCTTGAACCGGCAACTACCTTAGATGTACTTGATATTGTTAAAAATTTAAAAAACTGCAACGCATCAGGAATCGACAAAATCAGTGTTAATTTACTAAAAAAAGGTATTCATCATATAGCATTACCAACATAATAAATAGGACCCTAATAAATACGTCGATAAGTGAAGGATTATTCCCAGAAAAATTAAAATTAGCTAAAATTAAACCTTTATTGAAATTCGGTAACGATATAATGAATAATTATCGACCTATATGTCTATTGAATAGTTTTTTTTTTAAATATTTGAAAAATAATAGCTGGTAAATATAAACTATTCAATAAAAACCAATTTGGCTTTCGTAAAGGTATTTCAACCTCTGGCGGAATCGCTAAATTTTTAACAACACTTTATAACAACCTGGATGACAAACAGAAATGTATTGGTGTTTTCTTAGCCTTCTTAGATATACTCGAACTGTATGGAATTCGAGGTAAACCGTTGGATTGGTTCAATCATACCTACAAAGAAGAAAACACTAGGTAGAATAAAATAACCATTCATCTAATATATTAGAAAATTCTTTTGATGTTCCTCAAGGATCGGTCTTAGGACCCTTATTATATATACTTTATGTAAACGATTTTAATGTCCCACAATCCATTTCCATCAAAATTATGCTCGAATTAAGGGACATAGGAAAAATTGCTCCACTTCGTGTCGCGATTTTTCCATGCTCTTAATTCTCGAATAATTTTCATGGGAAAACAGGTTTTTGTCAAAAAAATTTACCCTGTGAAAAATCGACCTCTTGTGTATTAATACCCGAAAAAAATTTCGTAATCAATTTATTGATTATTTAGTGTTTAAAATAGGTAATTTTAAGTGGGCCGTATTCGAAAACCAAAAATCAAAATGTTGTTAAATTCTGGATATAGCGGTTCTACAGCTGTTGATCAATAGTATTGCATTAGTTTTTCAACAAAAGAATGCCTAATATAATTTCTCGAAAAATCGACCCTTTTTTCTTAATAAAAATGCACGCCAATGACTGAAATAAGTCTTGCTTTACTCAAAAAGGATATAATAAAGGTCTTTGATACCGATCCAAATTTGGTTGAAATTGGATGACCAATAACTGAGCTACGAAGGTGTGTCCACTTGAGGTGGGTCATACTGTATATGTAAATCCCCTTTAATATCCAGAAAGAACATAAGTGGAAATTATGACATTCAGCATGAAAAATATATATCACGCTCGTTCTACTAAATTAAACAAGTACCTTCGAATAACATTTCAATATCATAAAAATTTAAATTAGAATTCATCCAGCTGCCTTCCAAACGTATATCCGTTCCTAAATTCCCCCGTAATGCCTTTTATTCAACGACATAAACCATGTCGGTCGTACGTTTCAGACTTCTGCGGATTCAATTCGCTTTCACTTTGTTGCAGACTACCCTTCACTAAATGAATTGAGTCTCGACTCCTCATTTGTTAAGGTTTGCTTCTACGTAGCAGATAGTGCTATTTAATGTATCCTTTGACTTTGTAATGGCGCAAAATAAAACACAAAGGACAAGTTAATTTAATTCGCTTTTTACGAATAAGCCATCACGGACTGGTTTGATACCTGTTTTGAAGATAATTTGGATTTGCCTCTCGTCACCCAATTATAATACTAATAATTATATACGACTCTCTGAACACAATTTAACGTGATATTGATTTATATGCGACTGAAGAAATTTATCGTTTCGTTTTATTAATAACGGGTGCAGGATATTCAGGGGGTATAAGCCAGTTGTGACTGATTAATTGCCTATTTATTCCCTATTTATAATTTAAGAAATAGGCTGGTGCCAAAGTGGATTTTGAAGGCAAAAAAAAATATATATATTAACAGGCAAGGACCAGCAGGAAAATTTAGATAACTAAGAGAAAGAACAAAAATTAAACATAATATAAAGTGAAATTGTGAGGGATTGAAAGTGGTTTTTTGCGATTTTAGGCAAAACATGACCTGCTAGCGGAAAGTGTCCTTCATAATAGTTGTAGATAATAAAAAAATCTAAAACTTTTATATAAGGCATTTTTCATCATAACCTCAAATTTTCCGAGAAAATGGCGGAAAACCGATTTTTCAGTTTTTTATTTTTTCTCTCGTAAAAATTATTCAATTTACATGAAATTTTATGAAAGATACTTTTTTTGACTAGAGCATTTTTAGGAAAAATGTTTCAAACAAAAGTTGTTTAGTTCAGAGAGAGACATCTTTTGTTTGAAACATTTTTCCTATAAATGAGATGTTCGCCTGCAGGTTTTTGAAAATTCAAAAGTTACACCCCCATCCCTGCTCATCAGGGTGGCGGGGAGAAAAAAATGTTTGGTAGAAAAGTTATGTAATTTTTTTTCGTAGAATCAGAATATGCTATCAAAAATGGAGAGCGCCATTAAAAATTCAAAAGTTAACCCCACCCTCGCTCATCAGAGGTGGGGCGGGGGTTTGGAAAATTGCCCGCCCAAAATATGTCCTCCTCTGAACGGAACAACTCTTGTCTGAAACATTTTTCGCTAATGTCCCTTCTTGAGGAGATATTACTGTGATTAATTAAAATGACCTAACCACATTGTCTAATAAAATTAATACTTCTTATAAGCAAAAAAAAAATAATTGAGAGCCAATCTAAAAGTAGCAGTATATTTTTTGGATTATTAGCTTCCAAATGAGTAGGAATTAAGTGGTCTAGGTCTTCGCACTTAATTTTTTTTTGTGTGCCTGTGTTCATTACCTAGGTTTATATTTTTAGGCATCTTCCACCAATCTGACCTTGCAGTAATTTTTACACAAGATAATTATGTTAGTGCTAAATAATATGGATTTTTTTGGTGGGGGTCACTCGAGGGGTTGATATAAAAAAAGCACCTGAAAAATTAAATTATTTTTTTATATACTAAATGACGTAATAGGAATGCAAAAAAAATGTAAAAATATAAAGCTATCTGTCCTTTAATTTCATATAATTATCTTCAATAGTTTTAAAAAAAAAATAATTTTAAAGTTGAGGATTGTTACCCTCATAACTTTGGTAATACAGGGATAGAGGTTTATTATATATTTTATTGAGTATTCCTAGTTATAAGCAACATTCATACGAATGAACAGCCCAATAAGCCGCTGGAGAGAAGTGAGGTTCTGTTTTTCATATTTTGATGTAGAAAACCCAAAATAGGTTCCCCAATCCGTGAACGTATACAGATTTTGGGTACTTAACTGATTACTATGCAAAAACTGTACTTATGATTATAATTTTAAAGGAGCTATTATAAGGTTTTATAATAAGCTAGAACGATCGGCTCTTACAAAGCCAAATAAGGCCTACGGCAGAAACGTTAAAAATTACAGGTTTTTAGAAAAAAATCGATATCTTACAAAATAAGAGATATAAAAAAATGAGGAATTAATTTTTTTCCCATAAACCAGTGACAAACAGAATATGTATAAAAAAAATATAAAATGTTTTTTGTGGAATCTGGGTAGTTATGAATTTTGGCAAAAAAAACGGTTTTCTGTTACACCCTGTATATGGTTACCTGCTTCAAAATAAAACAATTGGGCAAAATTCGCTGTTTCACAAAGAAATTATCAGCTATATAAAAGCAAAATGCTTGAGGAAGTTGTGATAAAATTATGAGCTATTTATCAACATTCATTCATTTTATTTATTTATTCAAAACTATTTAAAAAACATACTTAAATGTATTCCAGATGTACTTTTTACTTTTAATTGTATTATTTGGCGTGTTTTGCTCTATTAGTGTATTTAACCAGCAGTTTATTTTATTATTTCTTATTTTTAAAACCTTTTCACGCTGTCCATATATAAATAAATATTAACTACGATCGAAGTCACCAGTTTACTGGAAACTTCCTATTTTATAACTGTTTCCAAACTAATATATGTACGGACACTCCTAAGGGATAACACGAAAGTATTAATAAGGGTTGACAGGATATCCCTATTCGATCAGAATTAAAAGCTTCTGCGTCGAAATCTATATTATATATCATATCATAGGAACGAGTTCATCATTTCCCCTTTCCCGCTGTCGCCTCAGTTAGTGAATCGAGAAAGTTTGATATAGTTAGGTTTACTTTTTAACTTTCCAGAAAAGATAATGCCTCGGCGCTAAAGCAATATAAAAGTGTACTTAGGAAGTTGTTAATGTAAAGAATAAAACTGTGAAAGAGGTTAAAAATAATAGGCTTCTAACCGAGTAAAACTTCGCTGATTTTGTTTCGTACACACAGAATCTTAAGAGGTGGCCTTTCGTGTTAAAAGCCTTTTGAACTGCTCCATACATAAATACCGACCCTGTACGTGTTTTATTACATTTCGGGTTTAGTCGCGGGATAACGGTGTAGTGCAGTTAAATTTGCAATATGAGGGACAAAATAAGGGACCAATGAAATAAATTGTCATATGTTTATTATACAATTCGCAAATATGAAAATGAAAAGCATTTGACCATCATATTTCCAAAACTGTAAACGTCGCAACTTTGAAAATGTCTGTCAGTCCGTCTGTCTATCACGTTTATTTTTTTTTTACGGGTTGCGGTGCCAAAACCTTGTCGTACTGAAGCTTAAGCTTACTGTACCCCATAGTCTTGTTATTCCATTAGTCCCGTTCCTATCCAAAAAGCCAGTGTACGGTCGATGGGAGCTCTGGCTATTTGTTCACACAAATTCTCCTCTGAAGTATCAAAGTCTTCCAGTCACCTCGGCTGGGGATTCACATAGTATGAGGTGAGAAGTTTTCTCTTCCTCATCACACATTCTGCACTCACCCTAATATTGGTTAGACACCTTTCTAAAACCGTAAATATCGTTCCTAAAGAAGAAAAGTTCATATCATTGTGTTAGTCATCGAATTCTGAACAACTCTCAAAATGTCCATCCATCTGTCTGTAGGTCCATCCGTTCATTTTACTTCCACATCCAGTGGAAGTTTAGTAACGACAAAAAAAAATTATGAAAATTTTTATGTTCAAATAGGCTTAGAAAGCCATAAAACGTCGAGATTTTAAGTTTGAGCGAAAAAAATCTGTCTCTCCGTTTGTCTGTCGGTCTGTCTGTACTTTTTTGTGCGTACGATTACTCTGTAATCGTTTAAGATATTGACTTGAAATTTGGTACACGTATGTATTTTAACGTGATCTGGAACTAGATTATATTTTCATCTTATTCTGTTGAAGGGTTGGGGGATATATTGAGGTAAGTGGGGTAAATAGATAAATCAAGTAGGTAAGAGTCTACAAATTTGGTATTTAGTATATACAAAAGAAGCTATAAGGTCTCAAAAAATGTTTTGGCATTACCACTTCCATCCTATTATTAAAGGGAGTGAAAAAAAATTGTGATTTAGTGTGTGAACAAGAACCAAAAACCTCAAAATATTTTTTTACTTCATCCTTCACCCCCACTAAACCATAAACAATTTTTTCCATATATCCAAGTCACTCACAACGAAAAAATTTTGTATGTGGAAATAATTGTTTATGGAACATTAATAATATAATATTTGAAATCCTCTACACCAAAAACCCATGAAACGATACCCCACATCGGTAGTGGGGTGGGGAGGGTGGTGATAGGGGATGGTAGTGGGGGTGGATGAAGTAAAAAAATATTTTGAGGTTTCTGGGTATCTGGTTCTTGTAGACACACTAAATCACATTTTTTTTCATCCCCTTTAATAATGGGGTGGGGGTGGCTAATGCCAAAATTTTTTTTGAGACCTAGCTTCTCTTGTATATACTAAATACCAATTTTATGGACTCTTACCTGCTTGATTTACCTATTTACCCCAAATTTACCCCCCAGCCCTTCGACGGAACAAGATGAAAATATAGTCTAGTTCTAGATCTCGTTAAAGTACATATGTGTACCAAATTTCAAGTCAATATCTCAAACGGTTCCAGAGTAAACGTGCGCACAAAAAAAGTTAGACAAGACAAAAATTTTTTTTCGCTCAAACTTAAAATCTCGACGTTTCATGACATTCTAAGCCTATTTGAACAAAAAAAAAATTTAATTTTTTTGTCGTTACTATACTTCCACTGGACGTGGAAGTAAAATAAAGAAATGAAAACTATGTTTTGCTATATTTTGGAAACCAAGTCTATTTCCTTTCTCAATCATAGAAAGGATACGGCCTCAGAGTTGTTCATGTTCAGGCATAATTCCACGGAGGGTAGCTTCACACCACCACCACCCGCTCGAGCGAGTGCGTGAACCGAATATCCGAACCTGTGGTTCCTCTCGTACTGAGCAGGATTACTATTGCAGCGAGGATAAAAATAACCTGTCTCCCGACGGTCTAAACCCAGCTCACATTCACTATTAGCGGATATAGTTGACAGTTTTATTTTAAACAATGTTAGTTTCTTAAGGTCCCCTTTTATCATAGGCAGTCAAGTTAATACTAAATCACAAAATTGCAAAAACTCTCGAATTTCATTAAGAGTTGGTAACCCAGGCCAAAGATACTTAACCCCGTTTTCGAGGGTAGGAAATCCAAATCCGTTGAGCTTTAACCGATCGGTTCACCTATTCACCCTTTTTTTAATTGTCCCTGCATAAAAATTTACCTAAAATTCCTTTTAATAATAAGGTTATAATGAATCAAAATAACTTTACTTTCAAAAAAATTTCTGAATCTGAAATACTAGATATTGTGAAATCATTAAAATATAAAAACAGCTCGGGACATGATGAAATATCTACATCATTAATTAAAAAATGTGTAAATTATATAGTCACACCACTTACTTATATCATCAACAATTCACTCAAATATGGAGTTTTTCCAGATTCACTAAAATTGGCTGTGGTGATACCAATACATAAAAAAGGAGATGAAAATGAAATAGAAAATTTCAGACCAATAAGTTTGTTGCCGGCTTTTTCTAAAATTTTTGAAAAAGTAGTATGTATTCAAATAACGAATTTTTTTAATGAAAACAATCTTTTCAATCAAAATCAACATGGTTTTATAAAAGGGAAAAGTATTGATACTGCAGTTTTTGATTATGTAAATCGAATTTTAACCACTCTTGAAGAAAATGAAATACCTTTAGGTATATTTTTGGATCTGTCAAAAGCTTATGACAGCATTAATCATGAAATTCTGTTACAAAAACTTGAAAGATATGGACTTAGATTGACAGCATTAAGTTGGTTAAAGTCATACCTAGAAAATCGAAAACAACTAGTAAAATTAAATTTACAGGGCAAAGAGATCAAATCAACAGCGAAAAATACCAAGTTGGGAATTCCGCAAGGAAGTATAATAGGGCCGTTACTGTTTAACATATACATTAATGATTTGTGCAATCTATTAGATAATAGCAGGCACCTAATGATAAATTATGCAGACGACACCACCTTACTGATAAGAGCTAATAATTTTCCACAATTAATATTTGAAGCCAGTTTTGTTCTTGACTCGATTGAAAATTGGCTCTTAGAAAATAATCTAATTCTCAATAAAGAGAAGACCAATTTCATAATTTTTAAAACTAATAGGTCAGCAAGAGCTTTTCCATTAAATACCATAGTCAACAATGATAATGTAAATTTTGCATCAGCAACAAAATTTCTAGGTATAATTACAGTCACCACTTTATGCTGGATGCAACATATATCAGAATTGGTGAAAAAAATAAACAGTGTCACCTACAGTATGAGGGTGGTTAAAAGATGTGTTACATATAAGACACTGCGAAAGATATATTATGCGTGCTTTGTATCACGATTAAGATTTGGTATAATATTTTGGGGCGGTGCAGCTGCTGCTGAAATAAATAAATTATTAATAGTACAAAAACAAGCTGTACGCTGTATGCATGACATCCCTTTAAGGGAGTCTTGCAGAGGCTTCTTCAAGAAAAATAGATTACTAACTGTTGCTGCAATATACATCTTTGAATGTTTAATGTTTAATTTTAAATATAAAAATAAATATGAACAACATGAGGTAACTCACAGCTATAACACATAATAATTATAATTTCCCTATTCACAAGTTAAGCATGATAGAAAATGGTCCTTGTTACGCTAGTATGAGATATTTCAATAGCCTACCAAACAGAATAAAAAACATAAAAAATGTAAAAAAATTTAAGAGAGATCTTTTTAACTTGTTACTAGAAATTGAACCGTATAGTATAAAAGAATTTTTTGAGTATAAGAGAGCACGTTTATAATAATTTTTTTGTTGTTTCGTTAGACCCTGTTTCAACCCATTGTTACTTGATTTTATCTATGTAATATGGCTGTTTGAAATAAAGTTTTATTATTATTATTATTATTATTATTATTATTATTATTATAGTCGAGTGTGGCGGGTCGTTCGAACCGGAATTTCGCATACAGCTCAAAGGGAATGACCGCCCGCTTTCCTCGGAACACTACCCACCTCTTATCCAGGGGGTAGAAACCACCCTTTCTTTAATTTTCTCTGCATAGTCGAGTGTGGCAGGTCGTTCGAACCGGGATTTCGCGTACAGCTCAAAGGGGATGACCACCCGCCACCCTTTGAATACCCACCCTCTGGGTAGGGGGTGTTTTCGGTTTTTGTTTATTTTTAGAGGTTTTTTCTCCAATTTGGTTTAGGATGATGTACTTTTGTTACATTTTCCTGCACTCCATACATTTATGGATGTACATCGCACAATATGCAGCAGTTTAGCGTTTGTGACAGGCCTAACTCGTACTTACGGCATGTCGGTTCCCACGATGGTTTCTGAAGATACTTGACCAGTCGCACCTATGAATTTCGTTAAGGAAAGGGTAGGTAAGGGTTCAAATATGAAAAAAATATAGATTATCTGTGTATGCAAATTTTTTATAAAAATGATTTATCAACATTACTGGATTAATATGACATGACATGCATGGTGTAAGAAATTATAAATCTAATAGTAATTGTAAGCGTCGAAGAATTTCTTAATCCTATCACACTCGACTATACAGGAAGAATTGAAGAAGGGGTGGTTTTCACCCCCTGAAGAGAGGGTGGGTGGTGTTTCGAGGATGACGGGTGGTCCTTTCCTTTGAGCTGTACGCGAAATCTCGGTTCGAACGACCCGCCACACTCGACTATACAGTCAGAATAAAAGAAAAGGGTGGTTTTACCCTATTTAGGGGTGAATAGGTGAGAACCGATCGGTTAAAGCTCAAGGAATTTGAATATCCCACTCTCGAAAATGGGCGGTAAGTAGTTTTGGTCTGGGTTACCAACTTTTAATGGCAAATTTTGGGATGTACTATAAACAAATATCTACACAACAATTCGACACGCATTCATCCTCATTCGACAATTATTGCTGATTCTATATTTTTTCATTTTTTGCTATCACCCCCTTTTTATTAAATTTTTCTGTTTGTTCTCTGAAACCTCTCCAAAAATCTCCGAATTTTATTCTTCCTAGTATTCATCTAATCTTACATTAAAAAACCTGGAAGTCATCCACATAATGTTTGTTACTCACGAAAGAATACTGTAAATGCGATTCTTTTAATTTTGCTCATAATTCATAATTGTATTATAATTATTGAAAAGTTATTCCTAGAAAATAAAAGTACGCCGATACCCCCGCAACTCCGAGCGATTCAAAGACTTTTTCGCCTGACGAAATAAATTTCGCTCGCCCAGAATACAATTTCTTTGTAACCATCACTGAACGCAAATTATGCATGTACAGTATTTATTTAGAATGAAATTAAAAAAACAGTCTCCAAAGAAGACTTAACGTAAAATTGGAATTGGAACATTCAGGATTTCCTTAGGAAATAGATACTGTACATATACTTAGCCATGAAAAGAGTACGAGCGCGAGACAAAATGTAAAATAGCAATAATATAGCCGCCGCGCTGTTTCTGAAACAAAGCGGGGCCCGTCTGAATAATCTGCATTTGCCATTTTGAAATATTCCCTGATAGAGTACTTTTTGCCGAAAGGTAAAGAACTACGCGGATATGACAAGCGCGTTCAGAATCGTTAACTCCCCTTTTATCAAAGGAGTTGAATATTTTTTGTTTTTCATTTTGTAATTTTTATAGAATCTTTCCCTTTATATGTTCGCTTTGTTTCCAGCAGCACGGAAATTAAACCTTTTTCTTTATGGGCGAGTTGTTTTTTGTTAATGCAGTAGAGAGACTGGGCGATATTATATTTTCTTTGATACTTGAAGCTTTTTCGTTGGAAAAGTGGACGTGTGTAAAAGAATTCCGTTAGAGTTGATAGTAATATTATTTAGTTGCGAATTAGTACAGTAACTAGAGGTTTTAACTTCGGAATAATGTTATATGAAACAGATTTCGTTCATTTTTCGCATCAAAGAAAGGTTTCTGTGCTATGCGGCGGCTTTCTAATTCATAGGAGAGTGGATGCCACCGCTTTTCAGGGGGTGGCAACTAAAAAAAAAAAAAACAAAAACATTGGAGCTGAAAGATAATCAATTTTAAGAAGAAAAGGTTCTATGCAACTTTTTACATAAATTGATAGTATTTAAGTTTTAACGACTGGAAAATTGAGATTATTGCTTGAGAAAAAGAGGTATTTCAAATAGGTTTTCGTCAAATAACTCAAAAGGTATTTATTACATTGAGCGAAAACATGCTAGAGACGAATAAGAAAGCTACTAAATAGATTATGAATTTCGTTTTCCTCTAATTTAGAGTTAATAGTTTCGGAGATGTGGAAGTATAATAAAATTATATAAAAAAAATATTTTTAAGAAAAGGCTTTTATTTAAAAAAACTACTAAAAAGTAAAAATAATTTTTTTAAAATTCATACACCTGGAAACCAAAAACTTTGGGGGCGGTCATATAGCGCTATTGCATAGTTACTTTGCTCAATTGACCGCCCCCAAAGCTTTTGGTTTCCAGGTGTATGAATTTTAAAAAAGTTATTTTTACTTTTTAGTAGTTTTTTCAAATAAAAGCTTTTCTTAAAAATATTTTTTTATATAATTTTATTTTTTACTTTTTAGTCTACTTATTTTACAAACAGACAGACAAAACTCTTTCATTTGTCACCGCCATCCACCCCTCTCCCGTCTTCTCTAACACTACTTCCCACTTCTTCCAACCCTTCCCAACTTTTTCCCACCCTTTCCCACCTGTTCCCACCCTTTCCCACCTATTCCCACCCCTTTACCATCTCTCCCCATCTCTTTCCACCCTATTCCCATCTGTTCCCACCCCTTCCCACCACTTCCACACCTCTCCCCACCCCTTACCACCGTGTTCCCACCTCTTCCCTATCTCTTCCCACCCCTTCCCCACTTCTTCCCTCCTCTTCCCCACCTCTCCCCAACTTTTCCACCTCTTTCCCACCTCTTTCCACCCCTTCCTCATCTCTCCCCCACCTCTTCCCACCCCTTCCCCACTTCTCCCACGTTCGCCGTATTGAATTTAGAATGACGTCACACACTTTATCGTATTTTACTCGTCAAACCCTTTCACTTGATACCTATCTCAAGGGGGTTGTGACTAAAAAGCCGATCCGCCATATTGGATTTAGAATGATGTCACATTGTTTATCGTATTTTACTCGTCATTCGATACCCATATCAAGGGGATTGTGACTAAACAGTAGTGTGGGCTGAAAAACACGAAAATTTGAAGTTGCAGATATCATAGTTTCTAATTTATTACTATGTATCTAAAACTAATTCGGGTAAATTTTTAGCCAAATCGGTGAATATCTAGCCGCGCCCCCACGGCCTTGAAAATGAAAGAAAGGGCCGATTTTTAACATTTTTTAAATTGACATTTGAAATTTTTTTTGACTCATTATTAATGTATAAACGCATGTAGCAAAAGTTTTCCGTATAAAATATTTTTCAGTTCCAAGGAAATTAGGAATTTGTCACTAAAACGTAAAATTCGACGAAAATAAGGTTTTCTGTATAAAATTTCTAATTTCCTTGGAACTGAAAAATATTTTATATGGAAAACTTTTGCTACACGCGTTTAAACATTAATAATGAGTCAAAAAAAAATTTCAAATGTCAATTTAAAAAATGTTAAAAATCGAAAAATTGGCCCTTTCTTTCATTTTTAAGGCCGTGGGGGCTCGGCTAGATATTCACCGATTTGGCTAAAAATTTACCCGAATTAGTTTTAGATACATAGTAATAAATTAGAAACTATGATATCTGCAAATTCAAATTTTCGTGTTTTTCAGCCCACCCTACTAAACAGCCGATCCGCCATCTTGGGACGTCCGTCATATTGGATTTAGAATGAAGTCACATTGTTTATAGTATTTTACTCGTCAAACCCTTTCATTCTATACCCATATCAAGGGGGTTGTGACTAAAAAGCCGATCCGCCATCTTGGGACGTCCGCCATATTGGATTTAGAATGACGTCACATTGTTTATCGTATTTTACTCGTT
This sequence comes from Rutpela maculata, assembly GCA_936432065.2. Taxonomy (NCBI): domain Eukaryota; kingdom Metazoa; phylum Arthropoda; class Insecta; order Coleoptera; family Cerambycidae; genus Rutpela; species Rutpela maculata. The sequence continues at coordinate 7,536,475 of OW386288.2, read as the reverse complement.
AAACCCTTTCATTTGAGACCCATATCAAGGGGGTTGTGACTAAAAAGCCGATTCGCCATCTTGGGACGTCCGCCATATTGGATTTAGACCGATAATGGCTATACTATGTTGCATTGTCACCGGACTTATACACGTGTGCCAAATTTCAAAGCTCTAGCTTAATTAAAACTAGTCGAAATTCAGCTTGCAAAATTTGACCTAAACTAACAAACAAACATACAAACACACATACAAACATTGCAAATTAAATAAAAGCTTTTAAAAAAGATTCCATCCGCCGTATTAGAGCTGCCAGTTTGAATTTTTTTAATTTTGGCATCAGATTTGTAATCAGCGACACAAAAAACGGTCGTTGATTACGAATCTGAAGCCAAAATTAAAAATATTCAAACTATCCTACGTTTCAAAAATAAATTAGTAATACTTTTTCAAATATTGAATATTTAAGTTTAGGGGCGGTATTCACCCTTTGAGGATAAGAGCAAGTATCCGGACCATATAGAAACTGAAGACGGATACCTTTTATTACAATAATAACCCACAAAGAAAAATTTTCATTACATATGATATTATTCCGAAATTTTGCATATTTTTTAACTCTACATACTGTACTACTTCACAGGACTCAAAAGGATTTATAACATTCGAAAATAATGCACAAACAGATCTTAAATTCCACAAACAAACCCAAGACAATATGGAATTTCATAAACATAATATCAAAAAGTAGTAAAAAAAATATTGCTCCAAATTAGCAGATGATTTTAATAATTTTAAACTAAAACTAAATGTATCGAAATATAAAGTAGTTAGCTACTCACGCAAGAAGGAACCAATTACCCTGAACAATCAAGTATTCGATGGGCAATACTCTACAAAAGATTTAGGTATCTGATTTAACAATAAATTTAATTACTTCCACATCCAGTGGAAGTATAGCAACGACAAAAAAAATTTTGAAAAATTGTTATTGTTCAAATAGGCTTAGAATATCATGAAACATCGAGATTTTACGTTTGAGCAAAAAATATCTGTCTGTCTAACTTTTTTTTTGTGCGCATTATTACTCTGGAACCGTTTAAGATATTATCTTTAAATTTGGTAAACGTATGTATTTTAACGTGATCTGAAACTAGATTTTATTTTCATCTTATTCCGTTGAAGGGAGGGGGGTAAATTGGAGATAAATAGATAACTTAAAGATAAATCAAGCAGGTAAGAGTTCATAAAATTGGTATGTAGTATATACAAGGGAGGCTATAATAGCTCAAAAGTTTTTTTGATATTAGCCAGCCCCACCCCATTATTAAAGGGGGTGAAAAAATTGTGATTTAGTGTGTATACAAGGACCAAAAACCTCAAAATATTTTTTTACTTCATCCACCCTCACTACCGACGTGGGATATCGTTTTATGGGTTTTTTGGGTAGACGATTTCATATATTATATTATTAAATTTCCATAAATAATTATTTCCACATACAATTTTTTTTTCGTTGTGAGAGACCTGGATGGAAAATCTGGATGTGGAAGTAGTGATTTCTTGGACAGCGGTTTTTTTTTCTGAACATATAAGTAATCTAGGTACGTCATGCTCAAAAACTTTAGGCTTTATTATCAGAAATTGTAAATCTTTTAAAAACGATACTGCTTTGGAAGCTCTATAGGATTTACTTGTAAGCTCCAAATTGGAGTATGGATTTTTGTTCTGTAAATGAACATCTTTTGGGCAAATAAGTAAATAAATAAATAAATCAACAAATAAATAAATAAATAATCTTTTCAGTAATGTTGCTGAAAATATCATTACAATTTTACAGAAAACGGAAATTATTTTCAATACACAAGTTAGATTTAAACATATCAAATTCAGTTTTCTTTAGACCAATAATATAAATGAAAGTTCAACTCCACTGGCATATACCACCATTCAATAAGCGTGTTTAAAGAAAAGTTATGGAATCTTCTAAATTCATCTACATCATGAAGATTTTCTAAAAAAATAAGTTGTTTGTAGTTTTCCAATTCGAATCCAGGAAAGTCTTAGCACATCTGAAGCAGTGTTGGAATGGATAAACTGCGTAAAGGACTGATTTTAAAATAGAACCTCTACTCTGCCATCTTTGTTGATCTTAGCAAAGCATTTGTGATTTCACACAAGAGAAAGTTACATATCTATAGTTTCAGAGGGTTATCTCTTGAATTAATACCAACATATTTGTCAAACAGAAAACAAACAATCTTTCATAATGGCGAATTTAGTACAAGTGCTCAAGTAAAACACGAAGTTCCGCAAGGTAGTGTTCTGGGGCCACTTTTTTATAATTCACATCAACAACTTTACGAATTCAAGTACCTAATTCAGTGACTATACCATAAATTTATAGACAAAATGATTTCACTGACAGAAAATTGGTTACCTGCAAACATATTCTGCTTAAATAAGGCCAAAACAAAATCAATAGTTTTTACGTTAAGATCAACAGAATCAGAATCTGTAAAATTTTTAGGTCTAAATAGAGACAGCGATTTTATTTAAACTGGTTAGTACATGTCAACACGTTGGAAAATACTCTCAGAACTATCAATGCAATAAAAGCCGTTAGATACAAATTTAAACTAGAAGCTGCCATTACAACATATTATGTATTAGATCATAGCAATATGGCTTATGGTCTGATAAAGTGCTGAATTCTTGCCACATGTAAACATTTTTATTTTGTAAAAGAAAGGTTTTGGTTGCGATGCTTTATATGGCCCTTAGGAGGCCTACTCTTCTTTTTATGAGGAAAATAAGCTTTCATCTGATATGAGCATGAGATTTCCAAGGAAGAAACCTACCTTACCATAGTAATCTTAGTGCCAGAGTTATTACCTTCTAGAATATCTAACCAATCTTATTTGTGTATGTGAGAAATACAGATTATTAACATTCAAGCATCCGTAACTTCTGAAGTAAGTCATTTGGGGCAATGTGCCCATGGAGACTTTTAATCAGGACTCCAAAATCCTACAATAAGAACAAATTTAGCCGAATCCCAATTTCGATAAGATTAGTGTGTGATCCTTTCAAGTCAATATCTGAAACCGTTCCAGAGTAATCGTGCGCAAAAAAAGTTACAGGTAGACAGACTAACCGACAAACTAAAAATTTCTACGTTTCGCGATATTCTAAACCTGTTTGAACAATAAAAAAATCAATTTTTTTATCTTTACTGAACTTCCACTCCAGTACGTGGTTGTGGAAGTAATTATTATGCAGCCAAATATTTTTACACTTTCACAACTTTATGTATGCTTTATATGTTCATATTTACTGTGGCAGATGACGTGCGGCAGTTAGACGTACCATACAGCAAAGAGAGACCGGTTAGGATAATGCTTTGGTCGCAAGAAACACCTACCAGGTAGATGAGAAATATAATGATGCAATTAAACTATCACCTACTTGTATAGAGTCTCTCTATTACTTATAGCTGTAGAAGTATTTTTTTTCATAACTATAAATAATATAATTATTCGTGGGTAAAACTTCTTTCATTTGAAGTTATCATTAAGCTTTCCTAAATGTGCCGTTTGGAAATTTTGGTGCATTTAAATTTTATGCACACAGCTTATAAAAGGTATAATAATATTCCTAAGCAATTTAATGATAAGTAAGATCCCATATGACTACCTAGATTGTAGGCTACTCTGGCAATATTATGCCCTGACCTCCAGTAATGGCTCTGGCCATAGCCGCCTTTATTATATGGTATTATTATTATTACTATTATCATAAATAACGATTATGCGCTCCATTTTACAGTCGCTTTGCACTGAATCCTAGGTCTTTAAAAGCACATAGTCTTAGATTATGCAGCTATTAATGTACTTATGTGTGCTGGAACATGAATATTAACATTAATGTTTATAAAAAATACAAGTTATATGGATTTAATATATCTGGATTTGTCTTCAGAGACAGGAGAATGTAAACTTTTGTTATGTTTGTCTCACTAAATTTAAATATCTTTATTATAACTGAAATTATTTATGATCTTTTCTGATCTTCTGCTACTTCCATAGGGTGTCGCTACGTGGAAGTATGTTGGCACAAAAGAAGTAAAAAATCCTTATAAATGTGTTTTCTAACTCAAACCTAAACAAGGGTTTTACAGCGTTGCAAGATTGTCATTTAAAAATAATAAAACAGTTTTACTTGTACCTTGTTTAATCAGATTTGAAATGAAAACACTAATTGATGTTTAATATTAATTTACTCATTGCCATATTAGCAATTTTTCACAAACCGCAATTATTCCATAGGATTTATTAGAAAAAGTAGGACGTCCAGGTCGGTTTTTTGAAGCTCCTTGTGTCTTTATGGAAAAAATAGCACAAATCTCAGTAATTTACTGTCCATTATAGAAAATTTCTTTAACTACTGTAGTAATTAAATTAATAGCGGTTAATTTAATTTCAATAAACACTTAATTCATCACCTAGTTCATTACACCGTTTTATTATTTTTACTTTAAAACTGGATAAATCAAACACATTGACAACGCTGTATGATTGGAAGCGGCGACTTTCTAAGGCTAAACAACGAAATATGAACATTTTCTTTGAACAGCAGATGCCGACAGCGGAGGATTCCTTTTATGAAACAGACACCGATGTTTTTTTTAAGTTTTACTTTCACATCCAGTGGAAGTATAGTAACGACAAAAAAATTTTTAAAAATTTTTATTGTTCAAATAGGCTTAGAATGTCATGAAACGTCGAGGTTTTAAGTTTGAGCGAAAAAAAATTTCTGTCTGTCGGACTGTAACTTTTTTTTGTGCGCACGTTTACTCTGGAACCGTTTAAGATATTGACTTGAAATTTGGTACACGTATGTATTTTAACGTGATCTGGAACTAAATTATATTTTCATCTTGTTTCATCGAAGGGTTAGGGGTAAATTGGGGTAAATTTGGGGTAAATAGGTAAATTAAGCAGGTAAGAGTCCAGAAAATTGGTATTTAGTATATTAAAGAGAAGCTAAGGTCTCAAAAACATTTTTGGCATTAGCCACCCCCATTACCACCCCCACCCCATTATTAAAGGGGATGAAAAAAAATTGTGATTTAGTGTGTGTGTACAAGAACCAGAAACCTCAAAATATTTTTTTACTTCATCCACCCCTACTACTACCCCCTAGCACCATCCCCACCCCACTACCGATGTGGGGTATCGTTTTATAGGTTTTTGGGGTAGAGGATTTCAAATATTATATTATTAAAGTTCCATAAGCAATTATTTCCACATACAAAATGTTTTCGTTGTGAGTGACTTGGATAGAAAATCTGGATGTGGAAGTAGTGATTCCTTGGGCAGCGGTTTTTTATGTATAATTATCAATACAATAAGCATAATAAAAAGGGAGATGCAGGTCTCAAGACGACATTGAGCTGTACTGAAATACTGACCTACACAATATTTTATATATTATACCCGAAAACTACCTGCCCTAAAAATATGTTTTTTAGAAAATAATTAATTTAAGCAAAACCGTTGGAGTGATGCAAAAATTTTATAAGACTTTTTTTGCTTCTTTTGGGTCAGTATATTATCAAGCAGAATATTTGTACGTATACTGTATAATGTATTTTTGGTAAATATTTATTATTTAATTTTAATAAGAAATGGATTTTACGGTATAAGAGAATTTTTAAATTTTAATGTTAACGCCAATATCTTTTAATAGAAATGAACATGCAGAATTACAAAAGTTTAAATCATTTTTAATTGTATTCAGTTATATGTTTGACCTGGTTTGCTATACCTATGTGTAGCATGATACTAATAGTATATGTATTGAAAGTGTATGTATTCTATTATGCAATTTTATATTTTATATACGATATAAGCAAGAAATTGTAAATATGTATTGAGTTGTGTGAACAAAATTAATTGATACTGGCACGAATGGCTTTGCCTTTGTAGCAGGCGAATGTTTTTCTGGTCATAAGTAGATCCTAATACTTGAGTAAAATTTGATTCAAATCGGAAACAAAATAAAAAAGTTATAAGGTCGTCTTCATTTTAAGTGAGTCGCACTGTATATTTAAGGAAATGCATGGATTTCGACAAAATATTACATTAGTAAATACGTCGAGTGTTGTAAAATAAAGATTGTTTTGTGACTGTGATTTATTAGCAGACCACGGTAAACCGCTTTGATAGAAATATTCAAGGTACCTAAACACTTTTTTTTTAATTATCTATGTTGACTGGCGAATATCTCGTAAACTATAACACACAGGAAGAAAATGAATATAAACATTCTTGTAGGAAATTTAATTATGTGTAATTTTGCATAGATTACCTTTTTCCATACGACGCATAGTTTCTGAGATATAAGCGAAAAAACAAAAAATGGGACCTTTAAAGTGCCCCGCTCACCACTTAGGAGTGGGGACTTTTGATATGTTCATCACCAGACTAGTCCAAACAATGTTCCGAAGTCAAATTTTCTGTCCCTAAAATTTCCCTCTATAATCATTCCGTTGCTTGGTCTACTAATATTAATTTGAAATCGGTGCAACAATATCTAATTTCAAAACTGGCTGCCGTTTTCATCTACAGATTTAAAGAGGGGGAGGGGGTGTCACTATTCAATTTTAAAAAAAATCCTGACGTGATGGGGAAAAATAAGTTTCAAATTCGGTTTCAGCGACCCCAAAAACATATGCTACACTGGGTCTGGTCCGCGCACCTCGCAAAAATATTTTTGCGATGTGAACAAACATTTGAAATTTTTTTTCAATTTGTTTGAATACTTTTTGAAAAAATTGAATTTTGGCCACCATTTTTCAAGATTTACGCTTTACCAACTTTGATTTTCGAGGACTTTTGTTAGTTGGGTTGCCACGCACTATATACAGTGTGTCTCACTTAAGAGTGTAACAGCGTAATGATTCTTTTGTTTTTTGTCCGGTTTAAATCAAACTGATCTCAAAAGATAGAGGTCACCAAGATCTATTTAAGACCGCAAAATCACTTTCCATCTTTAAATGCAAGGCCATCTACGATGCTAAATTATATGAAAAAAAATCAAAAAATCGTAGTAGGCATTTTTTAATCAAAAAATGTTATTAACAAAACTTGTTCGAAATCATTCAAAAACCCCGAATCCGAAGTTTAATTTAGTTTAGTTAAAATTAGATCTTGATAAAAAAAATCCAGTCCCAAAGAGCAATGTTAAAAAAGGGCTTTTTTGGTCCATCCGTGGTAAAGTGTGGAAGCCATTTTTTTTTACTAATTTTGGGATGCTGAAAACGAATCCGTCACCCGTTTTGGCGAAAAATCTCCGGAACACATTAAAAAACCACACTTATTTGGGGGTGACATTGGCATTTTGCAGGAAATTCTTTTAAAATACTAAGTTTCGATAACTAAGTAGAAAAAGAAGTACAAAAATCAAATTCACCTCTTCAACTCTCCTCGCCATTCTTTCACCACACCTAAGAAGGTTGCAAGCTACCATAACTACTATATAGTTATTTACATATAAAAAAAACCAGAACACTTCATTGAGTGGTTGCTATCAGAATATATTAATCTGATACTTCTGAGTACACTCATACGCCTCCTCACGTCCAAAAGAGGTGGGTCTCACCTTGATATTGATCGGTTTTAATTACAAGAAAAATCCTGATACACAGTTGGATGTTTTTTTATCATATTAAGGTGACTTGGCCAATTTAGATCACTTCTGAGTATTTCTTACCCCTCTAAGGAGGGGGTGTCACTATCCAATTTAAAAAATGTTTCTTGATTTTTATAGTAAAAAATTATGTAGTTATTTAAATAATTTTTGTTTGTTAGCATGGGAATCCTTTTTCATTTTATGGCCCCCACAAATTCCAAATGTACCCACGAAACGGATGGGACTAACTATTTTGGAACTTTCGATTCGTTTTTGTTGCAACAGAAATCCTTCATTACCTCTTACATGGATTTCTATCTCAACAGAGTAACTTAGTGACTTTAAAAAATTATCTCTAGTGTAGGTATAGATGTAGGGTACACCCCCTCCTTAGAGGGGTAAGAAATATTCAGGAGTGATCTGAATTGGCCAATTCACCTTATTATTATAAAAAAACATCTACAAAACACAGCCACGAAATAGACTACAAATGGAAAACCGGATTAGGCAAGCTTGCGCTGAAAAGTTATGAACAAGAACAGAAAGCGAATTGAAGCACGCATTAGGGCCGATGGAGGTTTGATAGAACATAATATTTAATTCTTTTGGTTGTATTTATTATTATTATTTGTGTAAATTGTGTTTCAAAAAAATAAATTTAGAAATAATTTTTATTAAAATGCCTAAAATATTTTTTTAAATCAAAACCTCATTTGTTTTTAGAATTTAACTAAACTTCGGATTTAAGATTTTTAAATGATTTTGAACAAGTTTTGTTAATAAAATTTTTCAATTAAAAAATGCCTACTATGATTTTTTTAATTTTTTCATATAATTTAGCATCGTAGATGGCCTTGCATTTAAAGATGGAAAGTGATTTTGTGGTCTTAAATAAACCTTGGTGACCTCTATATTTTGAGATCAGTTTGATTTAAATCAGACAAAAAACAAAAGAATTATTACGCTGTTACACTCTTAAGTGAGACACACTGTATATACCAAATTCCTTGCTCTTAAGAAAATTTTTGCCTAATTGTCATAAAATGACTGCACTATCAAGCAGTTTATTTATTTTTAAGGTAATTAATATTTTACTGGATTATCTGACTAATACCTACCCAAACAACTTTAGTGAGAGTTCAGGTTTTACATTAGAACTTGGTAATTCATTAATTTGTCTGATGTCACGTGAAAGTGAATTTCCCGGCAGTTTTTGTGGAACAAAATGAAACGGTTAAGTTTCCGTATTAGACAATTAACTCCAGATTAATTTTCAGGGTGGTGACGTCGTCCAGGAGAACATTTCGGCGAACGTCAGCGACGACACCGTCACGTTAGAATTCCAGAGGTCTGATGGCACGCTTGTCACCCAACTCATTGACTTCAGAAACGTGAGTAAATAACTACACTGAAAGAAATTGCATAATATTAATTCCACGCTTATATTAACGGATATGTTGCAGACGCTACTTACTAGCGAATTTTAACTTGGAAACTATTTTGTGTATTAATATTTTTTGATTTAATAATTTAATTGTTTGTAATACAGTTTGTAATCATGTTTTTTTACGTAGCGTTTAAAATACTTGCAGGAACGCAAACAGTGCATCCGTCCGCTAGAAAAATGAGAGAGGATAAAATACAACGTAAAAAAACTGTCCTACCTCTAATAATTTCCGAAGTATGAGTTTTGAATAATAATAATAACAATATTTTTTCTATGATTGTTAACCAAACGACTTTTTTTAATATTTTTTTTGTGCGTAAAACAGGTAAAACATTTATCAGCTAGGCTAGGACTTTTTTAATGCGTAATTTTACTTCCACGTCCAGTGGAAGTATAGTAACGACAAAAAAATTTTTAAAAATTTTTATTGTCCAAATAGGCTTAAAATATCATGAAACGTCGAGATTTTAAGTTTGAGCGAAAAAAAAATTTCTGTCTGTCTGTCGGTCTGTCTGTCGGTCTGTCTGTAACTTTTTTTTGTGCGCACGTTTACTCTGGAACCGTTTAAGATATTGACTTGAAATTTGGTACACATATGTACTTTAACGAGATCTAGAACTAGATTATATTTTCATCTTGTTCCGTCGAAGGGTTGGGGGGTAAATTGGGGTAAATTTGGGGTAAATGGGTAAATCAAGCAGGTAAGAGTTCATGAAATTGGTATTTAGTATATACAAGAGAAGCTAAGGTCTCAAAAAAATTTTTGGCATTAGCCACCCCCATTACCACCCCCATTACCACCCCCACCTCCTTATTAAAGGGGATGAAAAAAAATTGTGATTTAGTATATGTACAGGAACCAGAAACCTCAAAATATTTTTTTGCTTCATCCACTCCCCACTACCACCCCCTACCGCCACCCCCACCCCACTACCGACGTGGGGTATCGTTTTATGGGTTTTTGGGGTAGAGGATTTCAAATATTATATTATTAAAGTTCCATAAACAATTATTTTCACATACAAAGTTTTTTCGTTGTGAGTGACTTGAATAGAGAATCTGGATGTGGAAGTAGTGATTCCTTGGGCAGCGGTTTTTGTATTGATTGTGGCTACTACAATTTTTCATTTTTTTCCGGTAAATCTATTTTAACGAGTTTGTTTGTTCGACATGAGATGTATTACTTAATGTTTTGCATTTTTTTTCTCATTAAAATACAATATATTTTTATATGTTAAAGTCTATTGCATTGGATAAGAGTGCATATACATGGTTATTACTTCTACATCCAGTGGAAGTATAGTAACGACAAAAAATTTTTTAAAAATTTTTATTGTTCAAATGGGCTTAGAATGTCATGAAACGTCGAGATTTCAAGTTTGAGCGAAAAGAAAATTTCTGTCTGTCTGTCGGTCTGTAACTTTTTTTGTGCGCACGTTTACTCTGGAACCGTTTGAGATATTGACTTGAAATTTGGTACACATATGTACTTTGACGAGATATAGAACTAGATTATATTTTCATCTTGTTCCGTCGAAGGGTGGTTGGGGGGTAAATTGGGGTAAATTTGGAGTAAATAGGTAAATCAAGCAGGTAAGAGTTCATAAAATTGATATTTAGTATAGACAAGAGAAGCTAACGTCTCAAAAAAAATTTTGGCATTAGCCACTCCCCCATTACCACCCCCACCCCATTATTAAAGGGGATGAAAAAAAAATGTGATTTAGTGTGTGTACAAGAACCAGAAACCTCAAAATATTTTTTTACTTTATTCACCCCTCACTCCCACCCCCACCCCACTACCGATGTGGGGTATCGTTTTATGGGTTTTTGAGGTAGAGGATTTCAAATATTATATTATTAAAGTTCCATAAACAATTATTTCCAGATACAAAATTTTTTCGTTGTGTGACTTGGATAGAAAATCCGGATGTGGAAGTAGTGATTCCTTGGGCAGCGGTTTTTTTAATAAATGCGTCCAATTATTCCAAACATCCTATTTTACCACGTCCCATTGACATATGCGTCTAATTGACTTATACGTCCAATAGATCTCTTGCAAAAAATATAATTTTAGTATTTTTAGAATCTTTACTTAATACAGAGTGTAAAGGATTTCCCCTTATTTTACTTCCACGTCCAGTGGAAGTATAGTAACGACAAAAAAAAATTTAAAATTTTTTATTGTTCAAATAGGCTTAGAAAGTCACGAAACGTCGAGATTTTAAGTTTGAGCGAAAAAAAAATTCTGTCTGTCGGTCTGTCTGTAACTTTTTTTTGTGCGCACGTTTACTCTGGAACCGTTTGAGATATTGACTTGAAATTTGGTACATATATGTACTTTAACGAGATCTAGAACTAGATTATATTTTCATCTTGTTCCGTCGAAGGGTTGGGGGGTAAATTTGGGGAAAATAGGTAAATCAAGCAGGTAAGAGCCCATAAAATTGGTATTTAGTATATACAAGAGAAGCTGAGGTCTCAAAAAAAATGTTGGCATTAGCCACCCCCATTACCACCCCCACCCCATTATTAAAGGGGATGAAAAAAAATTGTGATTTAGGGTGTGTACAAGAACCAGAAACCTCAAAATGTTTTTTTACTTCATCCACCCCCACTACCACCCCCTATCACTACCCCCACCCCGCTACCGATGTGGTATCGTTTTATGGGTTTTTGGGGTAGAGGATTTCAAATATTATATTATTAAAGTTCCATAAACAATTATTTCCACATACAAAATTTTTTCGTTGTGAGTGACTTGGATAGAAAATCTGGATGTGGAAGTAGTGACTCCTTGGGCAGCGGTTTTTTCTTTGACAAACGATATTCAACATTAGAGTTTGAATAAATCCACACAAACAACACGTGACGTGACGGCACAGCACTAGCGTACATTTTAAATTAATTCCATTTATGAACGTTGCCTTATAATAGCTGATAGTGGAGCAAAATAGGCGATAAAATTCTCTCCATTCTGAAGAAAAAAAATCAGCGTAGAACCAGACCAGACCTTATAGTTTTTATAAGGTGAACAGTTCTACATAAGAAATGGCTATTTACGATATTTTTTGTGGTACAGATATTTTCTATTTCAAAAACACTTGAGAAATTGATTGATTATAAAAATCGTGTTTTTTTTAACATTTACACCACTATATCTTTAAAACTAATCGAGCTATGGAACTGATTTTTTTTTGAAATTCAAGTACACAAACAAGCGCATTTAATGAATGGTCTTTTTGTTTTTACCGATTATTGTTTATTATTTTCTTAAATAACAATGAACTTATTACTTCGCTAAGAATGTACTCATATTTTGACTAAGCGACAAACTTTGTTATTTTTGCAAATTTTCATATACATGCAGCGAAGCAATTGGAGATACTGGAGAAGTTTGTAAAAAAAAATTTCATCTACTACTATATGTTCAAATCATTGCACTCGCAGATGACGTCACGTAAAATATGAGTGTGTTCTCAGTTCTCAGACATGCCCCTCCTCCCGGATATTAGTCGATGATTGAAATATTTTCTAGTTAGAAATTATGAAAACAGATTTGATAATTGCTAATGTTTAGTAACATTATATTAATATATATACAGGGTGGTCCGTAAGTAATGGTCTGTACGGCAACAGTGGATTTCTGACATTAAAATATTTCGATTTAACTAAACTTACGGGGCTAGCGTAGAGGCGACTTCAATGTGAATATCAGTTGATATTCCGTTGAAGCAACGTCGAGCGCGGTTGGTACTTGGATGGGTGACCCACCTATCTTGGGAAATACAGCGTTTTCGTCCCACCTTCTAGTGGCTTGTATATCAGTGTATACGCGGAAGTTACGTAATTTCAGACGAGGATTACGTAGTGGATATACCATCCTTCGGAGGGGATGTAAAGCAGGCGGTCCCTTGTCTATTAAATGTTAGGCAAGTAAAAGATCCCTACTCTTCTTAAGGGAAGAGGTTCGGCAAAATTTCCAGGTTGGGGGTAGCTCATCTCCTGGCGTCGGTGATAGGCCCTGGTAGCGGAAATAGGCCGACGTTAAATAGTTAAAAAAAAAAAACTAAACTTACCTTAGTACAAAAGTTGATATTAACAGAGATACAGGGTGTTAAAGTCAATATATTTTTTTTAATTTTCTCATACCATGTGTGTAGTGGCGGGATAGGTATAGGGAGTAAGAATATAGGGTTTTTTGAGATGAAAAATTCAAATCTGCTCCCATTTTTTGTGTAGATCCTAGAGGGCGCCACATAATCGTTGTTTAAGGTATAACTGTACTCTTAACTTTTTTCATTAAAAAATCCTAAACCTATCTCATTTTAGCGAAAAAAAAGTATACTTGTCATTAGTGATTTTCGTACATAGTTGTCTTAAAAAGCGTAACAAGTTAAATTCCTGTGTAAATTATCGTTTGTTTATCTTAGGACGTTTCGAAAATATTCATAAAAAACATTTTCAGGAGAGTTACTTGAACACCCTGTATCTCGGAAACTAAGCACGTCCCGACTCATGTTTATAGGAACGTTTTTTCTTATTTTGAATAGTTGTATTACTTAGTGAAGTTTGGCCTATGCAATTCGGGACACCCTGTATATAAATTAATTTAAATTATATAGCACATGCATGTGGCTTATTGCCGTCCATCCAATTAACCGCGTCTTATTGTTGCGCGACTAATTTCCCGCGGCCGATTGAAGTATACGTCGTATTGTCTATAATATTATGTTTTCAAGAAGTTTGGAAATCATTTACGAAGCTTTGGCAGTAAAAATAATTAAATAAATTATATCTAACGCATCCTTCCATTAAACTGCGCTAGTCCCTCTAATTTTCAACTTGATTATCTCATGAAAGTGTAACATTCCTGTTTTGCTAGAAAGTACGTATGAAAATATTCCGCAGTAACCCTCATTTTATATGTGCGGCTATTATTAAATTTAACAGAAGTAATCCAGAGCCGTAAAATATGCGGTTGGGGTAAGGTAACACTTAATCCAGAAATTATAATTAAATTTTCTGCTTAGAACAATTCGCAAGAGGAATTATTATCTAATTTTGAGGATTAATGCAAAATTTATCGATTCTTCCAAACGGAAAGTGGCTAATCAAATTGTTAATCCATCGTTAATGACTAGTAATCCTAACTGAATCATTACACTGTTTCATAACTTATTGGTTGCCACCAGAAGTGCTAAATTTAAAAATTCTTTACACTGCTTAAGAGTCTTCCAGTTTGGATAATTTTTTAACAGTTGTGAAACAAAATTAAATTCTTCTTTCCTTCAAAATATGCTAACAAAACTTTTTCGATTTACCTATGCTATCAAATTGGGATTTCAAATAATATTATAACTTGGCTAAATAACGTTTGTCAAATTTGACAATAAAATTATAATGTGTAATAATAGCAAAGGTAACTACGAAAAAGACTACTTAATTTTTAAGATCTTTATATACACATATTACATTTATGTTTAAAGGGTTTTTAGACGTTTAAAATTAGAAAAAAATCTTGTATGTAACACGTTCCGAAAGACGATTTTGTGTAACTCGTGTTATTTTGTGGGATCTCGCTTCGCTCGTCTCGCAAACATCCGCTCGTTACACAAAATAAAGTCCTTCGTAACTGATTACATAAGTAGCTATTATTGATGCGTTTGATTATCAGCCCGTTACAGATAATGGCATATCATGTATAAAGTAAATATCTTTTTTTTTTTTTTAATAAATAAAAATCTACCTAGCGAATTGTATGTGTAACAAATCAGTAATCCTAGAAAAATGAAATTATATTTCTGTTAATGCATAATCACCATATTCTTTATTGCATTATTGTAGCTCTATTAACCTAATTTTCGGTTGCATTATTGCTTATAATTTTTCGAATTAAATTGTTTGCTAGATTCGATACTTTTTAAAAACCCTTCTTCGTTCTCCAGGATCATCATTAGTTTTGAGCTATTTTCATGAAACTGTCAACGTGTTGTAACCTTTGTCGACCCAATAAAATTCATCATTATTGGTAAAATATTATAATGCTCATTGAGTACTTTTCATGGCGTGTAGTATATATCTCTAATAATGGAAACGAGGACCTTCCCTCCGGTTAGGAATTCGGAAGGGAATAGGAATACAACATATACAATAGTTTGAAACTACCTGCCAGTAAATTCTTTCCAACATATTGCCTGTACGGTATTTCGTCAAAATTTCATTATCATGTAATTTATTTGAATAATCAATGCCTATAAAATATATATGCTGGTTAATTGGAATTTCATTCATATATTTGTATCAATTAATTGAACCTTTTTTAATTTTCGTTCACCTGCTGTTAAACAATACAAAAAAATATGACCCCAGCATTACGACCGATAGAAGAGTCCTGAGTACTTGCTGCTCATCGTGTACCTCTCTATGCATAAAGTTATACGTTGTATTCGGTAAAACAAGTATTATTGTGGATTATTTCACTTATTAACGCTATAGCCAATGGGAGCCCATAAAATTGCTACAATCAAACGTCATTATTAGTGGTAATCTCCGATTACAGAACTTATATCTAAATACATAACAGGCTATCTTTTCACTATATACATTGTTTGCTCCTAACATAGTCACATTATATGTCCATTAAAAAGAATAGATGAACATCACATCCCATAGGCAACAGTGGCGTTGTGTGTGTAGAAAATGGGTAGAATGGTAAATATTTTCATTTAAATGAATTATTGCAATTCCTGCATTACCGGCTCTTTATACAACGTGATGTAGGCATACGATATTACAGTAAGATAAAACACTAAGATAAATATGTATTGAAAGGATATTAAAATTTAATTGCTATTTACTTTATAACTGTAAACTGAATTTCATCATGTTACGACTATGGAACGATCGATTTTCTTCTTTTCTAAACTGCTTTCTGCAAGCGGCACAGCACTTCACTATTTATTTGCACTAAATATATTGTCACTAAAATGTGTAAATATGAATAGAGAATATTATTTAGGTATTAAGCAAATCACAACTTAAAATAAAAAGACTTCTTCACCACATTTTGATCGAAAAACACGAAAAACGCTTATTAACATTAATGGCGGATATACTGTCGAAAATGTCAAACTGAGATTATGATAATCAAACTGAACCGATGGTGCCCGAATCGGCCGCGAATAGATCGACTAGCCAATCAAGAACTTATGGGAAGAAGTGCCTTAGATTGTGAATCTTTCAGGATCACACAAACTAATGCCATTATATATCTAGATATAAGTTCTTTAATCGGAGGTGGTAATCCAACCTAGATCTGCTTTTGACAGTACCAACACGAAAAAATTATCGCTCTAATTTTTTGTGTCGCCGCGTCGACATATATAGCGAAAATTTTTTGACGTTTTGTTCACGAAATGTTTTCGGCAAATAGGACAACTCGTGCTTTTAAATTTTGTCTATAAATATCTTCTCTAGCTTATTACCAATTCTTAACGTAATTGTAAATTGCGGTATTGTATTCTATACGTAGTAATATAATATAAAATAGCCTAAAAACAACACATAAGTTGACAACTCCCAATTTGAAAGCCAAGGCTGTGTGGAACCTAATTATACACAGCTTTCAATGGCTTATAAACTTAACGTAATTACAAAATAATTTTCACAACTAAAATTAAATACAAATGCCTACGAAGCAGACAAATCAATAATTTCATGTTTAATACAAAAATATACTTATGCATGGTAAGTCCATCACAAAAGCTAAGAGAACCTTATTCGGAAAATAAAAACTCTGAACTAGCACTATACATTATAATTCGTTGTACTTAAAGTTCTCTCTAGTTAAACAAGCAAACCTTAATATAACTATTAAACTTCTTAAATTAAAATTAAGGATTAAATACATAAATATATAATATTAAGCACTTTAATATAATAATTCTTGAAAAATTCACTGTGTACACAGTTAAGCGAAGTTACTAGATGGTGCGGCGCACTGTGGGGAAATTCCGGATTTTACTGTTCAAAAATCTCTAGAGACCTTAATATCCATCGGATCGGGATAATTTTTTTTTAAATTAAAGGTAATTAAATTCCCTACACATCTGTCGAGGCAAATTTTTAAATGACTCTGTCAACTTTTATTAATCATATGATAAACTGCCAAAAAACTGTAAAAAAATATTAAAAATTTAAATAATTAACCAATGTCGCTATATTCATATGAAAATTTAATTTTTTTGTCTACACATAGCACATACATTATATAGTAGTAAAATCAAACTGCCAAATACATACTTTGACAGCTGACAGCTGTCAGAAAGATAAAATTACCACAAAAAATATTATATGTATAACGTGCAACTTATTTCTTTTGAAAATTGATTTTATAATTGATAAGATTTGTAAAACACTGCTAAATGCAAAAAAGAAAAAAGGTATCTGAGTTGACAGTTGAAATCTGTCAACTAAACTGCAAAAATTAAAAAAAATTTAGTGTATTAAAAATTTAACGAATAGATTAAAAAATTTATCTTGAGTATCTCAAGACAGAGAATCCATATTGTAATTGTTCCCAACATAATGTAAAGTTGACATCTGTCAATAGCTTTGTAAAATCTGTCATGTTGCTGTGTATTTGGCAGTTTGATTTTACTACTATATAGTTTATGTACTATGTGTAGACAAAAAATATAATTTTCATATGAGCTACAGAGCGTTTTTTTTGAAAATTGGCATTTTTGGATGACCTCTATATCTCAAATACCGAGATTCGAATCGAAAACAGAGTAACACATTCTTAAGGCACTTTTTTCAGTAGAATCCGTTGCTGATAAGGAGAAAATTGTGCGTGCCTCACTTTTAGAGATATAGACATAATTTGTGTTTTTTTTTTAATGGAGCACCCTGTAAATGATTTCATGATTCAATCACAACTTAAATTATATATGATATGTCATATTTATCTCTAGAAAAAGTGGTTAATTTTCTCGAAAAATTTAATATATTTGTGAGGAGGCCATGGAAAACTATTAACAACACCAACACTTCTTATAATAGAAAATAATTTTGCTAAAAATAAGAAAAATTAAACTACAATAAATGTTCGAATTATCTTTCATTGACATCTATGCACATTTATCGCATTTCTAATATTTATTGAGAAGGCCATGGTAAAAAAAAGAGAAAATCTAAATAATCGTAAATATCAAAAACTAATTTGTGAGTTAATTGTGAGTGAGCATTGTTAAAAATGGTTCAATTTAGTAATTGTGAAAAACATGATATGCTTAAGTGTTTTATAGAATGCGGAGACGATTCAAATTTAGCTTCCGAGCTTTATTTTAATAGGTAAGTTATAGAGAGACATAAAAATGTTCAAAAGGCTGCAACAAAATTTAAAAGAGTTTGGATCATTTGTAAAACCTCGAACAAAAATAAATAATAAAGCAAGTAGAGAAGCTGTAGAAAATATTGTTTTAGAAACTGTAAGAGAAACTCCTATTATATATTGTTTAATTTTTAGGAAATAATGGTCCTATTTTGTGGCCAACTAGATCTCCCGATATAACACTGTCGACTTTTGGCTTTGGGGTTATTTAAAAAATATTATATATAGAGAACGTTCTAATAACGTAGAAGAATTGGAAAACAAAACAATAGCTGCGTTTCGAACAATAACTCCTGTCATGATTGGAAATGCAACAAATGCTGTAAGGAGAAGGTGTCAGAAATGTATAGATGTCAATGGAAGACAATTCGAAAATTTATTGTAGTTTAGTTTTTCCTGTTTTTGCGAAATTATTTTATATTATAAGAAGTGTTGTTGTTAATAGTTTTCCATGGCTTCCTCACAAATGTATTAAATTTTTCGAAAATTAACCAACTATATACCGGGTGTTTTTTTTAGTTGGTACAGCACCCTTTCCTCGCTTATTATAAAAGATGGAGTTTTGAAATTTTGCAGACATATTTAGTGACATTTTTTGCATCTGATGCACTTTTTTAAATTATTCTGCTCTTTCCCATCTAACCGGAAGTGACGCCAACTTTCGATTTTCAAATGAAACACTATAGTTTTTCTTTTGGATTTCAAAACTAGATCTTTTTCTGAGTTAGAACATGTAAAAAAAGTATTAGGTTAGAGAGGAAAGTTTTTGAGATAATGCGATTTTAAGGTTTCAGGTGTTGAGAAGCACTAAAAATCGAGTTACCTATGGAATGATTTTGTGGCACATTAAAATTGCCGTCAAAACGCGTAGTAGGCGCATGTCAAGTCAATAGAAATTTGCGTTGTCATCTTAGAATTTAGCATTTCAAAGTTTTCTGGCGTGAGTTCACAAAAAATTAGTGAAAAAATGGAAAATGATTATACAAACGAAGATTTCTTTAACATCCCTTTAATTTTTAACCAAAATGGTCAAAGATATTTACCAACTTGCCCTAGTTTCAATGCAGAATATTCCGAGAAAAGAAAACTTGATCGTCGATTTAAAAAAAAAAAATTACAAATTTAAGAACTTCAGGACAATTTAAAGTGAAACGAAACAGAACTTGCTATGTGACGAGGCAAGAGGATAATGAATTAAGTATTCTATTGGCCGTTACGGATAATCCAGGTATTTCAATTCGTCAACTAGAAATGCAATTTGACATATCATATTCCTCCACCCAGAAAATATTAAAACGAAACGGGCAGCTTCCTTACAAATACTCGGTACATCAAAAGTTACTTCTGGAGATTTTCCCAGACGAACTGCGTTCTACGAATGATATTAAATCAAGAAGATCCGGGGTTTTGGTGCAAAGTAATTTGAAGTGACGAGACCAATTTTACCAATCGACATAATGCACACTACTGGTCCACGGTTAACTTACACTTAACTAAATCCAGCAACTGTCAGAGAGTTTGGAAGTTCAATGTTTGGGTTGGGCATATTAACAACCAACTGATTGGACCTATTGTTTATGATCAAAATCTCCATGCAGCGTTTTATTCCCAAAACATATTGCCTCTCTTGGAAGAAAATTATCTAGATAATTTACCTTTGGCAACACTTGAGAACTGTATTTTATGCAAGACGGAGCCCCACCTCACAATGCATGGGTGGTGGACGGTCTTCTAACAGTTATTTTTGAGGACAGGTGGATCGGAACCTCCGGACCGATTAGATGGCCAGCGAGGTCCCCGAATCTCAATCTATTGGATTTTTTTTATTAAAGATAATGAATTCGAACGCGAAACAAGAGTGGCTTTGGACGCACGTGTGCATGAAATCTGAAAAGAGATGAACCTCCAGTTTATTAAAAACACCACAGAAAGTGTCAAGAGAAGAGTTGAAACGTGTTTAGATCAAAATGGTGGCTTATTTGAAAATTAGTTGTGATAATTTCCTTGTTATTGCAGCTTCATGTTTAAATTTTTGTTACTGTTTGAAATTAAAATGTTTATTGTTTTGTTTTTTTTTTTATTGTTTGAAATGCTAAATTCAAAGACGACAACGCAAACTTCTATTGACTTGACATGCGCCTACTACGCGTTTTGACGGCAATTTTAATCTGTCACAAAATCATTCCATAGATAACTCGATTTTTAGTGCTTCTCAAGACCTGAAACGCATTATCTCAAAAACTTTCCTCTCTAAGCTAATACTTTTTTAAATGTTCTAACTCAGAAAAAGATCTAGTTTTGAAATCCAAAAAAAAACAACTATAGTTTCATTTGAAAATGGAAAGTTGACGTCACTTCCGGTTAGACGGGAAAGAGTAGAAAAATTTAAAAAAGTGTATTAGATGCAAAAAATGTCACTAAGTATGCCTGCATTCAAAACTCTATCTTTAATAATAAGCGAGGAAAAGGTGCTGTACTAACTAAAAAAATCACCCGGTATAGTTGGAGAGCTAATTTAAATTGTGATCGAATAATGAAATAATTTAGAGGGTGTTTCATTTAAAAAATACAAGTTATGTCTATATCTCAAAAACTGAGGCATGCATAATTTTCTTCTTATCAGTAATAGATTCTACTCAAAAAAATGCCCTAAGAATGTGTTATTCGATTTTCGATTCGACATTTAGTAATTGAGATATGAGGTCATCCCAAAATGCTAATTTTCCAAAAACGCTCTGTAGCTCGATAATCGAAAAAATAATCGCGGTTCGCGCCACTGTTTGTTTCTCGAAAATCGAGCTCAGGACACCTATATTGGTTTTTCTCTATCTGCCATAGTTTTAGAGAAAACCTCAAATTTCATCAGAAAATAAGCGGGGTTTTCTTAATGCACGTATGTATTCTAATGTAAGCAAACTTTGCTTCTTTTTTGATGTTTTACCAGCCCTAGAAATGTTGATACGTTTCTTTCTACCACCCTGTTTGGACAATATTTTTATAATCAATCATTATTTCCCCATCCTGTATCTTCTGTTCATTTTTAAGACATAACACTTTTTTGTACATATATCTTGAATCTGTTTCCTAAAATATACATTGGATCGGATCCCATGAATAATTTATCCATTTTTCTCTGCCCTCAAACATTATTTCATATCCTAGTTCCAGGGAGATTTTTTTTATTAAATCTCGACTGGAGTCTCTCTTCATCTCATTAATGTAATTAAATTCCTTCCGGATTAAAAAAGCTTGTTTTAACGATGACGAGCCCGTATTGGAAATCGATATATTTGGAGTCGCATGTTGAGCTTTAAGCACACAGACTCTGCCGATACCTTATTCAAATATCGGATAAGAAGTTTCAATTGATTTATGGAGAACTTATGATTTATAACCTTTATTTCTATACCGAGATGGACCTGTGCTCTTCCCAGCTTTTTACGATGCATGGGTTCAAATGGGAGCGCACAGTATAGTCCCGGAGACAGTGAACTTCTTTTAACAGGATGAACTACATGGTTGAAATTTTGCGTGCTGATGGAGAATTGTATATACAGGGTGTCCCCGGATGGAGTTACCTATAGCACAAATTTTAAAAAATTTAAAATTGAATTTTCAAAGAAAGATTCTCTTCAAGGGGGTAATCACTTATGCAATATGTGGGACAGGTATATGTGCAGTGGTGTGCAATATCGTGCAATGGTGTGCAATATCATACAATAGTGTGTAGTGTTGTGCAATGTGTGTGCAATATGTATGCAATATGTGTGAAATATTGCACATGTAGGACATAATTTCGAGTGATTGTCTCTTCGCCTCTCTTTTATAAATGTTTTTGTAATTGGCAATATAAAATTTTAAAGTTTGGTAACGTAGTGGATAAAAATTGTTTTGCATTTTTTTCCAAAATTAATATAAAAAAGTTAAAAAGTGTACTGCTGCCGATCGGTACGTTATTATGAAACTACAGTGGTTAATACCATGTGCATAATTTGTTAAATTGAAAAGAAATAATATTTTAAAACTCCGAAATTTGAAACTGAGGTCAATTTTGCGAATGACTCACGTCTTTATTTTTCATTTTTAAGGAAAATTTTTTGAAAAAGTTGCTGACGATAGTATGCCCCATATATGAGGATATGACAGATGAAAAAAACAATACTTAAGATAAACGTTGAGCGAAAAATTATAAGCATTCTTCTTGTCGATTTATTTCAAGTGAAGAAAATAGAGTAAATTCACAACATATTGAATATTGATGGTATTAAAAACAAGCTAAAAACGTACTCTTCGCCTGTTCACAGAACTTTTTATACAATTGTTACACATTCTATAGGATACTCTTCGCAGTTTTCTTGTAAAGAATGTTAGTTTTTAGACATCCTAAATGTTGTGATAGCATCTTTGTTATGAAAAAAATTATATGAAAAAAAAAATACTCAACCTGTGCGGGATTCGAACACGGGACCTTTGGATTGCAACGCAAAACTTTAGCCGCTGCGCCACCACATATTGCTACGAAAATTGATTGTCTGTGATATATATATATATATCTTTCAACAATCATACATATTTCAACTCCTGCTTCTATGAAATATATTAGTAAAATCCATAAACAAAAAAATATATATATATTGGAAATAATATTTCGCAAGATTTCCATTTTAGTACAAGCGACAAAAATTAACAAAATATATATTTTTAACCTCCCCACAATAAAATTGTGGGAGGTTACTACAATTAGTCCAAAATCGAAAATTGAGATAACATCAAATCTTTACGTTTTGAGGTCCCAGGAACCCAAAAAAGTTGTTTTTGAAAAATGTTTGTGTGTGTGTGTGTGTGTGTGTGTGTGTGTGTGTGTGTGTGTGTGTGTGTGTGTGTGTGTGTGTGTGTGTGTGTGTGTGTGTGTGTGTGTGTGTGTGTGTATGTCTGTTAGCACGATAGCGGCGAAGCCACTAAACGGATTTGGATGAAACTTTGCATGAGGGTTTCTTTAGTGCTCCAGAAGATCTGAAAAGGTTTTGGTTGAGATCGGATTACGTTTGTTGCTGTTTTGGCACAACAAGTTGTTTATTTTATGATTACTTACAATTTGTAATCGAACCATTGAAAAGCAGTAAAAATTCCGATTTCAACGATATATAACACTTGCACTCTTTAGCTTTGGTTTCCGTGAAAAAAATTAAAAACCAAATAACACGCTTCTTGTGTAAAATATATTTTATAGTGGAACCACAGAATACAGTAACTGCACAGAGGCGAAGTCTTTGGCGGTTCCTTTCAGTTTTGATGGCTCGTTTTCTGTGACCTTGCGTACCAGTTGCGTCTACACCACGGTGTATTAAATAGGTGGTCCGGCACTTTCCTATTATAATAATGGCTTCGTAAGTGCATGGTTTCTATTTACTTTAATAGATGGCGCGAGCAATACGGTCCTACAATTACCTGGGCATGTGCATCGTATAACTAACATAACCTCAAATTTTAAGTTGTTTTCGTTTATTCTCATATTTAATGTTTGTATAGGCATTTTTAGCTTGGAGCCATACTGGCTCCAAGCAAATATTTAAAAATTCACGCAAATAATTTTTCAATATTGTTGATTAATAAAAATAGACTGCTAATTATAGGTTAGATTCCTAACCTGCAAAAGTGTCTTATTTTATTGTAACAAACTATTTAAAACTTCATACATATTACGTTGAACTTGACTTTGGTTGAAAGTACAGGAACCAGGCAGAAATTTTAATAATAGTTACGTAATACCTGTAAATCTTAAGAAATATATATTTTTGTGGTTAGCTGTGACGACACGTGCAATACTGCATGTAGTGTTACATATATTCTTTCAATGTTTTAATTTAGCTACTTAATGTCAGATGTCACTGGACTCTTGTCAAAAACAAGAAGCCGGGAATGTATGCAACACTGTATGTACGTATGCACAGAACCTATAAAATTATCTATCTATGCGTAAGTAATGAGAGAACTTAGTTGAGCCATCTTTTACAATATGTACGAAGTAAGCACTTATTAAGCCACTGTGAGGGTTGTCGTCGCATCACCTATTTAATACACCCTGGTCTACACTGAGAGATATGTTGTTTATTTCTTTTAATAGGTTAGATTTCTAACCTGCAAAATGCGTTTTATTTTATTGTGACAAACTAGATATTGGTCGAAAGTATGGGAACCAGGCAGAAATTTTAATAATAGCTACGTAGTACTTTTAAATTTTAAGAAATATATATTTTTGAGGCTAGCTATGACGTCATGTGCAGATCCCCATTTAAGGATGCACTGAAAAGACAGTGTATTTCGAGTTGAATTGAAAAATATTACGATTTGAATTGCTTATAATTGGCGCCTATTTTCAATTGAGTTGTACACTAGGTTTTATTTATGAGAATTTTAATTCTCGGTTAATGTTTTCAATATCCCAAAATGAGTGGAAAAAAAAATTCACAAATCCAAACTTAACACGATAAACATCAACAGTGTCAAGATAAAAGTGAGGTTGATTGTTAAACAATTAAGAAATGGCGATGAGTATACAAATTTGGTTTTGGCGGGAAGGCTAGCCTTCGCCTCTGTATAGTTACTGTACTCTGTGGTCTAACCTAACGTTCAATAGACTAGTGTGTTAAAGCGTGCAGACTGTATGCTGAGTAAATTTGAGTGTCAAGTGCATCGAGATATTACAAGTTTTTTCGACGTTCATAAAGCCCACGGAAGGTGTGAGAAGCCTTCGTGAACCGCTCACAAGCCCTACAAGTATAAGCAATCTCACCAGAACGTTTTCGGTGAGTTTTTTCCAATAAAACTTTAAAAGTGACATTATATTTTAAAAACTATTTCCGCTACTTCCGCCATCCCTCCGGAAATTCTTCCGGCAACATAACCTAAAAATAGTGCTACATAACTTAAAAATAATTTAAGACATTGGTACCAACCTAAAATATTTTTTCGAAAACTGTCAAAAACCAAATTCCCCCAGAAAAATTTGACAGCTTACTTCCCCGACCGATTTAGTGAAAAATCGGCCGAGGCCAGAAGATAAAACAAAATATATCAACTCAAACTTAAACGATCCACCATGAACACTACTCCGGCCACATCTGGCAGGGAAGCTGTCCACCAAGAGTTATATGGTTTTTCCAAAAGATGGCCATCCCTACCACCCATTACCAACGAACGGATGTTTTCGTTTAGTTGTTTCCCGTATCAATAATCAAAATTATTAAGTGCTCTTGCCTACGAACTTAGTTTTTATAGTGTTGTGTTTATTAACCTCCCCACAATAATTGTGGGAGGTTACTACAATTAATCCAAAATCGAAAATTGAGATAACATCAAATCTTTACGATTTCGAGGTCCCGGAAACCCAAAAAAGTGGTTTGTGACTAATGCCTGTGTGTTAGCACGATAGCTACGAAGCTACTAACCTGATTTGGATGAAACTTTTACATGAGGGTTTCTTTAGTGCTCCAGAAGATCTGAAAAGGTTTTGGTTGAGATCGGATTACGTTTAGTGCCATTTTGGCACAAGTTGTTTATTTTATGATTACTTAGAATTTGTAATTGAACCATTAAAAAACAGTATAAATTCCAATTTCAACGATATATCACACTTGCACCCTTTCGATTTGGTTTCCGTTAAAAAAATTTAAAATAATTCGTTATATGTGCACATATGACAGCATCCAAAAAATTGGTATTATTGTTAGGGGAAAACGTATTTTGCCATCTGTCAAAAATATTTGGGTTGGTAACCTTTGTGAATGTTAATTTATAGCTTATGGTACGTGACGTCACAGCTAACCTCAAAAATATATATTTCTTAAGATTTAAGAATATTACGTAGCTATTATTAAAATTTCTGCCTGGTTCCCGTACTTTCAACTAAAATCTAGTACAGTGTAATGTTTATGAAGTCCTAAATACTTTGTCCTAATAAAATAGGACTCTTTTTGTGGGTTAGAAATCTAACCTGTAATTAGCAATATATTTTTTTATTAATCAACCATTTTTAGGTCACATGGTTTTGACAATTTTGACATTTTGCTTGAGGGGCAACAAAACGCAGTTTGCGTGGTTTTATATATTTTTTTCTGATTTTCTTGAGAAACTGTGTGTGTTTTCGTAATAATGTCATATAGTGAATATTATCCAACCCTTATGGGTGATGTAAAGTGTCGCTACGATGAGAAAATCAAAATAATAGACAATATTGACCCATACACCCTTGGAGTGGAGACTGGAGACCTTTCTGCAGATTTGTCTATTTTACCTTGTGTGTCCGTAATTAATATGGTAAATTACTTAGTATCGACTCACAGCTTCTTCGCAGATCAGCAATTAAAGGCATACAAATCTTTACAAGCATATAAATATTATGAGGCCGGATTTGTGCAAGAAGTTTGTGCAAGAAAGATAAACTCAAATGTATTCATTGTTATGGGCAAGGCAAGTTTACATTTAAATAACTAAGTGCTAGATTTCAGTGATAAGCTTGTTATATTATCCGTATGTAGTATTCAATAGACTCTGCCAGAAAGTGATTTCTTTACCTTTCTTCTAATCTTTTTTACATTCAAAATAAACCTTATCTCACAATCGCACCTTGTCACAAAAAAAGATGGTGTTTTATTTTTATTTCACATTTAAAACTGAGATTACTTCATTGTTTACATTGGAATAAAAAGTTTGGTTATCCCTCAGGCAATATGGTCGACTTATCGTGACGTTATCCTAAGATGGTCTATATAGAAAAATTATTTGCATGAGTTTTTTAACTATCTGCTTGGAGTCACCGTGGCTCCAAGCTAAAAATGCGTAGTCAAACATTAAAAATGTGAATAAACTTGAAAAACTTAAACATGTTATGTCCCTAAATATATTTCATAACCTAAAAATCAACATTCGTAAAGGTTACCAACCCAAATATTTTTGACAATGTCAAAACTTATTTTAGTTGTTTTTTTTTAAGGTAATAATTGTTTATAGCCGTGTTCGGATATTACGTCTGATTGATGGGACACGTCACAATCGTTCATTGCAAATCGAGTTAACTGAGCTAAATCTTAAACGTTCGAATATTACAAAATAAAGGCCTCGGACGAAGCTCGACTTGCTCGACCTTTTTGATCGAGCAGGAAGATTTTAATGTGACGCATGCGTAGTCTGCTTGAACAGTCCATAATGTTATTGACTTGTTGGTTAGAGCGTCATTTGGGCTAAATTCTGTGTTATTATTTTTTTTTCATTATCCAATATTTTACAAAATCTTCGAAACGTTATCTGTTAATACCCTTATAATATCCGGCAATTGATTAACATGCAACATAAACAAACATGAGAGGTTATGTTTTAACAGATTGCTTGTAGTCCGCTTCAGTTCGTTCGATATTTGTTGATGAAATAAATGGCTCCAAAGTCACGTGTAATTTATCTGTTTGCTCAGTGCTCTGATTTCCGATGTAATATCCAAATACAGCTGATAAGGATCCACCGTGTGGGGAGGTTCCAGCCGCTTCCAGTAGCTGCCGATTTTTTTAATTAAATAATTAATAACTTTTCTATTTACCGATCGATTTTCTTCAAAAACAATAGGGTTCTTCCTCTAGCTAACACTAACCTACTTTCTAAATTTCAATACAATCGGACTTTTGTTTCTTAAGTTATCGTGCTTACAAGAAACGTGACGGACGGACGGACAGACGGACATTTTGAAAGTTGTTCAGAATTCGTTCACCAACACAATGATATGAAAATTTTTCCTCTACGAGCGATATTTACGATTTTAGAAATGTGCCGATCAAATACAATATACTCTTCGTTTTTGCGAAGAGTATAATAATAACAATAAAAATAACATCCCCTTTACCCCTGATGGCATTAAGTGACCGTGTGGAAGGGGGCTACCCATTTCGAGGCAAGAGGCACACATCCAGTATCCAAATATACTAGAATAAATTTCCTTTCCTCCAAGAAATCTTAGTACGACGCGTCGCTGGGAACCGAAGACAGGTCCTCGAACCTCGGAGTGAGAGTCAAGCCACAGAAGACCTATACCAGAAGCGTCACTATCGGCGGATAGTTTGATGTTTCATTGGTAAATTGGGGTGGCCTTCGGCCATCTTGTCGGTGGTATTATTGTCAACTTATAATTCAGCACTTTTCTAAATTCACCGTTGGGCGCACCGGTAGATAAAACTCGAAGCTGATTGGCTATGTTTTTCAAAATATCCAGTCATATAATGTTATTGCTTACCAGTGCGCTCCACCGGTGAATTTAGAAATCTGCGGAGTTATAGGTTGACAATAATAATACCACCAACAAGATGGCCGTCTGCAATATTGGCGAGAAGGCAGAGAGTCGTTTCTAGTATACGTCTTCTGTGGTCAAGCCTCATTAACTATCGGCCATGCAATCATACTGTCATATTTAGTGGAGCCAATAGAGGCTGAAAATATGCATTATTTCGGAATAATTACGGGAAGCTTCGATTTTCCTAAAACCTTTTGATATCACTTTTACATAGCTTAAAATAAAAAGTTATAAACCTAATAATCGTGAGGAAATTGTTTATTAATTATTTAAACAAAAAGAATTTTTTTTTTACAAAATTATTGAATTGAGAAATTTTAAAGCAATTTAATTCAAATTGACATATAAGGGGTTTTCGAGGGCGCTGAAACAGATTATGATGTCAAAGATAGGTAATTCAAAATGGCTGATCCAATATGGCCGACTTCCATCAAGCAATAAAATAACTCAAAACACTGTTCAATTAAAAAGACAATTTAAATATTCAAATAAAAACTTAATTTTATTGCTGTCAAATCTGAAAATATTGATCCCCTAATTTTAGCAATGTGGCTTATTCCGTAAAAAAATGTTCACTCTCTCCCGGACTATTAGGGCGTGAAAGGTAATTGAATCGAAGCCGTATTATTTCTGTAGATTACATCTTGCTATTGGGTTTTTTATTGCGTAAAAAATAGTTACGTGTGCCGAATGAGAATCGAGTATTGAAGGGCTCGAATACAAAGGAACAAGGTGGAAGGAATCTGCTAATACAATCCATGAAGGGATTTTATAGGTATTTGTGGTTTACTTAGTGAAATTGGAGGTCAACTTTTCCATTGCGGTGTGGGTGAATTTAATGAACGTTGACTTATGGGAACTTCGGGTTTCCCAAATTCGCTTATGGCTGGGCCCTCTTTTATTAAGATGTATTTGACGAGGGCCATGTGTATTGTAACCAAAGGGACCATGGAAACGGACATATGTGTATTACAGGAGCTACCACAATGACCTTTTTCAGCGCACGAGGAAAATAGTACAAGAGGAAACATTACAGTGTAAGGGATTCATAACATTGCCAATAAAGTAATTTTAGTTGTCGACGAACTTTCAAAAATGGTGCAATATTGTAGCGGAGGCGTTAATTTCGTTATATAACACTGTAGTCTAACAAATAAAACACTGACATATTTTTTAAATTTTCACTGACGTATTATGTCAATAAGATAATTGTTTCGCTAAACATTAGCTTCTTCAGATATAAGTACAAGACTACTTACAATTAAAACTAGTGGATCTTAAATACCTAAAAGTTTATGACCTGAGAAATAATTTATTCTGTAGCCTAACCTAAATTAATAATCTATTATTGGAAATGGAATTAAAGTGAGTTTACAAGAGGTGAATTGTTTACGTCTGTTTGAGTGATTATCTAATAATAAATGGTTAGCAAATGTCAATGTATTCTTATTTTTCAAAAAACTACTTTTATGTTCTTTTATACGCACTTTAAATTTTCTACCTGCTTGTCCAACATATATCTTAGGGCAAGTTCCACAAGTACTCCCGAGATATCTTCTTTTTTATTTCTATCTTTGTTTTTAATATATGAACTTAGCGTATTATTAGTCTTATAAGCTATACTCAGACCCTGCTTCTTTAAAAACAATGTAATTTTGTCAGATGGCTCTCCATTGTAAGTTAAAAACCTAAATTTTGAATTATTACCTTTTTTCTGTAATATTACCAGGGCTCGGGAATTTTATCTCGGCGCCAGAGATGGCTCTCATATAGACATAATATTTATACTGCAAACACCTACTGAAACATTCAGAAAAACGACGAAATGGTGAAATATTCTTCATTTCCAGCTACGTATTTTTGGTAATAAAGGATAAATAAGCCGGATACGTATGACGAGTCGGCCCCCAAATGACAATCTATATCGAAACTTTTGTTTTAATATCGACTTGATATACTAACGCGATTTATATGTGTTTTGCCGCCGTACTACGCTTTGATCTTGAAACACGAGGTTTCAGGTAACTTTAAGTAGTATATTTTGTATTTTTTTGAATTTTTAGATTAATTACGCACATCATTAAAAATAAATCAAAAATATAATAATTAATATTTCCGTGTTCTCTGTGACTTACAATCACTGAAATAATATATGTTGTAATACTTTATATGCACTATTACTCATAAAAGTTGCGTTATAAAAAGTTGGTGCAACACTTGTGTGTTGCACCAACTTGTGTGTTTATAATACACTGACCATGTTAATTTTGGATATTTCGGAAGTCCCTAAAAAAAAGTACAAGATATATTGTATCATACTTGCATAAAAATCTTTCTACGCCAACTTAGGCCAACCCTGATTTTGACGTCACAGAGATAAAATTCCCGAGCTCTGAATATTACACAACAAACAACATAAGAATGCCGTTGAAACTATATTCCCGGTTCTGAAAAATAATAATTGAAAAAGGTGGGAGTATATAAGCAATTCAACCCAAAGGATAAAACTGAATCGAACGAGATACGAAATTAGTTGTAAAGATTGTAATTTGAAGTATGGTGGAGAGGCAATATTTTCATGGTTTAAAAATGGAAATGAAAATTTTACTGTTGCGTTAATCCTCTTTGAGTTGCATTACTTATTAGTGCAGGCAAATCCAGTTTTGAGTATGAACTATCTGGGGACAGCTATTTCTTTATCGAAATGGATAGCTCTATTCATGTAGAATGAGGATATAAAAGTCCCGAAAAATCCCGATGTGAGCTAAAGCCACCATTTAGAAAAAATGGCCGCCAGAATCGTTTCTTTTAGAAGGACATATCTCAGTAACCATTGCTCCGATTTTAGATTTCTTTTTTTTGTTCTCTTCCCCTTTTTATGTACAATCGAAAGTGTTATTACGTCTTTGGGCATAAAATAGAAGATAACTGAAGAAAATAAGACTTGAGTTCTTGGAAATATACAAGGTGTCTAGTTAGTGCTTCCTCGGAAGATTGTGCAAAAACGGGTAACTTTATAAAAAAAAAATTTTAACAAAACTTTCAATGTTTCATTTCTACTATAACGTGAAATTATTTTCAATTATACAAGGTGTCACAAAAAGGAGTTACACAAGAATGTATAATTTTTTTAATGGAATACTCTCTAATTTTTTGGCGCCAGTTAAGCGCCTAAGGGTCCTGAATTACACCCTGAAATATTTTGCCAATCGGATGCAGCGTTGCTAAGTTATAATTTTTTTTCTGTTTTTTTGGAAAATTACAAACATTTTTTTGACTATCATATCTCCGTGATTTGTTAACTGTTTTTTCTAAAAATGTAGGATGTTATTCGATAATGATGCATTTACTGAAAAATATTTTTGAAATAAATTATTATTATACCGGGTGTCCAAAATATTTGTTTACATTTCTTGTTATTTAATTATTATTTTTCTCAAATTTTTTAAATGGAATGCCTATATTTTTTTACATGGATGAATAAAGCATAAAATTCCCCACATTCTAATATTATACACTTAATTTTTTTATTTCAAACCGTTTTTGAGACATGATTATTTCATTTCAAATAAGTTTTGCGTAAATTGCGGTGCTTTTTATTTTAGCACTAAAATCTAGTATGGCTTTGGTCTTTTGTTTTGCGCTTGTTTTTCACTCTATTCTATGACATTTCTCTAATGTGTTTAAGATTATCGTGATTAAGTTGAATTAATATTGTTAATATTTAAAAATACGAATTATAATTATTGTCCATAAGATTTAATATCTATGGTAAATGTTATTGGTGAATATGATGGAAATTGTTTATTGGCATCAAGAATATATGGTCAAAAATATCCCTATAGCAGATGTCCCGATGTGAGGTCTCTATAAAATTTAAAAGAACGTTTTGAACGTACTGGAAATTTTGTATATGAAAAGAAGGCGAGACGACGAAATGTATTGAATAAAGAAAATGAGCTGGCTATAACTTTAGCGGTAATCGAAAATTCTATGGCAAGTGTTCGGGAGTTAAGTAGGGATTTAGAGGTCTGTGAATCTAGTGTTTCACTATGTCTTCGTAAAAATATGTTTCACCCTATCGAGCTCAGCTGCATCAAGAGCTTTGGGATGTGGATTTAAATCGTAGATTAAATTTTTGCCAGTGGGCTCAAAATCAAATTGGAGAAAATGAAGAATTTTTCAAATTTGTATTGTTCACGGATAAATCAACGTTTCATCGCAACGGATTTGTGAATAGGCACAATTTCTATTATTATGCCAGAGAGAACCCTCATGTTGCACATAAAAATCAGAACCAGAGTGTAAATGTAAGGGAAGGAATTGTACATGATTATGTTATTCATCCTCGCTTTTTTGAGGGAAATGTGAATGGAGCAGTCTTCTTAGATTTTACGCAAAATACGTTTCCACAGATAATCGAGCATATTCCTTATTACATTACAAATAATATGTAGTTACAACTTGAAGGTGCACCACCACATTTTAGTAGAAATGTTTGTCAGGCCATTAGTAATCAGTTTCCTGAAAGGTGAATAGGAAGAGGAGGTCCAATATTTTAATAAACTGTTAAATAATATCTAATTTATTATTTTATTAAGTTGTGTTAGGTCTCATTACATGGCCGCCTAAGTCACCCGACCTGACTTCATTGGGTTTTTTCTTTGGGGATTTGTGAAGTCAGACGTTTATAAAGTAGAACTAACGACTCGAGAAGATATGATGGAAAGGATTCGTCGGTGTTTCAATCGTATAAATGTTGATATGTTACACTGTGTAACGCGCTCATTTATCAAGAGACCTCAGTGTTACCTGAATCAAAATGGTGGACATTTTGAGCAGTTGTTAGGTTAGTTTCAATATCGTGAAAAAAAATTATTGCTCAAGAACCGTTCATAAATGAAAGTGTACGATATCAAAATGTGAGAAATTGTAAGCGTTACTCATCCATTTAAAAGAATTATAGGCATTCCATTTAAAAAAATCGAAAAAAATGTAAAACAAAATATAGATTTTAATGCTAAAATAAAGAGTACCTTAATTTACGCAAAAATTATTTGATATAATCATATCTCAAAAAACGTTTGAAATAGAAACAAAGAGATATTAAAATGTGAGGAATTGTATGTTTTATTCATTCATGTAAAAAAAGTATACTTAGGCATTCCATTTAAAAAAAAATGAGAAAAATAATAATTAAATATCAAGAAATGTACGCAAATATTTTGGACACCCGATATACTAAGCATTTATTTCAAAAATGTTTTTTAGTAAATACATCATTATCAAACAACATCCCACATTTTTAGAAATAACGATTAATAAATCGTGGAGATATGCCAGTCATAAATGTTTGTAAACTGCCCAAAAAACAGAAAAAAATAACTTGGCAAAATATTTTAGGGTGTAATACAGGGCCCTTGGAGGCTTAACTGGCGTTAAGAAAATGCAGGCTGTTCTATTTAAAAAAATTATACTTTCTTGTGTGACTCGTTTTTGTGACACCTTGTATAATTGAAAATAATTTTAAGTTGTAGTAGAGACGAAGCATTGAAAGTTTTGTTAAGAAAGTTTTTTTATAAAGTTAGCCGTTTTGCACAATCTTCCGAGAGAACACTGACTGGACACCCTTTAGACCTTAATGTACATTTTTAAAAATGATTACAATTTTATATATAAATAACTATTACTACGTTAATATTTGAGTTAGTATCATCGGCCAAAAAACAAATGAAAGCTAATTGTGTGCTCTAGAACTTTTATTAAAATTATTTTTTCAAAAATTGACTAGAAATTTCAGTACAAACGTCTCGAGTTTACAAAAGTTTAAATTTCCGTAATATTTAAATTATTTTTAAATTTCCTAAGTTTATCGTTCAATTTATCGTAAAATATGTAATCATACTTTCTGTAAAATGTGAAGTGAGGAATGGAACAAAAAAAAGAAATCTAAAATCGGAGCAACGGTTACTAAGATATATGATTTTAAAGAAAATGTCTCTGGCGGTCATTTTTTCTAAATGGCGGCTTTAGCTCACGTCGGGATTTTTTGCGACTTTATGTACTTATCCTACATTAATAGAGCTATCCATTGCAATAAACAAATAACTGTCCCCAAATAGTTCATGCCAAACCCATTTTACACTGAGATTTGCCTGGTCTATATCATTTATTAACGATAAGGGCTATTATTTATAATAAGCTCAACTACACCAAGCAGTGCAAGTCGTCCTTACGTTATAGCGTTTATTATAGAAAATAATAAATGATCTTGTAGAATCATGTGTACGAACCCGCCACACCGCCGAAATCCTTAATAATCGCGCGCGACACCAGTATTCATCTGTGCCAGGCCAACGCCGCGCTGTCTAAGATCAACATTGTTTTCCACTTACCCATTCAAAACTCGCAATTCAATTCCGTAAACTTTTTACTGCTCTACGCTTAGTTTAATGGCGGAACATTTTTCGAATAGCAGCTGACAATTAACCTTTACTCGATTGCGTCCCAAGGGTTTAACTTTTATTCCTTTTGGGACGGAAAACGTTTTAATACGAATTTATTTGTTTTAATTGCGTGGTGCGCTGTTTTTACATGTCATATGTATAATAGTTGTCCCTATGGAAGGGTATCATTATTCTGTAATTAGATACTAAGTGTAACTTCAATGTTAACAACTATCATGCCCTGCTAAAAAGCATACAATAATTATTTCTTTTTAGTTTTAGTATAACAGCATCTTTAATTTTGGTCGGGTGGGATAGGTCGGAGTGAACGGTTGTGCGTCTGAAACTCTCCCACTTAAAAACATTAAAAAACCGGTAAAACTGCGTTAAATTTGACAAAGCTTAGATGAATTGTAGCTTAAGAAATTTGGATTAAATTGATGTGTCATAACAAAAGAACAAAGTTGAAATATAATTAATATTTTGAAATAACTAAAACTAATACAGAGTTATTTAGTGGCAATCAGTGTGGTGCATAAAGACACCGGCTTAAAGAAACGAATATATAAACACGACACAAACCCAGGCATATAAGAGATAAGTACATCTTAGTTTATTTATATCTTAATGACTACAAGTGTCTGCCCCATAAAACCATTGAAATGTTTAGGTCCAGACCCTTGAAAAATCGACATCTGTCGACAAATTTATGAGAGCAGTAAATTATTGAAATATGGCCAAATAAATTGTTTTTAATTATTATAAAAATATTCAAATGAATTTAATTTAAATTATATCCGAAATATTCAATAACGTGTCGTAAAATATGGTCATGTATTGGAGATTATTATTTGGATGTTGTGTGGGTCACAACTTGCACCCTTTGTTGTTTGTTAAGAGGGCACCTACTTTCTGTGTATTGTTGCCCTAGTCTGGGCGCGCTAGTGTGCTGGTTGGGTGAATACTTTGAAGCGCTCATTGTTGGAGAGTCAGTCGGGGCAACTACTCTTCTGGCTGGTACTAACGAAGTATTGAATCGCATGATGGGATTCTTGGCATTTTGGAGCAGGAAATGTATTGAAAATGCTTGGGTCATTTATTCAGGTTTGGTCGTTCACACTTTTTTTTTAATGTGAAATTGTCTACTTTCTGTGTATTAGTGCCATAGTCGGGTCACGCTAATATACTACTTAGGAAAACACCAATATACGGAGGGTAGATGGTTTCATGTTGGAGGGGTGTGAGTGACTGGGTTTGAATGAATGATTTGGGTATTTTCAGTATATTTTTTGCTTTGGAATGCTGAGAGTCCTGTCATGTGATTCAATGCTTCGTCCGTGTTGGCTGGAGGAGTGATTGTTTTGATTGATTCTCCAATAATGAGTGTTTTGGAGTGTTTGCCCAGCTGGTGTATTGGCGTGCCCAGATTGGGGCAACAATGTGCAGAGGGTGGGTGTTTTCATGATAAATAGTGGGTGTGGGTTGTGGTTTGCATAATGCCTAGATAATGTTCTCTAATCACGATGGAAGCAAATAAATAAAAAATAATTAATTGTAAAAATAAATCAAGAATAGGCTTGTAAATAATGAATTAATGTTTCTATACTCTACTGATGATAACTAACGAGTTCGAAAAAACTTTTACAACTTTTCTAGAGTTGAAATAGAATGTACGGTTCAATAATTGTTGTCAGTGTCTGAATTTCATTAAATGATGTGGGTGTTTTCAATATATTTTTTTTTTGCCTTAAAATGCCAGTCCTGTCATGTAGTTCAGTACTTCGTCAGTATTGGCTGGAGGAGTGGTTGTTTTGATTGGTTTTCCGATGGTAAGTGTTTTGAAGTGTTTTCCTAGGTAGTATATTGGCCTGACCCGGTTAGGGTGCCAATGTGCAGAAGGTGTATAATTTCATATTAAATGAGAAAGTGTGAATGACTAAGTTTGAATAAATGATTTAAGTATTTTCAATATATTTTTTGCTTTAAAATGCTGAGAATCCTGTCATGTAGTTCGGGGCTTCGTCAGTGTTAGCTGGAGGAGTGATTGATTCTCCTTTTGAGGTATTTACCTGACTAGTATATTGGCGTGCCCAGATTGGGGCAACAATGTACAGGAGGTGGGTATTTTTATGATGGATAGTAAAGTGTGTGAGTTGTGATTTGCATAGTACCTGGATAATATTCTCTAATCATGATAGAAGCAATTAAATAAAAAATAATTAATTGTGAAAATGGTCGTATATATTTCTATCTCTCAAATAATTTTTTTTTCGTAATTATTAAAAATACTCAAACGAATTTAATATAAATTAAACCCGCAATAATCAAATGCATTACTCTTAAAGTAGGGACAGAACAATCTCTTACGTAAATTTTCAAGTGAGGTTTTTATAATTATTAAAAGTACGCAAACGAATTTAATTTGGATTAAACCCGAAATAATCAATGAGACATTGTTGATATACGGTGTCAAATTGAATTCTCAGATTCTCATAGCACAACGGAGGTATGCGTGGTGTAGGCTTCTTTCAGAAAAATGGTATTTTCTAAGAAAACATACACATACGCCGATGATCTCCTAATCGCCGCAGGACCAGGTGCGTACGCAAGGGGGCAAGGGGGCAACTGACCCCCAGGCGCAGCATGGTTTAAGAAGTTTGGGATAATGACAATTATTTCATATCTGTTTTTGCATACCTAATATTAGTTCAACTTCGTTTTTGAGCATATGCCAAAAAAAGTGAGGTTTTAAGTTCCACTGTGCTGTTATGTGTTTATTTGGTTCCCCCCTGGTTGCCCCCCCTCCCCCAGAACACATTCCTGCGTACGCGCCTGCGCAGGACGCATCTGGACTGAAAACAGACTTCAAGAAAAGCCTAATAATGGAGTGAGACCCGTCAACAAAAGAGAGTTGGATCAGCGGAGAGGAACACAAAATAGATGAATACTCCCTAAGAACAATGAACAAATTGAAGTACCAGAATCAGAAACGGAGGAATCAGAAGGCTCAGAAGAAGAAGATTTATAGACGCAGAGAAACCAAAATAGGAGCACACACAGCAGCAACACAACGCGGCAACACATGTCACAAGAAGACCCAGAAGAGGCAGAAGTCCAGAACCAAAAATACAAAAAAAAGGGAGCTTAAACGCACGACGCGATGCGGTAACGCATCTCACAAATACCTACACCTCCCATCCCACATGCCTTTACCATGCGCCATGTGGCACTCGCTGCTGGCAACAAGTATGACCCTAGTCCAATCCAGCGTGGACGTAGCAAGCCCAGCTGTATAATCCTTGGGAGTGGCAGAAATGCATACTGCACGCTGGTAAATCAATCAATCAATCAATAACAGCATCTTTAATTTTAAAGGAAGAGTTCTTGGGGATTTCTTGGGTCGTTTTAGTCACATCCTGTAATTTTCATTAGAAAAACCTGGAAATTAAAATTGCTATTTAAAAGGAACTTTTCTGTTTTTTAGTACGATGTACTCAAAATAATATAAAACTCATTTATAAAGGAATAGTTGTATTCATTAATAAGTTGTAGTTGCCGCAGACAATGCATTAGCATTTTTTTTTAAATTCATATTTCGAAAGTACGTAGTAGTGTTTTATCTATTTAGTTCAGCATTATTTGAGTTTCTTCATTCCAGACTATAAAAAGTGAGTACAAATGTAATAGGTTATGTTATATTTTTATACATTTGTACTCACTTTTTATAGTCTGGAATGAAGACAATCAAATAAAGCTGAACTAAATAGATAAAACACAAAGATACAACTTTAAAATATTTCTTACAGCCACTAACAATAATGGGTTAGAAGGTTAGTTTAATAGGTTATGTTATATTTTTATAAACTTTATGTTATGAAAAATTTATCTGATTATGATTGAATATTTAATTAGCTATTAATGTCGTGTTCGAAACCACGAAAATTTAATACGATTTTTTATACTTTCAGAGTGCCAAAGTAGTAAGTAGTTAGTAAATGTGCAAAATATATATATTTTTTTTCAACTGCTACATCTAATCAGTAGTACAGTAAACGAAGGAAATGGCAGAGAAAATTTTGGAGAGTTTGGATATTTTATGTAAAAGCATGCGCTGAGCACGAAAAAAAAAATACTAAAAAAATTGTCACATGTTCTTATATATATTTTTTAGCAAAAAATGCAAATGTATCATAAAATAAGCATTTTTTTGAAAAAATACAAGAATAAAAAGTGTTTAAAATCGCATTTTCCATATGACCATGCTATTAGATTTGCAATTTTCCCTTTAGTTTTCCGTAAAAACGGAAAACTAGCATGCTTAAAATCTTTTACATAAATTAAGAATAAAGTGGGTCCTAATACTGATCCCTGTGGCACCCCATTTTTCACATCATCAGGGAGATCGGAATTCATACTATTTGCACTCGTATACTACTTACGATAAGTGAGATTTAATTAGCTTCTAAAGTTTGCCCCCCTATTTTATATACACCCTGTATACCTATTTTTCTTTTACTGATGACCTGTATTAAGGTTCCTTCCGGTCGCTTCGTACAATATTTAGGTGTCATCCGGAAAATCTCCCGCTAGGCCCCGAATCATAATGGCTGAATTATTTACTTATCGCGTCAAGCGACGAAGGAAAGAAAAGAGAAAGGTTTCCTATTTGAAATGCGCCTTAAACAAACCTGGCTTAATTCGCTTAGTGGCTTGATTTAACTTTTTCCTCGAAAAGCTTTTAGACCCCAGTGTATTGTCAAAGTTTTTTCTTTCAATTATTGATATTTGTTCCACACCTAACAAAAGTTATATGACGTATACTCGGGTGGAATCCGAATTTTACTGCAGGGAAAGTCAACTGGCTATGCTTAGTCTGATTATATTTGGGTAATAGTTACATGTTTTTTGACATAAGTTTCAGCAAGTAGTTTGAATATGTGGTCGCTGAAGTTGTCTGCGAACTATGTTGACTCTTGCGAAAATGTCTCTAGACAACAGTACAAGATATGAATGTTGGTAAACTTTTTATAAGTAATAATTTGTAGTTTATAAATTGCAGAGAGCATTACATGGGTGTCTACAATTCGGTGACAGACTTATAAAGGACGATTCGTGAATTTGCTACTCTCTAATTTTCAGACGAGTTTTAGATCAAAATTAGGTTTTGTTTTAAATTTTAAGTACAGCATCAACTACTGTGGTCATTTGCCGTTTTCATGACTGTCTACTTTACTCTAAATGTTATTTTGGTCTTTTATCATGTGATTTAGTACTGTGATGGTTTATACTTTTTTATATATACAGCTAATTTTACATTAAATAATCGTGCTATTTTACAGTACTCTCCTTGCAAATATCCTACAATGTACTCGTGAATTCACATTTAACTTGTAACTTCACAACCTATATCGCTGGCAACAAGTAACCCATTTTAATTACCGGAATTTTGTAGTATTCCTTTTTACAGTGTGTGCATCACAAAGGACTTTTCCTTATATAAAATGGTTCTCGGTCAAATTTTCTGAATTTTTAGTATGTTATAATAATAATAATAATAATGAGTTTATTTCCATAGACTATTACAGTATTGGAATTGTCAAATACAAAATAGAACAAAACAAAAAAAGAAAAAATATGTACATATATATGCATGTATATATAGTTAGAGGTAGATTAGACAACATATGAAAAACAGACAAACAAACAAGGAGATGTACAACGAAAATCTAATAAAGGTATAACAATAAATAAAAAAATGGGTGAAATTTTAATTATCACAGCATTAGTAGGTACAAATTGTAAGATCAGATGGAGAACATTAAGTAAAGAGGTAGTATTCCTCGTAAGAGTAAAAACAATGTTCCGCTAGGAATCTTTTTACCATCTTCTTGAAAATCACAAAACTACTTGCATCTTTTATAATTTGTGGGAGGTGGTTATACATTTTAATTGAAGAGATAAAGGGCCCTCTTTTTGACTGCTCTAATCTATGGGGCGGTACATAAATATTTTTTTGCGATCGCGTGCTGTATTTATTAACATCACCACATTTTAAAAGACTATCAATGTTTTTCCTGACAAAACATACAGATTGCAAATTATATATACAATAAATGGTGAGTATGCCATGCTGTTTAAAATAATCTCTGCAGGATGTATTGTAGGGAAGTTTAAACATACTTCTCACAATTCTTTTCTGCAAAATGAACACCTTGCTAATTCCCGAACTATTTCCCCAGCACAATATGCAATATTGCAAAACCGAGTAAATACATCCGTAATAGAATGTTTTCAGTGTGTCAGCTTCAACAGTGTCCCTTATTTGAAGAAGTGCAAAGTTTAGACTAGCCAGTTTTTTCGTCAGATTCTCAATATGAGCCTCCCATGACATATTCGTATCCATATGTACGCCTAAGAACTTCGTAAGATCATTTTGATGGAGATTGTGATTTCCTCTGACCAACAGGCTAAAGTCCAACTTTGCACGAATCGGGGAAAACATTAAAAATACAGTTTTTTGCTGATTTAGAATCAGACCATTATTGCGACACCATTGTGACATTTCATCAACACATAAGGTGGCATTTTTGCTTAAGAGGTCAACGTTAGGAGCAGTTATGATAAAGGTGTCGTCTGCAAAAAGGGTTAAGAAGCAATTATTCAAGTTAGTTACTAAATCGTTGACGAAAATAATGAACAATAATGGACCTAATACACTGCCCTGTGGTACCCCTGTCAGAACGTTAACACTATCTGAAAGACATTCCATGCCATCATGTACAATTTTGATTGTTTGAGTTCTCTCCAATAAGTAGGACTTTATCCATTCCAATGCTGGGCCACGGATACCGTATATTTCAAGTTTTTTTAACAACAAATTGTGATTTATGGTGTCAAAGGCCCGTGATAGATCGAAAAAAATGCCAGCTGATAGTAATTTTTCATCAAAGTTATGTAGAATTTTCTCATAAAAGGAGAGAACCACATCTTGTGTTGATTTATTCTTGCAAAACCCATATTGCCTAGGGGTTAACAAGTTATATTTAATTAAAAATGAATTTAATCTGATCTCAAATGCCTTTTCAAAAATTTTTGAAAATATGGATAGGAGAGCTATCGGTCTATAATTTTTTCCATGGAATGAGGATCATTTTTTTTGTAAACTGGAATTATTAGCGCTAATTTTAACTGTTGTGGAAATTGTCCATTTTCGAAAGATAAATTTATGAGGTATGTTAGGGTACTAATCAAATAAGCACTAACTTCCTTTATTAAACAACATGGCACATCATCTGGGCCTGACGATTTTTTCTTGCAAACAGAGTTGATAATATCAGCAACTTCAATCTCTGTAATGGGCATACATAGTGTTATTATTAACTTCTGGTGCATTTGTTACATCAAAAGTCTTAA
This sequence comes from Rutpela maculata, assembly GCA_936432065.2. Taxonomy (NCBI): domain Eukaryota; kingdom Metazoa; phylum Arthropoda; class Insecta; order Coleoptera; family Cerambycidae; genus Rutpela; species Rutpela maculata. The sequence goes on along the minus strand of OW386288.2, from coordinate 7,493,765 downwards.
GATTAAATGTGGAGGTAAGTTCACTTACCGAATCGATGAAGTATGTGTTGAAACCATTTGCAATATTTTGAGGTTTAGTTAAAATTTCATTTTTCAAATTAATTATTTTAGAGGGAAGTTGTTTTTTATTACGACCAACATTAGTGTTTTCTCTAACTATACCCCACATGGTTTTAGATTTGTTAGAAGAATTTATTATTTTGTTTTGATAATAAGCCTTTTTTGAATTTTTTATATTTTCTAGGTGATTAATTTTTAATATATTATATCTTAACTTAAGGTCTGGATTATTTGATAATTTTAATTGTTTATAAAGGCCTCTGATAAAAATACCTTCTTCAATAATGTTTCTGGTAATCCAGGGTTTCTTTTTGGTAGTTTTGCGGTTTCTTTTTAATTTCACAGGGAAAGCTATATTAAGCAAACTAGAAAATGAGTTATGAAACACTTCAAATTTTTTATTTACATCAGGTTCTAAGTAAACCTCCTGCCACATTTCTTTTGCCAATAAAAATTTAAAATAGTTTTTATTTTCATCTGAGAAGTCTCTTTTCCTGACATTACCAGAATTACTTCCCGTTTGCGGTAAGTCAAATGTTAGTAATTGAGCATTATGATCAGATATTATATTATCAATCGTTTTTGTTGAAATTAAATCTGTATCAATGTCAGATAGATCTCGATCTCCCGATTAAAAGTAACATGGGCCCAATCTAATCCTATCACTAGTTTTTGAGATACAGGGTGTTAAAGTTAAAAAGTGGCTATTTTTATAAAATATATTTATGGCAATTGATGGATTCAATTATTTTTTTTTCGCGAATATCATTCCTGTAACCTCAGATAATACAGCCCCACAAAAAAAAATTCTTGGAACTGCTATCGAGACAACTGTCTCCCTATGTAATTTTCGACGCTGAATCCGAATCTGAGGTCAAAAAAAATCGTACACCCCCAAATTCAACCCTTAGCGTTAAAAAACATTACTTAAACAGGGTAAAAATGACTTAACGCTCCACGAATAGTCTTGAAGTTAACACTACTTTCCATTGAAAATCACCCCCATGAGTGGGTGAAAACTCCCCCTCACACAACAGGAAATTTAAAAAACTGCAGTGATTGCAAAAAAAGCTTACGATGCCCAGTTATTTTAGAAACAGTATGTAACTGCATTAGTCTCGATGCGATGTTCAAAAACTACCCCCATAGAGTGGCCGAAACCACCCCCAAATTTAAATTGCAGTTGCTTAGACGACTCCTAAAAAGAATTCTCTGAAAATACTATTACTTATTTATATGGCCTTTAAAAAGAATGTCTAAAAATTCAGAAAAAACTTCTATATAATTTTCTGACAATATAGTTTTTTGACCAGCTGGTAGGTGGCGCATTGACAACCGCATATGAGTGTTGAATGCGGATTAAGTATACGTCAAGTTGGACTCTTTATTGGGGCGTTCATTGTTTCTGTTATTACCTTTTTTTCCCCGATTTTCCTTGCAATTTGAATCTAGGGGTGGTTTCCGCCACTATATGGGGGTAGATTTTGTGCTTCGCATCGGAACTAATGCAGTTACTCACTCTTTCCAAAAAAACTGGGCATCGTAAGCTTTTTTTACAATCACTGCATTTTTTTAAAATTTCCTGTTGTATAAGGGGTAGTTTTCACCCACTCATGGGGGTGATTTTCAATGGAAAATAGTGTTTATGCGTTATATACTTGAATGTTTATATTTAATTCGATTTATTGAGATTTAAGACTATTCGTGGAGCGTTAAGTCACCTTTACCATGTTTAGGGAGTGTTTTTTAGCGCTAGGGGTTGATTATGGGGGTGTACGATTTTTTTTGACTTCGAATTCAGCGTCGAAAATTACATAGGGATACAGTTGTCTCGATAGCAGTTCCAATTTTTTTTTTTTTTTTTTTGTGGGGCTGTGTAATATATTGTGATAAAAATATGCATTTATATACAGGGTGAGCCACTATGCTTATGCTTTCGAGGTGTGTGTCTAGAGACGTTTGCTACAATATCCCTGGGCAGCCTATCGCACTGATGGCTTGATTTTGCCGATGCCAAAAGTGACACTCGCACTGTATATATACTTTTTTGACAATATTAGGCTGCTTAAATGAGAAAACTGCAAACACTAATTTCGTGTTATTTTGACACCTATCTACTAGAATTTTAACACAATTGCAATTATAAAATAAGATGCCGTAATGGATGAAAGGATAACTGACATGTTATATTTTGGGTGTAAAGTATAGGGATTTATGTCGAAAAATGATTCATATGTCGAAAACTGTCAGATAGATATTGGATACTCAGAAATTGAATTTTATGTTCTGGCTTACTATTATATTTATAGAATTATGGTTTTAAAATAAATAAATATGTTGTTTATTGCAAAAAAATATATCCAAAGGTTTATCGACCGAAATCCTTTTGTCATTATAATTTTATTTTTTGCAAACAGAACGTAATTTCCTGCTAAACACGAGGTGAAATTTAAAATTTACATGCATTTTTCAGTTCCCTATATTATTAGTTAATTAAGAAAACTGGGTTTCCAGCCATGACCTTTCCTTTGATGCTAATTTTTTTTTTTTGTGTTTTAACATTTATTTACATTTCAACATTTATTCTAGTTTAGTTTTTCCTATTTTTGGCAAAGTTATTTTATATTATAAGAAGTGCTGTTGTTGTTAATAGTTTTCCATGACCTCCTCACAAATATATTAAATTTTTCAAAAATTAACCACTTTTTCTAGAGATAAATATGACATATGATATATCGTTGGATAGCTAATTTAAGTTGTGATTGAATAATGAAATAATTTACAGGATATGTTAAGTGTTCAAATGAAATTAAGCCTTCAAAAAAACTAAAAGTACTAAAATGCTCATTTAACTCAAGGTTAGCTAGCTCCAGCAAGAGACTTCAGTGGTGAGATTTTATTTTTAACGATTTTATATTTTGCCAAAGCGCCAGGTAATTTCCAATAAAATTTCACCAACCTTAAGCACCTGTTCGACACACCGATTTAAAATTAACAAACTCCGTGTTTATTCTAATACTTGAAGTCTCCTTTGACAACATAATCAATAAACAGTAGAGTCAATTTTAAGATAAAATTTTCTTACAGAAAATAGGACAAGTACTTATATCCAAATAGAAAAAAAACTTATAACGAAATGGCGAAAGGTTCAGTCATAAGATGACTCTCTCTGATTTACTCTAAAAAATTCGTACAAAAAATTCTTACCTGAGGTTAAATAACTTCTAATTTAAATAAATTCAGTATACTGTACGGTCGTTACTATCATCCAACATCTTTCAAGTATCCTAAGATATGTGCATGTACAAGACAATTAAATATATACGTATATAACTGCGCAGTTACTCACGTTAATTGTAAAAAAATAAGTATACTAAATGAGTAACATATCAAATGTTTAGGCACTCAAAATGGCCATCGTTATACAAAAAATTACATGAACAAAAAATTATTGAAACGCAACAGGGGGTCCTTTATTCTGGACATCACTGTAATGCGAATTAAAAATAAGTCGCCGACCTCAAAAGTCTTTAAGGGTGATGAATGATACCAGAAACTCCAGGCTCTCCAGGTGAATTCCCGTCATGTAACTTGATGCGTGACTGCAGCCTACGTAATTAAAGTCTGTCCTAGTAGCGTCCCCACAACCACAAACTCGTAAATTCGTAACCATAACAACAAATTCCAATCCAAAATTCGGCACGTGGCCTCCAACAAAATTTCCATAACAAGAAAAATCTATCTCCCAAACTTGAAAGTAAAGACTTAACTCTCCAATAGATTAAATAACCATATACAATGTCTTGCCTATATAAAAGGATAAAACGTTTAGAATTTGGTATTCTAAGAAAATCGCAAAAGTACTCTTACCCAACAAAACCGGAATGGGCTCACACAAAAAACAAGGATCCGATAGCTTCGTTTCCTACCTATTTGGAAGTTCCACAATAACCATAATCGGCTTCAAACAGCTTAACAAACAATCAGGCACTTCTAAACTTTAAGACTTTTCAGTATAATCCCCAAAAGTGAATATCGGGATGTTTTTTTTTGAAAAAAAAAACAGTCAGAAAAATCTCGTCTGAACGGCGGAACGACGGCTACCCAATGAATAAGAAAACGACGTTTTCCTTTCCGGTCAACCTCATGTTCTCGAGCACCAATCACAGCTTGCCATTTCATTAGGAACCTAACCATATTTCTCTTCGCGTACTAATTTATAAATACACAGAAAATAGTCCTAACCATAGAATGATTAAAGCAATTCTTAAAATAGAGACTAATAAGCATAAAACCCATGATCGAACCATATTTACAATAATAATAAATAAAACTAGAATTAATAATTTAAATGCCATAAATTTTCCTCCATAACCAATGTTGGTAACACAACTGAAATATGACAGCTGACAAAAAGGTCTACCAAGCTTATTTATTTAAATAAATAAATAAGAACTTGTTAACTACAGGTAAGAGAGTGTGTTTTTGTTGTAACTAATAGAAGTGTAACTAAATCCTTTTTCCAGCCTATACGCCCTGAAATGTGTATATTTTTCTACACTTACAGACATTCCCAAAGATGTTTACACACTTTGTTGGAACCGAATTCCCGAGAAAATAGCAAGGAAAAATAATAGGATTAGCTCAATCCAACAGTAAGTCATACAATATAAACTCTCCCTGGTAGCTATTAGTAACTTGTGTTTTGTTAATCGTTTTAGGTTAGGCAGCCAAAATACCTCCTGCCAGCAGCCAAAGGAAAAATACATAAAATAAAAACTATTATAACCCTCCAGACATGACAAATCCATGAACCTAAATTATAATGATTCTATGAAATAAAACCCATAGGTAACAAGATGGTTTCCAGAGTATTTTTATTTAACCAACGATACACAAACAAGTTACCTTCTCTATCCACTTTGCTATCAACAAAAGAAAAGAAGCAAATATAAATACCCTTTTCCTCAGGTATCAACAAAACCTTTAAAAAAACAGACGTAGCCTCACTCATTTTTAAATATACATCCGCATATACAACTATAAGATCGGAACCTAATTTAACGTTACAGATATTCCATTAAAAAAAAACACAAGTTATGTCTATATATCGAGAACTGAGAGATGCATAATTTTCTTCTTATCAGCAACGGATTCTAGTAAAAAAAGTGCCTTAAGAAAGTGTTACTAGATTTTCGATTCGATACTTGGTAGTTGAGATACAGAGGTCATTCAAAAATGCCAATTTTCCAAAAATGCTCTGTATCTCGGTAGTCGAAAAAGATAGACGATCGCGGTTTGCGTCATTGTTTGTTTTTCGAAAATCGAGTTCGGGACATCTCTATTGGTTTTTGTATACCTGCCATAGTTTTAGAGAAAACCCCAAATCCAATCTAATTTGGTCCACCCTGTACGCTTTTACCTTACTTAGTAAATTGCTAGCTCCGTGTTACATTCCATTTTAGAGGACCGCCTGAATTTATGTCGAGCCGTAAAATTTTGAGATTTCTTGAGTGAGTAATTGCAAAATCTCCCTAATGCATACAATTTATTTTTCTCGAATAAATTTTTACAGTGTCCATCCGAGTGAAATATCTCCGGCCGTATACCATATCTAATATCGCTTTTATACACCTTGTGTATCTTATTTCTCAAAAGCTTACGCCGGATAGAGTTCTTTATAAGGAGAGCTTATATAAGATGTTTTGTGCGAGATGAATGACAATACATTATTTTTTGTTCCGTTTAATATTCTTAATGGCGTATCTGTGATAAAATTCACGTGCAGAACTTTCCGGATTAAAATATAAAGATCTTCGCCATTCTGTTGAATAATGTATGTGTGAAGTAGGTAGATTCGTCCACTTTACGAGAGACTGTCAAAAAGAATAAAATACATGCCCGGGAAGTTATTTATGTTTTATATTTCTCCACGACCCAAAAAATTACAGTCCACGTCGAGAGGATAACAGCTATACGTAGGAATGTAGGGAGAGTGTTAAGTAATTGGCATTATCTTTTAAGTACCTGCATGATTTATGCGGGAAAAGTCATGTAAGAGGAAAGGAAGTCATGATAATACTATAATAACTTGTGTATGGTATAAATAATAAATAACATTTATTTATCAAAGCCGTTATGACATAGTATAAGACATACAAAAACAGAAAAGGTAAATACGTAATAATAGTCCAATCGACGAAGGAAAAATAAGGGAAATAATGCCCTGAACAACATACTAAAAGTCCCGACCCGTGGGTGGTGAGCGGGGGTGTGGGGTAGTTTAAAGGTTCCCTTTTCACGTTTTTCTTGAATAACTCGAAAAGTACGACCTCTAGCGAAATAGTATCCATATGCAAAATTAAACTAGATGAAATTTCCTACAAATAAGTTTCTATTATTTTTATACTCTTCGCAAAAACGAAGAGTATATTGTATTTGATCGGCACTTTTCTAAAATCGTAAATATCGCTCGTAGAGAAAAAAATTTCATATCATTGTGTTAGTGAGCGAATTCTGAACAACTTTCAAAATGTCCGTCTGTCCGTCCGTCACGTTTCTTATAAGCACGATAACTCAAAAAAGAAAAGTCCTATTGTACTGAAATTTGGACAGTAAGTTAGTGTTAGCTAGGGGAAGAACCCTATTGTTTTTGAACAAAATCGATCGGTAAATAAAAATGTTATTAATGATTTAAATTTGAAATTTTTTTTTTTTTATTTTTGTTTTTGTAAAAATTTACATTTTTTACATTTTTGTACGTGTTAGGTAGTTCTTACGCTTTTGACTCGGAATCCAAGGGTCCCAGGTTCGAAACCCACATGTGGTATGGTATAGTTTTTTTTTTTAATTTTTACTTTATTTTACACTGAGTCTTTCACCAACTAAGTTCGTACTATAAAATTAAAAACGTCTAAAACTAATATTATTTACAAAAAACTGCGAAGAGTATCCTATAGAATGTGTAACAGTTATATAAAAAGTTTAGTAAACCGGCGAAGAGTACGTTTTTAGCTTGTTTTTTCTTAGGATCAATACTTTACGAGGGTGGACAAATAGCGAATAAAAAAAATCGAGTCTTAATAACATAAATGAAATTTTAATACTAAATAAATTTAAAACTAACAGAAAAACTATATTATTAATAATAAATGAACATTATCTTAAATCTAAACATTTTAATTCAGCTGAATCAAAATCATCATCATCGTCGTCGTCCACTTTGTCGTTTAATGGTACACCATTCGTACACGTACCGTGGCAAGTGTCGTACACCATTGAGCATGGAATGCCGGCTTTTCGGCAGGGTTGAGCGGATTTAAATCAGTTGATTTAAATCACGATTTATATCAGGTGATTTTTTAAATGTTAATCAGTGATTTAAATCAAGCATTTACAAAGTTACTATTTTTCAAAGATTTTTATTAGGTATATTCTTTTGTATTTATTTTCTAAATTAAAAAAATATAAAAAAGGTAACGCAGAAAAACTTTAATAAATGTAACTAAAAAAAACCGCCTGCCCAAGGAATCACTACTTCCACATCCAGATTTTCTATCCAAGTCACTCACAACGAAAAAATTTTGTATGTGAAAATAATTGTTTATGGAACTTTAATAATATAATATTTGAAATCCTCTACCCCATAAACCCATAAAACAATACCCCACATCGGTAGTGGGGTGGGGTTGGTGATATGGGGTAGTAGTGGGGGTTGATAAAGTAAAAAAATATTTTGAGGTTTCTGATTCTTGTACACACACTAAATCACATTTTTTTTCATCCCCTTTAATAATGGGGTGGGGGTGGTAATGGGGGTGGCTAATGCCAAAGTATTTTTTGAGACCTTAGCTTCTCTTGTATATACTAAATAACAATTTTATGAACTCTTACCTGCTTGATTTACCCCAAATTTACACCAATTTACCCCCCAACCCTTCGACGGAACAAGATGAAAATATATAATATATAATCTAGTTCTAGATCTCGTTAAAGTACATATGTGTACCAAATTTCAAGTCAATGTCTCAAACGGTTTCAGAGTAAACGTGCGCACAAAAAAAAGTTACAGACCGACACACAGACAAAAATTTTTTTTGCTCAAACTTAAAATCTCGACGTTTCATGACATTCTAAGCCTATTTGGACAATAAAAATTTTCAAAAATATTTTTGTCGTTACTATACTTCCACTGGATGTGGAAGTAATAACAGATTATTAGTACTTCTATACGCAATACTACCTTTTTATACCACAGTACAAAGCTTATGGTCATTTCTACAGCATATTTTGTGTACCTTTTTATAATATTATAATAAAGTTTGAGTAAATGCAGATAACTTCAAACTTAAGCAAGAAAACGAACATAATTTTCAAGATGTACAAGTTAATTTTTACTTCCGTTTATTTATTTTAGTAATGGGTTAAAAAATTTAAAAAAATCAAATTAATCTTGATTTTAATAAAAAAAATCATGATTTTTGATTTTTTTGAAAAAATCGTGATTTTTATCAACCCTGCTTTTCGGCAACCACGGCGTCCCCCACACCCAGTAGAATGTCGATACAAGATGGAGTTCAAGATCGCTTCAGGAGCTACTGGTTCTTTGGTGGTAACCGGGGTTAGCGATTCATATTCTCCTCGGTTCCATCCCCACTGGTTCGGGGTAGAGAGTTGTTGAGCCATTGCTGTATCTGTAAGTAAGTAAGCTGTAACTAACAAGAAATATTTGTAAAAAACGGTTAATACACCTGCAAATAAACTCTGAAAGAGTGTTGTTGCGCAACTCCTTTTGTTGGTGGCAGTGTAGCTAGATCAGGTTTTGGCTTGGTGGATGATTTTAGGAACGCAACATATCGGTGTTTATTTAAATCTCGCTCATATGCAGTCACCTGTTAGCTAAAAACACCTTCTCTCCAGCCTGTGCGACCTTCTCTGGTGGTGAAGATATCTGACATTTCTGTCATTTGGCTGGGAATCTTGCTGAACAGCTTAACCATGCCTCTTTTGCTTCTATTGCAAATGGCCGAGGTGGTGTCGCATCCGCTAAAGGCTTGGAGAAGGAGGATAGTTTCAGCAAAAGGAAGTTGTTGGAGTTTGCTCGTTGAAAACAATTTTGATTCCACCTTCCCCCATCCAGGCTTCATGAAGTATACGTTACTACCTGGTGGTGCCAAAGCAACGAGTAGAACAATCGAGTCCACATCTTCTCCTATTATTGTGACAGTAGAATGTACAGCTGCTTTCAAATTAAAAAAAAAAAAAATTCTGACAATTCTATTTTTAATTTGTAAAATCATGACAATGATCTACAACGTTACAGTGAATTCCATATTGTTTATTCTAACACTATTATTTATTATTATTATTTCTATTATTTATTCCGTTTATATGTGATCTCCTAAACAAACATACTTTGTCCAACACTTAGATGTTATACAGATATTAACTGAACCGACTTCATTCAAATTTACCCCAATTTACCCCCCAACCCTTCGACGGAACAAGATGAAAATATAATCTAGTTCTAGATTTCGTTAAAGTGTGTACCAATTTTCAAGTCAATATCTCAAACGGTTCCAGAGTAAACGTGCGCACAAAAAAAAAGTTACAGACCGACAGACAGAATTTTTTTTTCGCTCAAACTTGAAATCTCGACGTTTCATAACATTCTAAGCCTATTTGAACAATAAAAATTTTAAAATTTTTTTTTGTCGTTACTATGCTTCCACTGGATGTGGAAGTAAAAAACCGCTGCCCAAGGAATCACTACTTCCACATCCAGATTCTCTATCCAAGTCACTCACAACGAAAAAACTTTGTATGTGAAAATAATTGTTTATGGAACTTTAATAATATAATATTTGAAATCTTCTACCCCAAAAACCTATAAAACAATACCCCCACATCGGTAGTGGGGTGGGGGTAGTGATAGGGGGGTGGTAGTGGGGGGTGGACGAAGTAAAAAAATATTTTGAGGTTTCTGGTTCCTGTACATATACTAAATCACAATTTCTTTTCGTCCCCTTTAATAAGGGGGTGGGGGTGGTAATGGGGGTGGCTAATGCCATTTTTTTTTTGAGACCTTAGCTTCTCTTGTATATACTAAATACCAATTTCGTGGACTCTTACCTGCTTGATTTACCCATCTACCCCAAATTTACCCCAATTTACACCCCAACCCTTCGACGGAACAAGATGAAAATATAATCTAGTTCTAGATCTCGTTAAAGTACATATGTGTACCAAATTTCAAGTCAATATCTTAAACGGTTCCAGAGTAAACGTGCGCACAAAAAAAAAGTTACAGACAGACCAGACCGACAGAAATTTTTTTTTCGCTCAAACTTAAAATCTCGACGTTTCATGACATTTTAAGCCTATTTGGACAATAAAAATTTTTAAAAAATTTTTTATCGTTACTATACTTCCACTGGACGTGGAAGTAATTGATCGAGCTTTCCGATGCTTTTTTTATTTTTTCTCTAACATAAAAAACAAAGTTGCGGCCGAAAATATGCACCTCTTCACACTTCCTAAAATTCATAAAATATTTATTTGCAAACTGGGAAATAAGAGGTTAAAACATTAGTGTTACATTTGGTATTGACAGGGCAGCAATCTAACAACAATAAAATGACCATAAAAAACCGTTGCCCAAGGAATCACTACTTCCACATCCAATTCTCTATCCAAGTCACTCACAACGAAAAAACTTTGTATGTAGAAATAATTGTTTATGGAACTTTAATAATATAGTATTTGAAATCCTCTACCCCAGAAACCCATAAAACGATACCCCACATCGGTAGTGGGGTGGGGGTTGTGATAGGGGGGTGGTAGTGGGGGTGGATGAAGTAAAAAAATGTTTTGAGGTTTCTGGTTCTTGTATATACACTAAATCATAATTTTTTTTCATCCCCTTTCATAAGGGGGTGGGGGTTGGTAATGGGGGGTGGCTACTGCCAAACATTTTTTTGAAACCTTAGCTTTTCTTGTATATACTAAATACCAATTTTACGGACTCTTACCTGCTTGATTTACACATTTCCCCCAAATTTACCCCAATTTACCCCCCAACCCTTCGACGGAACAAGATGAAAATATAATCTAGTTCTAGATCTCATTAAAGTACATATGTGTACCAAATTTCAATATCTCAAACGGTTCCAGAGTAAACGTGCGCACAAAAAAAAGTTACAGACAGACCGACAGACAGACCGACAGACAGACCGACAGACAGACAGAAATTTTTTTTTCGCTCAAACTTAAAATCTCGACGTTTCATGACATTTTAAGCCTATTTGAACAATAAAAATTTTTAAAAATTTTTTTGTCGTTACTATACTTCCACTGGATGTGGAAGTAATTAATAGAGAGAGCCACTTTTTATATAAACTAATTTTGCCCGCGTCATGGAATTTTGACGTCACTTCCGGTTACTATTTTTAAATTTTTTTAAGTCATAAAGTACACGAATAAACGTCAAAATGTAGGTTTTAAAGTACACAATGAGATTATAGTGGGATGCTAGGCCCAGTTAATTCGCAAACCCAAGGCAGCCTCGATTAAAGGTTTTTTTGTGTTTTCTTTTCATCGAATACATCAATGTCCTTTTTTTTTTAATGAAAGTATAAGCTTTCTAGTTATTAATTTATGATTTTTCTTTATTAACAATCTCAATGCAGTTATTTTAAATTAGTTATTATCAATTATTTTGACATACCTGGTGTCAACGAGATAACTTTCCGGCCGCCATTTCTTTATTTTCTAACGGTTCGAGATGAAAATAGGCACGTGTCACATGTTACCAAAATGTTTTTTTATCCACCTGTGAATTTTCTATGATTTCCGGTCTCACCGGAAGTGACCTCTACTGAATGGTATTGTATATTTTTGCATGTTTGGAATCATTCTGTATATGACTGTACTAATTTTATGACTCTTTGCGCTGTTTTGAATTATTTGCACCCGATATTAATTTTCAGTCTGTGTGCCTGTGTATTATATGACTTCAGAAAGCATTAAAAATCGTAACCGGAAATGATCAAAATTCCATGACACTTTCAAAATTAATTTATATAAAAGGTGGTTGGTTTAGGTCTGTGGTAGTACCACTCACTTACACAAAGCTTTTCATGTATCTTATTCATAGGATATTTGCACAGCGGGTTCTTAGACTGTAATGGTTAATCATGATCAGATAGATGTACTTTATTGGGTTAAGCACAAACTAGATACAGGGTGTTCCAAAATAAGAGTTAAAAAAATTGAAGGCGTATGAAACCTATAAAGATATAGTATAATAAAATTATTTCATTTTCGTTCGTTTGAAGAATGTAAATTGAATGCTAACTGACCAATATTCTTTCAGTAGGAAATAGACTTTAATCATAATTATTCTGCATTGTTTGGTAATAAGAGATTTCTTTTCTTCGAGAACTTTTATTGTACAGAACTAAAAAGAAAAGAGAAAACATTTGCCTTGGATTTAAAAAACCACGGAATCTATTAAATTTAATGAAAGAAAAGTTCCTATTACTAATCTGAATTCCAATATTCAGGAAAAAGTTGCGGTAGTTGCTGATTTCATAATTTATTTGCACTATTTAACTTTTAAGAAGTTTAAATAGTAAATATGCAAAACTTCACTCAGAACTAATATTTACCTCCACATTTACCGAGAAATATTTAACAATTTTCAATTTTTGAAGTAATTGGATACCAGGGTAGCTGGACTGTCTTTTATGAGGTCGTTGAGTACCTCCCCGGGGCCGGCTGTAATAAAACCTGTCCCCTTTAATAATTTATTTAGCGGAATTAAAGTTGTTCGAATTTACTCTCTCACGCAAGATACCGTTTTCTTTATACTTGAGGAAGTTCAGAAGTTGCTTATGGCACCCAAGAGATGCCTTACTCCAGCTCTGGGATTTGATTCGACTTACTTCTTTTTTGCAATAGAAATTGACTACTTATTTCACGGAATAATGTATATGTTTCTTACACATTTCATAACCCGGTTCTTAAGTTGAAATATATCTGCTATGAAAACAAGTGGAATAAATTATGTGTACACCAGATGTTTGTTATCTTGTTAATGATTTAAAATTCCCAACTCTTTTCTTCTCAGCTAACTTTATTACGTAGATAAAGCCAGATTTATTTAGGTGGTTGCTGGGTTTGCAATTATTCGAAGGTCTTTAAATCCCCAGGCTGTATATTAAAACAACTTGTTTCCTGATACACAGGTGTGTACTGAGAAAACAATTGTAAGTCTAGTTGATATTTTCTGCTGAAACCTGCTGGCATTTAACATATGAAGCCAATAGTTATTAAATCTTAGTCCGGAAATCCGGAAGAACTTAGCAAAATTCGAAAGATAATGTTGAGAAAGGGACTATTTGAGGCGCTCGCGCGCAAACCCCGATAAATCCACACACACAAAGTTGTGGGAAATTACAAAAAACTTCTCAAGCAAAAACCAATAAGTCTTTTTTTGTTCTTTTTAAGTCAAAAAATATCTTCTAAGCTGTAGAATATAAGACCAAAAAATAAGAACAATGCTACTTTATTTATTTATTTTTTTTTAACTTTTCTTGCTGGATTTATCGGATTTTGCTAATGTAAATACGAATTTATCGATTTTTGCTTTAAAATAAAACATTAAAGATGCAGAAAAATAAATTTTGACAACATTAATAATTTATTAAAAATAAATAAAAACATTCATTGTTAACAAAAATTAATTCTCAATATCTGTTAAAATTTCAGATAAAACCGTTATAATATATTGGTAATAAAATGTCTTGCAGTTGTCTTCTTTATTTCTAGAAGAGAAGTAGGTTTTTACAGTAAATAGTCATATTACAGAGAACTTTTTCAAACGTCAATCAATATTAACTTTTCTACCTCACAATGGATGACAGTGTATTGTATAAAAATGGATTTATCTGCTTTTGATCCCGATAATATTGGATTTATCTAGTTTTGTTCGAAACGGTCAACTTTAACATTAGATTTATATGGGATTTATGGCGTTTTGGTTACCAAAGATTATATAGGCTCGTAGAGGTTAGTCTAACATACATGAAACTATTACAAACTCAAAATTGACTTTTCGTGGATTTATCGGGGTTTGCGCGCGAGCGCCTCATTTACCTACTCCATCGAAAATAAAAACCTAACTTATAGTTAGGATCCCAATTATAATACTCAGTGTAATATTAGTGAAGTAATTATTTGTTGTAAGTTAATCAATTAGTGTTTAGTGTTACCCTGGTGTTATAATTTAATAATTCAATCACTTCATTACTTTGTTCACTACTTTATCTTTCTGAATTCGCCATCTGAACCGAACTGTCCTGCGCGACGGCTCGTTCTCTATTTATACCCCTGGGTAATTGACTTTGGATCTTTTCTACAATGTTCCATAAGATGTCAGCACTTTTTTCGACGTTTCTAGATTATGACACCGCGCGCGCCATCTCTGGGACGATTGCCACACTAACTAACTGACTTAGTTTTCTGTTGCCATTACACGGAACTTAGAGGGGATTCCTGTAGATGGAGTACAAAGCTATGACAATATGTAGTTACGGAAAAAAAGCGCGTTACTTGGGAATAGGCGTCTGAAAATAAGGAGTATGCCACTTGGTGGTTTATAGTCAAACTAATTATAGGCCTTTCTATCATTGTCTCTTTAGTGTACGATGATATCAACAATAAGTAAATAATGATAAACAGATGCTAAGTTATTAAAAATATGATAGCGTTTAAAGGGGCTACACACGACACAATTTGCTGGAGCCAACCTAGTCGGTATCCTTTGTAGATTGCTGGGACAACTCGTGAAAGTTTAGTTGGCACGAAAATGTTCAAAGCATACCCTCTTTGATGTAGACAACTTTAACCAGGCATTGAAAGAGAAAAAGCTGGTGCAAATAACCGTGGCCCGAGTAGCAATAATAATGGCCTGAACAATCACACATTGTAAGTGAAATTTTTGAAATAAGTAAATATATGCAATTTCAGTATATTTATAAAAGTAATATATACTATTGCACCATGCACTATTATGTTTTACCCCTGAATATTTCTATTTCATATTCTACAAAATACTGTTTCATTTATTTTACTTAAAGAATTAATAAATATCTTTTCAGTTACCTATGTTCAATGTAGGTACCACTAATTTCATAGGTATTTGATCTGACACTTGTTTGTAAACATAGAGCATACACGTTTATTAAGTTTTGTGTTGAATATGTCCACAAAATAATATGTCCTGCATTTACAACATATTCCCCTTCATACATACACTTAGAATTTTTACATTTTTAGTGCTTCCAAATGTTCCATACATTGCAATATGCTTAACCTAAATGTCACTAATGTTTCTTGAAAAAAAAGTGATTTAAACTACAACTGTACATACATTTAAAGAAATATTTAAGTTTAATAATATTTAACTAGCCAGACACCGTTTATGTCGAAAAAACTGTACTTTTCAAGGGAAAAACTAGATAACCTAAAAAAATATGAATTTTGCTGAATAATGCCATTAACATCTTGCAAATCACTTACAACAAAATCTTGCAAACCTTTAAGTCATATATTATTAATTTTTAACGCCAAAAATAACAATAAACAGAAAAAAATCGTTATAAGTATTCGCCAAATAAATAAACAAACGGCCTATAATTAGTTCACGAGTTCTCCACTTTGGCGCTGGCATCTTAAATTCAGACGCCTATAGGTGGCTTCAAAAACGATAATATTTATTAGAAAAATAACTTAATTTTGAAAAAAATTAGTGATAATTGAAAATTTTAAAGATAAAATTCATAAAAAAAGTGAATTAAATACATATTAATTTAATTCTTAAAATATTTTTTTTGCATATGATGTACTTATCTGTTGTAACTATATTTTCATCAAAATCATCTTCATCGTCTTCACCAATTAGGACAGTAATTAGCACACGCCTCCCTGCTTCATCTCGTGCAGGATGAGCTGCAACCCGGTTTTTCTGCATTCGCAACTTTGACCGCAACTTGTTTTGTCATTTGTAAAATATTATTTTTAATGAATTTTCAGACGCTGGTTGTTGATTCATTAGGTATGGAAAAATTTGGCAGTGTCCAGCCCCAATAGCGTGATACCAAATCAATACCCAGCCATATTTGTACCTGTATGTGTACTTTCTTTTGGTGTTCTAGACCTGTTGTGGTTCGCAAAGGACCCCACACACAATACATGGGTTTTGAAACTCTGGGAAGCAGTAGTTCTCAGTGAGTAGAAAAAAAGTCCAAATGGGCGCGAAGCTCCAAATCCCATTGGTTCCGAGATAAGACCAGCTGAATTCGGACCAATCGATATGTATATTTTTTTCACAGAAGCCTTTAAAGTAGCAACTTTGTACCCGGGGCGGGTATAGAAAGTTGCTATTTTAAAGGCTACTGTGAAAAAAAATAGTATACAACCCTCGGGAATAAAGAGAGCTCGTGTTTTTCACACGAGATATGGACTGCCTTTCTCTTTATTGCCCCCGGGCGTAAATATACTATTATATGAAACGTAGCATATGCAGACACTTAAAAACATGACGTGTAGGTTATGTAGACATTTCTGTTATTATGCGAACGTCCGTATATTTTTATAATATTCCAAAGTATTATGACACAATAGGAGGTGGGGTTGGAGGTAAGTGGTAGGTTGGTTTTTTAATAACAAATGATTGTAAATAACAAGAGCAATCGAACTACCCCACTGCCAGGGTGTCCGGAGGGTGGAATCTGACTCCAGATTTATGATTACTATAATTCGAAAACCCTCTGATACGAGCTTCGGCTGTTTCTTAGAGATATCGGAAAATTGATCCATTTTGGGAGATCCTCGATTCATTTTGGGAGACAAATGACCAATTATGGGTCACCATATCGATAATCTGACCCCCGAGTCGTGATCAGTGTCTTCGAAAATTCTTGGTACGAGTATAGGCGAATTTTGGACCATGAAAACGGTATTTGAATATTCGCGATTTTTAGCGAACAGAGTAGTAGAGTGCAGTAATACGCTTATTGTGACTTCCGTGGGGGTTTCGTTGTCACAAGCTGAATTTGATATAAAATTAATGATGATATACTGATGTTTCAAAATCTTAAAGCCGTCAAAAAATGTCCTATTCAAAAGGTCATTATAATCAAAAAACGAGTTATAGCTTAGTGACTTAGGTGTTTTGATATTTCCACTTTTGAGTAATAGCAAATCCTTTTAACCATGAATAGAACTAGTCAAAATAAGTAGATTTTCGAGAAATCATGCCTGCTCCCCCTGCCCCCCCCTCAAAGGAGCTACCTGTATCTGCCTATATATATTTTTTTTCTCAAAAACGGTA
Organism: Rutpela maculata; assembly: GCA_936432065.2. Taxonomy (NCBI): domain Eukaryota; kingdom Metazoa; phylum Arthropoda; class Insecta; order Coleoptera; family Cerambycidae; genus Rutpela; species Rutpela maculata. Next base: position 7,476,310 of record OW386288.2, on the reverse strand, counting down.
GAAGCTAGAGGAATGATCTTGGCGCCATTCGATAGAGTATAAAATTTTGCATATGACCCTCCATTTGCTTTTTGCTATTTTCTTTTTTTTAAGGTTCCCACAGCAAAAAAAAGTGTGAGGAGCCGTCCAACAACGACACATGTTTGGCTACATCTCTAAAACGGCCCAATAAATCAAAATTCTACAAGATATAAAAAATAAAGACCATTATTTTTTCTATTGATTGGTATAGTATTTGTATATGTTATTTGTTTATATAAAGCCGTCAGTGGCGTACAAAGAGAAAGCTGCACATGTGCATAATGAATTTATTTAAAATAATTTATTATTGTTGTTAAAAACTGCGAAAATATTGATTGTACCTGTTCAAAATTATTATTGTTTTCTGTCAGGTACAATAGAAAATTGAAATAATTTGAACGTAAAGGTACTATGGTATATTTAAGGAAAATATAATGATTTGAAAAATATATATAATTTATAGCTCAGAAACTAACATTACTTCATTATATTTTTCATAAAAATCCTTAATTGTTTAAGTGGCTATAAAAAACGATGTATTAAAGATAAATAATCGTTTCGGGCGGCACACAGTGGGGCAGGAGACCCGAAAGTCTGGCCAAAAATCTGAAACTTGGCTAATGATCCAAAAATAGGTTCAGGTCTATAGAAAAAATATTTAAAATCATTTCTCAAAAAGGGGAATGAAAAAATTATACAAACAGACAATTACGAAATTTTGTATTTTTATGTATTCTGTAATAGTAGTGATGGGAAAAATATTTTACAAAATCTAAGTTATAAAGTCTTTATAAGAATCGAAAAAAACATTCGAATATAATAATTATTATATACTTGTTAAAAAGCGTTTCAGGCTAGAAATAATTTCAATTTTAAAAATGAAGGGCAAAACATGGGCATAAATTTCAAACGTAATATATTTATTTAATAAATAAAGAATACACCCATTTAAAAAAATGTCTTGATCGCACTTGGAACCAAACTAAATGTTTCATTATTACTACGAACAATTAACATTGTACATTACGACTTTAAATTGGCATTTACAAAAATATTACTGCTTATCACAAAATTATAAGTACTAGAAAATGTAATACACATCTGAACTTGAAATCTCCATAACAAAAAACTTGAATTTTAATACAGTAATAAACAAATAAACGAGCACAAAGAACTAATAAAACTTTAAAATTCACAACGCACTATCCGCACTACCCGGTTTTGACTGATGTGGGCGCTGAAATGAATCATGTAATGCCCAATGGCGATTCATTTATTATGTGTAAAGGTGTTGGTTACGCATAGCTCAAAAGAGCGTTCGTGTTCACTCTATTACATATTTTCATTTTTGACCACGTTTTTAGCTTTCTTGCCCCACTGTGCGGCATTTTGAAGTTATTAGTATGTGTTTTCATTCCCAACTGACGAATATTGGTATTTCATTGTTCAAATAATAGTATGGCCATAAAACGGTAAAAATGACAAAAAATTGCCAGAATACCTGTTTTAGCTAAGAAATGGCCAATTTGAAACGGATTTTAAAAAAATGTTTACACAATATTAAAGTAAAAAAAGGGACTACTCCAAGTATTTAATGTTTACCGATTTTTACACACCTGACTTTTCTATAAACAGTTCATCATAACTTCCTTATTTTCAAAGATAATAAAATCGAAAAATAGTCAAATATACTTTAAAAAGTTAAAATTTTCTTTTTCTAGATATTGTAGTTTTAACATATAAGCGAAGCGGATTCCACTTACTCTATAACCCCATTCCATTTTATTTCAAGTAAAATCCGTCGATAAATCACTCTCCAGACCCGTTTATATATAAAAACATAAAGGGATCCATAAAAGGGGTGGTTTTTGGCCGTTTCAGGAGGTTGCGGCGGTCAAAAACTTCCCCCACCACTTTCATCGTATTTAGCACCTTCGAAAACGGGAGGGAAAGGTAATCTCGTCTTTGCACGAAATATTTACACTCTTTCTGCCTTTATTACATAGACTACTACTCTCGAAAGACCACGGACGTGATTTTTTTTCACTATGACGTAATGTCCAAGCTGCGAAAAAATATGTTATATGGGGGTGAAAGTAGATGCTACAAAAAAATTTTGAATGTGGTGCAACGAGGGGAAGTTACCCTTAAAAATATTTGAAAAGTATGCCGATGTCTTCTCTCCCTTAGTTCTTTCCCAAATTGACCGACAATTTTTTCTGAGAATTCTCTCCAATACTTGTCCAACATATATTTTTTCCAAAATTTTCGGTTGCTGCGTTTTGACACAAAAAATTGGTCCTCTGGATTTCATCCCCCTCGTCACCCCGTGAAACGCGCCACCCTTTTGCTTTAATATTTTGAAAAATTGTTCCCTTCACTTATTGTTAACTATATTCCTTCTCTCAATGAAGATAGGGCTGGGGGCCGTTTCACTCTACTTATCCGGTTATGCCCTTTTTAACAATTATTATTAAATCATCAAATGTTTCAGATACATCGACCAGCGCGAGCTCAAATTTAAGGTCTTTTATAAGCTACAAAAAAGTTCGTTACAGTTTTTTTTTTAAATCTATTATGGCTTCAGAGTTATAAGGAAAATATCAAACAAAATTGAAACTGTACCGGTGCTTCGCTAACGCTGTTGGAATTAGCAATGTAGTTTTGTTAAATGTCTCGCTTAATTCACTTCAAACTCATCACGAGTTACATAGAATTCCGATTGTATATAAAATATTAAACAATAAACTAGACAGCTTTGACATATTAAAATTTTAATTGAACTGAATGTACCTTTTAAATCAACTCGAATTCAGCAAACATTTCATGTCAAAGTTTCGCGTACCAATTTATTAATGTACTCTCCATTAATGTCATGTGCCTGAATTATAAGCAAATACAAGATAACATTGATATGTTTTGTTGTAAAATTAAGGATTTAAATCCGATATATGCAAATATAATTTGTAATAATAATTTCTTATTGTAAATTCGTTATTTAATCAAATATGCATATTGTAGCCAGACAAAAATTTTTAATAATTATTGTAGACAAAAAAATTTGTAGACAAAAAAATTTACCACGGATGGGACAAAAAGCCCTTTTTTTGACATTGTTCTTTAATTCATATGAAATTATTTCGAAGTTAAAACCTCTAGTTACTATACTAATATGCAAAAAACGCTATAGTAAAATACATATAAAAGTATCATTGACGGCCAGAAAAAAATCGCTAATCAAAAAATCCTTTCTTGCAACACGAATGTGCTCGCGGTTAAATTATTTCACGTAATTTTCTGTTTAAAATGTTCTATTTTCATATTTTTTTATTAACCATTCAAAAAGCCGCTGCCCAAGGAATCACTACTTCCACATCCAGATTTTTTATCCAAGTCACTCACAACGAAAAAATTTTGTATGTGGAAATAATTGTTTATGGAACTTTAATAATATAATATTAGAAATCCTCTACCCTAAAAACCCATAAAACGATACCCCACATACCCCACATCGGTAGCGGGGTGGGGGTGGTGATGGGGGGTGGTAATGGGGGTGGATGAAGTAAAAAAACATTTTGAGGTTTTTGGTTCTTGTACACACACTAAATCACAATTTGTTTTAACCCCTTCAATAATGAGGTGAGTAATGGGGGTGGCTAATGCCAAAATTTTTTTTAGACCTTAGCTGCTCTTTTATATACTAAATACCAATTTTATGGACTCTTACCTGCTTGATTTACCTATTTTCCCCAAATTTACCCTAATTTATCCCCCAACCCTTCGACGGAACAAGATGAAAATATAATCTAGTTCGAGATCTAAAGTACATATGTGTACCAAATTTTAAGTCAATATCTCAAACGGTTCCAGAGTTAACGTGCGCACAAAAAAAGTTACAGACCGACAGACAGAAATTTTTTTTCCGCTCAAACTTAAAATCTCGACGTTTCGTGACATTCTAAGCCTATTTGAACAATAAAAATTTTTAAAAATTTTTTTGTCGTTACTATACTTATTATAGTAAGTAATTATGGCACTAAAAAAGAATTTCAAAGGACCAAAACAATGAATATCATAAAATGACAGTACAGCAACAGAATAAAAAAGAATTTTACTGTTTTTTCTCCGTACTTTTCAAGTAAAATACGTGAAACGCCCATAGTAACCTTTTTTTTTTAATTGTGTTCCGCCCAGCGAGCAGCTACGGACTCGCATTTTTATAGACATTTCAATAAAAAAAATTATTACCCTTGTTAGTTCTTATTGAAAGCCAATTTACCTGTATTATATTGTATTATTTTTCATTGAAAGGGCGCGGACTTCATACTTTCATCGACCTTCATCAACCAATAGTACATTTTCTCATTGTTTTCCCTAGAATGTAAATGTGGGGAAACCCTAAATTTTGAACATAAGTAGGCGACAGCGCACACAATATCAGCTCCAACTAGCGGCATAGCCAGCGCTTTTTGCGTAAAGCTCTTGAATTACTCGAGGCGGACGGGGCATTATCTGGCGGTTGGCTCGCCACACTGCATGACATTAGTTAAGTTCAGAATTAGTCACAAGCAAATAAATTATGGAAAACCCTTTGAAAGTGCTGCTAATTTCTAAGTTTGCAGTCACTTAATCCCAACTAGAGCACACGCGGCCCGCCCAAATAAAGTTGCGAACTTCAGTCGAGAGCAGTTTATAACTAATCGTCCACCAGCGCACGATCCACTCCAACATTTTGTTGGATATGAAAGGGCCCTCCGAGATAAGTTTTAATGACCTCTTAACAGTTCTTGTTAGTTCACTTAATTATTGCTTTATAATAACGTAAAAGCCGCCCACTATGGAAGGGCTGCGATCTAATATGTGGAAACGGTTGGGCGCGTAGGAAAGGGATTAGGAAATGCTGAAAAGTATTTTCTGAAACTTCCCCGGCAAAGTCGTTTCTTTATTAAAGCAATATGATTATAATGTATTAAGCAAATGAAAACTTTCCACGCTTTTTGTATAGGGTGAGCTGTCAACTGTACGACAAACTTTGGATGGAAAAAAAATTATATGAACGTGGATTCGACTCGTTTCGTTAATATTTGTAATTAAAAGTCTTAATAATAAATAGATATGAAAATATTAGAAAGGAATTTAAACTTAAGACAAACATATGTAAAGATAAGGACGGAAATCTACTGACAAATAAAGAGGACATTTTAAACAGAACACTTTAGGAAGTTACTGGAAGGTGAACCTAGGAACAACATGGGACTGCAACGATGACCCCATAGAACCACCAACAAAGAAGTCGAAAGTGCGATAGAAAAATATTAAATCCCCAGGCAGTGATGGCATCCCAGCAGAACCATTTAAGCATAGTGGACAACCTGTCGAAGACGCTATGCATAAAATAAGTCTGGCTTGAAGAAGACATGCCAGAAGAATGGAGCAGAGGTCTTATATGTCCTTTACACCAAAAAGGAAACCAGCTGGATTGTGAAAACTAAAGAGGGATAACACTCCTCAGCACTCCCTACAAGATCCTGTCAAATATTCTATGCGAGAGATTTAAATCATATACAGAGGCACATCTGTATACCGTTCAATCATCAATCAGATTTTCTGTTTACGACAAATCCTCGAAAAGAGCCAAGAATTTAACATCGATATATACCACCACCTCTTTATCGACGTCAAAGCAGGCTATGACGACATCATAAGACCGAACCAGTAACAAGCATTGAATGAATTTGAGATACCAAAAAAATTGATATGCCTAATAAAAATGGCTATGGCAAAGATCTCAGCTTCAGTAGAAGTGCAAAATGGCACGTAGACATTCATTTGGATCATTTGATTTACATAAAGGATTATGAAAAGAGGACGCGCTGGGGTGTCAACTTTATAATATAGCCCTGGAAAAAATTATCCGTGACGCAAATCTAGATGGTAGAGGAACAATCTTTAATAGGTTGGTTCTGACATTAGCATATGCAGATGATGTCGAAGAAAGTCTAAGGAAACCATATCCGATTTAATAGCAACGGCAGAGAGGATGGGCCTTGAGATAAATCAAAACAAAACGAAATTTATGCCCACAACTTCACGCTCCAGAGCAGGAAATGTCGAGGAGAAACTTTCTACCGAAGAGGAAACTTTTGAAACAGTCAGGGAATTTGTCTACTTAGGCACACTGGTTAACCCGACTAACGATACATCTGAAGAAATAAAAAGGCGGATAATAACAAAACTTATTACAGCCTCGCAAAGTATCTTTCCAATAAGAACATATCACGATCAACTAAAATAAGGCTCTATAAAACACTCATAATACCCGTTGTTACATATGGATCGGAAGCCATGGACTCTGACTAAATTCGACGAATCCTCGTTGCTCATTTTCGAATGAAAAGTACTTCGTAAGATTTTTGGAGAAACCAGTCGCAAAACAGGACAGAATTGTGAAAGAAGCTTAAGAAGATCATGTCCCTACAAGAGCGTAGCACCAAGATATGATGATGATGAATAATAGACAGTCATAATAATGACAGTTATGTTGTAGGTAATCATCTAATCAAATATTTTAAACGATGTACCAAATTTATTGCTTTCTGATCACGCCAACAATATTATCATGAAACTTATATGAAGCAAGAACTTCGAAGTAAGTTTGACCGCATCCGGAAATGATGATCCGGACGTGTCAATCTACACCGATAGTTTAAAAATGCAAACTAGATCTACAATATCACTAGGCACACCCATCACTAGGTTCCAGGTGGAAGAATTATGCAAGCGATAATAAAAATCACGAATGCATACGTCAGTGGTAAGAAGTGGTAAAACGGTGCGCATATCAACGAACAACAAAACGGTTCTGCATGCCCTAAACAACTGTAGGACAAACTGCGCAAATTAGAAAGTCCCTAGATGTGCTCGCACAAGGCAAGTGTCCAGCTCCGCTGGGTGAAAGGACACAATGGAATTCACAGTAACGAAGAGGCATAGATAGTTGCTTTAGCCCACAAGAAATCTGAGAGCGCCATGCTTGGTCCGGAACATGCAATAGCGCTCTCAAATTTAGTGCAAGTCCACTACGGATCACCGACCCTCGCACCAACCCTCGTACCGACCTACACACTGCACCAAAATGTATATCAGCTGTGTTATCACAGCTGATAACACTACGGCGCACTGTCTAGCGCAGCTCCTCTTACCTCCAGCTGTGCATCGACCCAAGCATCGCATTTTTAAATTGAGCTTAGTATTTTTCTAGCATCGCACCACGCACATTTTCAATGCTTACAATATGGATAAGGAAGTACTATGACAAATTTTCGAGTTCTTATCTAGTTTGTCTCTAATTTTGTCTATGATATAATCAAAAGTTGTAAATCTCATTCTCATATATTCAAAAAAACGATCCGGATCCTTTCTCAAATCATTGTACAGGTTATGAAATTCACCATATTGACTTCGCTTCTTGTTTAAGGAAGGAACTTTGAATCTCCTGTTCTTGCGAATAATGTACCATTTACCCAAATTTGACTGCAATGCAAAATCTTCATCCGAAGAAGATGACAATATTGTTTCAAACTGACTGCTGAAATACAAATAAACATTGCAAAATGAGTATAGATTGAGCTTGGGGCGGAGCGTCGATGTGTCCACTCGGTGTTTTGATCCATGGCGCCAGTGTGGTGCTATGCATGGTGCGTGGGTCGGTGCGAGGTTTGGTGCTCTGTAGTGGACTTGCACTTAGGCCACAGTTCCCTGTTAAAGTACTATATCAAACGCCACGCATGCCGTTGGAGTGGTGTAAGCAGCTGCAGACATAGCAGAATGACTTTGACCACACCCAGTCATAAGCTAGTCAGACACTGTCTCCAAATATTCAGGAGAAATCTGCTTATGTATGTAGAATTACTCCTACTAATTACAGGACACTCCAGACTAAACAAACATGTTTATACACTGGGAGTTCTAGATAAGTGTGATCTGGGTAAACAAAAAGGGTCTGCACCCAGGATTAGCATTAGTATCGATCTCTTAAAAGATAAAAAACCGCTGCCCAAGGAATCACTACTTCCACATCCAGATTTTTTATTTAAGTCACTCACAACGAAAAAATTTTGTATGTGGAAATAATTGTTTATGGAACTTTAATAATATAATATTTAAAATCCTCTACCCCAAAAACCCATAAAATGATACCCCACATCGGTAGCGGGGTGGGGGTGGTGATGGGGGGTGGTAGTGGGGGTGGATGAAGTAAAAAACATTTTGAGGTTTCTAGTTCTTGTACACACCCTAAATCACAATTTTTTTGCATCCCCTTTAATAATGAGGTGGGGGTGGTAATGGGGGTGGCTAATGCCAAAATTTTTTTTGAGACCTCAGCTTCTCTTGTATATACTAAATACCAATTTTATGGACTCTTACCTGCTTGATTTACCTATTTTCCCCAAATTTACCCCAATTTACCCCCCAACCCTTCGACGAAACAAGATGAAAATATAATCTAGTTCTAGATCTCGTTAAAGTACAGTGTACCAAATTTCAAGTCAATATCTCAAACGGTTCTAGAGTAAACGTGCGTACAAAAAAAGTTACAGACAGACCGACAGACAGACCGACCGACAGACAGACCGACCGACAGACAGACAGAAAATTTTTTTTTCGCTCAAACTTAAAATCTCGACGTTTTGTGACATTCTAAGCCTATTTGAACAATAAAAATTTTTAAAAATTGTTTTGTCGTTACTATACTTCCACTTGATGTGGAAGTAATAACAGAGGCTATTGTGGATATATCACTAAACTAAATTCAAAACATTTACCGAGGTTGGGAGGTCTAGTGGAACTATGCGCAGAAGTTTGTGGTGATACTTTCAAATAGCTTTTTATGAGTTGGTATTTTTATTTAGCAAAATTGTTATTTTTCATAAAACTTATTCGTTTTATTTAAAACTGAAAAATCTCGATTTTTTTATATGAATATATGAGACCAGAATTATTTTTTTCCTAATATAATGTATAAAACATAATTTTAAAATCATTTCGAAAATATTTTCAAAATATTTAAAAATGTTTTTTGGCTAACCCTCTTCTCTTTCGGACTCCATCTGTTACTAATGAGAAAAGTGTTATCGTGGAACTGACAATTTCCCTGCGTAGGACTGGAAAAACATACCATTCAATTTGTAGGACAATGTGGCCATTTCATTTTAAAAACATTTATTAAGCAATAGTAAAAAAATCAGCTGGTTACTAATCATCATCAAAAAGACCTCGTTATAGGCCGGGAGCCCGTGTATAAAATGACTGACTATTCGGCGAACTTTGAAAATATGAAAAATGGATTGTTATTATATCAATTAGCAATAAATGGACCGTCAGCTGGTTGGATAGCAGTGGGGGTGGCTGAAAACATGTAAAAAAAATTGAGAAAAAAAACTATCCGGCGAACGCTAAAAGTTTGAATAATTTACCAGAGGAGAACCTAAATAATGTCGTTAACATAATAGAGAAGTTTGTTTGCCCAATGTATGAGTTTAAAGCTATAAAAAAACGTCAATGATGCTCGTGTAGCTACCTTCACTAAGGTGTATAAATTTAGCGAAAATGATAACGAATTTTGGTTACCACACAAAAATTTTGATGCATCTCTCTCGCCTCCGTCGAAATCGGAACTTGTACAGTACGTTTTAAGAACTGTGTATGTATGTATACGATTTGGAACAACGCACACAAACAAGTGCCATCTACATTAGATCCCTTGGTTATGGGTGACAGCTTGAGGAAAACAAATTTAACTTGCAAGTGGTTTGAGGAGATAAATTACCTCCATAAGTGGAAATGATTATCCGAGATGCCGAAAATACTGAAAGTATTATATCATTTGTGCTTTTCACTTTTCAGCTTATTATAATCTTAATCATTTTTTTATAAATATTTATTTTTTTTAGATGCGAGTGACAAAGAGAAAAATGATCTTTCACCCACTGAGCATCAAGAGAGTGATGAGTTGGATGAAAATGAGAATGAGGAAGATCTGTTATCGGAAGCCGAATAAATTTATTTTTATTTTCACTAAACTAAATAAATTTTCTGAGCAGATCATCTTGTATAATTTTGAAATGTATGAATGTATTAATTTATATTCTCATAAAGTAATGTATATTAATAATAAATTGAATATTTAATCAAATTAAAAAAAGATACTCGGGAGTACCGCACGCACGTTTTCTAACATTAAGTTATCAATATCGATATTACTAATTAAATCTTTATGGCGAACTTTGAAATTCGGGTATATGATAATATTCATACTAAAATTAATGATAAACACAGTCAGCTGCAAGTATGTGGGTGGAAAAGTCGTCAGCTGATGCAAGAAAGGTGATGCGCGCTGCCTCGCAGGCGATCAACACTCAGCACTGTTCTGTACCAGCTGACGACTTTTCCACCCACATATTTGCAGCTGCGAATCTCAGTATGAATATTGTCTTATACCCAAATTTTAAAGTTCGCCGAATAATTTAAATTTTTCATGTTTTTGGACCTGTTTGATCGATCAGCTGACGGTAACTCCACCGCCCTCCGTCCAGCTGACTATGTTCTACTTTCATTATATAACATAATCTTTCCCTCATATAAGTTTTAGCATTCGCCGGATAGTTTTTTTTTTTCATTTTTTTACGTGTTTTCAACCCTTTGACAGCCACCCCCACCGCTACCCAACCAGCTGACATTCCATTCATTGCTAACTTATATAAGAACTATCTATTTTTCATATTGTCAAGGTTCCCCGGATAGTCAGTCATTTTATACACGGGCTCCCGGCCTATTATTTGGACATGTGGAGGACGCTTCGGTCAAACCATCGATTTTGTAGGACAAACGTTTTTTCGTGTTTTTTATCAAATTATCTCAAGATTTAACTAAAAAACTAACTGTGACTGATAAAATTTGAACAATCACCCAATCGACATATATACACCCAAGCGCAGTTATTAGCTACCACTCCCGAGAATTTTCGCAGAGAGAAAAGTTGGGTGTCTCGTCAAAACGAATTTTACTTCAAAATCAAATCCCACATTACATGCATCGATCGCTCCTTGCCTCTCACATTTGATTTTATCTAAACTGGTTACATGAACCATAACCCACGTAATTCGACTTCGGTTTTTCAGCTGAAATGTGCAGGTGCCCAGCGTTTCCAATTTGCTTCTCGCGAAATGATGATAATGAACACCGTAATTTATTTTCGAAAATAAAAAGCGTCGTCGACGTATCGTAGTATTCCATAATGGACATGGACTAATTACGTAACAGTTCCTGTACGTAGTGAACAATGCCGATTTCAATTACATCCCGTGTGAATGTGCCTTGATAAACGGTTAAATGAATTTGTGAGGATTTCAGTCAGCATTACCGATTTACCTCCTGGTAATGGGATTTCAAATTGAATCCTACACTCCAGGCCATTACGAGTAAATTGGAAGGATAAACAACAGATCGATTTATATAAACAATAATTTATGTTTTGAGCATAATTTATTAATTAAATAAAATCTGTAATGGACCTTCATTCAATACAAGGCTTGATTAATTGAGGCCCGGGTTTTAATTGAGTCGGTTGTATGAAAACTTTCCCTGGATTTGGTAGTGAATGCGCAAAAATGCCGTTGTCTCGCTTCATAATAGATACAGATTTCAGATATCAAAAACAACTCACCTATTTAGCAAGAGATTATAGATTAGATCTGAAGGGAGGAGCTGGGAGCTCGGATCCTACGAGACTTCCCGGGCTAGTTCATCGACCATTTTATTTCCTCTGGGCCCCTCGTGTTCTGGTACCCATGCCACAATCACTTTATTCTGACTTCCCACATCCGTAAGTTCATTAATACAATTCCATGCTAGTCTTGAATCGACCTGCATGAAATCAGTTGCCTTTAGCGCTGCTTGGCCTTTGGGAAAAAAATGCAAACCACTGGTTAACATTCCTGGTCTCATTATTTCCTTTGTACACCACTGTAAAACGACCACTTCAGCCTGAAATACTGTGGCATGTATTCCTAGACTTATCGGGATTTCCGTTTTCGGCCTTATCCCGTAAATCCCAGCTCTGACTCCCCGTTCTTGGAGCCGTCGATATACCAGACTATTTGTGCCGATATCGGAGGGTCGTTCTTCCAGTCCTCTCTGTCTGATATTTTGATTTGAAAATTTGTATGGAAGTTATGCTTTGAGATCATAGTGTCCATACAGATTCCTGGAATTGGACTTACTTCAGCTCTGAGTTTAACTTTTGGTGCTCTGTTTCGTGTTGTGTCTTACATTAGCCTGTGCAATATTGAATGAGTTTCCCATTGGATAAAAATGTGTAGTGGTGGCAGGTCTAAGAGGACCTCCAATGCAACCGTGGGAGCAGTTCTTATGGCCCCCGTGGCGCACAGGCAAGCAAGCCTTCGTACGCCACTTAATAGCCTTATTGCTTGGTCCACCATACCACCCATAGGTTATCAGACTGCAGCATTATATCTAGTGTATAACCATAGGGTCATCTTGGTTCCAGTTTTTTCCACATATCTGCCTGCACCTTCCCAGGGCTACCGTTGCTGAACGACTCCATTGAGCCCAAGGGTTTTAGGCCTCCCAAGGATCTTTTTGGTGTGAAGGTGACGACTGTAGTTTCGTGAAGATTTATGGAAAGTCCTTCCTCACTACACCACTTAAACATAAACACACCACAGATAGTAGACAATCCCAAATCCATAGCCGAGGCTGTGCGGAAGGGGGTTACACATTTGGAAAACCGCAGACATACATCCACACCCACCGGTGTTGTCAATACCGGGGCTGGGGGACGAACCAAGATCGCGGTAGGAGCGACAAATTTTTGTGATAACTACAGAATGCTGACATCAATAGCACACGACAGTAAAATAATGCTGTATATTCTTCAATTCAGACTGCAGCATTATATCTATTGGTGAATATCTCCTGAGCAAGCAAGCTTTGTTTGTAGAAAGCGGCATTAGAGAGCCAATACATTCAATGTGCGATAACTTATCGAGAAGGCAAAAAAATGTTACGTAACTTGCTTCGTAGACTACCGATAAGGCCTTTGACAATGTGGAATGGGACAAATTCTGAGCTGAATTAGGTAAGCAGCATCGTCTTCATTGTACTATTTCTTTTTCTTTTTTGCGTTCAAAACATTTCCAGTTCTCATGAATTTAATTACAACTTTTTTTGCACCTTTATCCGTGACATTTGGCAATCTTTGATGAGATTTTTTAACACCTGCCGCATAACTCAATTGATCTCCCATACCAAAACAATAGAAATTCTCTGTTCAATAGTAAGCATGATTAATTTGTTACAAAAAACTGATAATCACCAATTAAGTGACAATTAGTTAAAAGGTTTTCCTCTTCCTAACTCCATCCGTGGTCACACCGTGTGTACCTTTTCAGGGTCTATACTTTCTGGAAAATAGGGAAAATCTGGAAAAGTCAGGGAAATTAATTTTGGTCGTTTATAAAACTACTTATACCCAGGGAGGTAGCGACAGATTTTTCGCGTTAATATATATAAACCTTGATTTTTTTCCCATGATAACTTAGACAGTATCAATGATGAAGGTGCAATTCTACCAATCTATAAGTCCTGCAAAAATGAGTAAAAAATTAAATAACATGTTGATCGATTTTCTGAAATGTCACAAAATGCTACTTTTGATTCGTTCGTGCCGAGTCGAATTTTCGAATTTTGCCGTGCAATTTACGATCAGGTTTATCTGGAAGACTTCCTCTTTACGTCGCGACATCGTACGTCCGTCCCAATGGTGTTTTTCGAAAAATATGAACGTGTCAAGATTGCATGTTTTGCAATTTTTTCGGCTCCGAAATGCAAGCTGTTTTTTGCTATTTTTCCCAGATATCTCCAAACGGTCGGAGTTAGCTTGAAATGAAAAATAAGGTCAAACGAGTATTTTCCACTACGAATATTTTGCTTCCATAAGAATTTTGATTTTTTTTCGTTTCGGAGATAACTACTGAAATGTCGGTCATGTACGGTAAAAAATCGCAAATTTAAAGCTTCTACAGTTGGTAACTTTTTAATGTTGGCTCCTACGCCAAAAGATTGTAACATACCTGTTACAATTTTTGCCGTAGTCAAAAATCCTATTTTATTTCCGACCATATTTTGAGTATCACTCAGTAAGTTACAAAATTTTACCGTTCATTTAATAATAAGTACTATTGTAAAACACATCACAAAAACTTCTCATTTTGTATACTTAAATATTTCTATAATACAGCACCCTCTTTTTAAATATTTATTGTACTAATTAAGAAACAAGGTTACCATAGCTTTCTTTATGGATCTACATTTACTCGTGGTCAAACAATACATTAGTTTCCATTACTAATCTATTACTTTAAATATTAATAATACTACCAAAATCCAGATGGCGTAAAGCGCTTGACAGAACTGTTGTTTTTTAAACCATACTAGCTTTCCTTGTAATTGAAACTTAATTGGTATTCATTTTACTATTCTGAACTGTCAATGAAAGTTGTGCGACTCAATTGCGATATCTCCAAGACTTTGTCTAATTCTGTTGTATCGTCAATTACCTAGTGCATCAATAGATTTTGAGGTAAATTAGTTTTATTATTATTCTTTTATAACATATAGACACCTTCTGTGCTATATATTTTTTTGTTCAATTGACCATGTGAGTATTTGTAAAATCTAATTTTGGTTTCCTTCTTTCCTATGATGGCGTTATAGTTCTGGCAGCTTAAGTAAAAGTAAAACTATTAAGTAAAAAAAATTACTAAGTAAAAGTAAAAAAATTATTAAGTAAAAATTATTAAGTAAAATTATTAATTAAAATTACTAAATTAAAATAATTAGTAAAATAGAATAAGTACTAAAATAAAATTAGTACTCAAATTTTTGATGAAGTTACATTTGTTTAAACAGAAGAATTTATGAAATTAAAAACTTCTGGAGGGTTTAATTTGCCGAAACAAATTAAACAATGTTTACTTGGAATTCAGTCCATAAGGAGAATTTAGTTTTTCTATCAATCAAATTGTGAAGATTCAATAAAAAGAAATTCTTGGATTCATTCGGTATATTCTTCCACACGGAGCACGTGTCAGGAGGGAAACATTTCCTATTGTAAAGAAGCCAATTAAACTTCAGTTCCTAGAGATTCATTTTCGTAAAATTAAATTTACTCAACTAAGCCGAACTATTTCGACAATCAAGCACAGGTTGAAATTTCTTGCCAACGTCTTCACGCTGTAAGCATCGAGACGACGACGTGGTCCACCAGGTCTAACGAGACACCTTAGGACACGGTGAGAGTTTTGTGTAGTGTTAAATATTATTGGTGAATTATTAACATCCACCTGGTGTTACATATATTTTTATGCAGGCCATGAGGTCCTTGATCAGCATAAATTTCATTCTTGTTTTATTGCTGTACATTTCTATATAATTAAGATTATCATTTCATCTCTTTTGAAATTTGGAACATTTTATTAGTTATAATTATTTTTGACCATAACTTTGCTGAACATTTGAAATTGCTATTATTTTTTTTTTACATTTATGATTATGTAATTTTATCTCATAACTATTTTTTTCAATCTTTAATTTTTTTCTCAATCAAAAGTTTGTCCTTTCTAAATTTACCTGTAGGAGTTTTCGTCCTGGTAAAAGGGGGTCAGTAATCTCTATTAAGGCTGCAGGTGGCGCCCCAGATTAAATTCATTTTTAAGCCCTCCTTTTACCAGACACGAATTGTGTGACAGGTGTCAAATAAAAAGTGTGTAGTGTACTTTCCCCTAAATAAAATAAGAGCCACAAGGTCGACCTAAAGGTAAGAAAACTCACGCTTATCTCTAAACAAGTAGCTAGCCGAGAGCCGGGGTTCTTCTGGTTGTCACGTCGTTCTTGGGACTTGTCCCGGGGATAACGAGGGAACCTGAAGGCTCCAAACAGGCGTTCACTCCACCCAACAACATCGGGAGGAGCGAAAACGTAACAAGACTACTCTAGCTAATTTAAATAGAATTAAATTTGCTAAAACCTTTTTTTCTATTTTTTGAATTCCGACAGAAAAAATAAGAAAGAGAAAAAATGTGTCGTGAAGCTCAATCAATTCTCTTTACATAAGCTGTCTACAAATTTTTCGAAAAAAACTATAATTATCGAGATATTCGAGGAAATGTAGGAAATTATACGTTTTCCTATCTATAGAGTGTATGTAAATCTTAAAAAAATAATTTTTCTCAGAAACCTTTGTATCGAACGGCCGAGATTAACGGAACGTCAAAATAGTACATGATACTAAGTGAACATCGTATATGAGATCGATTTCAGTTAATTACCGATTAATTACGGTGACAAAATGGAGAAATTTTACCGAAAAAAAAAAAAGTCCAAATCCCGCCCCAGTGGTTTGGCATTGCAACTTAGGGTAATGAAATTGCTTCTATTGTAAGATAACCCATCTTGTCTAATAAGCTATCGCTTGGTAACAGAGTTCTGATACACTCGGTATATAACTGAAAGCTGACGTCATGTTCTCAAATTCGGCATTTTAAAAAAAATTTTTTAATAACCGGCATTAATTTTATCGACACAAGAAAGGAGTTGCTAAGCATAAAACATGTGCTTGTCAATATAGTTCATGAAAAGCCTTTGCAAAAATGTTGATGAACATACATAATCTGTTAAGCCTAGAAATGTATTTAAGTAATAGAAATTGTTATCGTTTAACAAATTAGTAACCCACTTTTGATACTCAATTGTCAATTTCTACAAACAGTTGTTTATTAATTTGTGCGCAGAAACTGTATCCAATATGCTCTTAATCCTCTCACAATTTTACGAGAAATTAAACATTGATTTCCACTCGTGAATGCTAACTCTTTGTAAAATACTCTCTTCAAAATATTACTTCATTTCCCTTTCAAATTAATCCTGCAATTTAGTTTGCTAGTGATTTTTGAAACATATTTGTTGTCCGTAATTGTATCTACAATTCTACATATACACACAATAACATGCTGTGCCATTTTCATCTGTGTAAAATGATATCTAGCAGGCCTTTCCCAGGGTCTCTACCTAAATATACCCACACATGACATCTGTCGGCGTTTAATTCAAGAGTCGGTGCATGATTAACTTTCCAACAACCCCACAAAATAAACGGTAGCTTGGAATGTTCGTGAATCGAAAAATAATGTGAAATAGCTCAATAAATGTTACAAATTCTTGTTTACTGCTTTTATTTTGTTTGAAATTAATTATTTTCTCTTTGAAAAACCGATAAAAATAATTTTTTCGTTCTACTAGCTTGGTAACTGTCATTTTTTAACGTTTGTCAGTATTATGAAAGTGTCACTTGCAGTCCCTCGCAAAACAAAATTTGCTTTTATGTCCTAGGGCAAAAAAGTAACTTTTTTGACCTGGGACACAAAAGTAAAGTAATAAAAAAGTTAAATAATAGTGAAATTCTAGCACCAACGAAGCACACGCATTTTTGGCTGCCTCCTGAATGTCTATACTTTCACCATAATCCATATTTTTATTGCAAAAACTCGTATATAACTTTTCGTTATACCTCCCTCGTAAGTATACTTTAATTCCATTGTTTTGTCGATCGTAAGTGGAATTTTATGTACCAAATACTTGTCATTGGCAACGGGTCGTTATTTTTCTTAACGTCCCTAGGGAAATAAAGTAAATTTGGGAGAATTTTCTCTTTTATATAACAAGTATTAAATTAAATGTTTTAACTTCTTTGGTAAAATAAGTCCAGACAAGCCTTACTTGCTATATCTTCTATATCTGACATTATTTTCAAAAATATTGAAAGCTATTATAATATGATTTAATTTATCTTGACAGTAGTTGTCATTTGAATAGAAGCCGAGTCCTAAATTTGTTTCTTGACGGTTGCATGGATATTCCAAGCATCGCTACCTTCTATTAGCAAATATGAAATCTTACTCAAATATTTATAGTTTTCCAATGGTTTCTCTCAAGTTTTTTTCTAGTTTAATGATTCACTGGTATGACGAAAAATATAGTATGCACCGCGGGTCGTACAGTGCGATTGCTTGGTCTCGAATAATTGCAAACTTCGACCCTACCGGCCTCGGATTGCAAACTGTATTCTCGACCCAAAAAGGGCCACTTACGACCCTTGATACATAAATAACTATGAACGTCAGAAATGATTATGAAGTTATGAATTTGACAGTAACCACAGCAACTATAAGGCGTTCATAGCAAACACACTCCAGTTAGAGTCTAAGTCAACTAATAAATGAGTTAGACAAATCTTGAAATATAAAATATTTTGAATAAATTTTCCTAAAAATTGCTAGTAATACGAAAAACATTGTATGCTCCTCGGCTTGTGTCGTGTATTTACAGGTCTCGAATACTTTCAAACATCAGCCCTATGGGCTTCGATGTGCAAACTGTCTTCTCGACCTGTAAAATACACTTACAAGCCTTGGTGCATAAATAACTATTATGTGTATGACAAAAAAAGGTCTCGTCTCAAGGTTTTGAACAAATTTTTCTGAAGTATTTTGATACGATGAAGCCAATTTTGCACAGAATTTTTTTTCTATTTCTCTAAAATCTCATTTTTGCCCTTTTTAGGGGTAGAGGAAAACTGACACGATAGAAAAAAAATTGTGTCCAAAATTGGCTTCACCGCGTCAAAATACTTCAGAAAAGTTACAGCAGAACCTTCGTACAAGGTATTTTTTTTTGTAGACCTTATGAAATCAAATCAGATTTATTTCGTATTTAAAAAAATACAATTTCTTCTCGACACTTCTTTCCGTGTCAAGCCTAGATCCGCTATGCAAGGCTCCGCGGCAGTTGAAGGGTTGGGCAGGAACGACGTCGAGGTAGAATAAAATAGCAATAAAAACAAAAATTACATAAAGGAAAGAAGAAAAAGAATTGAGAAAATTGGAAAAGGTTGGGTAATGAGTTTTAGTAAAACAATGGCTGGCTACAAGGGCTGCCGAAAAATGGGCAGCGCCCGGATGGTAATTTGTGTTTAATTCGAAACTGCTCTCTTATTTGTGTAATAATGTTTGTTAGCGGATTATCATCTAATTTAAATTTATAAAATTTTTGCGATATAGTTTTGATGTAGTCCGCTAGTGGAACAATGTCGTTAGAACGGATGTACAGGGCTCTCAGTGAGGTGTATCTGCCTGAATTTGATATTAGGCGAAGGAATTTTCGTTCTAAAATGAACAGTTTTTTAATATTCATGGCCGACGCGCTGCACCACGCAGGCGCTGCGCTGCGTGTAAGGGCTGGCCTCACGATGATCGTCTTGTTATTTCTGTTTAGTCTACTATTCCCTGTCATTAGAGAGTTCAGACACCTAAACAGGGAATAGACCTTGCGTATAGTTTCGTTTGTGTTTGTTGTAAGTCAGTCTGGTATCTAAATGAACTCCTAGATACTTCGGATTCTTTTTTTTGTCTGAATTTTGACCCCCTTGATCGAGATTGGTGTAATAATTTTGTTTTTTCTGAAATTCTGGGAGAAAACCGATTTCTCTTCGTTGACCTTGATTTTCCAATGGGCATAATACGCTGTTGCTCGCTCCATGCATGCTTTAAGCAGCATATTAGCTGCCTGGGCGCTGTGCTATGTGCATACATGGCCGTGCCAACGGCGTATTACTCTGGAATGAAATATTTCTCAAACTGCAAGTTAAGGCTCGGCAGGGGTCCCGTAATAACTTCATTAAGCTACATCTAGTGTAAGGTGAGCAAAAATTGGAAACAAGATTATTTAGTCGAAAATTTGGCGCAGTCGCTAGTAATAAAAAATTTAATATTGTGGTAAAAAATTCAAATTTCTTCGGAAATACACTGAAATTACTAGTTAGGTATGTTCGGGAGTAGCCTATAAAGAATTTTATATCAGCAGTTAAGAATTCAAAATGGCGAATCCATTGTGACTGCCATATTTGCAATATATTTGCAAATTTGCATGAAATTCGATATATGGAGATTTGCAGATTCCCTGACAACGAGAATATACTCTTTTATTGCGTAGAAGCTAAATAAAGAAGCCTGTAAAAATGTTTTTAAAAAAATTGGATGGCCTTCAAAAATTCAACCATTTTTTTTACTTATAGACATTGAATTTGCCTTTTTAACTTTTAATACTAGTCCAGGCAAATTAGACATTTTAGAAGAAATAATTTATAAAGTAATAATATTTGAGATGCGTACTCTAGAAAGGGTTATAAATAGATATCCGAAAAGGTCTCCCTCAATTTAGGGGTGGAACGTCCCTTTTTTTGCAAAAAAAGCTAGTTTTTCACTTTTATCTTGTAAATCGTTTCGGAAGAGAAAAAAGTACAGGAAATAAAAGATTTGTCGTTAAATTCTGCATAAAAAATGTCCTATTAACCTTGTAGCTTATCCTCACCTGTTTTGCGCTAGTAGCGCAGAGGTAAAAATCGATCCTATTCGAAATTTCATGGCGAATATTTTAAAATAACGAGAAAAATGCACAGAAATGATTTTTTTTTTAAATTTATTTTCTTTATTTATTGAAAATATACAGAGATAAGATATTCGCTGTGAAACTTCGAATAAGATTGAGTTTTACATGTACGCTCCAAACTACCATCCCTCAGTTCAGACGCTGTTAGCGCGAAATAGGTGAGGATAAGCTACAAGGTTAATAGGACATTTTTTATGCAGAATTTAACGACAAATGTTTTATTTCCTATACTTTTTTCTCTTCCGACGAACGGTTTACAAGATTAAAGTGAAAAACCTGCTTTAATTCCCTTGAGGGGTGGTTTTTTGCAAAAGAAGGGACTTCTACCCCTAAATTGGCGGGGGAACTTTTCGGGTTTCTATTTCTAACCCTATCTAGAGTACGCATCTCAAATACTATTACTTTATAAATCATTTCTCCTATTCAGTGTTTTTTAATCTAATTTGCGTATACTATACTTGTCTGTTTTTGTTTGCACCTCTCTGACATGGTTTGAAAATATACATTAGCACTTATACTGAGCTGATTATTTATTTATTTTTTTTTTTTAATAGCAGACGTATCATCAGCAAATAGAGTTATTGGTACGTTTTAGAAATATTATTTAAACAGGTGCAAACACCAACGGATCTAGCACACTGCCCTGAGGTACATCTGCAGTAACTATTTTTATAATGACGTACGTTTATATTTCTACAACCGAGCTGAGAGATTATTCATATTAAGTTATTTTCAAAAAATTGTGAAGAGTATAAATGTTACAGCTGGTTTGTTTTCTCCGTGTAAAGTAAATCATCTCTCTAAAATAATATCAGATCCAAACCATCACGAAGACACAAAGAATCCCAGGTATTCCTTTGAAATTTAAACACAATATTTTCCTTCGGTTTCCTTGTTATTTTTTAATTTTGGCGTTTAAAAAGCAAGCTGGGAAATCATTTTAAAATTGAATATAAATCCCTCTCCAGTACATTTCCGTACAATTTTAAGAAAATTGAATTTGCTCCCTATGGCATTTCCAGCTCAAATTGAACGTAAAAATAATAAAGGTAAGTTAAAATAACTAAGTTAGAAGTACATTCATGCGAACGTTATTCCCACCGTTGTTTGAATCAGACCTCTTGCAAAAATTAAGATAAACGGTCTAGTTACTATTTAATTTATACTTTTATCTACCCAACCTTACTCATATCAGGCTCTGGGGAAAGCAGGGACAATTTATCTTATTCGTGGTTACATTTATATAAAAAACTATTAGGGCTGGTGTCGCTGGTGACAGCAGTATATAAATAAAACGAAAGGAACTACATAATAATAATAGGTTTAATTTTTTCGTCCATGTTTTATACTCAAATGAAAGCGTTATTTTGTCATATACAATATCACTAGTGCCTAGATTTTTATAGAGCGTTGCTGTTAAATGTCTCCCGATTGCCTCCAGCATTTTTGGTGCTTGCATATCTTATTTAAAATTTCATGAATTTTGTCTCATGGAGATGTATTTCTAAAGCGATTCATCTAGTAAAAGGCAGCGTAGGTATAAATGTCTAACCAATGCAGCTGCAGAAACTTAAACGTAATGACAACCAAGAAACAAAATGGTGTGTTTGAATCATAGATATAGACTGGCCCAAAATCATTGAGATTGTCTTTACTGTAAAGAGTTCTATCTAGCGCGTGCTTCAACCATTCACATGATAAGTAAAAACAGAGAGAGCACTACTATTAGCTCTGTCAATGAACGTTCAATAAGGGGGTCTAAAGGGAAATGCCGAGATCACAATTTTTGACTTGAGGGCTGTGTTTGGACTATTTAGGAGGTAAACATACCAAAAGTCCCCGAACGTAGGAGGTGGGGGGGGATGCAGGGGGGCACGAAGAAAGACCCGGTTTTTGGTTTTTCGCTCATATCTCGAAAACGGTTAGCTATAATCAAAAAGTGGCTATATGCAAAATTAAAGCTGACTAAATTTTGTACAATAATGTTTCTATTAATTTTTTTCGTATCTGTTATGGTTCAGTAATGAATTGTATATCTTTTGACTGTATTCTAACTTTATTATAAATTGAAAATAAATTTCAGTAATCATCGTAGCAAAAAATTTCTTATACAGATATCTGTTTCACAGCAGACTGAACTTAAATATCGAATAAAAAATGTCTTTGCGTCTGTAAGTGTGTGTGTGCGTGTATACCATTTCTTGTAAGTACGATAACTTCTGTTAGACTTAAAATATTTAATTACAATTTGGAACATATGTAAAACAGCATATTACAATAATCCCTACTGAAGTTGGGCCATATCTGTAATACATGGTGATAACCAGAGGCCTACAAACTCTCATACGTAAAATAGGTTTTATTTTAATTTCAGCGCAAAATATTACTAAGCACACAAAAATGAGAAGATTTATAAGATTTATAAACCGCAATATACCGGGTGTATGTTAGGCAAACCAACTTAATTTAAATTGCATGATATATCAATGTTATCCTAAAACCATAACAGATACGACAAAAATTGATAGAAACATTATTGTAGAAAATTTAGTCAGCTTTAATTTTGCATATAGCCACTTTTTGATTATGGCTAACCGTTTTCGAGATATGAGCAAAAAACCAAAAACCGGGACCTTCTTCGTGCTCCCCTGTACCCCCTCCCTCCTACGTTCGGGGACTTTTGGTTTGTTTACCTCTTAAATAGTCCAAACACAGCCCTCAAGTGAAAAATTGTGATCTCAGCATTTCCCTCTAGTAACCATTCATTGACTGGACTATATAGTATAATTATTACTTCCACATTCAGTGGAAGTATAGTAATGCAAAAAAAAATACAAAAATTTGTATTGTTCAAATAGGCTTAGAATGTCATGAAACGTCGAGATTTTAAATTTAGAAAAAATATGTCTGTCGGTCTGTCTGTAACTTTTTTGTGCGCACGATTACTCTGGAACCGTTTAAGATATCGACTTGAAATTTGGTACATATACAGTGTGTCCCATTTTTTGCGAATTAGGATGATAAATGATAAATGTGTATCCACTGCTTTTCTCATAGCCTACTTTTAGCTTCTACATAACTTTAAATATTAATTCACAAAAAATAATTTCTATGCAGTTTTAATTGAATGGTTCAAAATAAAATACTAATTTATTGAAAAAATGGGAAGTTTCAAAAGAATAATTTTATATTCCTGAAATTTGGTATAGAGGTATAAAATTGCATTCTAAATAACTTTTCTTAGTGGAATTTTTTCATATTTTGAAAAATAAAGGTACTTTATTAGTGGTGATTTTTACAACTTTGCTTATAAAACACCCTGTAGAACACGAAATCAAGTCATTTTTGGTATACTTTAGTTTTTCAACAAGCAGGACCCAATCCCCAAATACCATTCCAAAATTCCAAAATTTTTGGTCCATTACACCTCTTGTTACATCTATCCTGGGACACACTGTATATGTTTTTATGAGATCTGGAACTAGATTTTGATCTTATTCCGTAGAAGGGTTGGGGGGTAAATTGGGGTAAATGGCCTTGAATAGGTAAATCAAGCAAGTCCATAAAATTGGTATTTAGTAGATATAGAAGCTAAGGTCTCATACATTTTTTTGGCATTAGCCACCTTCATTACCACCCACACCCCATTATTAAAAGAAGTGAAAAAAATAAAATTGTGATTTAATATGTGTACAAGAACCAAAGGCCTTTAAATTTTTTTTTACTTCATCCTTCCTTTTTTGCTTTAGGTCATTGATCATCCAGCCAGTCACTATAATTAAGCAAACAAAAAATAACCTAAAAACCTAGTTAAATCTCAATAATAAATAATGAGAAGAAAAGCTACAGGAAAGGCGGGGTCGATCAGTATATTCTATAACTCGTAACCGCTCCGGAAAAGTGAAAATTTTCGAAAAACAGATTTTTACCTCAAAAATAGAAAATTGTATTTTAAAGATGATAAAAAAAAGTAGAACCTCCGCTGCTTGTAATTGGCACCAGGGTGTCTCCTACATGTTTCCACCCACTCTTGAGGGGACAGCTCATTCCCGAGCCACTGCTGCACTTGGTGGTAGGTGCGTCGGGAATGCTGTTTAGGCGCTCTCAGTTGGTGGGGGGAGCTGATGTTAGGCTTAATATTTGCCACTGACCTCATGAACGACTGGAAGTGGTACTGATTGGGGTAGGTCTGTCTTGCTGGTGCCCCACACCATTTGAGGAAGCAAATCTTCCCAGCCGCTTCCTTGATGATTTCTGACTTAAGTACAATTTTGAGAAGCCCACTTTGCTTTTCCTTAAAGTTGAAGAAGTAAAAATCTATTTTTCGAAAATTTTCACTTTTCCGGAGCATGTAGCTCGAAAACGGTTGCGAATTCGAAATAAGTTTCGAAAGAAATTTTTCCCTACGACACACCATTTTAGAGATACAAGCGAAAAAACCAGAAGTGGGACTTTCTTTTTCTAGAGATAAATATGACATATGACATATCGTTGGATAACTAATTTAAGTTGCGATCGAATAATGAAATCATTTAGAGGGTGTTCCATTAAAAAAAACACCAAGTTATGTCTATATCTCGAAAAAATTGAGGCATGCATAATTTTCTTATCAGCAACGGATTCTACTCAAAGAGGTGCCTTAAGAGTGTGTTGCTCGATTTTCGATTCGACACTGGGTAATTGAAATATAGATTTCATCCAAGATTTCATAGCGCTCTGTAGCTCGGTAGTCGAAAGAGATAAAATCAAGCTCAGGTCTCCTATTTTGGTTTTTGTCTATCTGCCATAGTTTTAGAGAAAACCCCAAATCCCATCTAATTTGGTCCACCCTGTACCATATTCGAGCAAAACATTAATCAAATAAATTTAAACAAATGTAATTGCATATACAAATTTAAAAATTTATTTCTCATATTAAATAATTCAGTTATTCCGATGACGATTATTATGGCCCTATTTATTATAAACTAATTAGCACTAATGGCACCTCTGGCACTGATATTGCTTTTTCAATTATCAGTTTTTTATTTAATTGTCCGCCTAATTTAACCGATTTTCCAGCTCACAGTCCGCAGATACCATTCATTACGAGTATGATTTATAGTTTTCACACGTTAATTAATTAGATATAATAATTCTGCTGTTGTGCTACAGAACGTAAAGTATGAATAGCTATTGCAGCCGTTCGCGGTAAATCTAATTTATTACCTAGCGCACCCTTTGGGACGGGGCTCAGCGGCCGGTACATACTGTTAAAAGTCTAATAATACCCCTAGTATATACATAGAATGTCACATAAAGCAAATCGCCTAGGTGTTTGAATTTAATGCAGGATTTGCGAGAAAGGGCCGTAAAGAGTCGACTGTGACTGTGTCAATTTGCCGAAAAGTGAAATTGGTATGAAATTGAATTGGTCAGCAGTAAAATAACAATGTTAAAAAACAGCTTTTTTGGCCCATCCGTAGTAAAGTGTGGAAGCTATCTTTTTTTACTAATTTTGTGGTGCTGAAAACGAATTCGCCACCCGTTTTGGCGAAAAATCTCCGAAGCACATTAAAAAACAACCCTTATTTGGTTGATGACATTGTAATTGATATTAGTCTAAGTACTATATGTCGCTAACTAAGTAGAAAAAGAAGTAAAAAAAAAACAAATTCACCTCTTCAACCCTCCTCGCCATTCCCTCACCTTTCGAAAGGTGTAAGCTATTATAACTACTATATACTTATTTACATTTTTTTTAAAACCCAGAACACCTCATTGTGTGGTATAAGAATATAATAATCTGATTACTTTTGAGCACACTCATACGCCTCCTCACCCCTAAAACGGTGAGGAGGCGGTGGGTCTCACCTTCTCAGGGATATTGATCGGTTTTAATTACAAAAAAACCCTAATACTCAGTTGGATGTTTTTTTTATCATATTAAGGTGACTTGGCCAATTCAGATCACTCCTGAATAGTTCTTACCCCTCTAAGGAGAGGGTGTAAGGTGTCAATACCCCCCTTTAAAAAATGTTGCTTGATTTTTATAGTAAAAACTTATTTTGTTATTTAAATAATTTCTGATTGCTAGAATGGGAATATCTTTTCATTTTATGACGCCTTCAAATTCCAAATCTACCACGAAAGAGGTGGGAGTAACTATTTTGGGACTTTCGATTAGTTTTTATTACAACAGAAATCCTTCATTTCCTCTTACACGGATTTCTATCATAATAGAGTGACTTATTAAAAATATATATATTAACGTATCATTTACCCGTTTTGCGGGAGGTGGGGATGTGGCATAGAGATTACTATTTCAAAAATATCTAAGGGGTTTTGCCCCCGACTAAGGTACTTTTTGAAGTCACTAAGTTACTCTATTATGATAGAAATCCATATAAGAGGTAATGAATGATTTCTGTTGTAATAAAAACTGATCCCAAAATAGTTACTCCCACCCCTTTCGTAGGTAGATTTGGAATTTAAGGGGGCCATATAATGAAATAATATGTTCTAATAGCAACCACTCAATACGGTGTTCTGTTTTTTTTTAAATATGTAAATAACTACGTAGTAGTTGTAGTAGCTTACAACCTTCTTGGGGGTCGTGAGGGAATGGCGAGGAGGGTTGAGGGTGAATTTGGTTTTTTTACTTCTTTTTCTACTTGGTTATCGAAAGTATTTAGACTAATATCAATTCCAATGTCACCCCCAAATAATGTGTTCCCGAGATTTTTCGCCAAAACGGGTGACGAATTCTTTTCAGCACCCCAAAATTAGTAAACAGAGATGGCTTCCACACTTTACCAGGGATGGCCCAAAAAAGACCTTTTTTTAACACGTTGACTGCCATTAGTATTCAACCAAATACACATTAGGTGGGTCCAAAGTGCCACGTGTATGTATTAAAATACACAATCTCGTTTATACATATAGAACAAAAAAATGCTCATGACCTTGACGACCCAATTACTGAATTTGATGCGGCAGTCAACGTGTAACATTGTTCATTCTATACTAAATCCGTCTTATTGTTTTAGAAGAAGCTAGGCGTTTTGTGGAAAACACGAATAATCACTATGTGCTTTGCTCTCTGAGTTCGAGTCTCATCGGTGACAGAGGAGAATGTCTGAAGAGAATGGTAGTGTGTCTTCGTCTTTTTGAAACATAAGCTTTTTCCGCATATGCGTATAGATTTGTAGATTTAATAATATTTAATAAATAGTAATAATATCAACTTATTATGAGAAATGCATAATAATAGAGTTACACATTTGTACACTTTATAAAGCGGGCGAAGTTTAGCCAGGTTGCTATTCTCAGACTTAACCCTTTACAAGACATCGAACAGTGTTGCAAAAATATTCATAAAGTTCGTGTTAAACTTAATTATATTAATTAACTTATAACTAACTGTGAAATGAAAATAGTATACATACATACATGAATTTGTTACTTTAGCAAGTCAATTAGCATTTTCTTCATTCTACGAGGAAAGGCATAATGGCTTAAACACACATTGGGCTTTACAGGATTCTACAACATTGTCGCTGAATAGTCGATTTAGGCAGATTTATGCACAAATTGAAATTCTGACATAAATTTAAATTCTAAACAACTTTTCTAATGACAGTTTTCATATCATTAAAATTGAACGTATCCAGATTTTTTAAATTTTCGCCCTCTACATGACATGTTACCTTACTTCATGGCAATCATATTTTTAATAAAAGCAAAACTTTTTATGGAGAATAAATCTGCGTAAAATGAGAAATAAAAAAGTTTGCCCTTTTATCTACTCTAACTGTGGACATACTGATATGTATATCATCGTTCAACAAAGTGTTAGCAATCTTGTTATGTGATGGATTAAAGATAAACAGAAGCTGAGTGTCGCCAGCATATGACTGCATATGGTAATGATTAATTTGGTTAAAAATATCGACTGTGTAAATTATAAATAATAGTGGTCCTAAAATGGATCCTTGCGGAACACCTAATAAATATTATTGAGCAAGAGACACAGAATTATTGACTGACGCGGCTTCTATTCAAATGACAACCACTGTCAAGATAAATTAAATCATATTATTATAATAGCTCTGAACATTTTTTAAAATGCCGGATATAGAAGATATATTAAATAAGTCTTGTCTGGATTTACTTCCAAAAAAGTTAAAACATTTAATTTAAGACTTGTTGCATAAAAGAGAAAATTTTCCCAAATTTACTTTATTTCCCTAGGGACTTTATGAAAAATAACGACCCGTTGCCAATGGCAACAAGTATTTTGTACATAAAACGTCACTTATGATCAATAAAACAATGGAATTAGAGTATACTTACGAGGGAGGTATGACGAAAAATAAATTTAGGACGCGGCTTCTATTCAAATGGCAACTACTGTCAAGATAAATCAAATCATATTATTTTAATAATAGCTCTGAACATTTTGGGGAGTATTGTTGGATATTGAAGATATAGCAAGTAAGGCTTATCTCGATTTACTTCAAAAAAAGTTAAAATATTTAATATTTGTTATATAAAAGAGAAAAGTTTTCCCAAAATTACTTTATTTCCCTAGGGACGTTAAGAAAAATAACGACCCGTTGCCAATGGCAACAAGTATTTGGTACATAAAGCGTCACTTACGATCAACAAAACAATGGAATTAGAATATATTTATGAGGGAGGTATGACAAAAACTTAATTAAATAAAATGTAACATTTCTACTTGTATGTAAATTTTACATAGGTTGGATTTATTTGAATGTTAAAATGCCAGGGACTGTACAATCACAGAAATGCAGGAAAACTATAAGGTTACGGAAGTGTAGAGGTTTTTCTTTAAATTTATCTAATGGGTGATTTTTTTTCGACATGCATGTCACAAATTATTAAGTTATTATAGGTAAATGACCAGTCTTAACTAATGCCTTATATACATTGAGAAACTTTTAGTGCCTCTAGCAATACAGATGATTATTTTTCCAGTTTAACTCTACATTCTGTGAACGTTTTTCCATCTAGACAAGTAAAAATATACTAAATAGTATAATTAACAAAACCGCTCGCGGCGCCAGCTAATTTTTAATTTCCTTGAAAGCCGAAATATGAAACAATTCCTGGACTGGCTGCTAAACATTTTTTGTTTGGCGACTTCTAACTTCATGAGACACCTATAAACTTGGCAACTGAAAAGTTTTCTCAACTTTTGACGTGATATAATGAATATAGTATTCTAGCAATTCCGGCAATTCCGGCAATTTCGAATTAAAAACTTCCATGGAGTTGGCGTCACACTTTGAAATTAATTGCTTCAACTTTCACGGAGCGAGTAAAAAAATACTACTCAACTCCTATATGTATAATTAAGTGTAATTTTGAATTTTCCTTATCTTTGCTTATAATTGTTGTTTAGGTTTGCGAGATTGGAAGGATTACGCGACATAATTAGGGCTTGCTAAATTGAGGTTAATTGAATTTCCATTACAGTGTGTAAAAATAACAAAAACAGGCGGGATAATAGCTATTCGGACATCATAAAGTAGGCTTTTAATTACTGTTATGGCCAGCGGACTGTAAAAGCATTCCCCTGGGTGGTTAGTAAACAGCAATTTTTTTGCCTTATATACACTTAAAACTCCCCAGGCTTGTAACTTTCTTATTTTTTAAGCGACGACCATGTTGGGCACATCAAATTGTAGATATTTTTAAGGCATTTAAACATATGTACACAGTGATTAAAAAAAAATTGAAAAAATTGTTAAGAAAAATAGTTAATTTTCTTGAATCTTTTTTTATCTCACCCTGTACATGAACTGCGTTAATGTTTTCTTATAAACGTTTTAATTACCTTCAATGTATGTTATTACGTCATATTGGAAATTCTTTTTGGTTTTATAGAAATAAATTAAAAACACTTTCCACTTCCAAACTAAATTTTTTTGAAGTAACTTTGAAAATAATGTAAATAATAATTTTGTGCTTTATTTGTAAAAGACATATCACAGACAATATTCAACGTAACAAAACAGCAACAAGAAACAAAAGAAATAAATATTTTTAAAACAAACGTATATTAAAATGTACTAAATAGGAAATTGCAATTTTTTTTAATAACATAAATTGAAGCTAATTAAAACCTTTATAAGGAAACATTAACACAGTTCATGTACAAGGTGAGGTAAAAAAATATTCAAAGAAATTAAGTTTCATTTCTTAACAATTTTTTCATTTTTTTTTTAAATCACTCTGTAAAGACTAAAAATATTTACAGTTTGATGTGCCCAACACGGTCATCGCTTCAAAAATAAAAAAGTTACAAGTCTGTGGAGTTTTAAGTGGCGCACCCTGTATAGATTTACCAGATTATATAACAGAAGGCGAGGTATTTATGTAGAAGGACAACACATCTATCATAATCCACACTGATATTGAGAATGGATAGATAGATATTTATTTCTTATACGTAAGTATAGATATTGTCATGGTGTTAATTCTAAAACAAGATATGATATTTACCGTCTACATGCATTTCTTTGTAAAAAAATAATGAAATTAGTAATAGAACTACTAGAGGTGGCAGTGACTTAAGGATACCACCACATTCCACAAGTACTTACCAAAAAAATGTACACTATAGAGCTATTAAAGCCTATAACAGCCTTCCTCCCGAAATTAAAGCTATTTCAAGCCACAATACATTTAAAAACAAAATCAAACAATTTTTTATAAGTAAATGTTTTTACTCATTCAACGAGTATATTTACCGACTAGACTAGAATATGTAATACTGAATATTTTGAAATTTTATATTCCAACTTCATGTAAGTGTTAGATTATATATTTTGACGATACCAATGTTCTGTATGTTACGAATTTATGGTAATAAAGATTTATTATTATTATTATTATTATTATAACATATAAATATGAACAAATATAATTTAAACTAGCTGATGCCCGCGACTTCGTTCTTGCTGAATTAAGAATATTGACATACTAACTTAGCCTATAAGGAAATACTACATACTCACTGAGTACTCCTATAGTACTCAGGAAGTACACTCGAGGGAACCCACTGCGCGTCCATGGTATCCGGGGAAACCCCCTGCGCATTTATTGCACTCAAGGAAAACTTCTGCGCATTCATAGTACTCGGGGAAACCCACCGTGCATCCATTGTACTCGAGAAAACTTACTGCGCACTCATAGTACTGGGGGAACCCACTGCACATCCACTGTACTCGAGGAAACCCACTGCGCATCCATAGTACTCGGGGAAACCCACTGCACATCGCAATTTGATAACAATTCATTATTCTATTTTTATGTTAGAGCCAGTTAAACAAAACATAATTATTTTAATCGACAATAGAGCACGTAGGCGGGTATGTGTAATATTTCATGCTTAAAAACATCCCTCTCCCTGTTCACCCGTTCGGGGGTCTCTTTTTGAAAACCGTCGATACGTGTCTCCTTATTTCCTCAGAAGAGCCCGTCACTGGAATATCACGTTTCTGACTTACGGGATTTCAGAGATACGGATACCCTTTAGACCATCCACCACAACCATTTTCACCCCTTCAAAAAGTGAAAATCGAAATTTCGTCTTACTCGGGTCTAATAGATTCCAATAAAGAGTATTTCTGCCAAATTTCACGCTTCTAGATCTAAGCGTTTCCTCCCACTTCTCGTTCGCCCTTTCGGGGGTCTCTTTTTGAAAACCGTCGAATACTTCTTCTTATTTCCTCAGAAGAGTTCATCGCTCGAATAATCACGTTTCTGGCTTACGCGATTTCAAAAATATGGGTGCTCTTTAAACCATCTACCACCCTCATTTTCACCCCTTCAAAAAATGAAAATAGAAATTTCGTCTTATACGTATCTAATAGATTTCAACCCCCATGTTTACCCTCTTGGTCGAATTTCGAAAAATCCCTTCTTAGTGGTTGCCTACGTCATTCGAGGAACCTCTATGCAAAATTTGAAGTTTGAAGACCCAGCGGTTTGAGCTGTGCGTTGATAGATCAGTGACTCACTCAGTCAGGGTATTTTTTTATAATTTAAATTACCTAACTGTATTAATTTGATGCATTAAAATTCAAATAAAAACATTACAAAAAAAACATTACAACATATTTCAAGTAAAAATATACAAAAAACAAGCAACTACTGTGATTTAGAGTTCCAAAAACTCGTCCACAGAATAAAAGCGACTCTCGACTGGAAACGTTCTTAGTTTTTGTTTAAACTTTTTTATTGGCATGCAATTTCTTATATTTGAGGGCAAATTATTGAATAAATAACTCCCTGCACATAATGGGGACTTCTTATATAGAGAGAGTTTATATCTACTTATATACTTATATACTTGTTGCGAGTTTGATAACGGTGTTTAATTTATTTTTATTTATATATAAATGTAAATTAACAATTTATAGAGATATATAGATGCCAGAGTCAATATTTTTTCTCTTTTAAAAGTATCCCTACATGATTCTATATAACCTAAATTAAATATTGATCTTATGATTCTTTTTTACATTATAAATATTCTTTGCATTCTGTACTGTTTCCATATGAAATTATGTTATAGGAAAGAGAGTATACTAGGGCATAATAGACATTTAGGACCGATTTTTTTTCCAAACTATTTTGTGATGGCGAAACGGGGTTATCCCATTTTTTTACATAAATGTTTCGCCTGACTTATAAAGCTGAGAGTAAAGTGATACAAAATGACTATGTAAACTTAAATTAAAATTGTACTCCGTTCTTCTTTGTTTTGTAGTAAAATGCATGCAAACTGTTTTACCACAATTTATTATAAGCCTATTTCTAAAGCACCAGTAACTGAACAAATGTAAAAGATTGTTCACATTTTTCTCTAGTTGTTCAGGAGTTTTTGCCGTAACTATATCATCCGCATATATGTAAACATTTGCAGAGTTTGTATAGTGTGGTAGATCATTTACATATAGCAGGAATATCAGAGGACCCAGCACACTACCCTGGGGTGCTCCAATGTTTAACTCATGTTCGTATGAAAGAGAATTTTCTATTTTGACTCTGATTGTCCTATCAGTGAGGTGTGATACAATCCACTTATTTAGGGTGTCTCTAATACCTAGCATATTTATTTGTGTGAAACAAAAGATAAATCTATAAAGTGTAATTTTTGGCATCTAGTTCTTCATATACATTTTGAATTAACTCATTTGTAGCAGTTTCCGTAGAAAATTTACTTTTAAAGTCATCTTCAGACGACGTTAATAGATTCTTTTCATTTAGAAATGAAACAGTTCTGTTTGCGATTACTTTTTCAACTATCTTAGAAAATACTCTTAAAAGTGAGATGGGTCTATAATTGCTAATTTCGTCTTCATTTCCCTTTTTAAACGCAGGTATAATTAATGCCGTTTTTAGCTTATTTGGGAATTTACCCGTCAAAATTGACTTGTGTAGGTAAAACATAGTGCAAATTCGTGTACACAGTATTTTACTAATTTGACCGGAACCCCATCAATACAGTTGATTTTTTATCAGATAATTGCAAAATGGCATCTCTTATCTCTTCTATTTTTACTGAAAAGCATTTTAGTATCGTTCAACTCTAGGCTCGTGCACTCCTAGTAGAGTGCATTAATACGCTTATTGTAACTTCCGTGAGAGTTTCGTTGTTACAAGCTGAATTTTATATAAAATTAATGATACTGATGTTTCAAAATCTCGAAGCCGTCAAAAAATGTCATGTTCAAAAGGGCATTATGATCAAAAAACGAGTTAAGCATTTGGCGGCAAAGAATAGGTAAATTGCGATTTTTTTAAATATTTTTCATAAAAGATTTTGTACCGGAAATATGTTTAAATATTTTCAAATAGTATATTATACATTAGACTTACGGGAGAACTAAACTTAAAACCGCAATATCTCAGTTTGAACTGCCTCAAAACATAATTCAGTTTAGAAAATTTTTGTGTATCCATCGTATTACACAGACCCACAAAAAAAGGGTCGTGATCTGGATGACTAACCATGCAGAGCCAAAAATATCCCTTAAATAAGGGTAAAGTTATGAATATCAGTATCATTACGGAAAGAAGTATGAATGGGCACTTTGCTCTCATTTATTATTGCCAAGGGCGTGACAAGCTCCCCCCCGAAGGGGTTGGTACGCCTTCTACACCCCTAGTATACCCTTCCGGACATAGATCTACGTCATGAAAGCTTCTAGCTTACAAGCTGTTGCGAATGCAAGGGAGACATGGAGGAGGGTGAACACAGCCAAAAAACCAACCCCCCTAGAGGGGTGAAAATTGCCTTCTGTTGGACGGGGATGGAGGAAGATGTGGGGGAGCAAATTTTTCTTATTTTTACTGCGCACTATTCGCAGTGCACTATGCAAAACAGCCCTCAACTGCTTTGCCCGTACCCGTCTGAGGGGTGGAAACCACCCCTAAATTCACAAGAAGTATTCGAAAAACTTAAGACTGGAAAGATGCGCTCTGAAGTATTTCAATCTGAGAAAAGTGAAATCTGCCAATGGTATTGAGTTTGCACAGCAAAGCAGGTACAAAACCTTTTATGAAAAATATACCAAAAAATCACAATTTTTCTTCTCTCACCATATGCTTCTCTCGTTTTTTAACTTTAATGCCCTTTTGAAGATGACGTTTTTTGACGGCTTTGGAATTTTGAAACCTCAGTATATAATCAATGATTTTATATAAATATCAGCTTGTAACAACCACAGAACTTATTTTTATGCGTATATCTGGGCGCCGAGCACTCTACTATCCTTCGACATTTCTGTAAAATTATTTGCTGATTAAGCATATTTGAAAAATGAGCTGCTATAATCATTAAACAACTTGAATACTAGTGTTTTAAATATTCTTTATTTATCAACCCTTTCGCACCCGGATCCGGACAAGACACAAATGCGGTATTAAGTATTTTTGTGTGCTGAAACCGAATTTCCAATTTAAAATATTTTCTACCGCGTAGATTTCGAGGAAATCTCGGTTTTTATTGTCAATATACGGTTTTTTAACAATAAAAACCGGGATTTACTCGGTAGAACATTTTTTAAATTGACAATTTGGTTTCAGCACACGAAAATATTTAAGGCACGAAAAGTTAGTTAGTTAGTTAGTTTAGTTACGCATACCGTAACAACCTTTACCGAGCTTTACACACAAACTATCTATGTGAGCAGCCCACGTCAAATTTCTGTCGAACATAACACCCAAGATTTTAGCAGAATCTGTTACTAAAAATTCGTCGTTAGGGTTTTGCTCGATGTTGTACCTAAATGATACAGTAGTTGTTTTTTCTTTATTTAGTGTAAGCCGGTTTTTCTCTGACCAAATTATAACATCCCTGTATAGATCTTTCGATATATTTTTTACTGCGTCGGGACTTTTTTGAACAATTAAAAAGTTAGTATCATCAGCGTAACAAGTAATGCAAACGTTGTATTTGCTTTGAATGTATAATGCAAGATCGTTGGCAAAAACAAGGTAAATAAATGGCCCTTGTGGTACACCGGCATTTATTAGATATTTGTTGCTCTCTGTTCTATTCACATAGACTACTTGCGCACGGTTTTTAATATAGCTGGATAAAAAATCTAAAGCAGGACCCCTGATACCATATCTGAACAACTTGGCAATAAGTACGTCATAATCAACACAATCAAAGGCTCGTGAGTAATCTATAAAAAGACCAAAAGCATATAATCTTTTATCTAGGGCGTCTACTACTGAGCTGTGAAAGTTTACTAATGCAGTGTCAACACTTCTATTTTTTAGGAAACCGTGCTGAACTGGCAATAAGAGGTTATTTTTATGAAAGAATCCACTTAACTGTTCTAAAAATGCAAGTTCTATAACCTTCGACATACTTGAAATTATGCTAATCGCACGATAATTATTATAAGAGTTTTTGTCTCCTTTTTTAAAGAGTGAGATTACTTTACTAATTTTTAAGTCGTCAGGAAAAACTACATTTACAAAGCATAGATTAATTATGTAAGTTAACGGTGAAGCGAAATTATTTTTACATTTCTTTAATAGATTGTTAGACATATTATCCAGACCACTGGAATTAGATGGCTTGAGCCTACTAATAAATGATAACGTATCTATTTCGCTACCTTGCGAATTAAATTGAAATATTTTGGATTTTCTAAAATAGTAATTGTTTTTTTTTTGAAAATTATCTTTCTGCACGACGTCAACGAGTTATTTTAAAAACTGAAGTTTCAAATTTTATTAATATCACTAGAGGTGTCCCGCAGGGTAGTATTCTAGAGCTCTTACTGTTTTCCATTACAATAGCAGAGTTTAACAAGTTTCTTTAATATTGTCAGTGGCATACCAATATATATGAATAGGT
This sequence comes from Rutpela maculata, assembly GCA_936432065.2. NCBI lineage: Eukaryota > Metazoa > Arthropoda > Insecta > Coleoptera > Cerambycidae > Rutpela > Rutpela maculata. The sequence continues at coordinate 7,439,313 of OW386288.2, read as the reverse complement.
AACAGCTTAAGCTTAATATTGTTCACCAATGCAACTTTGCAAATGCAAATATAGTAATTTTAATTTAAACTCAAATTTGTCCCAGTTGCTACCTTTTGCCAAATCAGCATTTCATCATTATTATAAAGTCGCATGAGGTGAACGTGCCAACTTCTTGCTGACTCTACAGTTCCTTTGTTCACCAATGCGACTTTGTTTCAAGTTAATTTCACTGATCAAATCTTGTAATAATTATTTATTTAATGATGTACTGGGTGTCTCAAACAAATTCTGAATAAATTAAAATTACTGCCTAACAATATAATATTTTTGAAAAAGATAATTAGCATGTTTAGAGAATCTAAGATTAACATCTATCCATAAAAATCAACAATTCAGTTTTCAACTCATTTAATATAAGAGTGTGAGCTGACGAAACTTCAGATATATCTCGTAAATCATCATTAATTTTAGATACCGGTGTTGAGAGATTTTTGAAAATTAGAAGAAAAATATAACTGTGTATCATCAGCATATTGGTGTAGCACGGACAATATTAAATTGTTAAACTCTGCTGTTGTATAAATGGAAAACAGTAAGAGCTCTAGAATACTACCCTGCGGGACACCTCTAGTGATATTAATAAAATTTGAAACTTCATTTTTTAAAATAACTCGTTGATGTCGTGCAGAAAGATAATTTTCAAAAAAAGCTATTACTATTTTAGAAAAATCAAAATATTTCAATTTAACACGCAAGGTAGCGTAATCTAAGTATCAAAAGCCTTACTGTAATCTGGAAGAATTAAGTAAGCGCGATTATTAACATCAATTTCTTTAAAAATATCGTCTGTGACTTTTAGAAGAGCAGTACTAGTACTATACTGAGCCCGAAAGTCAGATTGTGTAGCAAGTAAAATATAAAAATTATTAAGATATGTAGTTATTTATATTAATCCTACTGAAAAAGATACAGGGAGCGGAACCTTGTATAGTTTAAAATTAGTAACAAATAACCCTCTATATTTGCCCGGCATTATATTTCTAGCCTCAATTATCAGAATCGGGGTGTAAAAACAAGAGTCGTAGAGAATTCTCATATAATTTTTCATAGTGGATCACGCAATAGCCATGATCTTGATATGACTTGGTGGCAAAGAAATTAATAACAACTATAAAATCAGTCTAATAGAAATGTATTGTGTTTTATGTATATTAAAAAAATAAATGGAAAGCTTTTATTGTAAAGGCGATAAATCATTCTGCGTTCCATATGGGATTAAATTGTAAAATCGTTTATGCAAAGTAGTACGCAAAGTTAAAAAAAATTTACCCCTATGTCTATTTTAGTCCAGAAGCTCGGTAGCGACCTGAGTGTATGCCGCTAAAGATTTTATTTGACGGGAAATTATATTTGACATTAAAAATACACCAGTCATATAATTGGCAGTCTAACAAGCAGCCATGACATATGGCGTCATACTGTCAGACGTTTCCTGCAGCACCGAGATGGAGTAGATTTGGTCCCCAACATCCTGGTCCACTGCACTAATAACCCGATTCTCCCAAGAAGTATATCCCTTGAAGCGACTATCCAGCATCGTATTTTCCCGAATTCTTTAATTTTTTGGCCACATCAACTGAAGAGAAAACAATATAAAACAGTTTTTCTCTGGTATAAATTTGCAATGCCTTATTTCTTTTTCACTAGTTCTGATTGCTGCAACGTCTCTTTACAGAGCACCTTCCCATTATTTAAAAGAGAAATATTTTTTTGCTTGTGAAAAAAGAGTAAATGGTTTTCTGCACATTACCTTTGAGTTTTAAATATCCATAAATATTTTACACACTCCTCATTGTTTACTAAAATTATTATTACTTCCACATCCAGAGGAAGTGTAGTAACGCAAAAAAAATGTTTGAAAATTTTTATTGTTCAAATAGGCTTAAAATGCCATGAAACGTCGAGATTTTAAGTTTGAGTAAAAAAAAATTTCTAACTTTTTTGTGCGTACGTTTACTCTGGAACCGTTTAAGATATTGACTGGAAATTTGGTACACGTATGTATTTTAGCGAGATCTGGAACTAGATTATATTTTGATCTTATTCCGTTGAAGGGTTGGGGGGTAAATTGGGGTAAATGGGAGTAAATAGGTAAATCAAGCAAGTAAGAGTCCATAAAATTGGTATTTAGTATATATAAAAGAAGCTAGTGTCAAAAAATTTTTTGGCATTAGCCACCCCCATTACCACCCCCACCCCATTATTAAAGGGGGCGAAAAAAATAAAATTGCCATTTAGTGTGTGTAATTTTTTTTTACTTCATCCCACTACCATCCTGCCGCAAATATTTCAAGAATTCTTTGAAAACAAACTCAATTTGAAAAGGAGAAATTGTATTTATTGAAAAGTGTGCTTTGGTGACGTCCTAGTTCTGTCAAACTAATGAAATTGTACGTAAATGATGAATTTAGGGGGTCTATACAGACTCAGAAAGTGTTGGTTTTGGTATTGCAAAGTTTAAACGACAGAGGCCAAAAGTGACACGCCCCATCATGTAAATGCTTGCTTCGCTCTCGCTTGCTCTTATTGCCATACCAAAACCAACACTTTCCGATTCTGTATACACGTCAAGTACCGTTTAGTGGCATGGTAAGCACATTTTTATGTTTCAGTGTTCAAAGATCTTGTTTTAAACTCTTGACAAATTTTAGGATCAGACCTTGGATAAAGTTGGAACCATGTGCGTAAGCCAGTGTTTAATTATGTTAATCTGAGTTGCTTTTTCAAGGGTTCCTCGTTCAACGAATATTAGTATGAAAGTAAAGACTCATACTCAGTAAGGTCGATTCATAGAATAATCTGACAAAGTTTTCGTAAAAGTGCTGTCTTCAAGGAACTACTTTGAATTGCTCAACATATAGTTATATAAGAAGTCTGTATTAATTACATCGGGGTTTTTTTAGCTTATGATTGTAAGCTAAATAAGCTGCTATAAGACAACTTCCCTCCCCTCCAGAATATCGGAACCACAGCATTAGGTGAACATACAAACAGGGTAGTACCTGGCGAAAACAGATTTATGTGCTAGTTCGTATAATAAGTGCAAATTTTCCTTAGTAAAATAATAACAATTCTGAGTCACTATAATCTGAAAAGAAAGTGCTGCGTCAGAACGAGCCTGCACATCAGAAGAGAGATCCATCTGAAAGTTCCATTGTTCCCAGTTTGATAGAGACGGGAAAGGTGAGCTAATGGTGCTAGTTTCATATGAGTAGGTTGACGGCCAAGGAGGTGATTACGCTGGTCGTAGCCTCAATAGTTATAGGTCTATAGTATTGTATAAGAACACTGTTGAAAGTGTTCTATTTTTTCAAAATAACCACCCAGAAAACTTAAACAAGTTAGAAATAATATTTTGCAACGTAAAATTCACCACAAACCGGCAGGCGACTGGTCATCGAGCAAACGGTGAATGAAGTTCGGCAGCAGCAACTGGATAGCCGCTATAAGAAAACAAACAAAAGTAGTGTTGATGTCATAGCGAATGAGTCGTCGCTACTCAGTCTCAATCGTTGGCGACTGATGATCGCCCAGGAAAACATAACTGCAATCACAGCTTACCAAGGTTTTTCAGCATATGTGTGAATTAACATTTGTAAATGTTTTTTCATATATACCTCTGTGCTAAGCTAGCAGGACTATCTTTTGTATAAATAGACAAAGTACACAAAGGACGAGCCTTCCGGATATTTAGACTCCCTTTCATTGTCTAGCTTGAGAAGGTCGGAGAATATATATATTACCACTAAATTCTGATAAAGCGCAGAGGCAGCCTCATGGAACATTGCCTTCGGTGGCGGTGGCAAGGTATATCCCGCAGCCCTATTTTTACGGTGACATCCAGCCGCAGAGTGGTGTATACCAATTTCAAGGAAATATAAAAAGATAAAGATATTCACAGACAATGGGAAAGTCAAGCAGTGGTGTGCACACCATTCATCTTGGTTACTTAAATCCTTCTTTATGCGGGCAATATATAAATGATCCCGCGTAAGACTGAGCTGTAAGACAAGAAATTTTCGGATGGCTTGACATGGATGAGAATCGTAGAGAAGGTTGTTCCAGAATGTTTTAACATGGGGAATTCTTTTATCTTTTTGTATCCCTTCTTTACGGAAGTAACGCGAGACAAATATATTTCTATATTTAGCTTGTTCGTCTAAAAAGTATATTGAGGGGCCTTTTCCTTTCCCTGCTAGTGCGTGGGAATCTGCGGGTGGATAATAACGTGGTTGTGATGACATTGGGCGTTGATTATTAAGCTATTATTGTACAAATTATTTGAAATTCCTATTAAACATACTGCTGCGCTAAAAGAAAATGACAGAAGTTCATTTTTGATAAATAGTGGAGTCAAAATAAATTTTCAGTGGAATTTTTGAAACTTTAATATGACTGATACAATAAAAAAAAGTTTCCGTGGTCCGGATTTGAACCCGAAACATCTACATCCTGAACTAGTTATCTTACATACAACTAAAATGTAATGTGCAAAACTATTATATAACGTATGGAATCATTACCGTAATCGCTAAACGTTCGACTTTATACACTACCTTTTAAGAATTGGTGTTCTGGATTGTTTTCAACTAGCTGAAAGAAAGACATATAATCCACTGCATTTAGGATTTTTCTTCAGACCAATTCATACAAAAGCAAATGTTGGTTTTCCAGGTAAGTTCGGGTGTCCTTAATAAGGTCTCAAAAGTCCCCGAAGTGGGAGTGTAAGGATAAAATTTGGCAACGCTGTAAAGGGCTAAAATCGTGCTCGGAAACGAATTTTTCGAGATATCTCGGTTTTCATTGCCTCTACGACAAACATACGTTAGGCCAATCCTATGAGCATCATGACATGTTATTTTTCCATCACCAGTAACCCCTGTTGCAATCGACATAATTTTTGGCACAATTGAGAAGGGATTATGAGAATTGAACCAATCTGACACTTTATGAACATCCTCGGTATCTCTTTTTATGCGAGATTCCCTTGCGTCAACATGCTGTTCCCCAGAGTGAAAAGAAAGCCCACAAAAGTTGCCATTTATTCACGACACTTTCATCTTTACTTCTTCCACGAGTAAAACCTTCTTTTGATTTCGACGATTTCATAAGAGATTGTTCAATTATCATATCAGTAGATGTTCCACAGAAATATTTATCTGAACGTTTAACCGAGAAAAAGTCGTTTCGGATTTTTTTATGTTTTAATCCTCCGTGCAATAAAAACTGCCACAAATAATTTTTTTTATTTTAGGTATGACTTACTGGAATTTTTCAAGAAAGCTATTGCTTATACGAAAAAAAGACCCTCTATCTTTTTTATAGAGAATTTCCATTGCTTTCTTTTTAGCCTGATGTATTTTTGTCGTAGAGGCAATGAAAACCGAGATATCTCGAAAAATTCGTTTCCGAGCACGATTTTAGCCCTTTACAGCGTTGCCAAATTTTATCCTTACACTTTTGAGACCTTATTAAGGACACCAGAACCTGTCTGGAAAACCAACATTTGCTTTTGTATTAATTGGTCTGAAGATGTGGTTCATTTTTCACTAAATGCAGTGGATTAATAAGCATTGGGGAACAACCAGTTCAAAATTCGCGAAGGAATATCAATATTTACATAGATCATTTTTTTTCACACCTTCCATTAAAAGTCTTCTTATTACACCATGCTTTCCACAGAGCTAAGGAATATAAGGTTCACCCTCAGCTTTAAAAATAATTTAAAAACATCTTCCTACTGCCTTTATGACCGGAATGAATTTGTATATTTTATCAAAGCAACAAACTGAATATTTATTGTTAATATTTACAACCTAAAAGTAACTGTGTAGCATTTTATGTAGGTATTACTATTTTAGCAGTAAGAAAGCTAGTATTTTTTTTATTTTTGTCTTTTTGTATCTGTTGATGTTCCGAAGTTACTATAACCACAGAGTACAGTAACTACACAGAGGCGAAAGCATGCCTTCCCGCCAAAACCAAATTTTTATACGCATTGCCATTTTTTAAACCTCACTTTTGCGTTGACACTGTTATCGTTTATCGTTTTAAGTTTCGATTTATGAGTTTTATATCCACTCATTTTTGGAGGTTGAAAACATTAGCCGCGAAATAAAATTTTCATAAATAAAATCTTTTGCCCAATTCAATTGAAAATAGGCGCAGATAATAAATAATTCAAATGATAATATTTTTCAATCCAACTCGAAATACACTGTTTTCTCAGTGGTGACAATATTTTTCGACCTACCCTCCAACCACTACCCTTAAACCGAAAAAAACACCTCTTTTTCCGATTTTCCGGTGCTAGGCATTTTCTATCGGAAAATTTTATTAACAAAAATTGTTCAGAATTGTCCAAAAATCCTACATCCAAAATTTAATCAAAATTAAAAAATATTGAAATTTTGTTTAAAATAATGTCCAAGTCCGAAAATATCATTTAAATGAGTTTTTTGTTTAAAAAATGCATGATAATGTTGTTTGAAATTAAACCCAAGCTGTCAGGTAGTTGTCAAGTAATTAGTAGTATTTTTTATATTTTTTAAATTTATCGGTTTTTTAAGTTTTTCAATTTTTTTATTTTGATAAATTAACTCCTATAAAAAAGTCTATTTGACAGTCACATTTTTGTTACTTTTACAGCGATAAAAAAGGTGCGTCATTTTTTATCACCGATAAATTAACTCCTATATAAAAAAGTCTATTTGACAGTCACATTTTGTCACTTTGACAGCGATAAAAAAGGTGCATCGTTTTTTATCACGATAAAAATGCCTGTTCCTCAAAAGCAGAGTATATCTAGTAGTCGCACGTCATTTTAAAATCTGTACTGTCGGCTATAATTTTTAAGTCTTGTGGAAACTATACTGTACGATATGAGTCGTTTTGAGAAAATTATAATTATTTTTAATTGTTGTTGTTCGTTCACATATTCTGTCGTTAATTTATCTTGCCAAAAATCACTCGAGCTTTTCTTTTATGGATAAATTTCTTTTTAACTCAAAATTTTTCCAATCAGTAATTTTGCTCGAAAAACTGACATTTGACAAAATCGCTCGACCTCCGGTCTCGCGATTTTTTCATGTCAGTTTTTCTCATAAAATCACTGATTGGCAAAATTATTTCGTTACAAAGAGAAATTTATCCGATAAAAGAAAAGCTCTTATGATTTTACTGTTGATAAAAATGCCTGTTCATCAAAGGCAGAGTACATCTAGTAGTCGCACGTCACTTTAAAATCTGTTCTGTCAGCTATAGTTTACGAATATTCAACATGTGTGGAAACTAGAGAAGAGAATATTGAAATCAGTACACCAAACCAAACAATTTATAACAACTGTGTTTTGAATAACTGTTCCTTCAAATAATTGTATAAATAAAGATAATTATTGTTGTTCGCTCACATATTTTGTCGTTATCTTGCCAAAAAACACTCGAGCTTTTCTTTTATGGATAAATTTCTTTCTAACTCAAAATTTTGCCAATCAGTGATTTTATAAGAAAAACTGACATGAAAAAATCGCGAGACCGGAGGTCGAGCGATTTTGTCAAATAAAAGGCTGTATTCTCGGCGGGAAGTGGAAGTTTGGAATTGACAAGTGAGGTTAAGACTACAAAATGAATACAAAGTAACAAATATTGTTAAAGGTTATTTTTAGTCAGTAAAAGTGTATTTAAGTTAATAATAGTGTTGTGAAGTATCCAGTAAGTTATTTAATAAAGTGTGTTAGTGGTTATCTGTTATAATTTCTGGGAACCCACGGATTTTGGAAAAACGTCACAATTATTTACAAGAAAACTGCGAAGAGTATCCTTTAGAATGTGTAACAATTATTATATAAAAAGCTCATTAAATCGGCGAAGAGTATAATGCTTCCACTAGTTTTGGTATACCATTTAGGTTTATTGAAAATACTTTGTCAGAATTATGTGTATATTTGGGAAGGACCTGAGTTTGAGGATAATTTTTTGAGTATTCCGTCTTATTACTAACCAATTTCAAGCAAGACTCCTCAACCTTAAAGAAGCCAGTGGAAAAATCGGGAAACGGCTTTATATCCATGTTGTTGTAAAAAACAAAGTCATTGTATCCTTTTTCTTTATTGTATTTATTATTTAGTAATTTAATCCTGGTATAGAATCTAGACGATAGTTATTTAAAGAATGGCCATTTAAAAAAATATGTCGCTGTCATTACTTTAACATCCCCATTACCTCAACAATCTAATCTAATCTATGGTACTAGATATGGAGGCGAATTGCTAATCCCTAAACACAAAACTGCTACTTTTAAGAACTCACCAGCTTGTAGTTTTATATATGTTTACAATAAATTACCAGCAAATCTGAAAGAAATTACAACTTATTACGCATTTAAAAAGCAAGTTAAATTATTTTTCATTGAAAAAACTTTTTATACCATTAATGAATTTCTAAATTAATTCATTGTTAACGTTTTAATTTTACACTACATGTTTTAGTACGTGCTATTTTATACATTTCTTACACATATGTTTATATACTTTGTACATTTTTGTCTATGCACCTTTATACAGTTTATACATTCCTATACACTTATACATTCTTGTACATTTATATATTTGTAAATTTTTTACTCTTTATACATTTTGTATGTTCTATTTTTTATTCTTGTACATTTTTGACAATTTTCAATGTGTATGCACTTTTTTCTTGTATACAATTATTTGACATATCATATGTACTCATACTGTACTTACAAATGATGAATAAACGTTATTATTATTATTATTATTATTATTATTATAATCTAAACGAATATTGCGATTAAAATTAAAAAAGTACAGTGTTTTCAAAATATCAGGTATCATCTAAAATCTCGTGAAAGTAAAAAATCATGATTAACGAACTTTCTTATTGACTTATGAGAGTAAAAATAGTTTCTGTAGCAGGAGTACAAAAGACACGTACGCTCAAGTTATTTTCAAAGTTCCGTGCACCTTTAAAATACCTTCTGCAAGAATAAAAGGCAGTAAACGTCCAACAAAGTGCTCAAGTGCAAAAACGTGAATCTTTTATACATTCCAATATTTCAGGGAATGTAAACTATTCGTGGACTTCTGTTGTTTGTAAAAGACTGGCTGTCAAAGCCAACTAGAATCCCGATATCCGCTCCTGACAATATTAACATGCACCGTAAATAACGGCAATAAGTGACAGGTGTTTTATTAACAAGCTTGAATAGGAAAAGATTATCGATAACAAGCGTTTCTATCGTTTCTTGCTTTATATAGAGAACAGGAGTCTTTCTGACGTTTCAAACCAATCCTGCTGGGGTTCTTTAGAAAGAACATGGCCGTATTGTTTGTGCATTAGCGTTTTTAACAGGAAACGGCCATGGAGTTTTCCATCGCTAATTAGTGAATAATTAAGCTGGTCAAAGAAACTGTCTTCCGATTATTAATGATGGTAAGGCCTACTTGAGTTATCGATCGTTGAATAATTTTCTTTTTAAATATTCGGAACGATGAAATGTATATTGATTGTTTTCAGAAACTAAAATTCAATTCTACGTACAATTAGGGAAAGTAGTGGCTTCTGTGAGTCGGAAAAAATCTCGAAAAGTGTAACTAATTTATAGCTTAAGGGGACTATGTCTCCCCCCATTTTCGAGGATGCTGAACACGATGGTGGCGGTTTAAACTCTTTTCGAGTTAACCCCACCCCCCAAACGGCCAAAAAACCACCCCCGATGGGGGTGAAACGCGGATACGCCGTCTCATACCGACAAAACCTGCGTCACCCCCCGTTTTCGAGGATGCTGATCACGATGGTGGTGGTTTAAACTCTTTCCGAGTTAACCCCACCTCTCAAACGGCCAAAAACCACCCCCCAAATGGGTTAACGCGGATACGGCGTCTCATACCGACAAAACCTGCGTAACCCCCTGTTTTCGAGGATGCGGAACATGATAGCGGTGGTTTAAACTTATTTCGAGTTGACCCCACCCCATAAACGGACAAAAACAACCCCCGAAAGCGGTGAAACGCGGACACGCCGTCTCATACTGACTAAATCTGCCCGTTTTCGAGGATGCTGGGCACGATGGTGATGCTAGATCTTCTCCCCGAAGCAAACAACCCCTCTAACGGCCAAAAACTACCCCTTTGATACCCGGTTTAATGAAATGCACCGGATAAGAGAAAATGAATCATATGTTCACAGAACATTGAATACACACCGGTTGTTTGTGGCCGTTTATGGGGTGGGGTCAACTCGAAAAAAGTTTAAACCATCGCCATCCCGTCCAGCATCTTCGAAAACGGGGGGTGACGCAGGTTTTGTCGGTATGAGACGGCATATCCCCTTTCTGGGGTGGTTTTTGGCCGTTTGGGGGGTGGGGTTAACTCGGAAAGAGTTTAAACTACCGCCATCGTGTTCAGCGTCCTCGAAAACGGGGGGTGGGGGACATAGTCTCGTAAGGCTATAAATTATTTACATACCTGTCCGACTAACAGAAGCCACTAAAGTGTTGGAATCAATTATTGTTAAATCAAAAATTTGCAGTTCTTTAAATATACAGGGTGTCCCATAAGTAATGGTACATAGAGCAATGGCAGATTCCTTACGTAAAAATATTATTATTTAACTAAATTTACCTTAGTCCAAAAATTGATATTAGCAGAGATACAGGGTGAGTTAAATTTTTGTTTTGGTTTTTTTTAAATAATTTCTTTAAAAATTGAAATATTTTAACAAAATTTGGTGATTGGGGATTTTTTGAGGCGAGGATTCAAATCTATTCATACTTTTGCTGTTATTTGTAGAGGGCGCCACCTACGGTAGTTTGCGTGTCGTTTATATGTCATATATTTTTGGAGAATTTTTAAAACAAATTTTGAAATGAAAATTCCTATTTTTCAGTCTATTTTACATAAAAAAGGTATACCTTCTAAATGTCACTACGTGTAACCGTTTCCGGGATATTTGGTTTTAAAGTATTAAATGCAACTAATTTAAATTAGGGATGCACAGTTTTTCAAAGTAGGCTTTGATTAAAATAAAAACAATAGGAGACGCTTTCAGAATTATGTTGTTGTTGGTGTTGTTGTTGGTGTTGTGGCATAATTTATTTTCAAACAAAGATGTGCGCGATATGGTTTGCGTATACGCGCAAGAAAATTTTAATGGACGCAGAGCTCATCGTCGATATTTGGAAATTTATCCAAATAGAAGGCAGCCGGATTTTAAGTTATTTCATAATATTTACAGTAGATTGGGGGAAAGTGGTTCCTTTCGTCCCAAGCGAGATACCGTGAGACGCCCAAAAAGTATTACTGTGGAACAGGAGGAGGAAATCTTGGTCCGTGTTGCAGAAAACCCAGAAATAAGTATGAGGCCTATGGCTGCTGCTACTGGTATAAGTCGTCGATTTCAAGGATTTTTCATGCTTTGCTCGTTTCTGTCGTGCCCCATAAAGTGTTGTTTACGGACGAAGTCACCTTTACACGTAGTGTATTTTACTGTAGAAACATGCGTGAGACAGAAAATCCGTACTTAGTAGCCGAACGCCACTTTTAACATGAATTTAAAATAAACATTAGGTGTGGAATTTTAGATAATTATTTTTTTGGACAGTATGAGTTCCACTTAATTTAAACGAAGCATTATATTTAAATTTTCCTCAAACTCAGCTAGGCGTTTGTACCACTATATTTAAGACAGAATATGTTTTTATGGAAAATGGAGCTCCACCGCATTTTTTATACCGATCAGAAACTACCTAAATACAAATTTTCCTGGTCGCTGGATAGATCGTGAAAGCAATATGCCTTGGCCTGCACGGAGTCCCGATTTTAATCCATTGGATTTTAGGTTTAGCGGGTACATGAAATCTCTTGTGTATCAAGATGCAATAAATAATCGAGAAGAATTATTGCAGAGAATTAGAAATGCAATCGAATCATTTCAAAACGAATACTTACTATTTAAAATAAGGCGATCGTCAAATGTATTGAAGTAAATGGAAGTCACTTCGAACATTTATTACCGAAAAGAGAGCTCTTTTTTTATTAATTATTGTTATTTATTTATTTTTTAAATGAAACTTGTATTTAAATAAAAACTGTTTCTCAAATTTTAATTTATTTAAAAGCCATTGTTCTTCGTATTATTTTTGCTAGTGTTGGAATGTAATAAATTTTAAAAAACCTGAAAAAAGAGAATTTATTTTTATACTGTTCGCTTCACTATCATTTATTATGTAAATGAAACAATAATATGATATATTATTTAATTTAAATTGGTTGCATTGAATACTTTAAAACCAAATATCTCGAAAACGGTTACTCTAGCGACATTTAGAAGGTATATCTTATTTACGTAAAAAAGGCAGGAAAATAGGAATTTTTATTTTAGAAAGATAAAAAAAGATTCGCCAGAAATATATGACATATAAACGACATGCAAACTACCGTAGATGGCGCCCTCTACAAATAACAGCAAACGTATAAATAGATTTAAATCCCTCGCCTCAAAAAATTCGCAATCACCAAATTCTTTTGAAATATTTCAATTTTTAACGAAATTATTTGAAAAAAAAAACAAAACAAACATTTAACCTTGACACCCTGTATCTCTGTTAATATCAGTGTTTGGACTCAGGTAAGTTTGGTTAAATCATAGTATTTTTACGTAAGGAATCTGCCATTGCTCTATGTACGATTACTTATGGGACACCCTGTGTATATATATTTTTTGATATTTATAACAAATCGTCCGCCATCTTGAAAAAATGGCGTCCCGGGCATTGTGCTTTTGCTATTTTAAGCAGTTAAGTTATCAAATACAGTCATGTAGAAGCTAAAAGTAGGCTATGAGAAAAGCAGTGGATACACTTTTATCATTTATTATTGACATATCTGTCAAACGTAGTCAATATTATCCTTAATTTCTGTTTCAAATTAACGAACCAAGGATAAAAAATTGAGTGAAAATGGTACTCACAGTGCGTGAAAAAATTTATATTGTGCAATGCTACGGAATTGGCGGTGAAAACTCGCTAAGAGAAGTGGTAAGCCAATTTAATTTGAAATTTCCAAACACTGCTTTGTCACGTACTCAGGCTATGAGAATAATTAAAAAGTTTCTGGCTACTGGTAGTGTTCTTAACATGAAAAGAAAAATAAGAGCATATGATGAAGACAAAGTTGGGGCTATTATAGCTCATGCCTCTGTTATAGAAAATCCTAGGATGCCACTAAGAGAGAGATCAGCTCATATTAATATTAGCAAGTCTGAACTCCAAAGAATTTACAAGGCAAAGAAAATTAGGGCATATAAAGCAAATTATAAACATACGGTTGAAGAGGGAGATGACGGCCGTAGGTTGGATTTTTGTTTGACCATTGGAGAAAAAATCATGGAAGAGAGATTTTTTCATCATTTCATAATTTTCTCAGATGAATCCACATTCACAACCAATTGTGTTGTTTCATCTCAGAATTGTCGGTTTTGGGCTTCTGAAAATCCAAATTTTAGAATTCATTGTAGAAGACAATATTATAAAAAAGTGAATGTGTGGTGCGCCGTTTCTTATCACGTTGGAGTTATTGGACCTTATTTCATTGAGGGAAGGTTAAACCAGCACACTTATTTACAGCTTCTTGAAAGATTTTCTGAAGAACATTTAAATATTTTAAGAGATATGCCTTTAGTTCATTTTCAACATGATGGTTGCCTTGGCCACTCCACAGAAATGGTTAATCGGTGGTTGAATTTAAATTTTGGAGAAAATTGGATTGCCAGGAATGGACCGATCAAGTGGCCGGCGAGATCCCCAGACCAATATTGTATTTCTTTTTTATGGGGTCGCCTCAAGCAGTTGGTTTACGCTGAACCACTTTCTAACGATGTAGCAGTATTGAAGTAGAGAATTACAAATGCCGTAAACTCCATACCGTTAAATCATATTCGAAACAGTTTTAAGGACTTCAGGCGAAGGATCGAAATGTGTGTGGATGTGGGTGGTAGCTACGTCGAATAATAAAAAACATTGTAAACATTGTTTTGTATTGGTCAGTAATTAATTTGTTTGTGAATCTGTTATGTTTTTGACATTTATTACTTGTTATAATTTTTAAACCTCATTAATCTTCTGTTAGTAATTGTTTCTTATTTTACAATTAGTTCGATTAGCATTATACCTTCTTACATCTCGTATATTCAATTTTTTATTTACCAATAGCCTACTTTTTTGATGATGATGATGATTAACATTTGCTCCTACACAACTTTAAATATGAATTCAACTCTTAATTCGCAAAAAATGGGAAGTTTCAAAAAAATAATTTTATATTCCTAAAATTGCATTCTAAATAACTTTTATTAGTGGAATATTTTCATATTTTGAAAAATAAAGGTACTTTATTAGTGGTGATTTTTACAACTTTGCTTATTAAACACTCTGTAAAACACCAAATCAAGTCATTTTTGGTATACTTTAGTTTTACAACAAGCAGGACTCAATCCCCAAATACCATTCCAAAATTCCAAAATTTTTGGGCCTTGTTACATCTATCCTGGGACACACTGTATATGTCTATTTCTCGGAAATCACCCTTTTTTATGACTACGAGTTGTGACAGTTTTGTTTCTAATGTAAAAACCTTCAATTTGGTATAGGTCACATTGCTGCACTAAAAATATCGACCAAAAATGCTAATATCGACCAAAAATGCTAATATCGACCAAAAATGCTAATATCGACGGACTAATTATTGATTTACTCTTACAAATAATGTTTTATTTATTTGCTTTCATCGTGATTAGAGAACATTATTGAAGTATTAAGCAAATCACAACTGACGCACTTTTTAATTTATTACGAAATTATCTTCTTCCTGTATATTGTTACTCTAATCTGAGCACGCTAATATACTAGTTAGGTAAATACTTTAAAACAATCATTATTGAAGAAGCAATCAAAACAACTTCTCTTCTAGGCTAGGTAGTACTGACAACAACAATATACAGAAAGTAGATAAGTTCATAATAAATAAAAAAGTGTGTGAGTTGTGATTTGCTTAATACCTAAATAATGTTCTCTAATCTTGTAACCATTTAGTTGAAAATAACAAACAAACTCTTATCCGTTAATATATCAAAAAGATGTACTTATTCCATTTGGTTAAACTCTCATTTCAAATAATTTCTGGCTCATCTGCAAGTGGTGTATTTTTTTTGAGCATAACAATATTTGCATACAAAAATTTTATAAATTTCCTATTACTTTGTATGCATTTTCCAAAGTGATGACACGAAAAAATATTTATTAAAAAACATATATAAAACAAATCATAGCAACAAAACCAAACCTTGAAACAGATCAAGGGCATGTGAATAATTGGTCTCACCCTGTATGTTACTCTTGTGTACGAATTATTAAGTGAAATCTGGGTGACATTATAAACAGTAAAATGCTAAAATCGAATTGACCTTTGATGCGATCAGACGGAAAGTTTCCTTTCAATGCTCCCCCTTAGTTTTATCCCGGCGTTACTCGAATCCCCTAAATTTTCTATATGTGTTGTTCGTATAAAGTTCGAAAGGATTTATTGAAATTTTAACTTTTTTCTGAAAACATAAATCCTCGCGTGTATTCGATATCCTCTTACGGGAGTGAAAAATACACGAAGTGGAGGAACTTAATCCGTTAAAAGCGTTTGTTAAAGTACAAGTCCGAGCTGAATCCTTGTTAGGGAATTACATTTTGCCAATTGGCAGCACGATTTACCCGTTCGAGCTTAATAGGCTTTACATTTTCCTTTGTCTCAGTTCGGGCTTAAACATAGCATTAACTTGTGTTTTATTTGCCGCTTCCAATTTTCCGTCTTTCCCTCATTCTGTTCGGTTCAGGTTTTAGTCGGATTAATATTTACTGTTTCGTGTATTACGCCAAGGTATTTCATTTTTTTATAGGGCCGAGCGTTAACTCTGCGATGTGGATTAATTTTTTGTGGGGATTATGAGGCTCGTGCTTTTTGCGTGTCTGATACGGGCTGGTGCCCTTACGATCTTCTCTGGAAATAATACGAGATAATTAAGTTGTCATAAAAATACAGAGAGGATTAATACATGGTCCGGCAGAAGCTCTGATTATATTAAATATTTAACAAAAAGAAGACCAATTTAGTAATCGTTTTATTATGGAAGCCAGCGACACTTTTAGTTGCCATATTCGTTTATCTACAATCGATATAAAGAAGGCTTTTTTGCTCACATTTTGAAAGCGCAAAGTTGACGTTTGCCAAGGAGCTGTGAATAATGTCACTTTGCCTCTGGTCTCCCATAATAATGAGCAGCAAAGTACTTTTTTGAGTGAACCTATCTTTACACAAGTTTGGTCGGAACATTGACAATGTATATATATATATATATATATATATATATATATATATATATATATATATATATATATATATATATATATATATGCAATCTTTTTAAATTTAACATATTAAAAAGCCAGCCATTTTTTTACCCCCTTCGACGGTTACTACATGCGGCTGTGCCAGACCTTCCATTCCGTGTCCAGTGAGTTAAGAAGGGTCTGCCTACTCATTCATATGACTGCTGAAAGAACTAAAGTAAATGCGTCGCTGGCTTTTAGTCTAGGTGAGGAGTCTTACAAGTGCTAGAAGTGTAATCTGTAGCATTGATATCTAATAAACACGTTGCTACCTTAAGGACAACTCCAGTACCCTTTCCTAACTCTTTGACGCTATTTTGTTTTTAAGCCATCATTTTTTTCCCACACGATTTACAGCTTATCACCACGTCAATTCGTAATCTACATTTATTTATAAATATATTTACACCAAGCTCATCCCTTCATCATTACAAATCCAACGGAAGTACTTTTGCTAACAGACTATCAATTTATGTATTTATTATATTCTTCGATAACATTTTACTTCCACATCCAGTAGAAGTATAGTATCGACAAAAAAATTTTGAAAATTTTTATTGTTCAGATAGGCTCAGAATGTCATGAAACGTCGAGATTTTAAGTTTGAGCAAAAATGTCTGTCTGTCGGTCTGTCTGCAACTTTTCTTGTGCGCACGATTACTCTGGAACCGTTTAAGATATTGACTTGAAATTTGGTATACGTATGTATATTAACGAGACCTGGAAATAGATTATATTTTGATCTTATTCCGTTGAAAGGTTGGGGGGTAAATTGGGGTAAATGGTGGTAAGAGTCCATGAAATTGGTATTTAGTATATATAAGAGAAGCTAAGGTGTCAAAAATTTTCTTGGCATTAGCCACCCAATCATTAAAGGGGGTGAAAAAAATAAAATTGTTATTTAGTGTGTGTAAAAGAACCAAAGGCCTCAATTTTTTTTACTTTATCCACTCCTACTACCGCCCCACTTCCACCACCCCCACCCTCACTACCGATGTGACATATTGTTTTATGGGTTTTTGAGGTAGACGATTTCGAATATTATATTATTAAAGTTCCATAAATAATTATTTCCGCATACAAATTTTTTTTCGTTGTGGGAGACTTGGATAGAAAATTTGGATGTGGAAGTAGTGATTCCTTGGGCAGCGGTTTTTTCATTTTAGGCTTCTCAAAAGTATTTCTACTTCCCTCGCTTACGGCATGGAAGTATTGTAATCTGAAAGAACTACCTTCCGAAATTTCTCAGGATTTTCACGTTTTAGACTGCAGATTATGAAAATTAAAGTCTTTAGAAAGAATGTTCGATAGGTAATGAGATGGAGGGCAATAATATTTCACAATTATTTAACACAACTGCCAAAGAAGAAAACTATGAAAAAAATGTAGAGTGATCATTAAAAAAATAAATAAATAAAAAAGTGTGTCGAAAGATGATGATATTTCGCACTCGATTTCGCATTTAGTTAACACAACTGTCAAGAAATAAAAATATGCAGGGTAGTTACTAAAAAATTAATAAATTATGGTGAAAATAATATTTGGTCTGTAGTTGACACAATTACAGTATTTAGCGCATAGGTGATTTTTGTAATGAGAGGCTGGAAATTTTTAAAAAATCACAAGAATGCCAGTAACTTCCGGATAACCGTATGTCATATTCAGAGAGTTGGTAGTGATGCCCCCTATTACCAGGTCTTATTTAGATCACTATCTCTACGACACCCGTATAACTTAAATGTTTTTACATCTTTCCACCAAGTCCACTAAATAGAGTATTTAAACCATAATATTTCACACCACTATTTATTAACAAAAAAAGTAGAAATATTTAATATGTGCTTTTTCCCAGAAAATTGCGCATAAATGATTAACGAAATATTTACGCATTTATTATTAATTTCATTGAATTATGGAGTCAATAAGAGGTTTTCACTTCGGAAAACTTCCGGGAAGCGGTAACTTTTGAGA
The DNA here is from genome assembly GCA_936432065.2 of Rutpela maculata. NCBI lineage: Eukaryota > Metazoa > Arthropoda > Insecta > Coleoptera > Cerambycidae > Rutpela > Rutpela maculata. The sequence continues at coordinate 7,420,847 of OW386288.2, read as the reverse complement.
ATACATCTCTGAACATGTCAGGAACAACATACCAAAAGTTACCAACAATGGTCCTTGAGCGTAATTTGTTATTAAACAAATTAATTGCAAAATACCAGTTTTTGTCAAATATATCTTAAAATATTTTTCTTTCAAAACCTAATTGCGCCATTTGAAGTGCGGGAAATTTCACATCAAAAATGTATATGAAGTTTTTTTTGTACGATAAAAAATTTAGGCTTTAGATTTTTTTGTTTAACGCACGAAAATGGAACGTCCCGCGTAGCGCTGCACTAAATTTGTTGTAACTTTTGAACTAATTAATCAAATTTACCTCGCAAAAGCTTGAATGACAGATGAAACATGTGTCTATTGGATTATTATATATATCTAAATATAAAAATGAATGTTTATAGGAATAGTACATACACTCAAAGAAATAGTATGGGTAAATTCAACAAAAAAAATGGTTAACTAACAATATCGTTAATTTTTTTAAACTAAACTATATTGATGGTATTTTTAAACAAGAGGTGATTGTTATTTTAATTAATAAAAAGTTGTCGTACAACAAAACAAACATTAACTTAAAATAGAGATGAATAAGACTATTATTTTTGTCGTCTGACTATTATTTTGTTGAATTCTGTCAAATAGTTATTTTATTTTTAACTAGTATCGAATTGTAATTCTAACCCAGTATTAGTTCGCTGTATTATTGTACTTGGTAGACAAACCGATATTATTGTCGTCTTCTAGAAGTTCTAAAAGACTTACCATAAAATTTGCTTGCTTACCACGTAGTCTATTACAGAAATTATTCCCAGATGACACCACATACAAATCACTGACAATAATCAATCATGCATTATCTTATACTCTTATGAATTTATAGAAAATTAATAACATGATTGCAATGTTCAAATTCTCTCAGGGATCATCGATATATTTGGATGGATCTTATAAACGATCTCTAATCTTTGGTTTGGGTGGTATGATGTCTCAATACTGAGATTTTGGCTAACCAAAAAAAACTTCATCATATAATAAAGTGTAGATCAACCTAAAAATTAGTTGGTGAACAAAAAACAAAGTCGTTGTACTATTTAATTGTAGACCAAATTGAAAATGGTTAGTGAACATAAAAAAATGTCATTGTACTATTTAATTTGTTACAAGAAGATATGATTATTAAACTACTATTTGTTTACGAAAACAAATAAAGTTGTATGACTATTCTTTTCTGATTGATTTAACTATGAAACTAGATAGGCGCGATTTCATATGCTCTTTTTGGTTGAATTTACCTATCATTTTCTTTGGGTGTATAGTATCGGAAAGTGTTCGATTTGGAACGACAATAAGAGCAAGCGAGAGCGAAGCAAGAAATCATGTACATTAAGGGGCGTGTCACACTTTGCCTCTGCTAGGGTACTGGACGCCTTTATTGTGGCGGTCGGTTAAGTCGTTGAAAATATGCAATGCCAAAAGCAAAACTTTCCGATGCTGTATCTGAAGTCGGAACATAAAGAAATTTGCGATGAAATCGGTAAAAGCTCTACCGTTTCTAAAATTTGTAAGATAAAAACCTGTGTCTTTCACATTTTACTCTTAAAGTAATGTATAAAAAGATCCGATGAGTGAAAAAAATCGCAAAGACCACCTATTACTCCGGTTTAAATCGCGTTATTAGATCTCTTTCGGTGCGATTTTTAAAGCTTGAAATGTGTACTTTAAGATGCTTCAAGGAGATTTATCTTAAAGATTAAATTAACCGAAAATCAAAAAAAAATTGCTCGAAAATTCGTAAAATTATGGGTAAAATAAACGTTAATAACTTAAAAAAAAAAATTGGCCTACCTATCCAGCATACGTTTATAGTAGGACTTCAAAATAATTTAATCTGATGTAAAAAAAAATTTTTGGAATATACAGTGTGACCCATTTAAAATGGAAGCACCTTTATAACTTTTTTATTTTTCGTCCGACTTGAACCAAATTTTACCAAAATATAGAACAAATTAGGATCTACTTATGGCCAAAAACATTCGCCTGTATAAATACAAAGCCACCTGCGGTACCAAATTAAATGGAAAAAATAAAGAAATCATATCAGGCATTTTTTTATTGGAAAACTTTATTAATGAAAGTTGTTCAGAATTGTTCAAAAACCTAGAGTCCAAAATTTCAGGAAATATTAAAAAATATTGAATTTTGTTTCCAGTCCTAAATTTCGACAAAATTAAAAGAAATACAAATCACTTGACAACTACCTGACAGCTTGCGTTTAATTTCATACAAAATTGTCATAGCTCAATTTTCTAAAGAAAAAAATCAATTAAGATGATATTTTCGGACATTGTTTTAAACAAAACTTCAATATTTTTTAATATTGCTGAAATTTTGGACAATTCTGAACAATTCTGAACAACTTTCATTAATAAAGTTTTTCAACAAAAAAAATGCCTAACATGATTTCTTTATTTTTTCCATTTATTTTGGTACCGTAGGGGCTTTGCATTTGTAAGAGGCGAATGTTTTTTTGGCGATAAGTAGATCCTAATTTGTTCTATCTTTTGGTAAAATTTGGTTCAAGTCGGATAAAAAATGAAAAGTAATATTTTAAATGGGTCACCCTGTATATAAACCTATACTTTTCACGAAATAAATCTAAAAAATCAAGTTTTTTAGGTAAATCCATTCAATGTTGATTGTTTCTAAAATTTTTATCCTATTTAAAATATCGAAAACATATTAAAAATATTCACGCGGTACAAGGCCATGAGGCAAATCGAGATATATTATTTTTCTGAGACCTCACCAGTACCATATTTAATATGTTAATCCAGGCGAGTCGAGTTAGGTCATTTTCAATGAAATTTTTACCAAATAGTCGGCCATATTGGATCAGCCATTTTGTATTATTACTTTTTGACATCATAATCTATTTCAGCGACCTAAAAAAAACCCACAGTGTCAATCCGAGTGAAATTTGTTTGAAATTTATCGAATTACGTCATTTTTAATGAAATTTTACCAAAAAGTCAGTCATATTGTATCAGCCATTTTGTATTATTACTTTTTGACATCATAATCTATTTCAGCGACCTAAAAAAACCCCCACAGTGTCAATCCGAGTGAAATTTATTTGAAATTTATCGAGTTACGTCATTTTTAATGAAATTTTTACCAAAAAGTCGGCCATATTGGTTCAGCCATTTTGTATTATTACTTTTTGACATTATAATCTATTTCAGCGACCTAAAAAAACCCCAAAGTGTCAATCCGAGTGAAATTTGTTTGAAATTTATCGAGTTACGTCATTTTTAATAAAGTTTTTATCGAAAAGTCGACCATATTGGAGCAGCCATTTTGAATTACCTTTTTTTGACATCATAATCAGTTTCAGCGTCCTAGAAAACCCCTTATTTTTCAATTTGAATTAAATTGCTTTAAAATTTTTCAACTTATAATAACTTTGTTAAAAAATAACGTTTTTTTTCTTTGTTTAAATAATTAATAACCAATTTCCTCACGATTATATGTTTTTAACTTTTTATTTTAGGCTATGTAAAAGTGATATCAGGAGGTTTTAGGAATTCCCTTAATTATTCCGAAATAATGCATATTTTCAGCCTCTATTGACTCCACTAGAAATAAAATAAAGTTCGTGGCGACAACCGATCCCAAGTGGTCTAACACCGGCCCTTGTAGGTCCTCGTATTTCAAAGGCAATTTACTAAATCTGTCCAAATAATGGAAATACGAGTACAGTGCACAAAATCTGCACAAACCTACCGGTATCAGGTAATCACTTAAAGCAGAAATTTTAGTTCCGACAAAACAACGTTGAACACTCGACCTATTTTTCGAGGAGAAAGTTTCAAATAACTCGTCCCAACTTTGTAATGTGTTCATGCTAACCAGAGGGATTAAATAACGAACTCCAGACAACATGCTCCAAGGATATACTATCCCTTTATGATTAACTACTCGGAGTGTTTTAATATTCCAGGCGGAGGTCTTTCTCTGCCTCCGCTCTGGATGATGACAGCTCCCTCAGGATATGACGACAAGGAAGCTTATGTCCTGCAAAGTTCCAGCGGAAAGTTGTCCCGCACGAAATGGAATTATATATTGCTCTTATATTTCTTTTCCACTTTCGTGGAGATGTATGAAATATACGTTAAATGTTTAGTTTTTCTATTTTCGTGTCCTGGTTATTCCTTTATCTGATTTAAATTGCCTTCGAATAATATTTCGGTTTGTTTCATTTCTCTGATAAGAAAGTACCTAACAATCTATTATTTTCCTCAAGAAATCCTGTTTTATAGAAAGATATAATTTTCTCACTCCATGAGAGAAAAAATTTTGAAAATTTTTATTGTTCAGATAGACTTAGAATGTCATGAAAGGTCGAGATCTTAAGTTTGAGCAAAAAAAAATTCTGTCTGTCTGTCTGTAACTTTTTTGTGCGCACGATTCCTCTGAAACTGTTTAAGATATTGACCTAGATTATATTTTGATCTTATTCCGTTGGAGGATTGAAGAGTAAATCGTGGTAAATAGGTAAATCAAGCAAGTAAGAGTCCATAAAATTGGTATTTAGTATATATAAGAGAAGTTAAGGTGTCAAAAAATGTTTTGGCATTAGCCGTCCCCATTACCATCCCCACCCCATTATTAAAGGGGGTGCAAAAAATAAAATTGTCATTTAGTGTGTGTACAAGAACCAAAGGCCTCAAATTTGTTTTTACTTTATCCACCCCCATTACCAGTGTGGCATATCGTTTTATGGATTTTTGGAGTAGACTATTTCAAATATTATATTGTTAAAGTTCCACGAACAATTATTTCCACATACAAATTTCCTTAGTTGTGAGAGACTTGGATAGAAAATCTGGATGTGGAAGTAGTGATTCATTGGGAAGCGGTTTTTTGTATAAACATAATTTCGATATCGCTAATGGTTAGAGAGATATAAGCAAGAAACTGAATCAGAGCGCCATTTTGTCAAGATGGCGGCTCAAGCGCAACAGTTTGAGTTGGAGACTTTTAGTATGTTTACTAGTAATGCTTAATGAAGATCTTTACCAAGTTTCAAAACTTTATCAGTTTTTTCCGTCAAACGTCGAAATTTGTTCTAATTTGATTAGTGTTGAGTGTTCCAATTTCATCCCAAATAATGACGATGTGACACAGTGGCTCAGAGCGGTGTTGGCGTCTGCTAATACGCAGCCTCATGACCTCACAACAGGGAGTGAACCTAGCAGAGCTGGACGAAAGAACTCAATAGTATACAAGCTCTTTTCAAACAACTCCAGAAGTATGTCCGTCTTGGCGTCATCCCACTCTCGGATTGTTGCGAGGGGGTGATTCCAATATATTCGTAGTTGCTGTTTCCTACGACTCCCTCGATTTCTTATTATTATTTAATTTGATATGTACTCGAATTTTAAAGCCGGATAGTTAAATCAACAAAGGAGAAGTTCACTTCAAACTGCAGTTTTCATAGCGATAGGAATTCACGGGCACGGTGGTATGTCTGAAAGATAGTTGCTTTATGCATAATTGAGAAAAGATCATGAGGTAATTCTAACAAATTTGGGTTAAATTTGAGATGTTTAATAAAAACTCCAGACGTTTTCTGATCCATGCAAAATTCTTGTTGGTCTCAGTTTGCTGTATGGTACGTCTAACATCTTCGCGTCTCCTATCAGCCGAACGTTTTGCAGGGCGTCCTCTTCAACTCATACTATCTGATTTTCCTAGCACTATCATCTGTTCTACATTATTTTAAGTTCGGTTGGTGTGGCCTAAAAATAAGAAAATTCGAGAGAATATAATGCTGGAGAGTCGCTTTGGAGTCGTATTTCTTAGAGAGCCAAGTTATGCTGTCTAGGCTGTCTAGGGATTCTTATTTTGGACGTACGGTACTTTATGAAGAAACGGAAACAGCTAAATAATTAGAATTTATTAAATGACCCCATTACCTCCGTATGTTTATACGCTTTTCGAAGAAGTGCCGAGGTTGCAGTAGCGTGCATGTTCATAATAATTAGCGCTAAAACGTAGTATAATGTTCGTGTTTTTGTTATATATCATAATGATTAATTATCACAAAACAACTTGCACAAATCAATTTTTAAATGACTTTTATTATACAAAAACAGCGTCAGTAAAGTCACTTTATATCCCTGATATTATTTATATCACCTCCCATTACTTCCAATTATAGTAAAATCAATATCAAATCTAATCATCTTGAACACATTTCACCTCAATTAAGTAGAAATCATTAACTACTTAACTAACCTATTGGTTTTCAACACCAAAAGCAGTCAATTAACACGCGATCTGTGTTGTCGCTCGGTCAATTTGTAAATCTTGACGTAATCTGGCTTTGAATGAGCACGTTTCAAGTTTTCATCCATTATGTTTTTCGTGTTTCTAACATTTAGTAGGGGCCGGCCTTTCAGATGTTAGAAACACGAAAGAAAAACTTCGAATAACTTCAGCTAACTCCCGTAATGAGCCATTTCATATCGGCTAAGGCGAATGTGCGAGATTGGGCATTTTTGTGGAAATGACACTGGTTAGAGGGTTACTTTATTACGATTAATATTAGAGGAATGTTTGTACAGTGTGTCTCAATTTATTTGTGAGCGGATATTCTGTACTTTGGAAATAAAAACTGGACCCACAAGTTTCATTTTATATTTTGCATTTATTTATGTACTTATTTGATGATTCTGAGGCAGAAGATGGCGTAGGATTACGACGGCGAACATTTAATACTGAAATCAGAAGTAAGCAGCCAAAGAAACTAAAAACTGACAAAGTAGCTGTGGTTAAAAATATAAAGGCCGAGGCCAGGGCCGGCCTTTGGGGCGCGACCGTGCCCCGCAGAAGGGCGCCGTATCCCAGGGGGCGCCTAAACGTCGCTTTTTTTTCGAGTAAAATTTATGAGGACGAAAAAAAAATTTTTTTTACCCCCGCTCATCAATTTTGAGATGAGGACGAAAAAGTTTTTAGAAAATTTTGCATGAGGGCGCTTGAGGAACTAAGGCCGGCCCTGGTCGAGGCGCTTAAGTTAGTTAGTGAAGATTGGATAAGAATTCTTTAGAGAATATGCCGAAAATATTGGGGATAGAAATCTGTCCAAATGATGGGAGAAGCTCAAAGTTAGTACCATTATACAGTGTGTCCAAAATTGAGACGCAAGCTGGAAGACATTTAAGCAGAGAAAGTTTTAAATAATTTTTTGAGAATTTCAATGGTGCTTTTAGATTTGGCACTTGGTACAGGCACTCAAGATCTTTGCAATGAAGATAAAGAAAAAATTTTGTCTTTTGTTTTGGATATAAAAGCCATCTAAAAAACAAAAATAGTACTTTGGTTTTTTATATGGACGCGATATTGGATTTTCTGTATATTCGATATACTATTAATTCTAAAATAAATCAATTTTTTATTTGCTTATAGTTAAAGTAAAAAAATATTTTTTATAGATTTCACAAGCAACAAAAAGAATAATGTATGAAAAATCAAAGGAAATCCCATAAAAAAATATTCTTTACTGTACCTATAAGCAAACAAAAAATGATTTACTTTAAATCATTCATAGAATATATAGGCTTCATTACTAAATAGGTGCATTCTATTAGTTTTTATTTGTGAATGGTTCGTCTGTCACGCATTTGATAACTAATTGTAATTTTTATGAAAACATTTTTATATTAATTAGAGATTATTATTTAGGTATGAAGCAAATCACAACTTTTACACTTTTTTATTTATTATACCCACTTGCTGTATATTGTTGCCCTAATCTGGCACGCTAAAATTCTAGCCAGATAAATACTTTAAAACACTCATTATTGGAGAACCAATCAAAACAACTATTCTTCTAGCTAATACTGACGAAGTATTGAATTACATGATAGGATTCTTAGCAATTTAAATTAAAAAATATATATCAAAAATACTTAAATCGTTTATTTAAATTCAGTTTTTTATTTAATATGATATTATCTACTTTCTGTATATTGGTACCTTAATCTGATCATGCTAATATACTACTTAGGAAAACACTTTAAAACACTCATTGGAGAACTAATCAAAACAACTACTCTTCTAGCTAATACTGACGAAGTATTGGGTTACATGATTTGCTTCATACCTAAATAATATTCTCTAATCCTGATGAATGCAAATAAATAAAAAATAATTAATTTTACTTTTTTTTTATTAATCTTTGAAATATTTTGAGAGCTCAAAAAAAGGACGAAAGATGCGTCTCAAAGGCTAAGTCTGTAGAAGAATTTTAGAATGATAGTTTAATTTCTCCAGGTGAGTCCTGTTGTACTAAAACATGGGTTTTTATAAATAAATTCATTTTACAGCTCCTTGCCTCTAGCACAAGATGTAGATTATCAGAGAATTACAAAGATTAAAAATTTATATTTTGATTAAATTTTCTTTATTGATTATTGGTTATTTTGTAAATAAATTAAATTTACAGCTCTTTGTTTCTGACAGAGGATGTAGTCTATCAGAGAATTATAGTCTAGGAAATAGCGTGCAAATTCGACGACGAGTGGTTACCGTCTGCCAGTCGGCGCCAATATTCTTGGCTATAGATGTCGGTCTCGGATGACGGTCGGGCAGGACTATTGCCCTTTACCCCAATACATCGCTGTAGACCGGGGACCAGCCTCGTGCAGCGCGGGCGAACTTACTTTACGTCGGCCCCACTCACAAATGTGAGCGGTGCAGACGATTTCGGCCCACCTCCCTGGGTCCTGGCTCGTTGGACCTTGCTGGCTAAGGCCTCTTCTGGCGCTCTTCTGTCTTGATTTCTTTCTTCGCCAGCTTGTCCCCCCCGGGGGTGTCATCTGTCAGTTGGGTGGTTTTGGGTTTTTGGCAGAAGTGACTGCCGGTACACAGAATGCCAATTAACATCCTGTCATCCGGATCATCGGTAGGGTAAGGATGAGCTGTGTAGCTCGAGGAAGGGCAGACCTAACTGCTTTGGTAGCATTTTCGGTCTGCCCGGAGCTAGGGGGACTACAGGTACTGCACGGTTGTTTGTCCGGTACCCGCAGGGTCTTGGGTGGGTAGTTGGGTGATCGTCCTGTCTCTTCCGTGGGGTGTCTTCATCGAACGGTGTTATGTTTTATACTCACCCGTTATCCAGTAGCTCTATCTTCGGCCGCTTGTGCCTCGGAGCATCTGCTGGGTCGTAGTCAGTGGCCTCCCTGACCAGTGGGTTCCCATGTTCCTCAGCAAGGGCGTACATCTTCCTGGCTCTTTCCAGAGTGAAATAATAGTATATTATTATATGAGCGATTATGATAGCCATTACTCACGAAGATGAAGTTTGAGCCCACGAGCCGTAGGCGAGTGGCGCAAATTATCTGAGTGAATAATGGTCATAATGCTTTTTCTACACCTATTAAACAAATAAATTAGACTGAAATTCGATAACATTAATAGGTACCTATTCGTAAGAAGTCGAAGATGTAAACAAACAATGGCGGTACACTTGTCACTGTCACGCGAATTGATTGTCAGCCGCAGCAGCAAGAGTTGATCGCGGTCGATTTAAAATATCATTGAATCAGCGAAACAGTGGTTTTTGAATTTGTATTTGTGATTGGCCAGATGCAGTGAATTATGAATCGATAATTCACTACAGTGAATTATAGGTACGATTTTTCACCAAAAAACATACTAATAATTGTCAAAGAAATTTTATTTCACAGTGTGAAATAAAACTTATTGATTTCTAAGGAAACAGCAATAGAATTTAGTCTATTTTTACAAATATATTGTTTTCTAATTTCGAATGTCGATACAAAAAATTTTATATATAACTCGAGACTAAAATTTGTTTTTTTTACTCATGTGGTTTATAGCACTCGCCTTCGGCTCGTACTATAAACGCCCCACTTGTAAAAAAAACCATTTTAGCCACTTATTATAAAAAATACCATTTTGTAACGCCATATCCTAAAATGACATTTATTTGATAGTTTTAATGAATCAAAACAGTATCATTATTGACAAGTGAAAAAATAAAGAAAAAAGTGTGAAATAAAACTATGGTTTCTATGGAAATAACAACAGAATTTGAGTTATTACAACAAGGTAATTTTGTCAATTTGCCGTATTTTTACAAAATTATATTATTTTCTAATTTCGAATGGCGATATATTTTGTATATAACTCGAGACTAAAATGTGTTTTTTTACTCGTGTGGTTTATAACTTTCGCCTTCGGCTCGTACTATAATAGCTCCACTTGTAAAAAAAACACCATTTTAGCCACTTGTTATATAAAATACTATTTCCGTAGGATCAACAGGAAACGAGTTATTTTAAAAAATCTTATTTGACTCCCGTTTATGACAAGATGGCAGCAGCCCCCTCCCAAGTCGAAAACGGATTCTTAATGAGGACCCTCTTCCGTACAATACTAAAAATATCCTTTATATTTGCACGCTTTTTCAGGGAATACAAATCGACAGATTGACTGGAGTATTACAGGACAGTCATATTGTGCAATGTCTAATGTCACGCTACTATTTCAAAGTCTCCAACAGAACAAATATTCTAAAGTACTAGCTTTGCCTAACAAGACAATCAATCTGCTTTATGGAGCGGGACGGACGTTGAAGAAAATTTAACGTCTACTTTATCATAAAGTTCACATTTTACTTAAAGGAAATTTTGGTCCATATTTATGAAACTGATTATAAAATACACGTACGTACACAGGTGTGCGTGTAATGTGGGCTTAAGCAACATTCACAATTTCCCTATCATCGAAATCCTATTTTTAGAATACGAAAAATAATGTAGTCGTTACTAATTAACCTTGTTACACAAGGAAAAGCCACTCTAATGATTAAAATTATCAACGTTGACTTAAAACGACACACTTCGGTCATCCGAACTTTATGGTAATTGATGGTATCTCTTGGGTTACTTTCATGACAACGTTTTATACTACCTTTAATAGACAATTAACACCTGTTGGAAGCGAGTGCTGTGTAAAACAAATTTATGAGATACTATTAATTCAGAGTGTCGTACTTAATATTTAAGCACATAACTTGGAGGAATATGTCAGGAATTTGTGCCCGTGCGTGTCATCTCGCATAACTGCGCCTTGTAACTATTTTATACACGGAAGATTTTTCAGCTGCTATTTTGAATATTTGGGACAGCCAGAAGGATAAAGAACAATAATAGTTCAGTCGACACGTCTCAAACATACGCGGTGTACGGAAATAAATCATATATTTTTTCTTACAACCCTCTGAGGAACTCATCCCCTGCCTGAGAAGCATATTTAAAGCAAGCTATTCTCTTGCGTATATTCCGCAAGCGTGGAGGGAAGTTACGGTGGTGTATATTCCAAAGATAGGCAGGCGGCCATCAGAGGAACCAAAATTATATCGCCCCATTAGCCTAACCTCTTTTCTCCTGAAAACCATGGAGAAAATTCTAGACGAACATGTCAGAAGCGAAACCCTCACACGGGCCTCGCTTCATCCAAAACAATTTGCCTACTAATCTGACAATTCGACAGTAAATGCTCTACATGGCCTGGTCAAAGGCATTGAAAAGACATTCTATGCTAAATGGAACAGTGCTGAATTTTTCCAGTGAAGTTAAATATCTAGGAATAATCCTGGGTCAAAGACTTACCTGGAATGAACACTTACCAAAACCACTGCGTGTATGTGGACATGCCGCAGGCTGTTTGGTGAGACTTGGTGTCTAAAACCGAAGATGATCTACCGGTCCTACCTATCGGTTGTGAGACCCATGGTCACCTATACATCATGTGTGCGGTGGCCAAAAATGAAGAAAAATTAACACAAGGAAAGTTGCAGAAGTTGCAACGCCTTACCTGCTTAGGGATTACAGGAGCAATGTGCTCCTGTCCCATAGCAGCTATGGAGGCAATGCTAGACCTGCTTCCTCTACATCTGCATGTAAGGAAGGAGGCAGCACTTAGAGCCCTAATGCTGCAGCAGGTACTCCCTTTCAAACCTGGTTGGTCATCTTAAGATTCTAGAAACAATTGAACTGAAATCCGTAACCAAACCCACTGACTTAATGCCAGTTAAGCAGGACTTTGACTGCCCGTTTGATATGCTAATCGAGAGCCGTCAGACGAGTAAAGTTGAAGACCTGCTGTTCAGAAGAGGTCACTCATCTGGTACACAGATGGATCTAAGATGACTGAAGGGCTTGGCGCGGGCGTAGCGGGGCCTAACTGCAGGTATCCAGGGCCCTAGGTAAGACCCCAACCATCTTTCAAGCAGAAATCTATGCGATGGACCTATGTGCCCAGGAATGCATAAATCAAGGCATTCGAAGGGCAAAGATCTATATACTTTAGGACAGCCAGGCAATGTTAAAAGCTCTCAGGTCTTACACCTTTGAGTCTAAAATTGCCTGGGAATGCAGACAATCCCTGAAGCTTGATGTGGGTGCCAGGGAATGAGGAAAAAAAAAAAAAAGGTGCTGAAGCCCCATTCTTTGGGCCCGAACCATTTTGTGGCTTATCTAAAGGACCCCGCTAAAGTACCTAGAAAAGGTGGAACTAACGCCTGTAGACATAGGGAAATTAGTCCCCAGAAAAATCACAAGCTTTGTAAAAGGCTTGGGAGTCCTGGGCAACAACTTTTCAGGTGGATGTGAAGTGGGGCTGAAGGAGCTGAGCTTAAACAAGTTAAAGTTTACTCGACTATATACGTTATTGAATTTGTTTTAAAACGTTATCATCAGCTATTCAACATTGTCAACTCGCTCTTAAAGATTGCATAAAACGATATTAAATAGAGTCCGTGTGTACCAGGATATTTACATTAAAATGTAAATTCAAAATAGCCCTTTTCAAACAATATTTGTCAGATAATAAAGCTGAAGCGAGGTATTAAAACGCCGCCGTTGATTTAAGGTTTTTATCAGTTCCATTACCATCACAATGAAATTTTGTTCGGATATATTGTTTAAATTTTCCCGTGCGCTTTCTCAACTCTCATCAATCTCGCTTAGCCTCGTGTACGGGATGATATTTTCACGTCGTTAGTTTTACTGTTTTTAATAAGTGAGTTATTAGTGCACTGCCCTGACCTTCGGTGATATTACTAACTAATTATGTAGTAGTGAATGGATGTTTCTTGAGAGGGAAATGTCCTGTTAGAAGTCATATTAACTGCTCATCTAATAGAGTCAAATTGCCAAGGAAATAGAGCATTGGACTTGTTACAAATTTGTTGACTCCTGCGCCTTCCACCTAGGGCTCTTGCCGAAGTGAGCAGAGCAAATCCTGCACTTAAGCAGGAAGCACCTGAGAATCGCGGTAGGTTTTTTGACTAGACATGGCTCTTTCAAAAGACACCTGCACGCTATCGGGGTACTTGATAATCCCGACTGCAAGTTCTGTGGGGAAGTGGAGGAAACTTTCATCCACATCCTAACCTCCTGCCTCGGTCTTATGGCCTTGAGGCTTTGGTATTGGTTTTCCTACACTCTGTTAGAATTCGACCTAAATGGGGAATTCACTGATTTTGTAGTGGAAACGCAATGGGCCACAGACCCTGAGTCAAGCGTAATTTCGTCGCCCCCCTAAGAAGAAGGAGAAGAGGCTGATGATTTCTTAACTGCAACCTGATCGTTGAGAGCGGTTCCTTTGTTTTTTTTTCTTTCACATGATCTTTTGATGAGTGTTTTTCCTCATCGATCGAGTGATTTTCGCCTTTTCTTGACCCGGTCTTTGATAACCTCTCGCTGGGCTTTTGGTATGGGCTCTGAGCCAGTAACTGTTAGCTATTTCTTGTCAAACCCTGGATATTGTAGTTTGCTACACTTGACTTCATTCAACATGTGTTGTGTGCTTTCGGTTAATTTCACAGCGTTGTGGAATGTTGTTTTAACTTTCGTGTCCATCCCGTTTGCACACACAAACAAATTGTTTTCGCGAGTGCTTTATCTTTGTTAAACACAACATGTTTATTTGTGAGTTTTTGTAATCTAGTCTTCAAGTAGTAAGCTACAATGCATATCATTTCATTTGTTATTACCTTTACTTAAGTTCAAAGATTGATATTTTTTTTATTTAAAATTACATGTTGCTTAGCAGTAGTGTTTCATTTAATTTTCTCGTAGAGTAATATTACGTTGGAACTAGTTATATTTAGTTGTTAGAGTATACCTTCTAGTTTTGATGTATTGTTGCCTTTTGCCGAGCATTATTGTTTTCCATTTTTAGGGTACCGTGTACCATTACCTTTTTATGTCAGTCTGTCTCTCTATGTACGTTACATTTTGTGTAAATTGTTTGTAGAATATTATTATCGTCAGCACATTTTATTTGCTTGCACCCTCTTTGCTCTACCAATTTTCTATGATATATTTGTTATATTTTTAATGTTGGGTTTTATTTCAAAACTATGCTACAGTTGTAAGTTTTAACTTAGGATCTAGCCAGGTAAATACAAAAGTAGAGCATTTCTTTAATCTACTATGTAGTATCAGATTAATGAAGTTGTAATAAAGTAATAAATTTTCTAATAAAAATATAAATGGGATTTAACCCGTTTTAATGCATCGAAGCCATTAATTTGTAAAACAAACTTGTACATTTAAATGTGACCGCACATACCGAGGATGCTATCAGGGTGAACTACTGCTAGTATCCTCGGTATGTGCGGTCACATTTAAATGTATAGGTTAGTTTTACAAATTGATGAGACATAAAATATACAAATATGTTTGAAGAAGAAGTAGAATTAGAGAATATTATTTAGGTTTTATTAAAGAAATCACAACTTACACACTTTTTTATTCATTGTGAAAATACCTACTTTCTGTATATTGTTGCCCTCATCTGGGCACGCTAATATACTAGTTGGGGAAATACTCTCATTATTGGAGAACCAATCAAAACAACTACCCTTCTAGCTAATACTGACGAAGTATTGAATTACATGATAGGATTCTTAGCATTTTAAAGAAAGTAAAAAATATATATATACAGAGGGTGTTTCATCTAAAAGTCCTCGGGTCATTATCTCATAAAATAATGAAGATATTTAAGATTTGTAAATTGCAGATAATTGACACCAAAAAAAAAAAGGTCTTAAATAACTGCAGTTAGAATTGTTCCTTCGCAGTGCACAGAGATGGCGCTGCGGTGAGAAATTATTTTTCGATGGCTGGAACCTTGAAACATGATTTATACGATTAATTAATAAATTGTGAATAATTTTGATTATATAGAAAAGTTTGTAAAAACCGGCCGTTTTGGAGCTACATGATTTTTCTTCTTCATTTTTTGTTTATGTAAATTTCTAAAACTCTTGTAACTTTTTAGTTAATAATTTTATAACATCGGTTATTTAAAGCTTTTATCTTATTAAATGCATATTATTCCATATTTTGAAAATTTTTACTAATTTCAAATTATAAAAATTAGTTGCATGTGAAAAATTCTGAAAATTATAAAAATTTTCAAAATATGTAATAATATAGGAAGTATGGAATTTCATAAGATAAAAATTCTAAATAAATAATTGGTGTTCTAAAATGATAAACAGAAAAGTTACATGAGTTTTCAAAATTTACAAAGACAAAAAAATGGAGAAAAAAATTCGTATACCTCCATAACGGCTAGTATTTACAAAATTTTTTACATAGTCAAAATTATTCACAATTTATTCAATAATCGTATGAATCATGTTTCAAGGTTCCAGCCATCGAAAAATAAGTTCTCACCGCAGCGCCATCTCTATGCACTGCGAAGGAACAATTCTAATTGCAGTTATTTAGCCTTTTTTGGTGTCAATAATTATCTGCGATTTACAAATTTTAAATATCTTTATTATTTTACGAGATAATGACCCGGGGACTTTTAGATGAAACACCCTGTATACGTTAATAAAACCTAAATAATATTCTCTAATCATGATGAAAGCAAATAAATAAAAAACAAGCTAAAAACGTACTCTTCGCAGTTGTTTGTAAATAATGTTAGTTTTAGAAATTTTAAATTTTATAGTACGAACTTAGAGTGTAAAATAAAGTAAAAATAAAAAAACTATACCATACCCCATTTGGGTTTCGAACCCGGGACCCTTGGTTTCAGAGTCAAAAATCAAATCAAAGATATTTATTAACGTTTAAAGACATCAATGCGCCTCAGCTGGGCCCAGTCTAGAGCCGATCACCCCACCGCGGCGTGCAACGTCGCGGTAGGTAGGTAATCGGGTGAAGGGGTTTAGCTTCGGCTGTAACAACAGATGAAATTAGGGCATTAGGGCTCCTGTTTAACATATATAAAAAACTTAAACCTAACAATTTCGTTGAACAATAATCCGGGAAGATATTAAAATACTTAGAAATAGCTAGAACTACGAAGAAACAATTGCATTTTTAACACACGCGCACTGTCGCACGCGCGCACTGTCGCACGCGCGCACTAAATTTATGAAGAAAATCTTGTTGTCCATACGGGAAAAACTTAGTGAAAAAACCCGTTCGAGAGTCACGGATTTATCTAGTGGTCTACCTGCCTCTGGAAAGATGGGGTGAGGGGAGATTATGATTTTAAAAGTTGGGATTTACTAGCAGTTATTAGTCTAAAGGGAATTTGGAAGAAGAACAAAAAGGGACAAAAGAACAAACATTGACAAAAATAATAAAAATGAAACTAATGGGGGAATAGAGGGGTACAAGTAAAAGGTTGGGAAAATAAAAGGTGGTGAAAGGAAATTGTGGTATAGGAAAGATGTGGCTAGGGAGGTTGCCGAAAGATAGGCAACGCCTGGTATGGTAATGGGTGTTTCAGGTTGAAAAGTATGGCATTATGCTGTCTGATTCGTGTGATGTCTCGGGTTAGCGGACTTTCGCCCAGTTTGAATTGGTAGAATTTTTGGGAAGTTTCCCGGACGAAGCCCGCCAGTGGGGTTATGTCGTGGCAACGTGCATAGAGATCTCTGTACCTACTGGAGTCTGAAATGAAGCGCATAAATTTATGTTCCTGCATTGTCGTGGCCGGAATGCTGCACCACACCGGCGCCGCGTATGTGATGGCCGGTCTGATCACCATCGTATACAATAATTTTTTATTAGTCCTGTTTAGTTCGCTACCCCGCGCCAGGAGCGGATACAGACTCCTGGACATGGAGTAGACCTTACGTACAGTCTCGTTTATGTGCGTGTTGAACGTCAGTCTCCTGTCCAAGTTGACCCCCAGATACTTCACGCACCGTTTGACTGGAATTTCTCTACCCCCGATCGAAAGTGGCGTTAAAATCCGATTTTTGGTAAATCGGCGCGTGAAGAGTATGGACTCTGACTTCTCGGCGTTGATCCGAATCTTTCACTTGTCGTATTACGCCGTGGCACGGGCCATGTGTGCCTTGAGTAGCATGTTCGCCGCTTGTGCGTTATGCGAATGCACGTACATGGCCGTATAGTCGGCGTACTGGCAAGATTCGTATTCGGAAACTTCGGGAAGTCGGAGACGTATAGATTGTATAACTTTGGTGACAGACACGATCCCTGGGAGACGCCCGCGTGCATATCTCTTCGAGTTGAAAGTTTATTATTCACCCTGACCTGCAGCGATCTGCCTGTCAGGAAAGAGTGATTAAGTTTGGTGATGTGCGTAGGAAATTTAAGCGTATTAAGTTTGTAGAGTAAGCCCGGGATCCATACTGTATCGAAAGCTTTCTCAATATCGAGCAGCACCATCACTGTGCTTTTTCCGAGTCAAAAGCGTAAGAACTACTCCACCACATAACACGTAAGAAAACGTAAATTTTTACATTATAATCGTTGTATATTACATTATAAAATGTATATTTGTAAAATATAAAAATATTTAAATATTAAAATGAAATATCATTTCCCAGATTTCTATTCAATTACAAAAACATAAAAAAACAAAAAATTTTTTTTCAAATTTAAATCATTAATAACGTTTTTATTTACTGATAGATTTTGTTCAAAAACAATAGGGTTCTTCCTCTAGACAACACTAACTTACTGTCCAAATTTCAGTACAATCGGATTTTTCTTTCTTGAGTTATCGTGCTTACAAGAAACGTGACGACGGACGGACAGACGGACATTTTGAAAGTTGTTCAGAATTCGTTCACTAACACAATGATATGATTTTTTTTTCTCTACGAGCTATATTTACGATTTTAGAAATGTGCCGATCAAATACAATATACTCTTCGTTTTTGCGAAGAGTATAATAATGAATTGTAAGAAGTAGAATTATTCTCACTCATAGGTTTTATACATACAATACACTGCCACTATTTTTAGCGGACAAGCTGTGTATAACGGTCAGCCATACTGGGAATATTCCAGATTGAACATTTACGTTTATAAGTAATCTATTTCTCTACCTGATAAGGAAACATTAGAAGAATATTAGAAAGTTGACAACTTTGGGTTTTGGCCATTGATTTTTAATAGCCTGCGGTGCGACCCTGTATCTTTAAAAGTGGTGTTATTTGGAAAGCTTTCGTTTTCGTCTTGCTTAAATCCATCGGTTTTCCGATGTTCTTCGGCAGTGATTTTAAGATTCTGTTTAATAGAATATCCCATAAAAGGCATCATATTCAAGTTGGTAAGTAAGTGAACTTAAGCAGTGTACCCAAACATACGTAAGCACATATTCAGTAGTTTCGCTACCTAGTAATTTCATACAAAATAGACGAGGTGGAAGTTTCATGCTGCTCTATTTGGAACTGGAACAAATCAGCCCACAGTGGCAAGAGAAATTGTTTTCTAATTTGTCAGAATTAAATTGGGTATTGTTAACTGAAGTTAATTTCACTTCGACCTACGTAATTGCAAGTCGAGATTGAACTGTTACCGTCATACTAGAGTTAAATTGCATAAAGTACAGTAATTGTTTTAATATTATAAAGGAGAATTTGATTTTATCAGAGAAGTTGCATTGTAGAACCTTTGAATTGCAGAGAGAACTTTTTATGGCAGTCTGCAAAGAACATTTATTGCCATTTATAAATATGAATTGATGAGGTATTTATTTATTAATTTGTGTTCGAGGCATACATATGAAAAATATACTCGTTAAAGTATCTAGGATATGCAATAACATTACTTTTTGGATTAAAAACAATAAGGAAAAAATTTAAAACTTTAAATTGAAAATATTGGCAAATTTCGAGTTATTCTATACAGGGTGGACCATTAATAATGGGTCATAGTTCAAGGGTAGATTCTTTGGATCAAAATATAAGGATATAACCAAACATGCTTTAGTAAATTGTTGCTGTGAAAGAAGATACAGGGTGTCAAAATTGTATTTTTTTTTTGCAACATCTCAACTACCGCTAGACCGATCTTCTCCCAATTTGGAAAAGAAAAATTTTTTGAGCTAAAAAACAATAATAATTTATGTATCACATCACGCGAGGGGGCAACCGCTGGCAAAATTTTGTACACCTAATACCTATTCTAGAAAAATACCCTTTTTTTCCCCTTTAATTCCTTGTAATTCCCCTAATTCCTCAAATACCTTTATTTCCTCCTAATACCTTAATATTTTCTAGATTATCTCGGGAACGGTGCACTTTTTGATAAAAATACCTATATACAAAATTGTTCCTTATAAAATTCTCTATCAAAAATGTCTCTACACTTTTTTCCTAAAATTAATAGTACCGTGGGAAATAAGGCGCACACGTAAGGGTTGGTTCCGGTCAACACAATAAATTGTAATCTTTACTATAATCTACTTTAAAGTTCAATACTTAACGCTAAAGCAGTAGCTACTAAAGTCCACCTAAAATTATAATAAATTCCTCTCACCCCTATAAAATAACGCGATTTTTGATGAAGCGAGAATATTGTATACCGGGTCGCTCAGCCGATAGGGACACTGTTGTAACTTTTGAATGGGCGAATGGATTTTTTTCAAATTTGGTGTAGTGATATGGGATATAATTTCCAATTATATAATGTAAAGAACCAAAATGACCGACTTCCGGTTTCGATTTTACCCGAAAGTGGGTTAAAAATACCCGGTTTTTGCGTAAAATCCCGCACATTGGCAGCCCTGAACAGTAACAGCGTTTACAGCAAGCTCTAAAATAATGCAGTGACCTTGGGTCGTCTGAGTTGTGGTGGTGTATAGATATTTATACTTTTTTCGCGTAAAGACAGCTTTGGAAATAGCCATACGGATATTCAGAGAATTATATGACCTGCGCTGATTACATTTGCGCCTCATTTACCAAAGTACTATTAATTTTAGGAAAAAAGTTTAGAGAAGTTTTTTATAGAGAATTTTATAAGGAATAATTCTATATATAGGTTTTTGTATGGAAGAATGCACCGTTCCAGAAATAATCTAGATAACCTCAAAATGGGGGTGGAAACGACGTCCTCTAGGGGATGAAGCACGCAATTTTTGAAACTTTATGAATTTTGTCCAATATATTACAATTTTAATTGTTATATTACTGAAGTATTACAAGACATCGTGCAAAGTTTTAATAATGAAAAAGCTAGTCATGGAGAAATTGTAGACGTAGGAGAGCGATTTATTCTAGCTTTATACAACTCTACCTCCGCAGAAAAAAGCCTAGATGTATACAGATTCATGACTTTAACAAACTTGTTGGTAAAACGAACAACACTGCAATATTATCAAAACTACCTACAACTTCTGCTGCTGCTCGGCAACACTCATATCGCATTTTTTACCAAATTCAAACATGGAAAAACGTTGCGCTAGAAGCTACTGATTGGGGGTGGAAAAAAGTTGGCGGTATATCAACCCGAAGTATGACAACAAAAGAACCGGCTCCCGAATCTCTTATAACACTAATTTCTTGTTCGTGCAAATCAGGGTGTGAAAACAGGTGCTCCACAATGTGTTACCATTACCACGGACAAGCATGCATGAATGTCGAATCTATGGAAGACGATGAAGATTAATTAACGTAGGTAACCTTTTGATAATTAGTGGATTCGGCCTACAGGAGTCACCACACGCCAAGTACTTTACCTCTAGGGTGGCGTGGAAACAAGTACAATATACAATATTCTCGCTTCTTTAAAAATCGCGTTATTTTATAGACGTGAGAGGGTGGAAGTGGTACATTTATTATAATTTTAGGTGGAGTATAGTAGCTACTGCTTTAGCGTTAAGCATTGAACTTTAAAGTAGATTATAGTAAAGATTACAATTATTTATTGTGTTGACCGGAACCAACCCTTCTGTGTGCGCCTTATTTCCCACGGTAATTTTAGGAAAAAAAGTGTAGAGACGTTTTTTATAGAGAACTTTATAAGGAATAATTGATCAAAAAGTGCACCGTTCCCGAGATAATCTAGAAAACCTCAAAATGGGGGTAGAAACGGCGTCCTAGGGGATGAAGCACACTATTTAGGGGTGGGAACTTTTCGGTTTAGTAATTCTTATGCTATCCATAACATTTCTACCAATTTTCAAAACTTTATGAATTTTGTCCGATATAAATCGTTATATTACTGAATTAGAAGTCCATAGTATCATCGGTAGTTTAATTAAATTAAATATTTTTTCTTTACTAGATATTTTTAGCGCTAATCTCTGCGCTAATGTTTTTACAACACTGACGTCCTTTATATAAAAATTGGTATGTAATTCTTCAAGATAAACATTCCATTTCAATATATTTACGCTCTAATTTCTTCCTAATACCTTTCATTTCCTCTTAATTCCTTTCTAATACCTCGTAATAATATTTATTTCCTCCAAATTCCCCTATAATTCCCTTAGTACCTAATAATTCCTTCCGAAATACCTTCAGTTCCTTCCTAATTCCTTCCTAATTCCTTCCTAATTCCTCCAATTTGTACACTATTTCCCCTCAGCGGTTGCCCCCTCGACATCACGCTAGCGCATGGACCTGATGATAAATATTTTTTCTCTCTTTTTTTATGAAACGTTGTGGGACTTCTGACTAGAAAATCTCATGCAAGAGTTATTTCTACGTAAAAAAGGTACACTTGGTAGAACTTGATAATTCCAAACGTTTTCGAAAAAACTGCCGCAAAGGTTTCAAGAATTCTTTGAAAACAAACTCAATTTGAAAAGGACAATTTGTATTTATTGAAAAGTGTGTTTTGGTGTCGTCTTTGATTGTACCATTAGAACAATTTCTATGACGAGTTTTTGAGCAAACTTTTCTTTCTCAAATTTGGAGTCAGTATGACAATGCGATTGAATTAACTTGCCATTTTCTGGTGCCGTCTCGCAAAATTCAAACCAAATAAAATACTATCAGCCAAGGACCAGTTGTACAAATAGTTCAGTGGAATTAGCAAAAATGCATATTGTAATTCGATTAAGGATGCCACGTGGATTAAACGATAGTTTTATTGATTACGAACATGACCCTGAACTGAATTTGGTCCACTTTTTGACCGCCGGAACATTGTTTATTTAACGATTTATTGTTGAAAAATTCAAAAAAATCGACTTTTTAGAAAATAACTTAAAGACCTTTAACGATAGGTTTTTCAATTTGTAGATACTGCTGTAGTAGAACTTTGAAAAATGGTTAATTTGAGAGGTGTTTCGTTTAAAACGCTTGAAAATTTGTTTATAATTGCAAAAAACCGCGAAAATTTTCGCAATTTGCAAATATTTTTCATTCTTTAACAAAAGCACTTTAGTGTTTGAAACTGTGACAAAATATGTCTTTTATTGCCCCAAAGTTATCCCTAAAATTTCATCAAAGAATTTTAATTGGTTTCAGAGATATTCAATTTGTTTATTAAAAACATAAATAATGTAAAATACAAATTCACCCAGTTCCCGTTGGCGTAGAGAGTTGAGTCGTACATCATTTTCTTTGTTGAGACTTAAACTTTATGTTTTCATTAATGGTAAATCAAATTTGCATTATTTTCAATTTCAAAATGGCGTTTGAAAAAGTATCACATTTTGAGGTTAAGTTTTTTGCTAATAACTTTTAAACAAATGAAGATATTGCAATATCGTTCTCGTATCTTTGTTGCTGGGGTTTTTTCAGACATTTCCAAAAAAAAAAAAGTGACTCCATAGCCTTACTAGAAGCCGAGATGATTTTTTTTTAATAAATTCGTAATTTGTTTATTAGTAAACATTAACTGCTGCAACTTGGCGAACAACTAGTTTAATAGTCTATCTTTGTAATAGAGCTGAGTTTGTATTTTGCAACGATAACAATTAATTTTAAATCGGCGACAGAATAGGAGAGAGAAGCATGAGTTACATCTGTAACACGTTCATAAAATGATCCAGACGAGTTCAAATCCGTGCGTCAACAAAAAATTTACCGTTTCTCCGATTTGACGTTTTTTTTTTTTTTAATCTGGGGTGGCGAGATAAAATAATAATATCTGTCATGTCGATTTTTTCCTAATTAAACAATAATTTGTTATAAACAATTATTTTTGTTAAAAAATTTGTTTTCTTTATTATCTCGAAATAATATATTATATTACTAGGAGTAGAACGCACTCTTTTTTTGTGTTGAGCCCGGGATTTGCGAATGAGGCGAAGCTGAAGCCGCAAACTGGGCGAAACACAAAAAAGGCGTTCTACTCCGTGTAATACTATTTTTTCTTCAAGCGTATTAAAATGCAAAAATTCATTTATTTATCATAAACGTACAAATATTCAAACTACAGTCTTACATGTTGACACAATATGACAAGTGGCTAGTGGATAGCGCACCACCGGTGGCTTTCGGTATTAACATTATGTTACTAGTAAAACAATACCCACTGCGGTGGCACTTTCGGAACTAACATTATGTTACTAGTAAAACAATGTCCACTACGGTGGCGTTCGGTACTAACATTTTGTTACTAGTAAAACAATGTCCTACTTCTACTTCTGTTTTTGGTGACATAATTTAAACATTTTAATACGCTTGAAGAAAATAGTATATTATATTACTAGGAGTAGAACGCACTCTTTTTTTGTGTTGAGCCCAGGATTTGCGGCTGAGGCGAAGCCGAAGCCGCAAACTGGGCGAAACACAAAAAAAGGCGTTCTACTCCGTGTAATATATACTATTTTTTCTTCAAGCGTATTAAAATGCAAAAATTCATTTATTTATCATAAATGTACAAATATTCAAACTACAGTCTTACATGTTGACACAATATGACAAGTGGCTAGTGGATAACGCGCCACCGGTGGCTTTCGGTATTAACATTATGTTACTAGTAAAACAATACCCACTGCGGTGGCGCTTTCGGAACTAACATTATGTTACTAGTAAAACAATGTCCACTACGGTGGCGTTCGGTACTAACATTTTGTTACTAGTAAAACAATGTCCTACTTCTACTTCTGTTTTTGGTGACATAATTTAAACATTTTAATACGCTTGAAGAAAAAATATTTTTTTTGCGAGCAATTTTTCAAACAATAATTGTTTCTAACAAAAAATACAAACAATTTTCTATTAAACCCTTGATCAAAGCAAAATCGTTGTATAAACTAAAATCAGCGATCAGTCAACTGACCAATATTTTACTAGGGCCAGTTACATAAAAGAGCATTGACCATTGGTTCAGTTGATTCCTAGTTCGAGATCTGACTATGGTTCAGGGTAAAAGTGTTTTATAAACAAAAATCAGGGAACTATTACATGCGGACATTCAGTTTTCCACTATAATTCTGACTTGACGGGAATGTCAAAGCCCAAACAAACGTCTTATTTACCTTTCTGTTATTGAAAAAATGTTTATTTGATTACAGGTATTTTGTACGGTATATTTTGTTAAGCGAAATCTAATTCTAATTCTAAAAAGTCTTCATCATCAGTTATAGGTTCCATTTTTTTCATAACAAGGCAAATATGAATATCAAACATTAAACTGTGAGGTTAGATTACTGAACGGCGTTTGACCTTGATTTAAACCATCGAATTCCAAGGATCAATTATTTTACTACTGGATCTGGTTTAAACCGTTGATTTTTCTTTATACAACAGAATTTTGACTGTAAACAGTGGTTCAACTCTGATCAAAGTATTCGCGAAAATCAAACAAATGAACCCAGTAGCGATTTACCTTCGATACACACAAATTCACCAATGTGTGACAGCGATTTATATATCATGACAAATTTCCGCTGTTACTTTACTATATAAACTTTTCCTTATACGTGAATTCCTTTGTATCGAAGGTAAATCCCTACTGGGTACATTTGTTTGATTTTCACGAATTACTACGCTTTATACAACTGGCCCTTAGAGATTATGCCAAATCTATCTAGTTATTTTATGATCGAAAGGCCTGATCTAAAATGTCAATTTATACCTGTCAAATATAATTCGTTTGTGGCCAATATTTTTCTATCTAAAACAGTACTAGCAAGGTTTAAGATTACGCAACTATGGCGAGGCATTACACGGCAAATCAGTACGAGTCAGCTTACACACCGAAATCGCTGAGAAACTGGGAGGTGCCAAAATTTTATTGTGATAAGGCCAGACCCAGAACTGGAAAGACGGCAATTGTTGGAAATGATAACGGGAACTTGATACCTGGTGCTCCTAGATCAACAATGGATCCTTGGGGAAATTTTGTAGGTAAAGAAAAGAAAGAATTATTACATAATCTACAAAACTAGAAAGAACATGTCCCACAGGGAAACTGCTGGTCGTAGTTCTAGCTTTAATTAAATAATATATTATCGTATTTTCGACTTAAATTTTAAAAATTGCAGTAAATAGTAGTTTGTGAGGAGGTGGTGACAGTTGTCCTTTATATCTAAATATCTATACAGATATGGATTAACAATAACACTATGAAACAACATTAGTGAGTTTCTCTAGTAAAGTTGTAGACAATTCGATTCTAATAAAAAAAATTTTTTGTAAGATATACCGTTACGGAGATTTAGAGCAAAAACTGTTGGCACCCTCTTTTTCAAGATGGCGGCCAAATGGGGTGGCCGCAGGTCCCGAAAATTCAATTTTATACTTACACAAACGCAAGGTTAAATGTAATATAACATTTCAGTGAACTATATCATTATTGTATCATATATTATGCAAGAATTATACAATAGTCGTGATAACGGAAAATTTAACAGAAAATTAACAGAAAATTCAACAAGCAAAATGTCTGGGTCACCTTTACTAACACCACCATATATTTTTTCTGCTGTTGGCTGAAGTAATTTTTTATTTGTTTCCATTAAAACACTCGGGTGAAATTTGACTTACCGGAAATGTGTTATGTCAAAATGATTTCCATGATAACGGTCGTCATCATAGTTACCACTACCCAATGGTACTACCATAGAAGACCTATACCAGAAACGACTTTCTGGCCTTCCCTCCAATATTGAATTTTTATGCACATATGTCATATGTCGGTGGTATTATTGTCAACCCATAATTCCGCAGGTTTCCAAATTCACCGGTGGAGCGCACCGGTAAGCAATAACATTATATGATTGGATATTTTGAAAAACATAGCCAATCAGCTTCCAATTTTATCCACCGGTGCGCTTGTTGTAGAACTCTCCAAAATCGTCCTAAGTTGAAGACATAATCAAAATTCGACTTAGGCAAAAATTTCATTTGAAGACATTTTTGGAAGTCTGCAGAGGCGCAGATCAGTCCACAAGGGCCGTTTTGAGTTCTATAAGGCGTTGGAAATGACCAGGTGAAAATTCGAAGAAACACCGAATTTTCACTTAGGAAAAATGTTTTTGGTTCAGAATATGAGAGTAGAAGTATATACAAAGATTTATGAATAATATACTTTTTCAAAGGTACCATAAATTGGACTTTGAAAAATAATATTTTTGGAAGGGCGTCAAAATTTGGCCCAGGAATCGATTTATCGAAAGTACGCCAAAATTTCACTTGCAGACTAATTTTTCAAAACTGCGTTGAAATTTGGCTTGAAAATCGATTTTTCAAAAGTACGCCAAAATTTCACCCGCAGATTAACTTTTCAAAAGTACCTTGAAATTTGGCTTGAAAATCGATTTTTCAAAAGTACGCCAAAATTTCACCCACAGATTAGTTTTTCAAAAGTACCTTGAAATTTGGCTCGAAAATCGATTTTTCAAAAGTACGCTAAAATTGGTCTTAAAATGGATTTTTCAAAAGTACCACAAAGTCAGTTTAAAAAGTACCACGAAAATATAATTTAAATTATTTTTTATTTTTTATTCCTCAACCAAAGACATTGACCTTTGAGGTACGGTCATTGAAAGCCCAATTCTAAAGTATGAGCATAAAATTTTAACGACGCACTGCATCCGAAAGGCAAAATAGAAGATTTTATCAAAGCCGGCGTAATGCCGATAAGCAAAAATTGATAAAAATCAATGCACATGTACAAGGCCGGTTTCTCGCATAGAAAGAGTTTAGATTGACCCAGCGGCTCGCAATTTGGTCGAGCGCGTTGAGTGGTCCAGACAAAGCGATGGTAGAAAAGCCAATAACAGGGCTTTTCAAATGACAAAGTTATAGAGGAAAACGCCTTGTGCATAAAAATCCAAAAATTCAATTTTGCCTAAAAGTCGCTCGAAGGTGAGACGCTGCCAAATCGATAATATTGAACGACTGTGATGTTAGTAAGTCGTGGACTGATCGAACGCCACTCAACTTATGCAGTAATAAGTCCTCTGAATGTGTTTGAGTACGTGAATCTCCACGATACAAGAACTTTAAAGCTAAGTAGTCTCTAGCGAAACTAAATTCATTTAGTAAAACTTTTTTAAGTTAATTTCAGTCAGCCTTAATTATTCATTTACCCAGAGTCTGAAATGATTCTAAAAGCTCGCATTTTGATTCTGAGAAGGTATGTATGAATCTTTTCTACCTAATCGATCGTTAGCGTGAGCGCTCTCGCTTGTATGGTCTGAAAGTCACTACCTTGATTGGGGAAGGCACGATTCTTATCTTGAGAATTTTGTATAACCAATTCTGTTAAATAAACGGATTCTTTGAACTATTGTTTCTTAATTGATCTTGAGGCCTGTTGACGGTCTATAATCCCTGGAACTTTCGTATAGAAAACCGGATGTGTCGAGTTAATTCGCATTAACGTTCGACCTTCTGGTTGCTTTACGGAGGTTTGATAGGAATTTTTTTATGCGTTTTTTGAGAAATATATTCCGTTATTAATGGACCAAAATGTGATTTCCGCGTACCAAAACTAATCCCTCCGCAGAGAAATTCTTCGGTTGGAATTTTTTTATGCAAAAATTCAGGAAATTAAGAGGTGCTTAAACCCCTAACGAGAGAATTCGGGTCCAGAGAGAGCGTCGTTTCCGATCTGTGGTAGTGCAGCCTTGGTCCATTACTCGGCTATCGAAGTGCATCTTATCTCGAACCCGCCTGGGAGGTAGAAGAACGGGGTAATACGCGACTGGCGCCCCCTGAGAAATAAATTGGTGTCGCGTCATTTTGACGCCCGGTAGTGCGTTCTTCTACACGCTCAGCGGTGAATTTAGAAAACTGCGGAATTAAGGTTGACAATAATACCACCGACAAGATGGCCGAAGGTCACCCCAATTTACCAATGAAACATCAAACGTTCCGCCGATAGTGACGCTTGTGGTATAGCTCTTCTTCTGTGGTACTACTCCCATGGTGGGCACTCGCTTAGTTGTAAAGATTAGTGGAAATGATCTGCTTCTTTGTAGATCATTTCCACTAATTTGGAGTACCCAGCTTCACAACTAAGCGAGTGCCCACCATGGGAGTAGTACCATTGGGTAGTGGTAACTATGACGACCGTTACCATGGAAACCATTTTGACATAACACATTTCCGGTAAGTCAAATTTCTCCCAAACACTCTTATTATAGCCATTAACATGTAAAAAAAAAACAACATTTGTTTTCTGTATGAATTCCACTGACAATCAACGCTGTCAAATAATTTTTTGTGTCGATAAAGTAGAGTCGTTATACAGTCTTGTGCTACTACGTTATGATGCGACATATTTGTGGAGTGGTATTAGCGGTGTCTATTACTGCTTGAGAATACCATTTTAGAAAAGTATACGACAATTATCAGTGACCTTTGCCGTGGTCGACAATGGGGTTATTTCATAATTTGTATTTACACTGAATTGGCATTCTAGGACTAGTAATAACTAAGTATATGTAACGACAATTTTTTTATGGACGTTAAATCATTTTAAATTCAATTTATAATTTGAGAATGGTAGTTCCCGCTAAAAGCCGTGACGTCAATGGTTACGCATGCGCAGTATAGTTCAAGCAGTAAATTTATATGGCAGCCATGAAATACAAACTTCACCATTACCATATTGAAATGTGTGACACAATTTGTTTTGCCGTTTTCGCTAAATGTAAAAATATGCCACTTTTGATTCGTTCGTGCCGAGCCGAATTTTCGATTTGCCTTGTGCAATTTACGATGCGGATCAACTAGAACTCTTCCTCTTTGCGTCGCGATATCGTACGGCCCTCCCGCAGGTGTTTTTTGGAAAATATGAACGTTTGCATGTTTTTGCACTATTTTCGGTTCCGAAATGCATGCTTTTCTTTAACTATTTTTCGCCGATATCTCTGGAACGGTAAGAGCTAGCCCAAAATAAAAAATACCATAAAACGAGATAGTTTCTTTACGAACATCAGAATTTTGATTTTTTTTCGTTTCGAGGATATTTACTGAAATATGTGGAGATATCCGGTAGAAATCGCACGTTTCTTCTTTATAAAGTTGGTAACTCCTTAACCTTGGCTCCTAGACCAAAAAACTACTCTAACGAATTTAAATAGAATTAAATTCGCTAAAACCTTTTTTTTAAATTTTTTGTCTTGCGACAAATATAAGAAAAATAGAAGAGGCGGAAGTAAGACTTTTCTTTTTTTTCGTAAAATTTCGCCATTCTGTCACCGTAATTAATCGGTAATTAACTTAAAATCATCTCAGTTATGATGTACTCTTAATATCATGTATTACCTAAATGCTCCATTAATCTCAGCCCTTGAAAGCAAACGTTTCTGGGAAAAATGTTTTTTTAAGATTCACATGCATTTTCTAGGAAAACGTGAAATTTCTTCCATTTTCCCAAGAATCTCGCTAATTATCATCAAAAGCAACAAAGTTGTGAGCGAAAATATGCGCCTCTTCGCACTTCCTAAAATTCATAAAATATTTATTTGCAAACTGGAAAACTTGAAGTTAAAATATTAGTATTACATTTGGTATTGACAGGGCAGCAAGCTAACAACAATAAATTACCTCTAATGATTGACGTCACGCTTTAATAATATTTCAAATGAGTAGTATAGCTTTTGTGGATTTATGAATAGTTAACAAATATCAGACTGATTTTAATTGCTATTACTTTATCCTCGTATATTTTACTGTTCAAATTAGTAGGTATTTTTAAGTCTTTTACACACATGAAATAACCCCATTATAAAGATATTCGTGAATAGATCCTCTGGAGATACAATATTGATTCGATAGATCTATTACTTCCACATCCAGCGGAAGTATAGTAATGACCAAAATTTTTTTAAAAATTTTTATTGTTTAAATAGGCTTAGAATGTCATGAAACGTCGAGATTTTAAGTTTGAGCGAAAAAAAATTTCTGTCTGTCTGTAACTTTTTTTGTGCGCACGTTTACTCTGGAACCGTTTAAGATATTGACTTGAAATTTGGGAAACATATGTACTTTAACGAGGTCTGGAACTAGATTATATTTTCATCTTGTTTTTTCGAAGGGTTGGGGGGTAAATTGGGGTAAATTTGGGGTGAATAGGTAAATCATGCAGGTAAGAGTCGATAAAATTGGTATTTAATATATACAAGAGAAGCTAAGGTCTCAAAAAGGTTTTTGGCATTAGCCATCCCCACCCCATTATTAAAGAGGATGAAAAAAAATTGTGATTTAGTGTGTGTACAAGAACTAGAAACCTCAAAATATTTTTTTACTTCATCCACCCCCACTACCACCCCCACTACCACTCCCCTATCACCACCCCCTCCCCACTACCGATATGGGGTACCGTTTTGTGGGTTTCTGGGGTAGAGGATTTCAAATATTATATTAATAAAGTTCCATAAATAATTATTTCCACATATAAAATTTTTTCGTTGTCATTTGGATAGAAAATCTGGATGTGGAAGTAGTGATTCCTTGGGCAGCGGTTTTTTACTTTTTCATATAAATCATATGACATATATTTAAGTTTATGTAGGACCTTTAATTCCATGTATAATATACTCGACTTACTTGTCATATGCCTTTCATCAAATATTACTCCTAGTTTCTCGTATATTCTCTTTGTGGAATTCTTTATTTTCGATTCAAGATAAAAGTTGTAGTTATTAACGCTTAAAATATAATTTCTACCATTTGTAACACAATATAAGATATCATGCTAGCTTATATAGCTTTTACACTCTGTTTGCTTTCGATCGTTAGAATGAAGATTAATGTTGCTGTTTTGGTTGCTACGACGATGGGTGTTTTTACTTATAATTTAATAAATGCGTGTTCCTTAGAGGTTTTACCAAAATGAAACGAACTTAATTGATTAAAAGCCCTGGAAGTCAGTTTATAAGTCGGTTAATATTCAAGGGAACATTATTTTCGCACAGAAATTTATTTCAGTCGACATTATGTTATGCATAACCAACAGATTTAATGGAAATCATTTAAAACATACAAATTTCAAAAAAATAAATTTATTAGATATAAAATATCGCTGTCACGGTTGTGTTGGTAATGGCAATACAATTCTGATTTTGTAAAATGTTAAGTACTTCTCCTAAAAATGGATCTAACTTTAATTTTTGTGACAATGTTAGTTATTTGTCAAAATTCATTGCAAGTGTGCAAATAGAGACAGATTTATATTAGGAAAAAATAGTTGTCCTATTTTTTTGCTCACGACAGTACGATATATATCAATCGTGACTCAGCTATATCCAGTCATCAGAGTTTCGTTTTGGGTCCTTTACTCTTCGTTATTTTTGACACTGCAATAGTTTTCACAAGAACCAACCAGCTGGCATTATGGCAACATGGCTTCCGAAAAAATAAATTATGCTAATTCAGCAATTTGTTCTTTTCATAACAATAACACTGACAATATTGATGCTGGCGAGTGCTCTGTTGGGGTATTCTATGACCTCAGCATGGCATTCGACTACGTTGATTATAATTTGCTTCTATCCAAACTAAATAAAGGTCGTTTTGGCTTTAAACTGGATAAACTGTTACTTGAACAACCAGTGTCAATCTGTTCATCTTGCATTATTGACAGACAAAAGTTTTTTGCAGTCTGAAACTAAGGATTTTAAAATACGAGTACCTCAGGGCTCCGTTATAGTACCTAACCTTTTCACATATTATATTAATGATGTGGAAAATTCAGTACCAAATACAAACTTAACCATATATGCCGATGATATATCTGTCCTTGTATCTTGTAAGGATAATGGACTGGAAGATTTATGCAATACTACTCTTTCTGATTTAAAACATGGTTCTCTAGCAACTCTTTATATTTTAACGATGAGAAAACTAGCTCTTTACGTTTCCACAACTGGGAAACGACGTGCAATACTCCCAATCTTATAACAAATAATAACTAATCTATATTACAAGGGTTTTTATGTATATTATCGCAGTATTTTGAGTTGGAAATATCACAGTGAAAATCCTGTTTCCAAACTGCTGAGTCAAAACTATTTGTTCTTTAATCTAAGAACTGTTCTATACAGAGATCAGTTAATAAAAATATATTGTGCTAATGTAGATTGTTTACTGAGATACGGCATCTTCTTCTGGGGCTGGTCTACTCATACTACCAAGGTGTTACCAGATCAAAAACAATAAGAATCATTTTTGGTGTTAATCACAGACATTCTTACAAATCTCTATTTTGTGAGCTAGGAATTTTAACTGTATCGTCTATTTTAATACCTATGCATTTATGTATTAGCAGCTCATTCATTGTACTTCATTGACCATGACTATTCAAAGCTCTGGTGCTTGGCAAAGCCAGTCTCCATGTGTTACTCAGTCAATAACCATATTCTCTATCGAAGTTGTCCCTGTTTTTCATAATTTCTAGTGATTCTCTAATTATCCTTGGCA
This sequence comes from Rutpela maculata, assembly GCA_936432065.2. Taxonomy (NCBI): domain Eukaryota; kingdom Metazoa; phylum Arthropoda; class Insecta; order Coleoptera; family Cerambycidae; genus Rutpela; species Rutpela maculata. Next base: position 7,387,693 of record OW386288.2, on the reverse strand, counting down.
CATATTCCTACCCAATATTTTGATGGTCAGTGGCATTTAAAAAGTAAATTGCTGCTAATACACTATTTTCGGTCATAAAACTCTTGCATAAACTTGTAAACACAGACGACCAGGGTCATTACTCTCTGTCCGTAGGGAGGCGAAATTAAATTATCGGAGAAAGCCCAAAACAAAGAAAAATGAAAATCTCTATTGGGTTGCAAATCATTTTGAGACCACGAGTGTTCACTCAGTTAACTGAAATTTTTATTTGTACTGTATTTTCTTAAGCTTTGCCTCAGTCCTGCATTATAAGTGTTGTGTGTTGTTGGCTTTTATGATATAAAAAGCGTAAGACAGATATATAATAACCATAATAACGACCACACTAAAAAAAACTCGTGGTCGTTCTGGCACATCGCTTTGACGCATATTTATCCATACCTTCTCTACGAAATGCATGATACTTTGAATTACCACTTACACATGGAAGTGTTGCGGGTTGCGGAGCGCTAAGCGCTAACATGTCAACCATGAACACTAAAGACAAGGATGACGCACGCCGTGCTTTCAACATTTCCGTGAAACTGGAAGAAAGAAGCGCACATTATAGGTGGCGCAGTTCTCACGAGGACACTGGAACGCGAGCTGCTCATTGGCTAATGATATTGTTGCTAGTGTTCCTAGCGCCACCTGTGCTCTTCACATTTTGCGGATCGGTTTTCATCGGAATTCCCATTAGCGTCCTTGTCTTTATTTTTCATGATGTCAACCATGGCGCTAACGTTTGTTTCTTAATAACATATCTCATTGTACTCTATTTTTGTAAAAGGTACGTGGCATTTGCCGAGACGAATCGATAGAAAGCTATGCGATGTCTTGAATGGTACCGTTGCCGGAAAGAAGGTATTGGAGAAATGTCTACATGGCAGAGAACCGCATGCAAAACATGCTCTTGGTGAGGAAAAACAAGAGACCAAAGTTGAAACTGAAGTAATTAAAACTGCACCAGAAAAAACTGCACCAGAAGAAACTGCACCGGAAGAGCCTGCGCCTGTCAAAAGTGCTCCTCCTGCAAGTGAAGTTCAAGAGCCAAAACTTGTGGAACATATTTTTTGCCCTATCCATGATATCTAATAAATACATATTCTTGATGTGACAGCTTACTCGTTTTTCAGTTATTTATGTTCGTAAATTTATAAATGTCAATGTGTTAATCAGATTTCCATTGTATTCAAAGTACTATCCACCTACAGGCTGGTTGATCGGTACAATAGATTTAAAATTAAAAAAATATTTTTTTTTTGTAAGCGGACCACTTCTAAAAAGAAGTCACTAAAAATTATTAAATAAACTGTCTTCGTCATCGTCCGGTTAATTATACCATATTACCTAATGGTGATATTGAAGTTAATTAAAAATACGTTTGGTTTAGTTATTTTTTTATTTTTACGTTAACCTCAATATCGATATTGGAAAATACAGTTCAATTAATCGGGCGACGGTAAAATTTTGTTCATAATTTTAAGTGATCTCTTTTTTGGAGGTAGTTCAATGTTTTTCAATTTGCTTGCTTATTGTTTTATTACTTCCACATCCAGTGGAAGTATAGTAACGACAAAAAAAATTTTGAAATTTTTTATTGTTCAAATAGGCTTAGAATACCATGAAACGTCGAGATTTTATGACAGTATAACATGTCTAAGAGTGAAAAAGAAATCCGTTTACTATGGACATTTAATGGAAGGTTAACTTTGTTGCTGAAACTGTCAAAACAAATCTCGCAAAATTCACTTAATAAAATTATATTAGGCATTTTTTCATACTCGTCAATTTTTTTTAATACTTTTAGTCGGGAAGCCCTCCCTAGCTGTACGTGCACCCTCCGCCCGATCCTTGGGGACAATATTTTTCATAAAGATTAGAGCCTAAGGAACAATTTAAGACACAAAAAACTGGCTGTACTTTCAAAATGGCGGCCATATGTTAAAAAAGAAACTGTTGCCAATGTTGTTTTTGTCATTTAACACAAAAACTAAAAAAGACGGACAAAAACTTTTTTCACAAAAAACAACTTACATAAAATTTTCTACAATTTTGTTCCTATACAATATTTTGACAGGAGTTTTGACCATTTTCCAGATAAATGAGTCCAAAACTAAGAAAACATGGAAATTCATATATAGGTAAATCAATTAGAGGAAATAACTGTGACAATTATTGTAAGGCGTATAATATAACTTTATATTATTAACATAACAAAAAAATAAAATAAACTGAAAAAAATTAATGATAATATATTGTAATTTGCAGACTTTTATCTCGAAAACGGTAACTTCTATCCAAATATTGTATAGGAACAAAATTATAGAAAATTTTATGCACTTTGTTTTTTGTGCAGAAAGTTTTTCTCCATCTTTTTTAATTTTTGTGTTAAATGACAAAAACAATATTTGCATTTTTTTTTAACGGACCCCATCTTGAAAGTACAGCCTTTTTTTTTAGGACATGTCTTAAATTGTTCCTTAGGCTTTAATCTTTATGAAAAACATTGTCCCCAAGGATCGGGGGGGGTGCACGGGCTCTATGGCGGGCTCCCGTAGTATTTAAGAAGCTATAAACACTACCAAACGCAATTTTCACTGTATTAAACTGTTTAACGCAACAAATGTCTATTATAATCTCAAAACTTTGTTGTTCTCTCTTAGAGAATTGATTTGTTTGCCAAATCTGTCAAATCAGCGAAAATTATCTTGAAAGTGTTGCCAACCACACAAATTCTCGGGTTAGTTAACCCAAAATTTTTTAGTGAAATTTAATATACTGAAAAACATGTGTGGCGTTAACCTATTTTAAAGTTTTGGTGAAAATTTAAACTCGTTTAGTTAACTCAAATTTAACCGGACACTGAAAAATTTGCTGTTATTGAATTGTCACTGCAACCAGATATACATGTAAAGGCAGTTGGTAATCTAATTACCTCTCAAATTTAGATGAAACTTATAAAAATTCGGATGTTACAATATCTAAATTAGAAACGACTAACGTTCAGATGATCCCTGTATTAACTATTACATTTAATCAAAATCTAACAAACTAAAAAACATAAAGAAACACGCTGCTCCATCAATATTCTTGAATATAGCAAGGCCTTTTAATTAATGCAACCAACGTAGTGAACAGAAGGAGGTTTTGAAAGTGCACTCCGACAAAAGAGCTCTTCACAACTGCGACAAAAGTAGTTTTTTTAAATTTTATTGTGACATCTTATAATACTACAAAATTATTTTTGCACCAGCTTCTCTCTATTCAGACTCGTTACATATTGTTGGAAAGGACGCGAAAATGGATAATTACTGCGAAACTGCGATAAGGCCTTTTAGGTACGAAAATAGGAAATACGTTAAGAATAGAATGGAATTTATTTCCCACTTTTACATAATAATGTATACAGGGTATTTCAGAAAGACATTTTATTTCCTAAAACAAAACAAAATTCGATTTTAGATTTACTGGGCTTATTTCACGATTGCGATTGATCATTTTTTGATTCAGTGCGTTCAATCAGACACGAGTAGAACATTAGAAAAACATTACTTAACTTAAAATGATCATTCCTCTGATTAAAGAAGTTATATCTAGATACATAATTGTACTGATTTGTATGTTGCTGAGATAGTTACAATCTAAGGCACTTCTTCCCATAAGTTCTTGATTGGCTAGTCGATCTATTCGCGGCCGATTCGGGCACGATCGGTAAGTTTGATTATGATAATCTCAGTTTGACACTTTTGACAGTGTCCGCCATTAATGTTAATAAGTGTTTTTCGTGTTTTTCGATCAAAATGTGGTGAAGAAGTCTTTATTTTAAGTTGTGATTTGCTTAATACCTAAATAATATTCTCTATTCATATTTACTCAGTTTAGTGACAATATATTTAGTGCAAAATGGTTAAGTGCTGTGCCGTTTGCAGAGAGCAGTTTAGAAAAGAAGAAAATCGATCGTTCCATAGTCGTAACATGATGAAGTTCAGTTTACAGTTATAAAGTGAATAGCAATTAAATTTTAATATCCTTTCAATACATATTTTTCTTACTGTAATATCGTGTGCCTACACCACGTTGTATAAGGAGCCGGTAATGCAGGAATTGCAATAATTCATTTTAATGAAAATATGTACCATTCTACACATTTTCTACACACACAACGCCACTGCTGCCTATGGGATGTGATGTTCATCTATTCTTTTTAATGGACATATAATGTGACTATGTTAAGAGCAAACAAGGTATATAGTGAAAAGAGAGCCTGTTATGTATCTAGATATAAGTTCTTTAATCGGAGGATCATTCTCATCATTATTATTACTTACCACATTCCAGTAATATATATTGCGACGAAATACTAAGGGAAAACCTCGCGCTGGATAATTTAAATAGGCTACTGACAAAGTCATTAGATGACAAAAAAATGGCAGTGGCAACATTTTAGATATAGAATAACGCAACAACGCAATCTCTAACGAATGCTGTGTTAAATAGGGGAGTTCCAACAGTACCATGCCAGTGGATTAAAGCCAGCTTAGAAAAGAAGATAATATTATCCAATCCAAGCGAGGCAACCATTGAGGCAAAAATGAGTACAGGCTGCCCTCAACTGCTGTGGGCAACCTTTGTTAACGAGAAAAATTTCCGTAGAAGGCTTTTACTTCCTAGGATATGCTGACGATATAGCGATAGTAGTCAAGTGGCGATTTGCGAACCCGTTATCAGGGCGTTCACAAAGAACCCTAAACATTGTCGACAGGTGGTGTAGTGAGGAAGGACTTTCCATACATCCTCACAAAACTACATGGAAAAGAGACTCAATTGAGTGGAGATTCCATTTGCCAGCGAGTTTAAATACCTAGGAGTCATTTTCGACAAAAAGTTGACATGGAATTCCCACATCCAAAAAGTCAAAGCAACCATTGCCTTGGGAAGATGCGGGCAGATGTGTGGAAAAAACTGGGGAAAGATGACCCTATGGTTATACACTAGGCTACTGGGGTTGTGAGACCCATGATAACCTATGGATCGGTGGTATGGTGGACCAGGACACTGCAGCTTGTAGCAATAAGGCTATTAAGTGGCGTACAAAGGCTCGCTTACCTGTGCGTCACTGGGGCCATAAAAACTGCTCCCACGACTGCACTGGAAGTCTTTTTAGACCTGACACCACAACACATATTTATCCAAGAGGAAGCTCGTTCAGTGGTACACAGGCTAATACAAGGCACAACGCCCATAAGGCAACAACACGGAACAGAGCACCAAATGTTATAGTCAGAGCTGAAGGCATATCCCATTTTGGGGATGCCCAAAGACACTATGGTCCCAAAGTATAACTTCTATAAAAAATCAAATCAAAATACCAGACGGAGAGTACTGGAAAAACGGTTCTCCAATATTGGCGCAGACAGACGATCTGGTATACGGACGGCTCCAAGACAGAACAAGGAGTCGGAGCTGGGATTTACGGGTCAATTGCCATTTTTTTTCCGACTGTCAAGCAGCGCTAAAGGCACTCGATACCATGCAAGTCGATTCAAGACTAGTATGGAATTGTATAAATGCCCCAAGGCTGTAAGCCTTGGAAGTCTGAATGGCATGAGTGCCAGGACACGAGGGACACAGAGGAAATGAGAAGGCTGATGAATTGGCCCGGGAAGGCGCATCTAAGGCTCTAGTAGCGCCTTTTGCGGTGTGGCTAAACTATGCATACGAACATCCATTAATGAATGGGTACAAAATAAATCTCTAGAGTGGTGGAAGAATTTTCCACAACAGAGACAGGCCAGAAATTTCATTAACGAACGATCGGCCAAATTCACGGAAAACCTACTACGCCCACTTAGAAAGGCCATTAGGATAATGATCTGGCAGAGAATGCAGCATGCAGATTCTGTCAAGAGGAAGAGGAAATCTCAGTACATGTGCTGTGCCATTGCGAAGGCCTAGCCAGATTGAGGTTCCAAGTACTTGGCAAAGAGAAACCAAGGTCAGATAGCTATACCAAGGAGCCCTTATCAAGGTTATGAAGTCTGAAACAAAAGATAAAGCTGGATAAGGAGCTCTAAGTAAAATTAGACAAGGAGCGCCACAATATATCCACAGGGGTTGCGGTGGTCAAGGCGAATCAGCCAGCTCCTTTTTCAAATCTAATCTAATCTAACATATATTACGAAGTTCTGAAAAGAACGGATAATTTCGGAAATTATCATGGTTAAAACAATTAAAAACACGTGAAATCCAGGAAGACTGTCAGAAAAGATTATTGCAAACATAATGGGAGGATGCTACATGTGATTTAACAAATTCGTGGTATATCCCAGAAAGCTTGACTTAACTTTACACGAATAAAATTCAAAGTAATGGGTCACGTGTATTATGATTTTTAATGAAACCACCCTGTACATCAGAAAACAATCTCCTCAATTCATCTACATGCAACAGTTTCTAATTAGGTTATATTCTTAATTCTCCTACTAATGTACGTCAAGTAAACGAATAAATAAATGTGTTGCTTCAAACAATTACTTCCAAACTATCCCAGAAATGTTGGTAGCTTTAGGGAAGATATAATGGCTGACAGAATTGATGTATAGCCTTCATTTTTTCTTTACGCGATATATATTATCACGCGAATAACCATTTTGGCTCTCGGGCAAGGATCAGTTTCATATTAGGGGGTGTGATGTAAGTATATGTCATTTTCGGTTTATAAGATAAATTTATGAAATCATTTCATGGCTGTTACAATTTGTATTTTTATCCTTTATGGTCGGGATTAACAGTTCCATTGTTCACTAATCTCGTAATAGACTAGTCTGAGTGGCGTATCACCTGAAATTGTGAGAGATGTGTCTGAATTCATTAACGAAGTGAGTATGAAAAGGTTTATAGAGAAGAATTATGATGATTTGGGTCATAACTTTGGGAGTTTTATTACAAACTACTAATAAATTCGAACAAAGCAGAACTCTGATACTGAATATTTAATAGTTTATTATCTTCCCAAGACATTGATAAGCGTTGGTGACTTTGTTTTCGGTATGTTTTTTTATGAAAATTGAAATAAAAATGCTCCTAAAAATTTATGAAAAATACAAAATATCAATTAATCTTTACTTTTTGTTTCAGGTAAGTTATATTACTGCTTTATCTTGCTGAATTGAATGTGGTAAGTGGCAACTAAAATAGTTTCATCTGTAACCATTAGATAAGATCCACTTATCCCACGTGTTTTAATTAAGTAATGATCGATATTAATTAATGCGGTAATGAGATAGCGAAACAGCAGACTTCAGAAAAACATTTATTTTATTCATATACTGTCCAAAATGATATGTAAAACTTATAAATATTAACAACGCATTTATTACAATTAGTAAAATTGATACCAGACTACAATAAGTTTATAGAAGTTGAATTTATGCTCACTTGCATTGCAGCAAATATTGATTTGAGATTTTTCTTGGGAGTCAATCATTTCTGATCATGTCGTATTGTGACGTCTGACCCTTTGATTTATTTTGGGAAGCCTAGAAAATTGTATCATGATATTCTCTTAGACGCTCAGTAAATGTAACTATAACTGTATATTGAGTGGAAGCGAACATTTGCGAATATTTTACAATTTGCGGCAAATACTGATTTGAAATTTTTTTTTGGCTGTCAATCATTTTTGATCATTTGGTATTGTGATGACTGGCTGACTGGCAGTTCTACGTATTGTCTACAATAATTGTGTCGTAGACGCTTCACCCAATGAATATAAAACTGTAATTGCATATTGCGTAGAAGCGAGAGATTTGTCTGATCAGTCAATCATTTTTGATCATTTTTTATTGAGATGACTAACCATTCGATTTATTCTGGAAAACTTAAAGGATTGAATCATAATCTAGTAGAGGCTCCACCCAATGAATATAATTATAATTGTACAATTGAGTAATAGCGAAAGATTTTTCTTGGCTGTCAATCATTTTTGATCATTTGGTATTGTGATGACTGGCAGTTCTACGTATTGTCTACAATAATTGTGTCGTAGACGCTTCACCCAATGAATTTAAAACTGTAATTGAGTAGGAGCGAGAGATTTGTCTGGTCAGTCAATCATTTTTGATCATTTTTTATTGTGATGACTAATCATTCGATTTATTCTGGAAAACTTAAAGGATTAAATCATAATCTAGTAGAGGCTCCACCCAATGAATATAATTATAATTGTATATTGTAATAGCGAAAGATTTTTCTTGGCTGTCAATCATTTTTGATCATTTGGTATTGTGATGACTGTCAATCATTTTTGATCATTTGGTATTGTGATGAGTAGTTCTACGTACTGTCTGCAATAATTGTGTCGTAGACGCTTCACCCAATTTATAAAACTGTAATTGCATATTGAGTAGAAGCGAGAGATTTGTCTGATCAGTTAATCATTTTTGATCATTTTTTATTGTGATGACTAACCATTCGATTTATTCTGGAAAACTTAAAGGATTGAATCATAATCTAGTAGAGGCTCCACCCAATGAATATAATTATAATTGTATATTGAGTAATAGCGAAAGATTTTTCTTGGCTGTCAATCATTTTTGATCATTTGGTATTGTGATGACTGTCAATCATTTTTGATCATTTGGTATTGTGATGACTGGCAGTTCTACGTACTGTCAGTTAATCATTTTTGATAATATTTTATTGTGATGACTAACCATTCGATTTATTCTGGAAAACTTTAAGGATGAATCATAATCTACTAGAGGCTCCACCCAATGAATATAATTATAATTGTGTATTGAGTAATAGCGAAAGATTTTTCTTGGCTATCAATAATTTTTGATCATTTGGTATTGTGATGACTGGCAGTTCTACGTATTGTCTACAATAATTGTGTCGTCGACGCTTCACCCAATGAATATAAAACTGTAATTGCATATTGAGTAGGAGCGAAAGATTTGTCTGATCAGTCAATCATTTTTTATCATTTTTTATTGTGATGACTAACCATTCGATTTATTCTGGAAAACTTAAAGGATTGAATCATAATCTAGCAGAGGCTCCACCCAATGAATATAATTATAATTGTATATTGAGTAATAGCGAAAGATTTTTCTTGGCTGTCAGTCATTTTTGATCATTTGGTATTGTGATGACTGTCAATCATTTTTGATCATTTGGTATTGTGATGACTAGCACTGTCTGCAATAATTGTGTCGTAGACGCTTCAGCCAATGATTATAAAACTGTAATTGCATATTGAGTAGGAGCGAGAGATTTGTCTGGCCAGTTAATCATTTTTGATCATTTTTTATTGTGATGACTAACCATTCGATTTATTCTGGAAAACTTAAAGGATTTAATCATAATCTAGTAGAGGCTCCACCCAATGAATATAATTGTAATTGTATATTGAGTAATAGCGAAAGATTTTTCTTGGCTGTCAATCATTTTTGATCATTTGGTATTGTGATGACTGTCAATCATTTTTGATCATTTGGTATTGTGATGACTGGCAGTTCTACGTATAATTGTGTCGTAGACGCTTCACCCAATGAATATAAAACTGTAATTGCATATTGAGTAGGAGCGAGAGATTTGTCTGGTCAGTCAATCATTTTTGATCATTTTTATTGTGATGACTAACCGTAATAGCGAAAAAATTTTCTTGGCTGTCAATCATTTTTGATCATTTGGTACCGTGTTGACTGGCCATTCGATTTATCTTGGAAAGCCTGGAAAGTTGTATTATGACAATCTCGTAGATACTCCACCCAATAAGTAATATACTATTCACTAAAAGAACAGATGTGAACATTTTTATGTTTTGCGGCTATTAACTTGAGAGTCTGGCGGTCAATCATTTTTTAACCATTTGGTATTGTGACGACTTGCCATTCGATTTATTTTGGGAGGCCTAGAAAATTGTATCATGAGAATCTCGTAAAAGCTCATTCAATAAATACAACTTAAATTGTATATTTAGTAAATGAAACAATTGGGAATATTTTTGTTTTGCGGCATATATTTATTTGAGATTGGTCTTGACTGTCAATCATTTTTGATCATTTAGTGTTATGATGACTTGCTATTCGATTTATTCTGGGACGCCTAGAAAATTGTGTCGTGATAATCTCGTAGACGCTCCGCCAAACAAACATAACTATAATTGTATATTGAGCAGAAACTAGATCCCCATTAAGTTAAGTAATAACAATTTTTATGATCCAATTTCTATGGTCCAATCTCTACTGCACTGCTCTCAATCTTTCAATTTAAGATATCGCGTTTATTGAACTGCTCCCAAGGCACTCGCTTGCGTAATGGGATACTTTGACTACATTTTCTTTGCCGAATGGGTCTATTGGTAATATCAATACAGTTTTATTAATACGAACCGTCTTTATCAAATAAACGGACTAGACGAGGGAATTTCTTCATTATAGTGTACATTTGGTCCATTATGTTTGTTTTATGGCTCTCAAGAAAACACGAATAAAACTGGTGTGTCTGTCCTATTTTTGTTTAATTTAGTATAAAATATTTGTAATGCCTTGCATGTGTGTTGGGCGGCCACAAACAACGTTTTAATTAGTAGCTTTGTTTCTTATTGCTTATGAACGTTCAAACTGTTGTACTTAACATAAAATAGTAATATTAGTTCAGTAGAGTGGTCGAGTAGATTCCGAAAGTGCGGAAATTTTTTACTTTGTTTGGTAGATCTCGATGTCCTCACTGAAATGTGAAAAAGGAAAGTCATGTTTAACATACATAACATAAACACACCACAGATAGTAGACAACCCCCAAATCCAAAGCCAAGGCTGTCCGGAAGGGGGTTACACATTCGGAAAAACGCAGACATACATCCTGTTACTGTCACCAACTCCACCATCTTTGCAAAATAGCGCCAAAAATAAGTTTTTTCAAAATATTATTGTTTTCTGGTACGTTCCACGGCAAAAAAGGTTAGAACTAAAACAAAACACATTAATTTACTACAAAATGCCCTACGCATTTTTTTCTAAACTGGTTAGCTCTCCACAGCAGCCCAGCGAAGTCAGCCATAATTTAAAATATTCTCCTTTTTCTCAATTTAGTTTCTCATTATAGTCACCTTATAGTACAGTTAGTAACTATAAGTTTTAACTTCGGAATAATGTCATATTGAACGGATTTCGTTTTTGGCAGTATAATAGTAAATGCTTCACCGGAAAGTTTCTATATTGTGCGGGGGGTTGCTAATTTATAGGGGGTGGCATCCACCCCCTATAAATTAGCTTTTTTAAGTGCCACCCCCTTCTCAGGGGGTGGAATTTAAAAAATATATATTTATTGGAGATGAACAGGAGTCAAATTTTAAGAAGAAAAGGTTCTATGCAATTTTTCACATGAATTGATAGTTTTTAAGTTATAACGACTTCAAAATTGCGATTTTAGCTTAAAAAAAAGATATTCCCAAATGGCTTTCGTCAAGTATCTCGAAATGTATTGCTTTATAGAAAAAATGTTACAGACCAATTGGAGAAAGTACAAACTGGGAATTAATTATATTTTTTGTTTATTGATGTAGGGTAATAATTTCGGAGATATTTAAGTTTACATTTGGGATCCAAGTGTTCATAAGATAATTATTTAGAATGAGAGTTAAATATCTCAGAAACTGTGACACCTACGTCAAAAATGCTAATAGGTAGAATAATAGGTTATTAATTTTGCTTTCAGCTTTTTTTTTAATTTGTTTCTGTAGCATAAAAACAAAGAAGTTATATGACCGAAGCAATATGCGCCTTCACATTTTTTTTAATAACAACGTTGCCATTTTGTTACTATAATTTGCCAGTAATTAAAAAAAAGGAATTTCAAACTCTATTTCTCAATAATATATAGCATGACGTAGATGTTCAATTTTTTTCGTTTGTATAGAAAAAATTAAAGTTATAAAGGTATTTTCGATAAAACGTAATTTTTTTTCCTTTTCCAAATATCTCAATAAATATTAATTTTAGTGAAAAATGAACAGACACCAAAAATAAAGCTGATAAACTGATAATGAATTTCGCTTTTTTAATTATTTACATAGATTTAATAGTTTCGGAGATTGTGACACCTACGTCAAGCATGCTAAGAAATGATATTAAAGACAATTAATTGCGCTTTCAAATTGTTTTTTATTCGTTTCTGTGGCATAAGAAATAAAGAAGCTATGACGGAAAAATGTGCGTATTTATATTTTTCTATATAAAAAGGTCGCCATTTTGTTACTCTAATTATCCAGAAATTCAAAAAAATTATCTCAAATACAGTTTTTCGTTAAGAGATGCTAGATGCTCATTTTTTTGCTCATTTAAAGCACTTGCTTTAGAAAAAATGCAATTTAAACTGTAAAGGTAATTTCGAAAAAACTTAAAACTTTTATTTTTTTGCGTATATCTCAATAACTATTAATTATAGTGATAGTGATAGTAATAGTAATAATAATAGTAACAGTTATTTATTAACCATTTCAGAGAAGTGTATGTATAAATCAGATAATACTAAAAAAGAAAGCTTCATAAACAAAGATAATAGAAAAAAGTAATGAAATTAAGAGATATATAGATCAGTAGGCAATGGCTAAAAGTGACATCAGTACATGAAAATATATACAATAATACACATTATGCAATACAAAAATATAAAGGAAAATAAACAAAATTCACCAAATGTCACATCTCTAATAATTGTTAAAATGATAAGTAGAGAATAAGATAAAACAAAAATGTAAAACTTAAGAATAAAGATAATATAATCCAACTGTACAAGTCTTTGTTAAGCTACATTTACTTCTCAAATTATCATAATGTACTGTGTTGTAAAAAATGCTATCGATTAATAACTGTTTTGGTTCGTTTTTAAATTTTTTATAATGAATCATATTTCTAATGTCATTTGATAAAGCATTAAATGATATTATATAATTATAGGGATGGACGATAAATTCGTATTGTAGTTGTGATAATCAGAACATATTTTAAAAAATAAATGACAAAATCTTATAGTGAATTATCTACTTTATTCCTTTTTACTTACCAGAATTAAAACGAGAAATTATTATTAACACCTTACCCCATTTACATCCTATAATTTAAATTTTTTAAATTTGACTTCATATTCGTAATCAACTACCTACACCAGAAACCTATATGCATAAATTAAAACACGAAATAAAGCAATTTGTTACATTTGCCCCATTTCCCTCTGCCATCTCGGATCCAATATTTTTAGTTTTTAAATTTTGACTTCAGACTCGTAATTAGCGACCTCAAAAACCTATATGCATACGATAAAACGCGAAATCAAGCAATTTATTACATTTGCCCCGTTTCCCTCCGCCATATTGGAGTCACCATTTTCAATTTTTTAATTTTAACATATTCGTAATTAACGACCCCAAAAACTTATAAGCATAAATTGGAATGCGAAATCAAGCAATTTGTTACATTTTGCCTCATTTCCGTCCTCCATATTGATGCCGCCATTTTGATTTTTTTTATTTTGACTTCAGATTCGTAATCAGTGCCCCCAAAACATAAATATATTGCATTTCAAAAATTAATAATCTATACTTTTCCATACATTAATTTTTTTGATTTGGGGGGTGGAAAACCACCCCCAAATCAAGAGCAACTGACGAGATCATATAGAAACTGAAGATGATACCTTTTACTACAAGAATCACCCTTAAAAAGATTATCATACTTTATGAGATTATTCTTGGATATTTTTTTCCTCTAGGTACTGTACTATTATTTTAAAAGTACGTTCAAAGTATCCCACAAAAATTTTAGATCTATATTTCAGTTAATAACTGAGCCATACCACTTCAAAGTGGACAAAATTCGGACAATTTTGCACAATAAAAAATTTCCATCGTGTAAGGTTTCCTGTACACCTTTTATCTCCTGGAGGTTTCAGAGGGAAACTGACACGATGGACATTGCGTTGTTGTCAAAAATTTGCTTCAGCGCATCAAAATACTTTAGAAAAGCTAGATCAGAATCTTAGGACAAGGCCTTTTTTTTCTTGTATGCAATAAAAAGTTCTTAAACGAACCCAGTATGCTTACCTTCGCTCTTCTGCCGCGTGAGAATTACATAGGTCGACAAGAAAAAGAATCAGAACCATAATATCCTATATTTTTTGACATGTTGAAATTCTGATATTAAAAAAAAATTACCGCATCAGTTTTTGTCTACCACCCCTTTCATCCTTTAAAAAGGGCAAAAGGTCAGTCCTAAGGTTCTGATGTAACTTTTTTGAAGTGTTTTGATGCGCTGAAGCCGATTTTGGACAAAAGAAATTATACTAATACCACCCCTGCTTATCCCCTAAAAGGTTAATTTTTTTGTCCGAAAATGGCATCAGCGCGTCAAAATACTTCAGAGAAGTTACATCACAAACTTAGAATAAGACCTTTTTTTGCCCTTTTTAGGGGACAAAAGTGGTGTTAGACAAAAACTGATGCTGTAGATTTTTTTTTAATATCAGAATCGGCCTCAGCATGTCAAAAAACATAAGATAAGGTGGTTCTGATCAAAAGCGCAGCCCCTTTTTTCTTCGATCTGTATTATTCAGTTTAGAAAAAATGTATCATACTAGGCGAGTCTGCCTGGGATAAAAAAAGAGGTGATTTTACAAATTTTGTATACCATTTGAGTTAGCAACGGATTCTTATAGCAAAAGTTCCGCTGAATAAGATTTTCTTATGAAAAATTTTCCTAAACCGCGAGCTTCATGGCCAAATAATTGTTTAAACAAAATTTTTTTCGTTTTTATTTCATAAAATGAAAACGGTTTGACGGATCCGAAAAATCTTGATTCAGTCGAGAGATATTTTCAATACGCGTCGTTTGGCGCCAGGCACAACTCATTTTGTCAACCCGTTCATTTGTTATAGCCAAAATAAATTTTTTAATTAACAAATTGATTAATCCGAAACTAATGAGGTCAGGATATTGTTTTTTTCAAAAAACATGCCTTTTATACCAAAGAATATACCATTTTTTTTTTTTGGCCCGATATCTTCAATACTTTTTGATTGTTTAAACAATTGGGATAATTTGTTAATTGGCAAATAACTTTTTTTTCGAAAGTTTGATCGACTTCAAACCAACTTTAAACGATAAATATTGATGTCGGGCATAACCCCCATAGAAGTCTGCACGCATGCAACTTTTTGCTTTTGTTTATTTAAAGTTTAAATTAATTTTGCAAATTAACAAAAGGAATATCTCGGCTCTGGGTAAGCGTATCGAAATGGGGTTTTGGGCATATGAGAGTGCTTGAAAAAAGGAAAATTTTGAGACCAGAAATAACTTGATCGGATAACCGGAACCGGAAATATAAGAGATATTGCGTTAGGAGCTCTAATTTGTTTATTAACAACTTTTTTGACACGAGGTTTGGTGCAAATGAAAGCTAACAAGTTTTTCCATCAACCACAAAAAATTCTACAAAAAATATTCAATGCCTGAAGAGTTATACGCATTTTTGACTCTTAAAAAAATCTCTCCCGCAACGTGAAAATAGTAAGATTTGACGCCCAATGGGTTGGCGGTCAAATTTGCTTTTTTTTCGTGCAATAAAATATATCCTATAATAAAATATTTTTTAAATTATAAGAAACGTAAAAAATTTTTTTGTTCAAATAGGCTTAGAATGTCATGAAACGTCGAGATTTTAAATTTGAGCGAAAAAAAATTTCTGTCTGTCGCCCTGTAACTTTTTTGTGTGCACTTTAATCTGGAACCGTTTGAGATATTGACTTGAAATTTGGTACACATATGTACTTTAACGAGATCTAGAACTGGATTATATTTTCATTTTGTTCCGTCGAAGGGTTGGGGGGTAAATATAGGGTAAATTTGGGGTAAATAGGTAAATCAAGCGGGTAAGAGGCCATAAAATTGGTATTTAGTATATACAAGAGAAGTCAAGGTCTCAAAAAAATTTTGGCATTAGCCCGTTACCACCCCCACCCCATTATTAAAGGGGATGAAAAAAATTGTGATTTAGTGTGTGTACATGAACCAGGAACCTCAAAATATTTTTTTACTTCATCCACCCCCACTACCACCCTCTATACCACCCCCACCTCACTACCGATGTGGAGTATCGTTTTATGGGTTTTTGGGGTAGAGGATTTCAAATATTATATTATTAAAGTTCCATAAACAAATATTTCCACATACAAATTTTTTTCGTTGTGAGTGACTTGGATAGAAGTAGTGATTCCTTGGGCAGCGGTTTTTACAACACGGTGGTCCTTGACCACGATGCGATTGGTACCAGTTGTAATCACATAGATATTAGCGTTAATAGTTATTAATTGTAAATATTTGTAATTAAAACAATAAAATAATAATGCCATTAAAATTGTTAAATCTTTTGATTATTTCTCATTTACAAATAACAAAGTGTGTTCTTTTCATGAGACGTGAACTTTTTTTCATTATAAGAAAAAAGTAAAAAAAAATTTGTTGCCTTTTTATCTTTGGTCTTTTTTCGACAGGCACCCTCCTCAAATAAAGTAAAACAAACCGTCTCTTTCACAAAAAGTAGTAAAAAAAACAAAAACTACCGACAAACCTTCGTTGTACAAGAACAATCATATGTTTGTTGCAAGATAGCCATTTATTTAATGAAAATTGCAAAAAAGAAAAATTATTTACGACGTTTAAAAAATTTCTCAGAAAGTAAAAAGATCTATTATCATAAAAAATACTTGGTTACGTGAAAAAAAAGCAAGTTTGACGGAAAAAAATTGCCCACACTGTGGATCGAACCCGCCACCCCATTGCGCGTCAAATCTTACTATTTTCACGTTGCGGGAGAGATTTTTTTAAGGGTCAAAAACGCGTATAACTCTTCAGGCATTGAATATTTTTTGTAGAACTTTTTGTGGTTGATGGAAAAACTTGTTAGCTTTCATTTGCACCAAACCTCGTGTCAAAAAAGTTGTTAATAAACAAATTAGAGCTTCTAACGCAGTATCACTTATATTTCCGGTTTAGGTTATCCGATCAAGTTCTTTCTGGTCTCAAAATTTTCCTTTTTCCAACCACTTTCATATGCACAAAACCCAATTTCGATACCCTTACCCAGAGCCGAGATATTCCATTTGTTAATTTGCAAAATTAATTTAAAGTTTAAATAAACAAAAGCAAAAAATTGCATTCGTGCAGACTTTTATGGAGGTTATGCCCGACATCAATTTTTATCGTTTAAAGTTGGTTTGAAGTCGATCAAACTTTCGAAAAAAAGTCATTTACTAATTAACAAATTATGCCAATTGTTTAAACAATTAAAAAGTATTGAAGATATCGGGCCAAAAAAAATATGGTATATTCTTTGGTATAAAAGGCATGTTTTTTGAAAAAAACAATATCCTGACCTCATTAGTTTCGGAGTAATCAATTTGTTAATTAAAAAATGTATTTTGGCTATAACAAATGAACGGGTTGACAAAATGAGTTGTGCCTGGCGCCAAACGACGCGTATTGAAAATATCTTTCGATTGAATCAAGATTTTTTCGGATCCGTCAAACCGTTTTCATTTTATGAAATAAAAACGAAAAAAATTTTGTTTAAACAATTATTTGACCATGAAGCTCGCGGTTTAGGAAAATTTTTCATGAGAAAATCTTGTTCAGCGGAATTTTTGCTATAAGAATCCGTGGATAACTCAAATAGTATAGAAAATTTTTGAGAAAAATCCCAGGCAGACTCACCTATACGTATTTTGTAGCAAATTGGATGCTCTAATATTTCCGTAATAGCGTTTTTTACCGTAGGACGCACCCGTAGCAACATGTCGAAAAATTATTAGACGCCATTTTGCCAAGATGTCGGCGACTGTGATCCGATTTTTGGATAGTTCATACAAGGCATCGAAATCTACAAATTCCAATGTTTGGAATTTGTAGATTTGAAATGACCACTGATTTATAATGAACATAAACTGTTTTTTTAACTTGCTTCTTATTGCAAAATTTATGTCATGAACACTCACCATTACGTACAGTTTAAAGCTCCATATTGACCACAACGTCATTTACTTTTAGATCAGCTTGTTTATAGTTGACACGATCTTTTAGGTATAAAATCCTCACTAGTTCATCGACTCACCAAGTTAATTTACTAGTTGTTTTTTGTATTGATTATAGGAACTTAACAAAACTATTTAAAACTTTTACAAACCTTATTACATTTATTTTATTGTGCTGCTATTTAACGTCAGATATTTATTACGAATTGCCGGAAATATAACAACGTGAAATAAAATTTCTACTTGTTTTCTCTTAGACTTTTATCTGGGACGTGCATAGAACTTTACATGTCTTGAGCTTCCTGAATGCTAGCCCTCTTATAGCGATGTACATCGAAGGCACATTTTTATACTTTGAAGTTGTTTGATAAACAAACAGCAAACCACTTGTTGCCTCGAACTGAACATCAGAACCGATTATAATATACCCGAGCTGCCGCCGGGGAGATAATGTTTCATAAGTTCTCCGCAAAACTGATTATTAAAGACTTCTAGACCGGATCCACGTACTTAAGGAAAAATACACATGATAATATGGGAACTAAACGTTGCCAATCTCGCTACTCTTTACAATATTACAAATTAGATACCAATATAGCTACTTTCATCTTCTCTAAAATAGGCATGTCTACAAGAAAAATAGGATACGTTAATGTTAGTTAAAACCATACATTAGAGCTTCTAGAACCAAAATCAGAAATTTTGTATCAATAAATATTTTTTTGTATAGTATAGTGACTTGCGTCTCGAAAATGCCTCGATACTTCCACTTTTGAGTAATAGCAAATCCTTTTAACCATGAATAAAACTAGTCAAAATAAGTAGAAATTCGAACAGACCCACCTCGAGAAATCATGCCTGCTCCCCCTGTCCCCCCTCAGAGGGGCTGCCTGTATCTGCCTAGATATATTTTTTTCTCAAAAACGGTAGGATCTGAAGGAATGATCTTGACGCCATTCGATAGAGTATAAAATTTTGTATAAGACCTTTATTTTGCTCTTTGCTGTTTTCTTTCTTTTAAGGCCCCACAGCAAAAAAAAGAGGGAGGAGCCTTCCAACAACGACACATGATTGGCTATATCTCTAAAACAGCACTCGCCTTCGGCTCGTACTATAAACGCCCCACTTGTAAAAAAAAAACACCATTTTAGCCACTTGTTATGTAAAATACTATTATTTCGCCAGTTACTCGTAAAAGAAATCACCCCAACGCAGCGAGGTTAAGGAACGTTCCCAAGGTAGAGGCTAATAACATGACGTCACCTTACACCTTACCGGCACGCCAGCCTGTGTCTTTAGTGTGGGTCCGTTGTTTTTTATTGAAAGATTAGAGTAATATTATTTAATATTTGATTTGTTCAAATGTTTAAAATCTCTATATTCAAAATTTAAAGACATTTTGATTCGTTGTTTTCGAATTACGGCCCCCCAAAATTATATTTTTCAAATATTAAATAACTAATAATTTTTAAACGAATTGTATTTCGTAAAAATGACATTCTTCGTTTTCTGTTTAAATTTACTCTTTCTGCAACCCCAATTTCATAGAACAAGAATTTTCATTGAAAAATTGCCATAAATATTAAATATCAAATAATAGTACATTAACTAGAGGTTTTAACTTCGGAATAATATATATTTATTGGAGCTGAAATAGAATCAAATTTTAAGAAGAAAAGGTTCTATGCAATTTTTCACATAAATTGATAGTTTTTAAGGTATAACGACTTCAAAATTACGATTTTAACTTAAAAAAAAAACGGTATTTCCAAACGGCTTTCGTCAAGTATTTCGAAAAGTATTACTTTATCGAAAAAATGTTAGAGACCAATTACAGAAAATACAAACTGGGAATTAATTATATTTTTTGTTTATTGATGTAGAATTAATAATTTCGGAGATATTTAAGTTTATATTTGGTATCCAAGTGTTTCGAAATTACCTTCAAAGTTTAAAATGCATATCTTTCTAAAGCAAGTGTTTTAAATGAGCAAAAAAAATTGAGCATCTAGGTAATGCTACATCTTAACGAAAAACTGTATTTGAGATATTTTTTTTAAATTACTGGCTAATTAGAGTAACAAAATGGCGACCTTTTTATATAAAAAAATATAAATACGCATATTTTTCCGTCATAATTTCTTTATTTCTTATGCTACAGGAACGAGTAAAAAATAATTTGAAAGCGCAATTAATTGTCTTTAATTTCATTTCTTAGCATGCGAGACGTAGGTGTCATAATTTCTGAGATATTTAACATTTAAATTGCATTTTTCGTCATATACACGTTCGGACGCCATTTGTAAACTTTCATATCTCCGAAACTAATAAATCTATATAAATAAATAAACAAGCGAAATTCATTATCAGTTTATGAGCTTTATTTTTGGTCTCTACCTATTTTTCAATAAAACTAATATTTATTGAGATATTTGGAAAAGGAAAAAAAATACGTTTTATCGAAAATACCTTTATAATTTAAACTGTATTTTTTTCTAAAGCAAGTGCTGTATACAAACCAAAAAATTTGAGCATCTACGTCATGCTATATATTAATGAGAAACAGTGTTTGAAATTCCTTTTTTTTAATTACTGGCTAATTACAGTAACAAAATGGCGACGTTGTTATTAAAAAAATGTGTAGACGCACATTGCTTCGGTCATAACTTCTTTGTTTTTTATGCTACAGAAACAAAAAAAAAACAGTTGAAAGCTTAATTAATAACCTATTATTCTACCTCTTAGGTACTACCTTGACGTAGGTGTCACAGTTTCTGAGATATTTAACTCTCACTCTAAATAATTATTTTATGAACACTTGGATGCCAAATGTAAACTTAAATATCTCCGAAATTATTACATCAATAAAAAATATATATAATTAATTCCTAGTTTGTACTTTCTGTAATTGGTCTGTAACATTTTTTCGATAAAGTAATACTTTTCGATATACTTGACGAAAGCCGTTTGGAAATATCTTTTTTTAAGCTAAAATCGCAATTTTGAAGTCATCATAACTTAAAAACTATCAATTTATGTAAAAAAATGCATAGAATCTTTTCTTCTTAAAATTCGATTCTATTTCAGCTCCAATAAACTATAATTTATAACTTGGAAACGATTTTTTTTTTTTTTTTAGAAAAGGTATTTACACCCTTCGTAAGAGGTGGAAAAGTGTAGGAAGGTGGAAGTGGTGGAAGGGTGTCAAAATATAAATCAAATTCTTTGACTAAATTTTTCGTAACTATTGAAAGTATAAAATATTATTTACTCTAACGCTTTTTACCCATTTAGAGGGTGAAGAGGGGTAGAAGGGTGTGTTTTTGGGACTCGGACCTATGGAGACCTTGATCTACTCTACCAGTAGAACAAAATATCAAAGTTCGGGCGAATTTAACCGCAATCTCGTGCCATTATTTAATAGAAAAATTTCCAGCTTAATTTTACCTAATGTAATTCCCCCCAAAAAAGCTGTGCTCAATCTTGAACAATGGCCGGCAAAATATGATTTTTGACTAAAAAAGAAACATCCATTTTACAAAAAGAAGTTCAAATAAAAATTATTAAGCAAATAATTATCTATAACTCTTGTTATTACTATTTTTGGTAGGACCAACCTTGGAGGATTTCAATCAAAAGGCTAGATACTGTGCAAATTCTCTTGCTTGTATAACAATTTTTTTAAAAAACCTCAGTTTTAACGAATAACATTTCGCTGTACATGAATATCATAAAATTATTATCTAGCTATCTATAAATTCAAAAGTAATCAAATTCATCCGATTCGAAGGTGAGTTTGTTAATCATAGCACCATTTACTAGATTTTATTTATTTATTTTTTTTTTAATAACAAAATCTAAATGCACTCCATGAAAGCAAGGTTCTATTTGTAAGAGTAAAGAGTTGCGATTGCTGCCACCTCTCAACTACATTTAGTATGTCGTCCGAACTAAGTTCTGAAAATTCCCACTAAATTTTCATCCACAAGGGAGTCGTTGGACAATTCTTACTAACTTCCCTCAACTAATAAATTTATTGACTTTACATTCAGCATTTCTCCGACCGTAAAGTCTGAGCTTTAAGTGCAGAGAACGTCGTCCCTGTAAAACTGAGTTCCCTGTCCGCAGAAGAAAAAAAAACGTGCCAAAGTAACATTTTATTGGTTCTGCAAAGTATGCATAAGAATGCAGAGTAGATTTTGCAATGTGCATGTGCAAATTCGTTCTTTGTGAGAAATGTCTACCTAGTGTGCACATGACATCGATTTGCGATATGCATGCTTCACCAGGCCGCGACTTGAAAAAGCACTGACACAATTTCAAAGGTGTCAACGGGATGGAAGCGCTTTGATTTACTTCTTTCTACATTGCGAGATTATTCTTTGATGTTTTATTATTGTGACATCTTTCAATAACTTCAGCAATTTCAATTGAAAAAATTTCCGTGAAATATTGCGATTTGATTTGCTTCGAAGCGTCCGCTTCTATACGGAATATAGTTTTAGAATGCGCCTCGCCGCAAATTAAGGCATATTTGCATAATTTTTTTAAATAGTGCCGCCATATGTATGTAGTTAGATAATTATTATTACGTAACATAGGCAGTCTTATTTCATACATAAATAAAACAGAAATCTATGTCTATATTACGCTCAGTGTTATCATCTATATGTTTCGTGTCATTTGAAAGATACATGGGGGATATAGAATAATGTCAAAAAGGGGCTTTTTTGACCCGTGCGTGGTAAAGTGTGGGAGTATTTTTTTACTTTTTTTGGGGTGCTGAAAACGAACCCGTCCTTCCGTTTTGGTGAAAAATCTCGGGAACACATTAAAAAACAACCCTTATTTGAGGGTGACATTGGAATTGATGTTAGTCTGAATAAACAAACACACACCACAGATAGTAGACAACCCCCAAATCCATAGCCAAGGCTGTGCGGAACGGGGTTACACATTTGGAAAAACGCAGACATACATCCACTCCCACCGGTGTTGTCAATACCGGGGCTGGGGGTCGAACCCAGAACGCGGTAGGCAATCGATCAGCATATTCGCCACTCAATACGCCTTAACCGATTGAGCTACCGCGTCTCATAAGTTTTGACCTCACAGTCATATTCAGCGACTTCAAAACCACGGGTAGTCGTTAATTTATGCATAAAATTAGAAGAGTTATTAATTTGTCAGATTTACCTTAAAAATTAAAAGTAGGTAATGCGACAATATAGATTTTGATGTACGTATTTTATAAAGCATATTGCAAAAAAATTAAGGAAATTCCTTTCATCGTTTTCGGGCCGGGAATGTTACCATTGTTTCTGCTTCGCTTACTGTACCTACTACATAAAGTTTTTAATCTTTTTTTTAAGATCGATACCAGACTGTGTTTGACATTAAGAACACTAACAATATTAACTAATTATCTAACTTGATTCACCAAGAGCCTGAGTAAAACATCAAGTAGGTATAACGTTTATTTTTTGATATTGTGTAGCTTGCTGGATTACAATTCCGCATTTCTGCATTAAATTTCATTAGACATCTGGGTGTGTCGGTTTGATGTAATACAGGAAAGGAAGTTCATTATATAACAAAGTTTATTCAACATGATAAGTTATTATGCCTTGCTCAGCTCCAACGTGCTTTATAATGGGAACCATATTGTTACCATTGTGTTGACATAATATGCATAACACTAATAGGATCTTGCATTACTGTAAACCAACCGACGACGTTGCCAATTATTATCGGTAATAGGGAACAAATAATTCGTATGTATATTTATGTAGTAACTCGGCTGGGCTGATATACAGGGTGGAATCTATTTAGGGAACTTGAAGGTGTTAAAAAGATGTAAGAAAATTGGCCTGTTTAAAAAAAAAGGTCATTAGAAATTACGCAATAAAATTTCGCCGTGCGTCGCCCAGTTAATTGAAGTTTATTATCTAAAATCGATATTGAAGTCGGTCAAAAATGCATTTTAATTCGTTATTTGTTCATTTTCCACTCACCTCAATATCAATATTAGGTATCTGGGCGGCGCGGCGATGAAATTTTGAAATTGGCATAGTTGTTCGTTGGTACCTATAGTATATCATTCTAAAAATCTAGATGGGCAGGGAGTGAACAGAGAGTGGAGTAAATATTTCAGGAGTTTTGCCCCCGAAATACTTTTATTGATTTGTGTTTGTCAGAATGAGATTTTATTTTCCATGATACCTCTTGCCACTCCTGAGGGGGATGGCGTTTGAAGTAGTAAATATCAGAACGAGATTCGTGATATCATGATACAATTTCACCCTCAACCACCACCGACGCCACCATCTCGGGACTCGTGACCAATTTTCATTACGAAAACATTTCTTAGTTATTCCATTGAACTTTCTTTCTTAGAATGAAGTATTCTATACATTGTTGACATCCTATCACCTGTTTTCAATCTTAAAAGCAGAAAAGTGGCTTCATTTTTCAATTATATTCATTATAAAGATTTTTTTTAATTATGAGACACTTTATAAAACTTTAAAATACCTCTTTTAATACTGTTTTTATAAACTGAAAATAGTTTATGTCAAATACAGAGTGAGGGTGAGGAGGCGTATGAGTCTACTCTGATAGCAACCACTCAATGAGATGTTCTAGTTTTTTTTAAAATATGTAAATAACTATATAGTAGTTATAGTAGCTTACAACCTCCTTAGAGGTGGTGAAAGAATGGCGAGGAGGGTTGATTTTTTTACGAAATTTAGTATTTTAAGAGAATTTCCTGCAAAATTCTAATGTCACCCCCAAATAACGGTGGTTTTTTAATGTGTTTTTTTTGCAGTCACTAAGTTACTCTATTATGATAGAAATCCATGTAAGATATAATGAAGGATTTCTGTTGTAATAAAAACAAATCGAAAGTACCAAAATAGTTACTCCCACCCGTTTTATGGATAGATTTGAAATTTGAGGGGGCTCTTTCATTTTTACCATCACCATAGGTCGTACTTCAACTTTGCCTTGTGGGATGATTTTTAGCTGGGATATCTTTGACCACTCAACTCATCTGTCGTCTGTCAAAAATTAACCAATGAAATTTTACAAAAATAGATTTTATATCCAATCAGAAATAATTATTTCGACAACTCCTGTCAAATTTTACCTATTTAGAACTTTCAGAAAGACAATTTGCTGACGGTAAAAAGGAACTAGCAGAAAATATAACTGATTATTTTCCTCATAAATTTGACACCAATGGCATTTCGCGAATTTTTAAATTTCAGCCAATGACAACAGTTTTACACTGAATAAACGCAGACTAGCCATTTTGAAAATTTATCAGCGAATAAACTACGTCTAGCTTTTAAATGCGCGTAATTGAACTATAAAGAATGTTTTCGCTGTGTAGGGCTCGAACCTATTCTGCTAGGGACGCTTTGGGCCGGTACTTTCATCTCCAGTTAAATTTATTCGATAAATAAATTATCTAAGGAATAAATTTAACGGGAGTTGAAAGTATTGGCCCGTAGAGTACAAGCTAGACTCGCTTAAGAGTGAGCTACCGACTTCCTAAATTATATTGACTATTTCCGTCTTGACAAATTAAAACCGTCAATTTTGATGACAAAAAATTTGGTGGAAAAACTGATGTGACACGCTCTGTTAGCGATTTATCCGATTTCGTTTAACCTAAGGTAAACTTTTCAAGTAAATGCCAACAAATAATATTAACAAAAATTTCAAAACACACCTGCGGTTTACCAAAATTATAATTTATAGAAATAATTCTGTTATAAAGTAATTAGCGTCTTCTTAGGTAAAGCCTCTAGTCTATTAGAACTCTTTCTTTAGGATAAATTCAAATCTGTTCCTAAATGATTTGGTTTTCAACCAGGACAATTCGAGAAAATTCCGACAAGGAATGGAGGAGAAATAAACGGTAAACAAACGTTCAAACAACCAAATATGTCCAAAATATCTTTTTATTGGTGCATTGTCTATGTATAATTTCATTTAGTTAAGTTAGAGACAAACAAATGTAAAAGGGTGAGCTAGAATTTCAGTTTCACTTGATATTACATTATGACTGGCGCCTTCGCCACAACTTTAAACTTTACTGCCGATTTCATATAATGGTAATATATAATTTTTGTGTTTTGTTCACTCAGCACTGAGGATTAATTTAATTTTTTAGAATCTCCCAATGATGCCAGCTTTATTAACGAAACGCTCGTCAGTATTCAACGCAGTATTTTTGTATTTGTTGAATCTGATTGCAACTCTTCACGTGCATTTTTTTTAATGAAAATGTTTCATACATTTTACATTTATCGATCCCTTTTCTTTTAATGCAATATAATTCTTCTTCCAGCTAACACTAACTTAGCGTCGAAGTGGTATTTGGGGAAAATATTTCACGAAAAATAAAGTACATAAAACATCTTTAATATTAAGTTTTGCCATTAACAGCCTCCAGACGTTTTCTTATAATTTTTTAGTGTTTACTAACTTTATTTTCAATTTTATTATTTACGTCACATAGAAATGTATTTCCAAACCATATCATCTAATAAGAAACAACGTAGGTATAATTATTTAACAATCGCAGCTGCAGAAACTTAAAAGTCCACGGAATTCGTCTTA
The DNA here is from genome assembly GCA_936432065.2 of Rutpela maculata. NCBI lineage: Eukaryota > Metazoa > Arthropoda > Insecta > Coleoptera > Cerambycidae > Rutpela > Rutpela maculata. The sequence continues at coordinate 7,360,951 of OW386288.2, read as the reverse complement.
TTTTAAATTTAATGACAATCAAAAAATCAATATACCTTGCACCATAGGTATTGTAATGCATAGATTGGTCCAAAACTGCTGAGAGTCTTTACTATCTGAGTAAAATGTGAGTAGAATTGGAAAAATAATAAAAAAGTTATAAGGGTGGTTACACTCTTGACTTGAGTACAACACACTGTATAATCAAAATCGGAGAAAAGTAAAGGTTAAAATCATTTATCCCGTGAATAATTCTAACAAGATTCTTTTATTGTTTAAGCAATTTGTTTCTAATGTTAATTGTATAAAAATTGCAGCAGCTCGAAAATTTCATCATTTTTCACTCTTCGAAATGCTGTAATTTCAAAACACTTGTTGACCATGGAAAATTCTTTAAACATATAGTCGGGGAGCCCTCCCTAGCTGTACGTGCACCCCCCTCCCGATCCTTGGGGACAATGTTTTTCATAAAGATTAAAGCCTAAGGAACAATTTAAGACATGTCCTAAAAAGAAAACAATGGCTGTACTTTCAAAATGGCGGCCATATGTTAAAAAAACTGTTGCCCAATGTTGTTTTTGTCATTTAACACAAAAACTAAAATAGATGGACAAAAACTTTTTTCACAAAAATAACGTGCATAAAATTTTCTACAATTTTGTTCTTGTGCAATATTTTGAGATAAATGAGTCCAAAATTAAGAAAACATGGAAATTCGTATATCGGTAAATCACTTAGAGGAAATAACTGTGACAATTATTGTAAGGCGTATAATAAAACTTTATATTATTAACATCACAAAAAATAAAATAAACTGACAAAAATTAATAATAATAATAATAATTAATAATTTACATTTATCTCGAAAACGGTAACAATGGTATCTGGGAAATCGTAACTCCTATCCAAATATTGTATAGGAACAAAATTGTAGAAAATTTTATGCACTTTGTGTTTTGTGCAAAAAGTTTTTCTTTATCATTTTCAGTTTTTGTGTTAAATGACCAAAACAATATTTGCAATTTTTTTTTAAACGGACGCCATTTTAAAAGTAGAGCCAGTTTTTTGGGGGACTTGTCTTAAATTGTTCCTTAGGCTTTAATCTTTATGAAAAACATTATCCCCAAGGATCGGGGGGGGGGTGCACGGACAGTTAGGGTTGGCTCCCGTAGTATTACGTTTTATATTGAATTTTATATTTTATTTTAAGAGCTGAATCATTTATCTGGAAAATGGTAACTCCTATCCAAATATTGTATAAGAACAAAATTGTAGAAAATTTTATGCATTTTGTTTTTTGTGCAGAATGTTTGTCTTTATCTTTTTTAGTTTTTGTGTTAAATGACCAAAACAATATTTTGAAAGTGCAGCCAATTTTTTTTGGGACGTCTTAAATTGTTCCTTAGGCTTTAATCTTTATGATAAACATTATCCCCAAGGATCGGGGGGACACTTAGGGTGGGCTCCCGTAGTAGTAGTTTTACGAAATTTTATAATATACAATATTGCTAATAAATAATTACTGAAAAGAACAATAGGGACAGAGATAGGTAATTGCAAACATCTGCAATGATGCATACATTTTCACTTTTCTGACTGCTGTAAATAATAAAGTAGTAACAATAGAGGAAAATTATTCCTTATCTCTACAATATTGATAATACCTAATTTTTGGGTAGAACTAACAAGAAAGGAGATAATAGAGAAAAACCTATTTTAACTGCCATTTTTCAACATGGCGTCCGTGACGGCAACGACTTTCTCAAAAACACTAATTGATGATTATGGCAACCCACTCCACACCAAAATATACATATAGGAACTATTTACAGGTACCCCCGTTTTTTTTTCTAGACTAATATAGAAAGATTTTAATTTTTTACTATTTCTGATTCGTTTTTCGTGCTGTTTGTAACATCCTTTAAAAAATTGTTTTCCCTTTTTTTGCAATATATTCCTTGTTTGCAAAGAGCATATTAGTAAACCAAAGAAAACTTTGATATTGCCAATGTATGTGATAAAAAATATAAATAGATCCCTTCTATAATCAACCAGTGCATATTATTTTCAAAAATTCCATGTAAATAATCAAATTCCGCATGGAACTATTACAAGGAATCTGCTCAGACAGCTGGACAAATATCAATAACTGCACGTATTCAATTTCGACGCAGGGTCAATCCAGATCTATTTCGTAGCTTTCCGATAAAGAACGACCACGAGACAGCCTCATCATTTTTTAAGGTAAAAAAAAGTGCTAGAAAGCCTTGTTTATCAATGGATATCTAAAACATTAGCAAATATTGAAGTAAGAGATATCGAGCGGTAGTTGACACCGTATTCAACGCCGTCACTTGTTTCGAGTCCGTGTAATAGCTGTCGGGGCTTATAAGCTCTTTGAAATAATGTGAAAAGATTGCGCGATAGAAATACACGTTAATGGGGTCACACAAAAGTTTTGCACTGAAGTGGATAATTCTGTGATTCCATACATGCAATTGTTTTTTCTTGGCCGATTAGGCATTTTGACATTTTCTCGAATATTTTGGATTAATCTGAATTACCTATTTTTTCAACGTTTCGATTTGTTACACCATCAGAAATATCAAGTTATCAACAGATTATTGCGTATAGGCAGGAAAGTAGTCGTTTAACAAGATTTATGTTTATACCTTTATCTACTGCAAGTTCCACAATGTACGTCTTCACATTTCTTTAATAAAAACATGGTCATTTTGTTACTGTAATTATTCAGAAATAAAAAAGAAATAAAAAAAAAATCAAATACGGTTTTGCGTTAATATACAGACATCATTACCTATATGTTCATATTTTTTGCTCCGTTTAAAACACCTGCTTTAGAAAAATTTTCCTTCCGCCATATTGGAACCGCCATTTTAATTTTTTTAATTTTGACCTCAGATTAGTAATCAGCAACACCAAAAACATAAACACAAAATATAGTACAGTACCCAGAGGTAAAAAATATGCAAAACTTCGGAATAATGTCACATTGAACGGATTTCGTTCATTTTTGGCCGTATAATAGTAAATGCTTCACAGAATGCCACCCCCTCTCAGGGGGTGGCATTTAGAAAATATATGTATTTATTGGAGCTGAAGTCGAATCATGTTTTAATAAGAAAAGTTTCTATGCAATTTTTCACATAAACTGATAGTTTTTAAGTTATAACGGCTTCAAAATTGCGATTTTAGCTTAAAAAAAAAGGTATTTCCAAACGACTTTCGTCAAGTATCTCGAAAAGTATTACTTTATCGAAACAATGTTACAGACCAATTACAGAAAGGACAAACTGGGAATTAATTATATTTTTTGTTTATTGATGTAAGATTAATAATTTCGGAGATATTTAAGTTACATTTGACATCCAAGTGTTCATAAGATAATTATTTAGAGTGAGAGTTAAATATCTCAAAAACTGTGACACCTACGTCAAGGCAGCTAATAAGTAGAATAATAGGTTGTTAATTAAGCTTTCAACTGTTTTTGTTATTTGTTTGTGTAGCATAAAAAACAAAGAAGTTATGACCAAAGCAACATGCGTCTACACATTTTTTTAATAACAACGTCGCCATTTTGTTACTGTAATTAGCCAGTAATTAAAAAAAGGAATTTCAAACACTGTTTCTCATTAATATATAGCATGACGTAGATGCTCAAATTTTTTGGTTTGTATACAGCACTTGCTTTAGAAAAAAATACAGTTTAAACTATAAAGGTATTTTCGATTAAACGTATTTTTTTTCCTTTTCCAAATATCTCAATAAATATTAGTTTTATTGAAAAATGGACCTCCGATTAAAGAACTTATATCTAGATACATAGTTGCATTGATTTATTTGTTGCTGAAAGACTCACAATATAAGGCACTTCTTCCCATAAGTTTCTGATTGGCCCATCGACCTATTCGCGGCTGTTTTCTACATGATCGGTTCAGTTTGATTATCATCATCTCAGTTTGACAGTGTCCGCCATTAATGTCAATAAATGTTTTTCGTGTTCTCCGACCAAAAAGTGATGAAAAAGTAATTTTATTTTAAGTTGTGATTTGCTTAATACCTAAGTAATATTCTCTATTCATATTTACACAGTTTAGTGAAAATTTAATGCTACATGTTGAAGTGCTGTGCCGTTTGCAGAAGGCAGTTTAGAAAAGAAAATCGGTCGTTTCATAAGTAAGTAGATCATAGTCGTAACATGATGGCGTTCAGTTTACAGTTGTAATAATAATATTATAAATAATATCCTTTCAATACATATTTCCCTTGAATAAAACATCTCTACCTATTATATTTTTTAAATCCGCGGTTATGTTCATAGAGGTTAACCAACAATTATTACATAAAATATGTACAATATTGTACATTTTCCCTTCTACACATACCCGCCACTGTTGCCTATGGGATGTGATGTTCATATATCCATTTTAATGAACATATAATGTGACTATGTTAGGAGCAAATAAGATATATGAAGAAAAGATAGCCATTATGTATCTAGATATAAGTTCTTTAATCGGAGGTAGAGACCAAAAATAAAGCTCATAAACTAATAATGAATTTCGCTTGTTTATTTATTTACATAATTTTAATAGTTTCGGAGATATGAAAGTTTACAAATGGCGTCTGAACGTTTATAAGACGAAAAATGCAGTTTGTGTGTTAAATATCTCAGAAATTGTGACACCTACGTCACGCATGCTAAGAAATGAAATTAAAGACAATTAATTGCGCTTTCAAATTATTTTTTACTCGTTCCTGTAGCAAAAGAAATAAAGAAGTTATGACGGAAGAATGTGCGTATTTATATTTTTTTATATAAAAAGGTCGCCATTTTGTTACTCTAATTAGCCAGTAATTTAAAAAAAATCTCAAATACAGTTTTTCGTCAAGATGCATTACCTAGATGCTCAAATTTTTTTGCTCATTTAAAGCACTTGCTTTAGACAAAATGGATTTTAACCTTTAAAGGTAATTTCGAAACAATTGGATACCAAATATAAACTTAAATATCTCCTAAATTATTAATCCTACATCAATAACTAAAAAAATATAATTAATTCCCAGTTTGTACTTTCTGTAACTGGTCTGTAATATTTTTTCGGTAAAGTAATACTTTTCGAGATACTTGACGAAAGCCGTTTGGAAATGCCTTTTTTTAAGCTAAAATCGCAATTTTGAAGTCGTTATAACTTAAAAACTCTCAATTTATGTGAAAAATTGCATAGAACCTTTTCTTCTTAAAATTCGATTCTATTTCAGCTCCAATAAATATCCACCCACTGAGAGGGGGTCGCATCCACCCCCTATGAATTAGCAAGCCCCCGCACAATATAGAAACTTTTCTGTGAAGCATTTACTATTATACTGCCAAAAATGAACGAAATCCGTTCAATATGACTTTATTTCGAAGTTAAAACCTCTAGTTACTTTACCAATATATCAAAAACATATGTCATATTTTTTCGAATATTAAATTTTTCAATTTATCGGTCGTTTTCTCCCCTCAAGGAAACAAGTGTTGGGTCTATATAGAAACTGAAAATGATACCTTTTACTACAAAAATCACCCATAAAACATATCGCTACATATGACATTATTTCTAAGTTCTGCATATTTTTTACCTGTAGTATACTGTAGTGTACTATAATAAACAAATTACGTTAAAATAGTTAAAGAACAAAATTTATGTATATACCGCAAAAGTGAACAAATATATAATTCATGTTATTACAATATTAGGTACCTAACCAAAAAATAAATTTTCCACAACTAATACGCTCTTTTCATAAGTTTCTCTTCCATTAGATCCTCTTGTGTCAATAAAAATATGATATAATCATCACTTGCAAACATTATCTCGCGTCAGTGCGTCGCTACTGATACAGTTCAGAAGAGTTAATGATATAATTTGAGAGAATGATTGATATATAGTGCACATTCTCAAAGCATTAATTAACTCCACAATCTCGTCACTCATAATGAGTACGGTGGATGCTTTTGAAATGTTCGTTCTGTTTAATTTTCCACAGTGACTTTGATGAATTGAAAATTCATAAATTACTTGAGCACTATTCTCATACACAACTTTTATTAATAAAAACCTCTTTAACTCAAGCTTATTAAGGATATTAATCTGGGGTATTTAAACATCGAGCGTCTGAACTTAACAAGACGGCAATTAATCTAAAAACATCGAGGTATCGTTGGATCTGACATCTGAAGGGGGTAAATTGGCAGGTATCGTTGCTTTTTTATTTTACATATCTATATGTAAGGAAGGAAAATCGCGCTATATACCCTAAAGAAGAAACACCAAACAGCTACGGACACGTGTTTCGCAATTATTGTTCCTCATTAGCGTAACGTAGCATCAAAAATGGGCAGTCCACATAGAGCTCTACGTATCGACTGTCGGCCTAAAATCAGGCCGATCTAGATATGAATGCATAAATAAGAGTACTATGTACTGAACTCTCAACCTTCAATTACACAGGTCGACAAAAAAAATTCTGTTCCGAGGACTAAACCTACCATGCTTTAAGTATTTTTGTGTGCTGAATCCGAATTTTTTATCAAAAAAATTTTCTACCGCATAGATTGTCAAAAACCGTATTTTGACGATAAAAACCGGGATTTACTCGAAATCTACGCGGTAAAAAATGTTTTAAATTGAAAATTCGGATTCAGCACACAAAAATACTTAAGGCATGATAGGTTTAGTCCTTGGAGCAGATTTTTTTTTTGACCTGTGTTATTGTTCCTATCTGTGTTTTCCAGATCCTTTTTGAAGCTGCGCTACGCTGATGGGGAACAATAATTTTGAAACATATCTCCGTAGCTGCTTGGTGTTTCTTCTTTACGGTATAAGTCGCGATTTTCCTTCCTTATTTGTTTTTGACCCTACTAATTCCTTTTTATATATAGGTGTATAAACCATACTTGTCTCTTGATTTTTCTGTTTTTATTGCTGGGATCCTCTGCCACATGCATTTTTTTCTAAAACAATGTTCGTGAAATCCAGCTTGTAATTTTTATGCCAAAGGAGCAGTTAGAAGACGTTTTTGGCAAATAATGAATAAGAACAAAATTTTACAGATCATCTCTCAAAGCTTGTGTATATTTAATATACGCAGCTTTAAGAATATATTTGTTATATTCAGGATCTATAGATTCATTAATCCAAGTAGAGGAACAACGTCGCCTGCTATCTAGTGAAACTGTACCAGCACGACTGTTTGGACTACAGTGTTGCCAGCATTATATTATTTTTTGGGCTAAATCCTAGTATGATTTGGGGCTTGATTGAAGAAAAACGTTAAAATTAAAAAATGAAACATGACTAGAAGTACAAAACTGGATAAACCCAGTTTAAAACGGGCTCCGAGAGGAGGAACCCAACATTTTTTTTTTGGGCGAGAGGGGGGAAGGAAAAATGATTGCTCTTAGCCCTTGCACCCTTAATATGGTGGTAAAATGGATGAATTAATTATACAGCTCCACAAAAATAAAAAATGTTCAGAGCAGCGAACCAGACCATGTATATCCCTATGTATTTTCGGTCGCTAATCTTCATAAACTCCCCCTATAGGGTTGAGAACAACCACTCCCAAGTTTAAAGGACAAGAGAATAATAAGAAGAAACGTAAATCCAACAGGATTTCTAGTTTCTTGGATGCAATGATTGGCTGAAATTGCGTAGTATTCTAAAATAGAACTAGAAACTTACGTACCATCAACGTCTTACAGTGTCAAACCTCAGAGGGTGTGAAAACTACCCCCTATGTAAGATTTAACTATAAAAAGTTGTGACAGTGACTTCTATAAAAATTCGAAACACCTGAGTTGTGTGGAAGTGAGAAGAAACTAGACTATGTTCGACGTTGTGCTTGAAAAACACCCCTACGGGGTTGCGAGATGCCAAACACTTCTATCTTCTAAGCTATTATTTTTATAAAAAAAAAACCGCTGCCCAAGGAATCACTACTTCCACATCAGATTCTCTATCCAAGTCACTCACAACGAAAAAAACTTTGTATGTGAAAATAATTATTTATGGAACTTTAATAATATAATATTTGAAATCCTCTATCCCAAAAACTCATAAAACGATACCCCACATCGGTAGTGGGGTGGGGGGTGGTGATAAGGGGGGTGGTAGTGGGGTGGATGAAGTAAAAAAATATTTTGAGGTTTCTGGTTCCTGTACATAGGTACACTAAATCACAATTTTTTTTCATCCCCTTTAATAAGGGGGTGGGGGGTGGCTAATGCCAAAAATTTTTTTGAGATCTTAGCTTCTCTTGTATATACTAAATACCAATTTTATGGACTCTTACCTGCTTGATTGACCTATTTACCCCAAATTTACTCTCCAACCCTTCGACAGAACAAGATGAAAATATAATCTAGTTCTAGATCTCGTTAAAGTACATATGTGTACCAAGTCAATATCTTAAACGGTTCCAGAATAAACGTGCGCACAAAAAAAAAGTGACAGACAGACCGACAGACAGACAGAATTTTTTTTTTTCGCTCAAACTTCAAATCTCGACGTTTCGTGACATTTTAAGCCTATTTGGACAATAAAAATTTTTAAAATTTTTTTTCTCGTTTTCTCCACTGGCTGTGGAAGTAATAACACAAACAACGTTTTCCTCAGTTAATTGCCATGATTTTTTGTCTCTAGTAACATTTAGCTAAGATGCTTAGTTATTTAACCTTAAAGCCAAAAATAATAATTTTTTCAAAAATTTTCAAAATACATTAAGTGTAAAATCTTTTAGATAATTGCAGATATCAAAATTTGCCAAAAGAAAATTTTAAGCTACTGTAATAAGCTTTCTTTAATTTAGTTCAAGTACATGCTAAAAAGTTTTTTAAACTAGAGTTATGACTGTTTGGAGAGTGACCTTTTCAAGGCTACGTTCAAATACACCTAACATTAACTGTATCTCAGCAACGATGAGCCTAAACAAACGTTTATTTCATGGATTATTTTTGTTATTTCATAAGCTAACTTTTTGTTAAGACCAACTTTTTCGAATATGTGATCCTCTTTGAGTAATTTGCTTAAAACCTTTGAAAAATCAGTGTTTTTTTATTAAAAATCAACGTTTTCAACTCCCTGTAACTAGGCGGGTGTTAAAGCAAAAACAACGCTACAGAGTTTTTTTTGGGGTAGAATTCAACGATCTCCGCATTCCAATAGTCAATTTTTTTTTTCGAAATCCCTGAAAAAGCACCCTTATTCCTTTTTAATATTTCATATTTGACCCATCTTGGATCAAAATAACCAAAAATATTTGAATCAAAACTGCTATAGAATTAGTCCAAAGTGAGATCAGCAAGTTACTATACCATTTTGTAAATTTTAAGTCATATTTCCTTTTTTTTTTAGTGAAAGAAGTTAGGGTTATTTTTATTTATACATTCCATTCAGTTGATCTGGTCCTTTTCAACCCAGCCTTTCAATTGGACAGCCCCACAAAAAAGAAAAGTTCAAAGCAGCGAACCAGACCCATGTATTCCTATGTATTTTCGGTCACTGAATCCGAATCCAGGGTCAAAAACAATCGTACACCCCCAAAATCATTAGCTAGAACTAAAAAACACCTCTGAAATGGGGTAAAAAGAATATTAAGCTACGAGAATAGTTGTTACATCTTAATCAATCGAATTATAGAAATTAAGGTTAAACATCAGCGAACATACAATTGATATGAAACACACCCCCAGGGAGGGGCGAAAACTAGCCCCCATATATAAAAAAATCGATCCAAAACAGCAATGACTGCTGAAAAAGCTCAAAATGTCTAAGTTTTGTTAAAGTGATAAGAAACTGCATCAGATCCAACGTAATCTTCATAAGCTGCCCCTATAGAGTTGAGAACAACCACCTCCAAGTTTAAAGGACACGAGAAAAACAAGAAAAAACGTAAAACGCAACAGGATTTCTATTTTCATGGATGCTATGATTAGCTGAAATTGCGTCGTACTCAAAAATAGAACTAGAAACTTACGTACCATCAACATTCTACAGTGTCAACCCTCAGAGGGTGTGAAAACTACCCCCTATGTAAGGTTTGACTGTAAAAAGTTACAGTGACTTCTATAAAAATTTGAAACACCTGCGTTGTGTGGAAGTGAGAAGAAACTAGACTATGTTCGATGCTGTGCTTGAAAACCACCCCCACGGGGTTGAGAGACGACTATGGAAATGAAACGAATAAGCAACAGTATAGCTGTTTCGTTGCACCTTGAATTACGGTAGTTTATATCTTTTCTGGGGGTGTTACTTAACATTTATAGGACATGAGTTTCAAATTCTAAGTGTGCAACACGATTTTTTCCAATCATAGCATCCATAAAAATGTAAATCCGGTTAGTTTCTCTCTGTTTTTCCAGCATCCTACAGATACAGAGGTAGTATCTCGCAACCCCGTGGGGGTGGTTTTCAAGCACATCGTCGAACATAGTCTAGTTTCTTCTCTCTTCCACATAACGCAGGTGTTTCAAATTTTTATAGAAGTCACTGAAATTTTTTATAGTTAAATCTTATATAGGGGGTAGTTTTCACACCCTCTGAGGGTTGACAGTATAGGATGTTGATGATACGTAAGTTTCTGGTACTATTTTACAGTACTACGCAATTTCAGCCAATCATAGCATCCATGAAAATAGAAATACTGTTGGATTTTACGCTTTTTCTTGTTTTTCTCGTGTCCTTTGAACTTAAGGATGGTTGTTCTTAACCCTATAGAGGCAGTTTATGAAGATTACGTCGGACCTGATGTAATTTCTTAACACTTTAACAAAACCTAGACATTTCGAGCTTTTTCAGCAGTCATTGCTGTTTTGGATCGATTTTTTTATAAATGGGGGCTAGTTTTCGCTCCTCCCTGGTGGTGTGTTTCATATCTATTAGACTAGTAGATGGTGACAGAAAATCAGAACTGATAGCCTACTGTCTGCAAGTAATTTAGTCAGTATTATGTATACAATAAAGCTCAATTTTTGGTACTTTCAAGGTTTGCCCGCATGCACGGGATGTAGGAAACGATTTCCGGTTTGCATAAAAAAACAATGTTTTCAACTGATACACTGCCGTCTGCAAAGTTCATAATTCGAAATTAAAGGAATAAAAATATGTCGGAAGCGCTTTTGCAGACAGTTCTGTCATGCACCAAACCTTATACAGGGTACTCCAAAATGTATGAAATTTTAGTAAAAAAAAAAAAAAATGATAATTTACCGTCTGCAAACAATACAAAATGATGATTCTGGTTCATGAAGACGAGTAGGGGAAAGGTGCAGACGTTTACGATATGCACATCATCATATCGTGCGCATGTCAACTCGTTATATTTTTTTGAACTTTGAACAATTGTTTATCGTTTTATTATAGTTTTATTAGAAAATTTAGGTTGCAAAACTATTGTAAACAATGTCTGCAGACGAATCCAATATGCACGGTTGTCCATTGAATTCTATAAACTTGTAAGAAAATGGGGGTAACTTTTACCGATATTTAACTGTCTGCAACTTGGTACAAAGAAAGGTTATTGGTTCGATTACGCAATTATTTAATTTTCAGACAATGCGCACATGCACGAAAACCAAAATGGAGTGTCAAAATTTTGCGAAATCCGTTTGATATCCTCCTACTGCTATATGTACCAAAAACAACTATCTATACCGTCTGCAACTTGGTACAAAGAAAGATTTCTGGGTTAAATATGCACTTATTCAATTTGCAGACAATGCCCACATGCACGAGAGCCACAATAGTCAAAACTCGAATTCCGTTTGATATCTCTTCGTGTGCGATATACACCAAAAACAACTCTTTACCATCTTGCCATGAAATCTTAAATGATTTCCAAACCTCTAACTAATCTTTCAACTTATCGAAACTAGTCGAGAGTTGCACATTGCACCTGCACAGGGCTCCACGTTGTGCCTGCTAGAGCCTCCTGTTAGTGGCCTAATATTGTTAGTGGCCTAAGGTTTTAGATGAAATATATGGCTCTCATACATGTGCGCATTGTATGCAAATTAAACAATTGAGTATCTAAACCAGTAATTTTTCTTCGTGCCAAGTTGCAGACGGTTGATAGTTGTTTTTTGGTAGATACTGCAAACGGAAAGATATCAAACGCATTTAGCCAAATTTTGACACTTTATTGTGACTCTCGTGCATGTGCGCATTATCTGCAAACTAAATAATTGCATATTTGAATCAATAATTTTTCTTTTTACCGAGTTGCAGACAGTAAATAATTGGTAAAAGTTTTTTTACACAAATACGTTCGGCGGCAAGTGCTTTGTACACATTTAATCTATCTGCAAATAATTCTTTATCGAAGCTCTATTTTTAAATCATGTTTTCTTTTTAGCTGCAGACGGTAAACAATTGTTCAAAGTTGTAAAAAAAAATAACAAGTTCACATACGCACGATATGGTGGCCTGCATATCGTAAACGTCTGCACCTTTCCCTTACTCGTCTTCATGAACCAGAATCATTATTTTGTACTGTTTGCAGACGGTAAATTATCTTTTTTTTTTTTACTAAAATTTGATAAATTTTGGAGTACCCTGTATAAGGTTTGGTGCATGACAGAACTGTCTGCAAAAGCGCTTCCGACATATTTTTATTCCTTTAATTTCGAATTATGAACTTTGCAGACGGTAGTGTATCAGTTGAAAACATTGTTTTTTTATGCAAACCGGAAATCGTTTCCTACATCCCGTGCATGCGGGCAAACCTTGAAAGTACCAAAAATTGAGCTTTATTGTATACATAATACTGACTAAATTACTTGCAGACGGTAGGCTATCAGTTCTGATTTTCTGTCATCATCTACTAGTCTATATTGTACGTACGCTGCTGTTTAACCTTAATTTGTATAATTCGATTGGTTAAGAAGTAACAACTATTCTCGTAGCTTAATCTTCTTTTTATCCCATTTCAGGGGTGTTTTTTGGCTCTAGCTAATGATTTTGGGGGTGTACGATTTTTTTGACCCCGGATTCGGATTCAGCGACCAAAAATACGTAAGGATACACGGGTCTGGTTCGTTGCTTTGAACTTTTTTTTTGTGGGGCTGTGTTGTCATTGCGCTGCGTGCCGTGGATGTTCGGCTCGCTCCCTGTTTTTTCTTAAATAGAAATGAGTATGCTTTGTTGTTGTTTTACCTTGCAATGCAAGGATCATGGTTTCCAGACACAGATAAGTTGGCCATAGTTGTTTTTTTTTTGCTTTTTTTTATATATTTTTTTTACTAACGAGTGTTTCACTATCACAAACTTTAGAATGTCCAGAAACTAATATTATTTACAAGAAAACTGCGAAAAGTATTCTATAGAATGTACAACAATTATATAAAAAGTTCAACAAATGAAGAGTATAGCTGTTATTCTAGTTAATTTCATATTTGAGTTAGTACTATATTATGACGCTTCTTTATAAAATGGTTATCTACTGGCTACATCATATATTTTGTGTTTGATTTTGCATAATTTATACCCCACGTCGCGCAGGAAATACATATGCATTTGGTAAAGTGAAAGTGTAGTGTGGTATATGTGATTCCTTTAATAAATTACAAATCGAAAGGTTCCTGACTTATCCGCTTCTCCCCTATTTATTATTTATTTATGAGGGTTTGCGTGGGAATCGATTTAGGGCGGAAAATTATTCATCCGTTAAAACATTGCCTCTACCACGAACATGGTTTAACATAGCTTCTCTTTGTTACTTGGAAAAGAGTGGTGCGACTATGACTTTTTCATTATTAAAACGCAATCGCATTAAATGAATCACATTAATTAGTATAAAAAAATAAAACTAGACTTTGAAATATAATATAATTAAGAGCGGGATTTTCCGTGTCAGGGTCGAATCCCCACGAGTGCAGTGTAATTATTTTCTAATGCCAGAGCTTTTAAATATATTTTGCTGTTACGACAAAGAAATGTAGTAAAAATTTAATTCAAATAAAAATAGAAGTTCGCCGTTATTTTTAATCTTCTGTTCATGCTTGGATTAAAATGTCACATGAATGTTTTTACTTGACTTTCATGTGACTTTAATCAGATCATCAATAAAATCTATAATTTTCAAGTAAAATTTAATAGGTACTTAGGGTGGCCCATCTTTTTCGAAATCGAAATTTTTTATTTCTCACCCCTGCAAATGGTTCCATTTGAAGAAAAAACAGTCCCCTCAAAATATTATTGTGGCAAATTGAAGGCAAGGGGTGCCGCAGAATGCATTATTATGCAATAATAAAAGTAAATGGAATTATTTACATTCTTTGGTTGATGCATTGTTTTTTTTTTTTAATCAGCAACATTTATCTTTAGAATGACTAATCAAGTCATACAAATATCAAAGACATTATCTGTTGTGACTATGACATGTGTCATACTACTGTAAATTCGTAGTCTAAGAAAACTAGACTAGAAGTTTTTGAAATAAAACTCTCGTTTTATCTTTGTATTTTATTATGAAACGTTTTTTTCATACATAATACCAAATATTATCCTAAATCTACAATACATATAGTAATAAAAACAATATTTTTTGCACTAGGCCAAAGCATGCGACAGGGTTTCTTTTTTTACATTTGGAAACTGTGATTTATAATCATTTACAACTTGGAGTAAAAACTGTTTTTGGTCTTCATTTTTTGTTAAAATGTCATTATAGTCAGTAATAAGTTTGATTCCTCTCTCAGCGGCATCATTTACAACTTTAATTTTGTTTACAATATTGAAACATCGGGTATAACTTTCATTTTCCCTCCATGTTGTTGGATCATTTTCCAAAAATTCCATAGACAAACCTAATTTTTGAAAAAACTGTTTAGTGTTCTCGCATATGAAGTCCTGAATTTCCTTGTTTTCAACGTCAGTAATGTTACTAATCATAAGTCGTTTAATACCCTCTTGATTTGGTGCTTTCTTATTCAAAGCTTTAACCATTTCTCTTTTAGTGGTAACTGAAATATCGTCATCAAAGAAAGATAAGCCAACATTTACTGAATTAAGGTACCACAAATGGTTCACTATTTTCCTACTTGCGTCTTGAGATATTTCTTTGTCAATATTTTGATAATTAATGAGTTCTTTACAAAAGTCTAAGTCATGAAGCGGTGCTTTACTAGCAAATGACGCTGTAAACCAGGCCTTTACATAAACCTTTACAATAAAGAGACATATATCTTCAATACCTATTTTTTTCTTTTTTAGTTAGTTGGAACTGATCTTGGAAAAAAAATATTTTTAGACAGTAAATGGCTTTGGCCATCCAACGTGCATGATGAAATGCCCCTGGTTGATAGAATGTCGTGTGAGTGGGCTCTTCTTCAACAAGTTTAGAAAGCATTAAAAATTCTTTATAATCATCACGAGGCTGTTGCAAAGTTAAAGCTGCATTTAGAAACTTTACAATTTCGGCTTTAACTGGTTGTAAAATGTGTTTAATTTTTGATACCTGAAATCCAGTTTTTAGTTTATTTTGATCTATTTTAGGCCAAAATTCCCTAAAACGTTTAAATAGTGGCACATTTGGACCAGATGAGGAAGGCATTTTTGTGTCAAACACACTTCTCAAAACCACTTCAAAAATATGATGTCTACAAGGAAAATATAGAATATCTCTTTCTAATTTTTGTTGCAATAGTGTGGCTGCCCCATTTATATAACCCATATTTGATGCTGTTGTATCACAACACAAAGCTATTACCTTTTCGTCCAAATTCCATTCACAAAGCACATCATAAACTGCTTCAGTCTGTTCTCTTCCAGTTGAATTGGGCAAAGCTGGTACTTCAAGTAGTTATTCAATATCTCCACTAGTAACTAAGATAGCAAGTCTATCGATATTTCCCATTCCAGTGAGAGAAGGTAAAAGTTTTCCATCCCATTGGATGACTGGGGCCGCAATTCAGAATTACCGAAGGCAGTTTTTAATATTTCAGCTCTTTCTTCGCGGATGCGTTGTCTAGAGCGCTGAAGTGTGGTTCTGCTGATGGACAAAGATGTGGTGTCATGTCCTAGTGCTTCTGCTACTGCCGTCAAAATATGGACTCCATACCTGTCGCTTATTTTGCAAGCATCAAATGCAGCGGCTATTTTTGGTGTGATGATGTTACATGTTCCATACAATCTCCTCTTTTTTGGCTGTGACGGGCCAGGCTGGTCTTGTAACAACTCTTCTTGGGCTTCGATTATTTCATCTTCATTTTCGTTGGAGTCGACTGAATTACTACTTGATGATGGACAGGTGACTGTTTCCTCTAATCTAGCTTTTTCTTGTTGACTTCGTTGCATTCGTTCGGATAATTTCTGTAATTTCTCCTCAGCTGATTTTTCTTGAGAAGCAAGTTGGTAATCAATACCATGCATAAATCCAGGACGTCCCTTTTTTCTTTGGTTAATTAAAAACTGCTTATCTTCATCTATTTTCATCAACTCCAATGCATTTGCATGAGAAATGTCAAAAAGATCGTCCAATTTTTCAACGAAATTTTTTTCTTTACTCCCGCACTGGCCCTTTTAGCCGATTTTTGTAAGTTCCTCCACTCTGCATAAAGTTTATCTAGTTGTTTAACACAATGAAAATCCTGACGTGTCGGAATGCGAGCTTTATCCCAAAAAACTGACACCTCTTTTATTGTTAATTTAGCACTTTCATGTACACTTAGCTTCACTTCACGAATGTTATAAAAGAGCACTTGTAATACTTGTCTATTAGACGGCAATTTATTGCCAATGATTTGTGACGAATAGTGTCCAACTAAGTAAATGAAAGTATCCTTTCGTAAGGATCTAACATCAGCCATCGTTAAATGTTTTTTCAAAAAGGAACTTATGCTAGAACTTATAATGTCACCACTGTAAAACACAATTGCAAACTGACATAAAAACCTACCGTAGGTGCATTATATTTCCAAACTTCCAAAACAAATAATTTCTAGGAAATAATTACACCAATAAAACATGAAAAAAGAGGTAGATATTTGTATTTTAAGTAAAATTTAAGTGTATTACCGTAATAAAATCTTATCTACAAATTTCTACCTGAATGCGGCACAGGTTACCGTTCACCGAATTATCTGAAACTTTGACATAAATTATTCCTAGTATAATAGTATATTTTCGTGGGGTGAGACTTAAAAAATACGCAAAAAAAAATTCACCCCCTATAGAGATGGGCCACCCTAAGGTACATCAAGAGATACAAAAAAGTGCCCGAATAGAAAAAAGGAAAATATTAATATTTCATTTCACAACATACTTGTTTATGTTGAAAATGGAGACATTAAAATGTTTAAACTAGAAATAATTAAATTCTATTTATAGTGAGGTGGCTCAGAGCTGCATTTCAAGATTACCGTTACCTGGCGGATAAAAGCACCAAATTTGGTATGAAGGGTATACTAATAAATGTTAGCCTAAGAGCCTCTGGAATTTCTAAAAATATTCATGTACAGCGCTAAAATCCAAAATGGCCGACAAATACGACCAAATATCGCTTAACACAATCTAATATATAATTTTGTATTACAGCTTTAAGCCAACTGAATACACTACACGCCTAACTTAAGATAGTCAACATATTAAATAAAATACAATAAAATATATCTATCTCATTTTTTACAGTAATATATAAGTCCAAATATAACGCTAATAAGAGCTCCCATTAACAAAAAAATATTTATAGGTATTCATTCAATAGAATTCAGTATGCAATAGTTATAAATAAATTACACTTGCACTTGCAAAGTGATGAGCAGTCCAGATTGGCTTTCCCATATTTGCAGTTTTTGCAGTCTCCTTTGCACGAACATTTAATCAATTCCCTGCATGATCGGGAAACTTCTAGAATCCTCATCCAAACTGGTACCCATGACTCTGAAACCTTATTCGAAGCAAAATCCTGTGGAGAAGGACTCACTTGCTGTGTTTGTGTGCTGGTCGTTCAAATACCTGCTTGATAAACTGCCCTTCGGATATGTTGAAGAAGCGCATCCTCAGTCGGTGGAAGTTTGTCCATTGCTCGATTTTTTTGACAGAGGAGCTCCTTTCTTATCTAGCTATACTGCTAAAAGAAGTGGTTTTATCATATAGAACAACAGTCAGTCGTTCCAGCTTCTTGAGTGAAACACGGGTATTGCTCGTGATTTTGGCTCCCACAGGCTTGCATAGATGGCGTTGATGTGGTAAAACCTGTAATGCTTGCCCATGCTAAAGTCCACCCAGATATCGGCCAAAGGTTGAGGCACCAGATCATAGAATGTGCCAGCAAGGATGACAATCACATCTGCGTCTACAGTACGCACAAGGATACTCTTTGCTCCTTGCTGTAGTGAATGGAGTACATGCATTACAAGCCTCGTGTCTGCCTCTTCATGATTGCAGTTTTCCATGGGTGTGTTCGAACCGATTTGTGCAACTGCTTTCCCTGTTGTGACATACACATCTTTGCTTGGTGGCCAATTGAACTGTACAACCTTGAAAGTCAAAAAGTCGAACAATTCCCCCTTGTTCACTGAGTCACGGAGAAAGTCCATCTAAATTGCGTGGCAATTTGGTGTTGCCATATATTTTCCTTCGAATCTCCTCACTTCTTTTTTCCCGGGTAGACTCATTTAACCTGTCTGGAACGTAGGTGTCCCAAACAACACCTAACCTTTGGGCATTCTACAGCTGCTTATGAAGGTAAGATAGAAATATCTTCAGATACTGATAAGATATTTACCACTAGCAGTGGGCAGGCGGTGGAGTCTTAGGTTGAAGAGGGCTCTGATTAACTTGGTTGCTCAAGACATTGCAGTGTTCCAGCCTTGTTGGTTGGAAAATGAAGCTTACCAAAGTCTGAAATGGAAAGAGGGAATGGCTGTATCTCATCTGCATAGATACATATAGTTGGCTACCTAGTTCCATAGTTCTGAAGCACTTTCAGCTTCTTCTCCTGCTGAGATGTTGCTTTATGCTTTTATCTCTTGAAGAGAATCCCACTTTTTATGGTTTTTGCAGTAGTGGTACCTCGAAAAGAAAGAGTCGCATGTGATATTTTGTCGTATTTGTCGGCCATTTTGGATTTTAGTGCTGTACATGAAAATTTGGTGCTTTTATCCGCCAGGTAACGGTAATTACAATAAGCCCCTCACTATTGAGCTTGGCTTTGGCATTTTTCGTTGGAGAGAAATAAATCCTGAGTTAACATCTGATTTAAATATGTAAATCGTGTAATAATGTGACAAACTTAAACGAAAAAACACAAGATGCAAAAAAGTTGTAGAATTAAATTTTCTATAAAATACAATATACCAAAAAAGTCATAGGCGCACCACTTAGAAAGGAGGTAGGGGGGAAAGGTTGTTTAACCCTAGATCAGCCGTTTCTAAAACTTTATTTTAAAATATTTTTACTTTAAACTGTTATTTTTTAACATATGTTACAGCATACCAGTATTGAAAAAAATATCTGTAGCTATTTGTACAATATTTAAAGAATATGTTTTTTATTTCAAACTTTAAAGGTCTGTATCTTCATAGAGATGTACTTTGACTTTATTAAGAAATTATTACCCGCAAAGCAGGAAATAAGAGTTAATCAGAAGACCCGTAAGGTGTATTATGGATGAAAATCCATTGTACAGTATATTTTTTTTTTTTTAACTATTTAACGTCGGCCTATTTCCGCTACCAGGGCCTATCACCGACGCCAGGAGACGAGCTACCCCCAACCTGGAAATTTTGCCGAACCTCTTCCCTTAAGAAGAGTAGGGATCTTTTACTTGCCTAACATTTAATAGACAAGGGACCGCCTGCTTTACATCCCCTCCGAAGGATGGTATATCCACTACGTAATCCTCGTCTGAAATTACGTAACTTCCGAGTATACACTGATATACAAGCCTCTAGAAGGTGGGACGAGAACGCTGTATTTCCCAAGATGGGAGCCCATCCAAGTACTAACCGCGCTCGACGTTGCTTCAACGGAATATCGACTGATATTCACATTGAAGTCGCCTCTACGCTCGCCCCTGTACAGTATATGGTGCATTCATAATAAAGATATTGAAAAGAATATTGTTAATACGTCGGGGTCACCAATTACAGCGGGAATACGCTATTATAATAATTTAGGAAATTGTAATGGATTTATTTGCAATGTGCACATTTGTAAAAATATAAATTAATTATTATTGTTTTTGTTATTTTTGATATCCATAGAGGTGGTTATATATTAATATGTAGATGAGTACGCTGCATACGTATTAATATTTTAATATGAAATAAAATTCAATTTATCACGTTGTGTAGATTTGTGATGCACACGGTACATGCTAGTTTTATACCATTAATCCTTAACTCTGTTACGTAAGTCTATATGAGAGCCGTCTCTGGCGCCGAGAGAAAATTCCCGAGCTCTGTTCTTTTTTTGTCCGGATTTAGATTGACTTCGGGTATTTCCCATTAGCCAGCTGCTCAGATTGTCGTACTTTGCACTATGAAAGAGAAAAATAGAATCATCTAAAAACTATGGGAAAAATTACAGTGGGCACACGTTTCACGCCAAGGGGCCGATCATGGCGACTTCAATAAACAACCATTACAAGTAAGTAGGCCTCGGTAAGGAGGAGAAAGGAATAACAGAGGAAACTACAGAGGTAGGCTGAAATTCAAATTTCACAATTATTTAAATCTCTTAAATGATAAAGTTGCATGTTTGCAAGTATTCAACGACGATTTGAAGCCGAGTTCTGTTCATTACTAATCATTATTCATCACAAGCTAACGTTCTCCAAGTTTATACGTATAGGTTAAGAATCCCTCTGTAAACTATCTGAGTATCTATCTATTATCATCTCCTTCGTCACCAACTCGTCAGCATTTTCATTACCCTCAATACCCTGCTCATTTAAAAGTTAAACAAAAACAATGCTCTTAGGTTTTTAATTCTTTTCCTAATGCTATGAGCAGTAGAAAACATATTTTACTATTATGTAGTGACTTTTAAATTATTCAATTTGTTATGTTTAATTATATTGACAATCTTTGAAAGCTCAACATTTCCCCGCTTTCCGCTTTGTAATATGATTCCAATCTAAATGCATTATAGCAATCCCCTCCCGTCACCCTGCCATGTACACCAATTTCCAGGGCTCCGGTTTCAGTCTATAGAACACATCCATCAAGAGAATTTAATTACTGACACCTCCACAAAGCATTATTAAAATGTGAAATACCTTGACATTCTAAGCTTTAATATAATTTGAAACCTGCCGCTTTTATAAAAACGTAATAAGGTCTAATGAAAATAATTTGGCCTTTATTAAAGTTGCAAAAAGTCTAATATGAAAAAATGGGGCCTTATTTACTTCACGGTAACCGCGCAAAAATGAAACATGCTAGTATATCACGTACCCTTTGTGCCGGACATTCACAAAGCACTGGACAACAAAATACAAACGACCGCAGGCGCAGTGTACGATGACCCGTCAAAGCTTTTGATAAAGTTCTCTTATGGGATAGTCTTTGTGTGATCTCTTCAGGTGGTTCAATATTGTTTAACTAGGTCAGTATAGAAACCAGAATTACACTCTATATTATATGTATATCTCCTCTGGTATGCCTCGAGGATCTCTCTGGGGGGCAGTATATTTCAGTTTACTTATTTTTGACAATTATTATCGTTCTATAAATTTATTATATTTGAATATACTTCGATCTTATTCACTCTATAGAAATTTTATATTATTTCTATTTTGTATGAAATATACAAAATTTACACACACTCTGCACAGTGGGGCCAACCAGGTAATGTTGACAAAAAGTCAAAAATCGAAATGGCGATAAATGTTATATTTCTTATGAAGACTATAGCTTAAAGTCTTCTACATTATGTTCTGTTAAGAACAAAATGGGGGGAAGTACGCCGGTCCTCGCCACACCATTCGAAACTTCTATTAAAATCCGTTAAATTACATTATTTTATATCTTTATTATAAAAATTACCTATTTTGTTAGTTTTGAAAAAGAAGATTTAACGTAATTTTTCTTAGTAGTGGAGGAGAAGAGATTTTCAAACTATTCCACCAAATCATATCGACGTAGTCTGTTGCTTCAAAATTTAGTTTTGGCGTGGTGAAATTTCGAATGGTCTTTCCCTTGGAAGTTGTCAGTTGTCTGCGTAGTCCCAGTTCTCTGATAGGTCTTCTTTCATCCACTGTCATGGCAAGGATCAAATTTTCGGGATGAGCGAACAAAGCGTTTTGCTCAGTCACTGGGTTGATAACTTGCAATAAATTTTTATTTAGGTACCGTGATGTTCTGATAGCTTAAAAAGTATCTTTGGACCATCTGTGAAATGTTTGCTGGTTTTGATTTTGAACCATAAAGGCATGTAACATTTTAAAATAAAATATATCAAATGACAAATTTCATCATTAGGTTTTTCTAAACTCACGTACACTGTACGTGTTAAAATGTTATATGCCTCTATGGTTCAAAATCAAAACCAGCAAACATTTCACAGATGGTTCAAAGATACTTTTTGAAGCTATCAGAACATCACGGTACCTAAATCAAAATTTATTGCAAGTTATCAACCCAGTGATTGAGCGAAACGCTTTCTTCGCTCATCCCGAAAATTTTATTCTTGCCATGACAGTGGATGAAAGAAGACCTATCAGAGAACTGGGACTACCCAGACAACTGAATGCTCGATCACTTTCTAAGGGAAAGACCATTCGAAATTTCACCACGCCAAAACTAAATTTTGAAGCAACAGACTACGTCGATATGATTTGGTGGCATAGTTTGAAAATCTCTCCTCCTCCACTACTAAGAAAAATCACGGATGAGGGCATCATAAAAATGATAAAGACAGACACATCGCCGCAACCAGATTTCCAAAGTTTCCCTTGTCATACCCAGGCGGTTGAACGCTGTGTCAAACTTGTGACTGAAGTATCTCAAAAAGTGTGTGGCGCTGACGCAAGAGACGGATTAATACGAACTACCCTCTTGTCATGAAGTATTATGCCCGAATTTTCCCAAAAATCAAACTTTAAAGCGATTGATTAATGATTATTGAATAAAGAATTGAAAATAAAAATATGTTTATCATTTATATAGACTGAACATAAAATTGATAAGCTATGAAATATAGCCGTTTTTAGAGAAAATCCAGTTTTTTGAGCATTTGGCGCATACATTAAATATTTTCAATTTAAGGGTTTTAATTTTTTTTCGTATTCCCTATACCCCAAACTTCACATTAGGACCTATAGCGCTTAGTTAGTATTAAGTTTAGCAATTATAAAAAATTAATTAAAAAAAGCGAAATTTCGTCATTTTTTAAAACTTTGAGCGCCATGCGCGAACAGAAGATATTTTTTTATTTGAATTTTTTTTTTTTTTTTCATTTTGCTTAGCTAGGCGATAGGCAGCTTTTTTGAGGTATAGTGATGTCAAAAAAAAAAAAAGTGTTTTTTCGGCCCACTCTAATGCGTACTGTTTGGAATATGGTGATAGTAATGATACTAGATGTCGCCATCAGAACCATATTCCATTTATATTTCTGATAGCGGATGCTAGGGTGAGATATTGGTCAGTGTAGTAGTGGTCTCTCTGGCTTTACTTGTCATGCTTGGTCAAAGCGTGCACGAGAACTCTTTGCTGTAAAAATTTCTCACCAGAATTGATTCAGTCTATGAATAACATATCTATGATTCCATCGTGCCATTTTGTTTCTTGCTTGTCATTACATTTATAATATAGCGAATCCTACGAACTTTAAGTTTCTGCAGCTGCGTTTATTGAATATTTATACTTACATTGTTTTTTCTAGATGGGGTGGTTTGGAAATACATCTTTTTGTGGCATAAATAATGACAAAAAAAATTAATAAGCACAAAAAAATGGCAAGAAAGCTTCTGGAGGCAATTAACGCCACAACTTAATATTAAAGATACGTCCTATGAATTTAATTAATTTATTCGAGGAATATTCCCTCGTTTTTATTTATAATTTTTTCTCGGGCTAAGTTGCCAAATGTAATATAACTCCTGTAAGTTGACATTTTATTATTAGCCCAGTTGATGAAGGTATTTACCTACAGAAACTTGCAAAATGAATATATATTTTTTAATGAGTTCGTGAAAGTGTATAGAATAATATCCTGAAAAGTTTACATTTCGCTCGGACACAGAACATAAAACAAAAGTGAAAAAAATGTTTTTCAAAATTTGGAATTAAGTGAAGCTAGGGAAAAATAAAAAATACAGATGGATAGATCACGTATTTATGAACAAAAAATGTCGTAACAAAATGTATCGCTAAAGCCACGGTTTTCCTGGAAAAAAATAGTCAAATGTAACGTTATAACTCGGAGCGAGATACATGCGTGCGCGCGCTGGAATACGCATGACTGTGACACCGACGCACTGAATTACATGTCACTAAATCATAATTTGTTCAATCTATATGAGTGTTGCTTCATTTAAAAGATGGAAATTGTAGCTTTCCGATGTTTTTTTGTTTTAAACAATACGAGCAAAGGATGGATAAAAAAATATACTTATATATATATTATCACGCCCGAACTCAATCATCGCAATAAAAAATATAGAAAAAGATAAGAGCCCTTCAAAAAAGTTCTTTCTTCATTGAGAACTGTTGAAAAGTATGTATACTTCATGATTATTATGGTTTATTAAGTTGTAGTAACTTGGGTTCACAAAAAAGTATATCTCAAATCATTTTAATTTTCTTGCTTGATGATTTTCTTTATAAATATATATATTGGAGGCAGTAACTTGCCGAGAACTTGACCCATTGGAAAAAATAAAATATCACTATTTCGGAAAAAATGTATACTTTTCGAATATTCAAACACAAATTCGTTTACTTGTATGCATTTTTTCGAAAATATGATCAATCAGATCATGATAAGAAATTGCGATTTTCAGGATCTTATCCTTATAACTATGAAAATATCTTTGATTGTTTTGAATATAAATTCTGGAACTTTTCCGATACATTAACAAATGTATAAGGAATCCATGGATTTAGCTGAAGAGTGGATATGTGTACCTGTAATAAATACAATATAGTAAAGGCACGTAAAAATTCACGCGAGCGATTCAGCGGCTATGTGTGATGTCTGTGTATGCGTTCTATAGTATGCATTTAACCGTGCGCTTGGCCGCGCAGAGTGAAAAAGTTACTTCATTATTTTTTTTTCCAGGAATACCGTGGCTTTAGCAATACATTTTATTAGGACATTTTCTGTTCAGAAACACGTGGTCTATCCACATGTATTTTTTATTTTTTCCTACCCTGACTTAATTTCAAAATTTTGAAAAAATGAATAAAAAAAAATATTTTTTTCATTTTGTTTTTATGTTCTGCATCTTAGCGGAATGTAAACTTTTAGGATATTATTCTATACACTTTCACGAACTCATTAAAAAAGAATTATTCATTTTGCAAGTTTCTGTAGGTTTCACTATAAAATGTTCTCTATCGTCTGGGCTATATCGAAACTTATAATAAACTGCCCTTTTTAGATTAATTGGCTACAACATTTCAAAATACTAAGAACTAGGACCTCTTTTTATATGTACATGACGCCAGTTTTAGGTTTTGGTTTGCTTCGTATCACCGCACACTGCACACTGTTATATATTGAGTTAAGCAGGGTAGAACACAGCTTACATTCAGTGAGCATTTGATTTAAATTTTCCTCGTGTGTGTCTGCGTTTTCATCTTTCCAATCACGTACTCCAAGAAATCTTACGCGATAGCGATGTTCAACTGTTGAGAACAGCTGTCGGCGGCCATATAGTAATAGTCACAGACGTCCCCTAAATGTGTTGTCCTCCACACATGACGTCCCTATTTCCAAATTTCGTCTATATAAACAATAAAGTAAGGTCTATCAGAACTGACAGGATTGTCTTGGGGCGAATGAGGGATGAAATAAGGCGAGTTCCACAGAGATTTGGCAGGACGGCACGTTGCGGATGTTTTATTTTCTTTTACTATTACTGCGCGGTGGTATATATGTTATATTTGACTTAAGATTTTGTAAAAGACTTTTGATATTTATTTTGACATTAGAGCAATTAACGTGGATTCTTAATAAAAGTTACAATTGTTAATTGAAATTTGTTTAATAAAATGTGGGTAAAATACTGAATGTACCAGCGTCTGTTAGTTTCATAATCTGCGTCAACTAAATGTTGAACAAAGGAAATGTAAGTTTGCAATTCAACATAAATTATGAGAAGTCAAATGAAATGTAATATCTAATATAAGCAATTACCAAGAGAAGATGTTATCTTATATTGTAGTATAATACAACTTGAAAAGTTACTTATGTCTCAAAGATATAGGGTATAATTTTATATAGCAACTTCCCCCTTAATAAAAAATTTGATGCTGTACAACAATATTTGAAAATTAAAAAACATTTAAGTGACTATCATGCAAAAGTAAAATGTAAACAATCAAATAAGAGTAAAAAATATATAAAATATAAAAATAAGAGTTCAAGTTAATAGACATAATAGTAAAAATTTGCAGGTGAATAAAATATTAAATTAATATAATTAATACAAGCAAAATAAAAATAAAAGAATAAGAATTTAAATTAATAAAAAGGTAAAATTCACAAATTAAATAAAAGTTCACAACTGAAAGTCTATGTCAACTCAGTATCTTCTTCTTCTTCTCCTTGGGGTCTACTACCGGTCATTTTCTTGGAGGGATTTAGCTTGGAAATTTTTTCTTTTTACATTTACAAAATATGTAAAGTAGAATTATGAAAATGATACAAGTGATTGCAAAATACGTAAACCATGTTTTTTCATGAAATGTTCGCTTTTCAGATCATCCAGATCTTTAGAAAATGGCTCTGATTTGTTTTTGGCAAGTCTTCTATATTTAAATTGTCCACTTTGAGAGGTTTTAGTTTTTGAAGTGTAACTTTATCCTGCATCTGGTTGCAACATTTATAATATCCTTAACCTCGGATAGGTCCTTGGCACCGACTTGTATATCGTAATACCTACGAAGAGGTAACATCCGGGTTGTAGTTTGAGATCAGAATTTTGGTTTATTCATTCTGTTGGGGATCTCTTTTCGGCCAGCTAATGGTGGAGTGGCTCAGCATTTATTACTGGTCATGTGTAGGAAGGAGGTTTGGTAATTTTCTGGGAGTCAGCTAGTGGTTTTATTATTCTCGCTTCGCATATGGCATTTTGATCAACGGGATATGCAAACAGTTTTGAGCATAGCTTTGTTCCAAAATGTAAAGGTTTGCATTCTCTTTAATTTAATTTGGTATTGATATGTATATGATGGTGTCTCACGATCAGCTCTTGACAAGCAGATAACATATGATGAAGACCAGTTCTATTATCAAAAATTAGGATAGAGTATTATTTGGTAATAGAACTGAATAGAAATTATGAAAAATCATAAAATTGAACAAGACAGTTCTTAAAAATTACTTTCATTAAAGTTTTCTTCATCTAGTCTTCATCTGATTGAAGAATTGGGATCCACTTCAACGGCTAAGAAGTTCTTCTTGATCTAGCAATTCTTCAGTTAGGCATCTCTTGCAGATGGACTGCTTGTTCCTCTGGACACGTTTACTACTAGTTAGGCTCCGCAACTCGTGATGTTAAACAGGTCCGGGTGACTGGTGCATTTGTTATGTTTGGCTTTACGTGAAAATATTTGGAGGAATCAGCGTTGATTCCTAATAAAAGTTAAGCTTGTAGATGGAAAGTCATTCAATAATATGTGACTATAGTACTGATTGTACCATCCATTTATAAGTTTTAAGAAATGCATCAGCTAAATGTTAAATAAAGGCAATTCAAGTACAATTCAGCATAAATTATGAGAAGTTGACCTTTATTGATATCAGATGAAACCTGATATATTTTTAGTGAAAAATGTATAGGTTGGTTACTGTGAAAAAATAATTAATAAAGAAACGAGGGAGTAAAATAATATGTGAAAAGTAGTTGTCACTATTGTCAGAAAAAAAAAGTTGAACTTCTAGTAAAAAAGCATATAAGATGGTTATCCAACAGAAAAAATTGTTAATAAATAAAGGACAACAAAAACAAAGGGAAAAATTTTGTGTAAATATCTCTACAGATTATTTGTCTTGTAAGGAATTTTTTAAGTATTGTTTTTAACAATTACGTTTCGGGTAATCCCGGCCTCTATAGATGTGACTATGTTTAGTTACTATAAAGGATATGGGTAGTAGCGGGTACGACTCCGCGACTTGGCGGCCTAGTAGCCGCTACGTGGCTGCCTAGTAACTGCCACTATCACTATTCAAAATGGTGTTTATCTTTTAGGGACCTCTTTGTTTTTTTCTTTTATAATAATGCCGCAGTGAAATAATATTATACCAAAAAGATGCGTACTTTAGGCGCATGTTTAAAGTACTTCTTTAGCCATTTTTTCAAACGCAAGTTACTTTTTTGATATAAGTTGACATATTAAATGATAAAATTTCGACGCGCCCTCAAAATAACCTTTTTTTATAATTTTTTGACAAAATAATTTAAAAAGGCAAGATTAAAAAGGCAAGATTAAAAAATTTAAATACTTATTAGGGAAACATTTGGAGTACTTTCAAAATCATTTTTCGTAAAAGATATTAACATAATCATTGTCTATTTTTGATTAAAACCAATTATTTTTATTCTAAAAATTTTAACGACAACTAATATTGGCCGATTTTAACAAACGTACTATAAAGTTAGACCCTCCACCATAAAGTATAGGGGACTACCCCATTTTACCTCTAAAAGATCTGTGACTTTGGTGACCCAATAGCAACTATCCTGATGTGACTCTATAGTATCAGATTCTATTTTGGAACTGTAAAGTACCAACAGGAACTATTTCGCTACCCATGTTGCCGCTAAAATGCCACGATACTTTAAAGTTCCAAGTGATGGTCACTGGAACTATTCTGGAACCTAGATTGCCTCTCTATGTACCCAGTTACTTTATTTAGGCATCTTAGTGGCACTGGTGGGTGGCAGTAACTGATTCACTGGTACTATATAGTTTTTGCCACTATAGAGTAACAATAAAATGATACTGCCTAGTTGCAGTAACCACCCAAATGTTACTTTGACTTTAGGTGTTTACAGTTCCAATAAATGGTATCGGTGTGGTTACAGTTACTTTAAAAGAACCATATAAAGTAGCCTTAACCAATAAAGTAGCAATATTAGGTACCAGGGTGTACCCCAGGAACTAAGGCTTCGTAGCAAAACCGGAACCGAAAGGATTTGGTACCATGTATGTTACTTGGGTTAGGTAATATTAGAAGTATCAAATTTAATTGTCTTTGTATTCTAATCGTTACGGAAATTATGATGATTGTGAAATTCAGTTATGCACGTGTTACGTAGCCTAATGTACTGGTCCTTGGCATTTACAGCAACTTTGTGAACTGACACCCTGCCTGGTTAAATAAAGACACTTTTATTTATTTATATAATAAATCTTGACTGAGAACCTATTGACAACATGTCAACATGGTTTGGTAGTCCGATATGCTTCTTTAATTTGAATTTATTTGGACCCAGTATAGATTTTATGCAGTTTACAATATTAAATATAGGATTAAGTTGGATTTGGATTTTCAATCGACTTCACCAAATTAAAAAAGAGATGAGGTTCTCAGTTCGACCCATATGTATGTTTTTTTGTTTTGACTCTAATTTATTGCACCGCACCGTTTAATTTAATGCATACTAATTCTAAAACTACATTTTAACTATCAGTTGTGAAATTTCACAGAGATATATCTGTTCGCAATCTCAATAGCATCGTTATACTTCGAGAATGTATACATGCATAATATATAAACTGGCTTTGGTAAATAATACAAAAAGTGTTGCTAGTTCACAACAAGATAAGGCTTTGTATTCCAACAATTCTAACGCAATTAAACTTTTGTTGTACTGTGGTTGTTGGTTTGTAACGTTGTGTACACTATTTGGCTAACATATTCTACACAGTCACTTATACACGCTGCTTTATTCATTTAACTGATGTAATTAAGATTGATATGGATGATTTTATAAATATTTTCGTTGAGTGCGATAGACAGAAACAATTAATGCAAAATACGGCCGACTTTTTCTCTCTGACGTCACGTTTCAAAACTGGGTAAAATCGGGCAGATTTTAATCGTTTATATTTCTGGAAGAGATTTTTTTAAATTTTTTGTTGTCTGTGGGGTTTTCAATGATGTTAGTTTACGATTTTGAGTATTTTAATTCAGTTTTATTTGTTGGGCAAGTTACCTATTATAAGAGAGTACGCCTTACATCAACCATTTTGTGTTATAAAAAGTTTCATATACCCACTGCCACAATTGAAGCGAACCTTTCAACACTTCATTTTTCAATACCTGTTCAACCTCTTAGATTTCCCAAGGTAGTACGTAAACATAGGTAGTTAAACCCGTACATACAGAAGTTATATATTCTATAAAAATAAGAAAGTAACATGTTAATATGGATAAGGTTCTGTCTTGAAAATAGGAAAATGACAGTGAAATAAAACAATATTAAAACTGCCGCAGGGGTCAGTATTGGAGCCTCTCTTTTTCGTGATATATGTAAACGATCTTTCACAATATTTATCCGCTGGCCAAGTTAGTATGTCAAGTTACTACATCTCAATACCTGTTTCAGTGCCGACCACACAGGAACTCACTTTAAGACACTGTATTTAAATTTTTATATTCAAAAACCTCTGCCACCAAATTTAGAAGCAGAAAAGAAATTAACGTTATCTGTGCCTACTTAATTTTTAAGTATTTACTTAGACTGTCTATTAAGGTGGAGCAATATTGACTTTGTTTGTGAGAAACTAAATTCAGGTTTTTATGCAATATTTCAAATGAAATTCAGCCTTGATAACGAAGAATTGTTAAGTATATGTTACTTGCTAGCTTATAGTCATATGGCATCCTGAGGAGTGATGTCCTGATGTACTGATGTCCTAAGTAAGATTAGTTAGGCTAATTTTTAATCTACAGCGTACAACTGGCTGCAGAGAATATTTTAAAAGTAAAATTATAGTATCGGTACCTTCCATACTTATGTGGCTACATGTTTTTAAAAATAAGAATATTTTCGAAGTAGTTGAATGCCACAGTTGTAGAACAAAACATGGTAACAAATTATCATTACCAGCTCATAAGGCAAGTGCTTTTAAAAAATCTCCTGCCTACAACTTTATAAAAATACTAGCTGACCCAGCAAACGTTGTTTTGCCATATAAATTATAAATTTTTGTCCAAAAAATAAAAAGAAAATTTCTGGATAGGGCCACCCTTATCACCTAGGGGTATAAAAAATAGCCTACTACCTATTCTCAGACCTACCAAATATACACCAAAAATTTCATAAAAATCGGTCAAGGCGTTTCGGAGGAGTTCGATAACAAACACTGTGACACAAAATTTTTTATATTAGATTAAATACCTTATCTCAAATTAAAAGATGAAAATAATATAGTTATAAACAGCAAATAAAATATTTTTTTCCTGGAACAAGCGTTTTATTCTGTACCAGGGTTTCTATTTCTTCTTTCTCTTTCTTCTTTTTTATGTATGGATATACTTTATATATTTTTTCTAGTTACTTACTTTTCATATTTATAGTACCTGCTTGTACTTATTATTTTGGGTATGTGTGTATATTAAAATAATGACACGGTAGCTCAGTTGGCTAAAGCGTATTGTGTGGCTAATATGCTGCTCACACTGTCTAGCGTGTAATGGGTTCAAGCTCCAACCCCGGCACTGACAATATCGGTGGGTATGAATGTAGGTCTGCGTTTTTCCAAATGTGTAACCCCTTCTCAATAGCCTTGGCTTTGGATTTGGGGGTTGCCTACTATATGTGGGTGTGTTTATGTTTGTGTTTGAAACAACACAATAAATATCTATTTATCTATCGATCTACGAACCTGCAGGCAGACACGTGAAAAAAAAACTCTCCCCTGTGTACTCTATTTGTATACTATGTTTATTTGTAGCGTGTAAAAATTGTAAAAATGCAAAAAAGCGTTAAAAACAAATGTTACTTTTTTTTATTCATAAATGAATAATTTGGTAATTAAACGATACGTAACTTTTTGTGAGGCATCAATATTTTAGCTGTAAAATTCTCAATTGAGAATTACTCATGGATAAAATCTTTGAAGCTCTCACAAATTCATATAATTTCCCCGGCGATCCACTACAGCCCATACTAAAAATAAATATTATCAGGTTTTCATTTAAATTATATTGCCAAGAACATAAAAAACTCATAAAAGATTTTTATTGGCGATGCTTATCGTCTGAGGAAATTTTCATTACATCTATAAAAGCAAAATTTTATTTTCCATTCAAACTTTGTGCGTAAATATCATTGTCATCAAAGTAGGTATTTGAATTTCATACGGTGCCAAACATTTTAATATATACATATACATACAATTGTACTGATGCGGTGGCTCGGTCGGTCAAAGTGTGTTATGTGGCGAATACTGTAACATACCTGTTACAATTTTTGCCGTAGTCAAAAATCCTATTTTATTTCCGACCATATTTTGAGTATCACTCAGTAGGTTACAAAATTTTACCGTTCATTTAATAATAAGAACTACTGTAAAACACATCACCAAACTTCTCATTTTATATACTTGAATATTTCTACAATACAGCACCCTCTTTTTAAATATTTACTGTACTAATTAAGAAACAAGGTTACCATAGATTTCTTTAAGGATCTACATTTACTCGAGGTCAATCAATACATTAGTTTTCATTACTAATCTATTACTTTAAATATTAATAATACTACCAAAATCCAGATGGCGTAAAGCGCTTGACAGAACTGTTGTTTTTTAAACCATATTAGCTTTCCTTGTAATTGAAACTTAATTGGTATTCATTTTACTATTCTGAACTGTCAATGAAAGTTGTGCGACTCAATTGCGATATCTCCCAAACTTTGTCTAACTCTGTTGTATCGTCAATTACCTAGTGCATCAATAGATTTTGAGGTAAATTAGTTTTATTATTATTCTTTTATAACGTATAGGCACCTTCTGTGCTATATATTTTTTTGACCATGTGAGTATTTGTAAAATCTAATTTTGGTTTCCTTCTTTCTTATGATGGCGTTATAGTTCTGGCAGCTTAAGTAAAGTATAAAATAAAGTAAAGAAAACTCTAAAGTAAAGAAAACTCAAAAGTAAAAATATAAGTCAAACTGCTTAGAAGTAAAAGTAATTAAAATTTTTATTTGGGATTCAATCCATGAGGAGAATTTAGTTTTTCTATCTAAAAAGAAATCCTTGGATTCATTTGGTAAATTCTTCCACACGGAGCACGTGTCAGGAGGGAAACTTTTCCTATCGTAAAGAAGCCGATTAAACTTCACTTCATTTCCTAGAGATCCATTTTCATAAAAATAAATTTACACTACTAAGCCGAACTATATCGACAATCAAGCACAGGTCGAACTTTCTTGCCAACGTCTTCACGCTGTAAGCATCGAGACGACGACGTGGTCCACCAGGTCTAACGACACACCTTAGGACACGGTGAGAGTTTTGTGTAGTGTTAAAGTTTGTTGGTGAATTTTTAACATCCACTTGATGTTACATATATTTTTATGCAGGCCACGAGGTCCTTGATTAGCATAAATTTCGTTCTTATTTTATTGCTGTACATTGCTATATAATTTAGTTTATCATTTCATCTCTGTTGAAATTTGGAACATTTTATTAGTTATAATTATTTTAGATCGTAACCTTGATGAACATTTGAATTTGCTATAATCCTTTTTTTTTCTACATTATTGATTATGTAAATTTGCTCACATAAATTTTAACATCAACCAGAATACTTTTAAAATAAATTTTATCTCACAATTTATTTCAATCTTTATTTTTTTCTGAATCAAAAATTATTCCTTTCTAAATTTACCTGTAGGAGTTTTCGTCCTGGTAAAAGGGGGTCAGTAATCACTATTAAGGCTGCAGGTGGCGCCCCGGATTAAATTCATTTTTAAGCCCTCCTTTTACCAGACACGAATTGTGTGACAGGTGTCAAATAAAAAAGTGTGTAATGCAATTTCCCCTAAGTTAGATAAGAGCCACAAGGTCGAGCCAAGGTAAGAGAACTCACGTTTAATCTCTAAATAAGAAGCTAGCCGAGAGCCGGGGTTCTTCTGGTTATCACGTTGTTCTTGGGACTTGTCCCGGGAATAACGAGGGAACCGGAAGGCTCCAAACAGGCGTTCACTCCACCCAACAACACCGGGAGGAGTGAAAACGTAACAATACGTTAGTCAGATTGTCTATCGTATACTGGGCGCCCCAGCCCCAGCACTGACAATGTCGGTGGGTATTGATGTATGTCTGCGTTTTTCCAAATGTAGTGTGTTTATGTTTAAAAGTGGTGCACAATTAATTATCCATAGCTGTATGACTAAATATAAAACTCCTCTCACATCTTTAAGTGTTAAATAGATCATCTGTCTTACCATGTTGGGTACTTGCAAGAAAGTAAAAATTATTTTTCTAGAATAATTAGGTGGGGCGAGTGCATATCAGTTTTGACTTATCTCGATACGAATAGTTAAGTAACGTTAGTCACGTTGTGTGTCATCGTATATGCAGAAGCTATACAATGTTAGGCGAGAATATTGGATGTTAAGTAAGTAAAAAATCCCTACCAGAGGAGATTCTGAAAATTCTCTGAGATTCTGAGATTCTCTGAGATTCTGAGATTCTCCTGGTGTCGATGTTTGGCCTTATTTGCGGAAATAGGTCGACGTTAAATAAATGAATGAAGAAAAAACAAATAGATATATAAAATGGATACTTGGTTTTATCATACAAATAGGATTGCTTAAGACATTTTTTCGTGTAACTATACTGTGCTTAGACGCGTGAAAATTATGAAAGCTTATTTCTGTGCCTCCATTGGACTCTCTCAGAGTCAACTTGTTGGTCCGCTTGTAAACAGTAAAAATTTGAACAGCAATATCTGCTAGTAACTCAATTCGTTTAAACACTTTTAGTTGCTGTATTCGTTTAAACGTGGATTATCTTTTTTCTATCATATTAATGTATGTTATCCACAAAACGGTCTCTTGTCACCTCATTAGTGGACCAACACTTGGCAGCAGCATTTATGTTAAAAAAAGTATCAACGCTATACTTGTTTAAAGCTGATTTTTTTTTGTCTTTATTTCTCCATTGCAAACACATTATATACAGATAAAAGTATACAATAAAATCAATGTAGAAAACGTCACAACAAACAGTCAACAGAAAAAAAAACAATACAATAAAATATATAAAACAGATGAACATACAAGACATATTAAACAAATTTATTAAATTACAAAAATTCATTTATCTAGCAATTTTTGTTTATTAATATTTTTTTAAATCTATGTTTGAAAATATGTATGCTACCCGAAGACCTAACATCTTCATCTAACGAATTACAAAGCTTACACCCTTGGTAAAGAAAACTTTTCTGGTATATAGCAGTTCTATGAGAGTTAAGCAGTAGAAAATTCTTTGCTCTAGTGTCATGCATTTGACTATTTGATTTCTTAAAAAGATTGACTTATGTTTATGAATATACCGTGCGTGTAGCCGCGCGCTAGGCATAGGGAGTAAGAATTACAACATCGCGTGTGCCAGCTGGCTGAAATGAAATAACTGAAAGCTGGGATGCTCCGCCCGGCGAACGAATTTACGGCTGTGTTGTCAAATCTCTCACGCTACGTGAATGTACATGCCTAATGGGCAATTACACGCACGGTATGAGCACACCTCAAGTATGTATAGACCAGCAAATGTCAAAATTTTTAAAAATATGTAATTTAAATTTAATAAAATGCGAATTGCATGTTTCTGTAATAAAAATACCCTAGTCACATTACAACTATTGCCCCAGTTTACAATTCCGTACCTTAGATGCGAATGAAAATTAGCATAATATATTACTTTAAAAATTTCCCGGCTACAATGTTTAGACATAAATTTTAGAGCATAACAACTTGTTCTTAGCTTTATACATAATTTTTCGATATGTTGAGTCCATTGTAAGTGTTTATCAAAAGTAACACTTAAAAGTATACTATCGACACAAGTTTTTATTTCCCAGTCAGTACCATTAAAAAGTGTTGAAACTGTCTTTGTTTTATTTAGAATTAGGTTATTATTTTGAGACCAATGTATGATTTCTTGATAAACTCTTTCAGTGGTTTCTTTTGCTTCAATTAGGTTGCTGCCGGTAACTAGACTGTATTATCAGCACAACAGGTCACATGAACATTTGGTATTTTTGGTAGATGACTAACCACATCGTTAGCAAATATTATGTATAAGAGTGGTCCCAAAATTGACCCCTGTGGAACTCCTTGTTTAATATCACAAAGAGTACTTTCAACTCCACCGGCCATTTTTACAATGTGTGTCGTGTTGTCTAAATAGGAGGAAAATATTTGTAAAGCAATTCCTCCAATACCGTATTGTGCTAGTTTGGCCTTAAGCAGCTGATGGTCTACCAAATCAAAAGCTCGTGAGAAATCTAAAAGACCCACAACTGATTCCTTGTTGTCTAGAGCTTTAATGATTTTGTGATGAAAATCACACAAAGCAGACTCTGTGCTTTTGTTTGTAGTGTAGTTTGTGTTGTTTATTATACTCATCATCAATATGCCACAAACTACCATTAAAGGGAAAATTGTCAGAAGTCCCTTATTTCGTCATAAAACATGTATCTATTAGAACTTTCCTACCTTACTTTTTTTTCGAATGTGATGCTAAAATGATACCCTGTATATAGAGATATACGCGTCATAAATAAACGTAATTCTCCAAATCCATAAAAATAAATTTACAGAGTTAATTAATTACATTTTGCAATCAATTTGGATAATAATAATTTACAAAATTAATCTACATTTAAAATAGTATCTATGCAAATATAATTACTAGCGTGGTTATGTTTCTGCGTACAAATTAATTATTTAAGTATTCATTAATTTGGCGACCCATAATATTTAATTTATTATGAATTAATCAATAATGCATTAGCAAATGTAACTAGATAGGTTTTTCGAGGAGAGTTTTTTAATAGAGGGAACATCAGGGATATTGTTAGACAGATGTTTTAAGCTGTTGAAATCCTCCATATTTTAAATCAACAACCAAGAAACAAAATAGCACGTCAAAGCCATAGATATTGTAATATATAAACTGGCCCAAAACCTTTGAAGAGTCTTCTACTGCAAAAAGTTCTCCCGCATGCTTAGGCTAATCACATGACGCGTACAGACAGACAAATAAACAGACAGACAGAGGCTTGAATATTTGCCTCTATAGAGCGAGCGCAATCATGAAAACCTCCCCTACTTCAGCAATTTGCTCAGGTGTAGCATTTGATTTATAAAATACTTCTCCTCAAGGCCTGGATGTTTTTTGACTATAGCAAGTAATTCCATTTTTCCTTGTCAGAACAATGCAGATGTAGAGTCACTTCCACTGAAAGCATGCAGAAATAGAAGACTTGTATTGCGGGGAGGCGTTTGAATAAGTCACGTCCGGTTTTTTTCCTCTCCCACATTTTTGGAAAAATATTGTGTTTCTTTGTAATGCCAGTGAGAATGACTAAAAGATCTATGTCTTTGCCATCGATCACCACAATATCGTTTGTAGAAGCTGTGGTGACAATCAGCCTGTCCCGTTCTCCTTCTGTCTGGATTGCAATAATTTCCTCTCTTTCAAATGTGGTTTTTAATAAGTCGATAAAACGAATTGTTTTTATTAGATACAAACTTTTCTTGTGAAATTTGTCAAATATGACGTCGGACGATATATTTGCCTTAACTCGACGAACGCGCTTCGAGCTCTTCATACTCTTTTGTGAAGCGTCTGTTGGGTAGCCGTCGAAAACTACAGCTACTTTTAGACCTTAATGTGAAACGAAAACTATTTGATGTGCCTGGCAACTATCAACCCAAATAAGGAGCTTGGAGGCCACACAACTTTGTGAAGTAGTTAGATGACCACCATCTACTACAACAAATTTAGTTTTTCCTTGCATCTCATCCATCTTTATTGGTTGGAGTACTGCATGGAAAGAAGATTTCGTGCCCTTCTGTATTCCCTCTTCAGTAAATATTGACATTGGAAAATGTGACAGTTCGTACGTAAAAATGCTTTTCTTCATCTGACCGATTTAAAAAGCATAACCTGTTTATAACTGTTTTTAAATAATATTCCTTCCTGTTTTCCGATCCATTTTATATAATAGTACTATATATGGGGGAGGTCATTTTTTGGCCCCCTTCGAACTTCGTTTGGTGCTTGGGCTCGGAAATTTTCTGAACCCCGGTATAGTAGTAGTAGATATCTCATAGATTTTTAAGTTAAAAATTGCTAAAAATGGTAAAATATGAAAACTTTGCAAAAGTTTGTACAGCTGTACCTCGGATACTATTTGATCTACAGTGTCCGCTCTGGTACCAATTTGTAGTAAATTTAGTCTACTTTTAAAAAATACTAAATTGTTTTTACCAAAAAAGTAGACCTTAGGTGCCAAAATCAACAAAAACTGAAAAAAAAACAAAAATCTCGCAGTTTTTTTGACTAAGACCAGAAGATCTGCCGAGGTCGTAAACTTGGATTTAACATTAATTTTTAATCCTATACAACATATTAAAAAAGCATAGATACTCGATTTAAGGCGACAAGGTTACTAGATTATTATTGTTAATTTAAAAAGTTTAAAAACTGGATGTTTAGTAGCATAGAGTATCACCTAAAAAGTTGAATAAGTTTTGCAGATTGTAATGTACAGTGCATAGTAATTTTATAGCGATTATTTCACTCATTAACGCTATAGCCAATGAGAGCCCGTTTTTTCACAACATTGCACCAATCAAATATCATTATTAGTGGTAAATCAAGCTAGATCGGCTTTTGACAGTACCAACATGCAAAATTTATCGCTCTAATTTTTTATGTCGCTGCAGCGGCAAATACTGCGGTAATATTTTGACGTTTTGTTTCGTGAAATATTTTCGGCAAATAGAGCAACTCGCTCTTTTAAATTTTATCTATAAATATCTTCTCTAGCTTATTACTAATTGTTAACTTACCTTGTAATATTGTATTATGTACTAGCAAATATAAACACACCACATATATAGTAAACATCAATCGTCAGTTCCAAAGAGAAGCCTGTCTGAAATATATATATGTAGGCTATAACCCTTGCCTATCTGTAACTATTTCAATTTGCCTACTTTTCAATCATGTAACAGTAATATACAAAGATTGTACTTAATATACCTAGCTCATAATACAGGAACAAGTCAAGCACAGCTTTCAATAGCTCAATAACGTAGTTACAAAGTTAAGCAAATCATTTATTATAAATGTCAAGTAAACACATTCACTCTGGAAACAAACTAAAAATCTAATTGCAATTTGTTGTATTTAAATTTCACTCTGCCTAACGACGCAAACCTCAACATAATTTGTAAACTTCGTAAGTTAAAAATAAGGATTAAATACGTAAATATGAACCAATGAACAATTATTATGGAATATAACTCTAGTAGCGGTAGCGCTAGATGGCGCTCTCTATGTCAATCTCGGAACCATGAGTGTATAGTAATAAATAGGCGGGATATCGGGAATAAAGTAGTGCTCGCAGATTAAAGATGTAGTGCTCTCTCTATCGTTCCTCGTCATATTGCACCTCAGAAACGCCTGAAAGGTGTTAAGCCAGTTTATATATTATAATATCTAAGGTTTCAACTCGTTTTATTTACTAATTGCCATAGAAACGTCACTAGATTATTTTAAAATATAGCGATTCTCGGTTGTTTCTACTGCGTTTGTTTCAGATTTGCTGTTTTGACAATATGAGTCGGTTTGGAAATATTTCTGTATATCAAATTAATGATGAAATTGAAAATAAAGGTCAGTAAACCCTAAAAAGTAACAAGGAAACGTCTGAAGGCAATTAATTACTGAACATAATATTGAAGATGTACTTAATGAATTATTTATTCGTGAAATATTCTCCTCAAATACCACTCGTGCTTTAAATTTTATCTAAAAATTTTTTCTCAAGCTAAGTTGCTCCTACTTAATATAACTTGTGCAAATTGGCAGTTTATTATCAAAGATTAAATCCCTCCCGCTAAAGCGGTCGGAATTTAATCAGTTAATAAACTGCCAATTTGCACTCTTTATATTACCAGGCAACAACGCTTTCGAAAAAATTTTCGATACAATTTTAAGCACATGTGATATTACATACGACAAAATTGTATATAGTTTTTTACAGCGATAAAACTGAATGATGCTGTCAATAGCTGATCTAGTTGTTTAACTTCTAATAATGACATTTTATTGGTTTTTTATCTCAGAAAATGGGTTTTCATTGGCTACCATGAGTGAAATAATCACATTTATAAACGAATTGATTGCTAAAGTTGTGGATAATTTTCCTCCAAAACTATATTGACAACTATTAAAATACATTAAAATTAAAAAAAAAAAATTGAATTTTCTGAACTGCATCGAAGATGCAAATATGAGTACAATGGCAATTGGTCTGTAATTTGCAGGGTCATCATAAAGTTATTTTGAATAAAGATACCACTTCTGACAATTTAAACAGTTTCGGAGGTATTATTTCTAATACATCGATTGAGTTTATTGACAGGAATAATAATAATGTATTTAATATCGTTAACATATTTTATGCTAAACCACTAGTTCAGTTTAATAAAATGAGTTAAAAGTGATTTATTTGAAAGAATTCATAGAAGTTCATTAGTTCTAATGGCCGTATAGAAAGAACTAAGAGTGGTCTATAGTGTATATTTATTTGTCAAAGTAGTGCCCCAGCTCTTACTCAAATATAACTCTATGAAATATAGCAAGTAAAACTTATTTGGGTCACCCTGTATTTTTACAAAATATGATTTACGGGTCTCAAATGTCTGCCACTATTTTCTGTCACAGAAAATAGATGGCGACAACGTAATGCAGCTATGTAATGTATCTTCATTACCAATACGGGTTGTCACCTGTCATGTGTACAGTTGTTTCTAAATGTAAAGTACATTAATATCGCCTAGTAAAAACAGTTTAATTACAGAAGTCATAAAATAAATGGATATAATGTTTGTCAGTGACTGCTTGAATTTATATTTGTTTTTCCAGTCTACGGTTCAAATTTTGTAGTTAAATAGCTACCCTGATTATGATGTATTACACATGCAGGTATATAAAAGCCTTGACAGAGATAATACACAAGATCAATTGACTCATCACCTTGCTCTTGTTGATAAGTAATAATTAGGTATAAATGTTATACTCTTCATCGGTTCATTGAATTCTTTTATGTATTCTTGAACAACTTTCTATAAGGTAATATATTGGAAGATTGAAAGACATTATTACGTTTTTATACAAGTTTTGTATTAAAACGATTACGCCATATCACCAATTTAGACACTCTTAAGATGTACTATTTTTGTGATTTAATATCTTAAATTCGAAATAATTTTTTGGAGATATTCCGTATCTGCAAGCAGAGTATTTGTATTGCAAAAAAGTGTCTTATACGTTCCATGTTTGAAATGAATATCAGAGAATCTTGCAAAACATCATTTGTCTAAAATAGTAGTAGTTGATTAGTCTCTATATTTTTTTTTACTCCCTTATGTAAATTTGCTGTTTTCTGTACAGTCTGTAGAATATATTAGTAGGCAATTCCAATTATACTATCTAGGATTGAGATGAAACCGACCAATCACAGTTCGTGTATTAAGTACTTACATAGGCAACTATTCGTTTTAAAAAATTCAAGTTGTCAGTGCGTCAGCTGTCACAGTAACTATCAATGTCAATGTGTATTTGTGTAATATATTAATGTGACGTCACAGCTAACCTCAAAAATTTGCATTTCTTAAGATTCACAAGTATTACGTATAATTAATATTTCTGCTTGGTTCCCGTACTTTCAACCAAAATCTGGTTCAATGTGATGTTTATGAAGTTTTAAATTATTTGTTCTAGTAAAATAGTACTCTTTTTGTAGGTTGGAAGTCTAACCTCTAATTAGCAGTCTATTTTTATTAATCAACAATATTAAAAAATTATTTGCGTGAATTTGTAAATATTTGCTTGGAGACAGTATGGCTTCAAGCGAAACATGCAAATACAAACAATAAAAAATGAGAATAAACTTGAAAAACTTAAAATTTAAGGTTATATTATTTACATGATGCTTATATATTAATGTTTATTTTTTTTATATTTTGTAGTTTTTTCTTAAGCTGGCCGCAGAAAAAATATACTGTACAACTCGAGTGGATTATCCATATCGCACTCGAAAGATTGAGCACTCCCCCTATGGCGTCGTGCTCAAACTTCTTTATCTTGTTGCACAAACTACTATTATATTTTAAAATTTTGAATAGTGAATAAAAAGACACAAAATATATTTAACAATTACTCCACACGTCGCGTCGTAGCTCTAATTTGTAGTAGATATGCATTAGGGTGGCCCATCTCTATAGGGGGTGAATTTTTTTTGCGTATTTTTTAAGTCTCACCCCACGAAAATATACTATTATACTAGGAATAATTTATGTCAAAGTTTCAGATAATTCGGTGAACGGTAACCCGTGCCGCATTCAGGTAGAAATTTGTAGATAAGATTTTATTATGGTAATACACTTAAATTTTACTTAAAATACAAATATCTACCTCTTTTCTCGTAATGTTTTATTGGTGTAATTATTTCTTAGAAATTATTTGTTTTGGAAGTTTGGAAATATAATGCACCTACTGTAGGTTTTTATGTCAGTTTGCAATTGTGTTTTACAGTGGTGACATTATAAGTTCTAGCATACGTTCCTTTTTGAAAAAACATTTAACGATGGCTGATGTTAGATCCTTAGAAAGGATACTTTCATTTACTTAGTTGGACACTATTCGTCACAAATCATTGGCAATAAATTGCCGTCTAATAAACAAGTATTACAAGTGCTCTTTTATAACATTCGTGAAGTGAAGCTAAGTGTACATGAAAGTGCTAAATTAACAATAGAAGAGGTGTCAGTTTTTTGGGATAAAGCTCGCATTACGACACGTCAGGATTTTCATTGTGTTAAACAACTAGATAAACTTTATGCAGAGTGGAGGAACTTACAAAAATCGGCTAAAAGGGCCAGTGCGGGAGATAAAGAAAAAAAATTCGTTGAAAAATTGGACGAACTTTTTGACATTTCTCATGCAAATGCATTGGAGT
The DNA here is from genome assembly GCA_936432065.2 of Rutpela maculata. NCBI lineage: Eukaryota > Metazoa > Arthropoda > Insecta > Coleoptera > Cerambycidae > Rutpela > Rutpela maculata. The sequence goes on along the minus strand of OW386288.2, from coordinate 7,317,509 downwards.
TGATGAAAATAGATCAAGATAAGCAGTTTTTAATTAACCAAAGAAAAAAGGGACGTCCTGGATTTATGCATGGTATTGATTACCAACTTGCTTCTCAAGAAAAATCAGCTGAGGAGAAATTACAGAAATTATCCGAACGAATGTAACGAAGTTAACAAGAAAAAGCTAGATTGGAGGAAACAGTCACCTGTCCATCATCAAGTAGTAATTCAGCCGACTCCAACGAAAATGAAGATGAAATAATCGAAGCCCAAGAAGAGTTGTTACAAGACCAGCCTGGCCCGTCACAGCCAAAAAAGAGGAGATTGTATGGAACATGTAACATCATCACACCAAAAATAGCCGCTGCATTTGATGCTTGCAAAATAAGCGACAGGTATGGAGTCCATATTTTGACGGCAGTAGCAGAAGCACTAGGACATGACACCACATCTTTGTCCATCAGCAGAACCACACTTCAGCGCTCTAGACAACGCATCCGCGAAGAAAGAGCTGAAATATTAAAAACTGCCTTCGGTAATTCTGAATTGCCGGCCCCAGTCATCCATTGGGATGGAAAACTTTTACCTTCTCTCACTGGAATGGAAAATATCGATAGACTTGCTATCTTAGTTACTAGTGGAGATATTGAACAACTACTTGGAGTACCAGCTTTGCCCAATTCAACTGGAAGAGAACAGACTGAAGCAGTTTATGTTGTGCTTTGTGAATGGAATTTGGACGAAAAGGTAATAGCTTTGTGTTGTGATACAACAGCATCAAATATGGGTTATATAAATGGGGCAGCCACACTATTGCAACAAAAATTAGAAAGAGATATTCTATATTTTCCTTGTAGACATCATATTTTTGAAGTGGTTTTGAGAAGTGTGTTCGACACAAAAATGCCTTCCTCATCTGGTCCAAATGTGCCACTATTTAAACGTTTTAGGGAATTTTGGCCTAAAATAGATCAAAATAAACTAAAAACTGGATTTCAGGTATCAAAAATTAAACACATTTTACAACCAGTTAAAGCCGAAATTGTAAAGTTTCTAAATGCAGCTTTAACTTTGCAACATACTCGTGATGATTATAAAGAATTTTTAATGCTTTCTAAACTTTTTGTTGAAGAAGAGCCCACTCACACGACATTCTATCAACCAGGGGCATTTCATCATGCACGTTGGATGGCCAAAGCCATTTACTGTCTAAAAATATTTTTTTTCCAAGATCAGTTCCAACTAACCAAAAAAGAAAAAATAGGGATTGAAAATATATGTCTCTTTATTGTAAAGGTTTATGTAAAGGCCTGGTTTACAGCGTCATTTGCTAGTAAAGCACCGCTTCATGACTTAGACTTTTGTAAAGAACTCATTAATTATCAAAATATTGACAAAGAAATATCTCAAGCCGCAAGTAGGAAAATAGTGAACCATTTGTGGTACCTTAATTCAGTAAATGTTGGCTTATCTTTCTTTGATGACGATATTTCAGTTACCACTAAAAGAGAAATGGTTAAAGCTTTGAATAGGAAAGCACCAAATCAAGAGGGTATTAAACGACTTATGATTAGTAACATTACTGACGTTGAAAACAAGGAAATTCAGGACTTCATATGCGAGAACACTAAACAGTTTTTTCAAAAATTAGGTTGGTCTATGGAATTTTTGGAAAATGATCCAACAACATGGAGGGAAAATGAAAGTTATACCCGATGTTTCAATATTGTAAACAAAATTAAAGTTGTAAATGATGCCGCTGAGAGAGGAATCAAACTTATTACTGACTATAATGACATTTTAACAAAAAATGAAGATCAAAAACAGTTTTTACTCCAAGTTGTAAATGATTATAAATCACAGTTTCCAAATGTAAAAAAAGAAACCCTGTCGCATGCTTTGGCCTAGTGCAAAAAATGTTGTTTTTATTACTATATGTCTTGTAGATTTAAGTAGGATAATATTTGGTACTATGTATGAAAAAAACGTTTCATAATAAAATACACAAAGATAAAACGAGAGTTTTATTTCAAAAACTTCTAGTCTAGTTTTCTTAGACTACGAATTTACAGTACAGTGTGTCATAACATGTCATAGTCACAACAGATAATGTCTTTGATATTTGTATGACTTGATTAGTCATTCTAAAGATAAATGTTGCTGTTTAAAAAAAAAAAACAATGCATCAATCAAAGAATGTAAATAATTCCATTTACTTTTATTATTGCATAATAATGCATTCTGCGGCACCCCTTGCCTTCAATTTGCCTCAATAATATTTTGAGGGGACTGGTTTTTCTTCAAATGGAACCATTTGCAGGGATGAGAAATAAAAAATTTCGATTTCGAAAAAGATGGGCCACCCTAATATGCATATATTAAAGTTTCACAAATCTGGTACATACTATATGGACTCTGTACTATACTGGGTGTAACACGAACATGGTGTACCCCCAATATTGAATTGAATTACTGAAAATTGGTACATCGCACAGTGGCCCCAAGTCAAATCAGTCTGCTCTTAATATTTAAACAATCGGAAAGTTTTTTTTTTTAATCTTCGTTTTCTAATTGCCTATCATCTGTCAAGCCAGATTTTCGATTTTTGTCCCCGATTTTTCAAAATTTTCCAAAGAACTTTGAATGTTTTGTAAATTTTGAAAAATCAAAGACAAAAATCGAAAATCTGGCTTGACAGATCGATAGGCAATTAAGAAACGAAGATTTTTAAAAAATCCGATTGATTAAGTATTAAGACCTGCAGACTGATAACAATGTGTCAAAGTGACTTTTTTTCAAATCAGTAATAATTTATCTGGAAAAATAAAGAAAACATTTTGGGTATACCATGTTCCTGGTACACCCGGTAGCATAAATTGCAAATATTGTAAATGTAAAGAAGATATTGATTTAAAAAACATTCCTTCTGGCAAATACATTTTTCTCTGTGGTAGACTTTAAGAAGAAGAATTAGGTATACTAATTAATGTTTCGTTTCTATAGTATTTGATTAACTATTTGGTATGTTGAACAAATGTGTGAGACTATGATATGTATATATGCGTGTATGTCGTTACATATAAGTAGCTAATGTATTTATTGACTTGTTCTGTCATATTTTGTGATCAACGTATTCCTCGTAATTTTTTTAACAAGTGTATTTTTCGATATAATTGCTATATTTTAAATTTTGATGCTTTACTAGCGTTTCTTATTATTATTTGACATACTCCAGAGCACTTCAAAGACGAAGCAGTACATATAAGGGTTTACGATAAAAATGGTTAATTTGATAATTACACTTCATGAATTATAAATATAACTTTAAAATAAGTATAGACATTGTATAAAATAAGTTGCATTATTTATAGAAAAAAAAATGTATAACCTGAAGATTTCAATTTAATAAATTATGGAAAACTAACCACAGTTAACGTATTACTTTGAATTAAGTACATGTGCAAAATGATTTACAAAATTGATAAATGAAATATGCAATTTGTGGATTTTACGTTTAGAATCTATCTTTATCGGTCTAGTTTTCTTTCGCGTAGGTCAGTTCTTTAAAATAACCCCATAAAAGTAAGTCTAAGGAGCTTAGTTTAGGTGACCACGGTGGCTGTTATATGGCCTTTCCCCTTACAACAAGCAAAATTTAAACGTTATACAACTATTTTGTTTTATTGCAATTTTATAAATGTAATAAAATAGCAATAAAACAAAATTGTTGTAGAAATGACAATTATAAAACAAATTTGTTTATTGGGAATTCAGCGATTTTGGTAGGAACTCCATCGTACTGCAACATTTTTTGGGGTGTTTCTAGAGACGTCTTCAAGAAAGCCATACAATTATTCAAAAAAGACCTTTTAGGTAGAGGTGAAGAAAGGCCAACGCAGGGCCAAGCGATCTCTTAAACAATCTACAAGCCATCCAGTTCGTTTTGCAAATAATTTAGGTAACCTACGCTACTGAACCTTCTTGATAGCTCAAAAGGGCCATTCAATTTACCTTCACTATGGAAACAAGTCTCGATATATGAAAAATTCAATTCGTCAAAAGCATGATCTACTTGTAGTAAGGACACTGATAAAAAATCTATTCTGAATAACTCTATGTTAGAAACTACATTAATTGGACAAGTTTTTTTTGATAGTTGGTCAACTTTCTTTGGTATTTTTTTTCTGTCGGCGTTATTTAAAAAAAAAACTAAAATTTTCGAAGTGCAAAATGTGTCCACAAGACGATTTTTTGTTTGACGGAAGAAAACAAAATTCATGAAAATACTTTTATAGGAAATGTGCACTCGCTTAAAACTCGCTTTCAAAAAACTACCCAGTAACTCATATTTGTTTTTAATTAATTCGATAGTGGGCGCACTAATCAATTTCAAGGAAAAATACAAAAAACTTTTGAACCATCTACAAGTGGATAACCCACATATTTGATTTTCTTATTATAAATAACCCCTCCCCTTACCTCAGTACGTTTGATCGTCCATTTATGGGACATCCTATATAACAAACCCCTGTTATTTTGGCGGGTTCTATAATACATAAAGTTACAACAAATTGAACCACCGTGTATAGCAAATAAATGAATTTCAATTTAAATTGCACATTTTCTAAGAAGCTCCCGACTCACGTTTATTATCTGGACTTGTAGGAAGTTCAGATCAAAGTTAAAATAAAAGTTTCTCATAAATATATATGGCATTATACTATATATTGATATAGTATATGCCGAGGTTCCTATATGCGACATTACCTACTTGATACTTGTTATGTTTTATGTTCTATAATAGAAAATTGATTATTGTCTGTGTGCTCATCGAGGCGGAAATCGATTATCCATTATTTATGAGATATAAATCAAGGTGCACCAAATCAGCTGGATTGAACTTTTCCAATACGTCAGTGCAAATCTAAATTAAATTCATGGTTCAAGATACGTTAGTTTACGAGAGACAACAGAAATATTATCGGCCAATTTGGAAATCCTATTTTGGAGGTAATATTTTTATTGTCTTTCTGAGATGAAATATTACGCGATTTAATACATCATGCTGGGGGTTAATATATCATAGTTACTAATGTGTTGTCCTTTTATTATTTGTCACCCATTACTCATAAAATGTCATTTTCCAGAATGTTTAGATGCAAGCTGTCATGCAACTGTTTGCAAGAAAGAAGATGTATATTTGAAACATATAGTAGTAAATACCAGTCGATATAGATATTCTCTAGCTTGGGCTAGTAGAAGGGGCAGGGTTGTGCAAGAACCCACCTTCTTTGGGAAAAGACGACCGACCCAGTGGGTTTTTGTAGAATACAAACTTCCCGCCTAGTTTACAGTTATTTCAACAATATGACGTGTGGCGACATCTAGATACATACTGTTTTTAAATTGTATACCTGTCCGCATCTAGTGCAGCAGTAGAAAAAAAATATTAATTCCACCAGCAAACTAAGAAACAAGCTTGGAGCTGGAAAAGTTTAAAAACATTTAAATAAATCGTATCGTCTTTTTCCTTTTGTCTCTTTCCTTTTACATTCCCACTTTGAAAGCTATTTTTATTGTTCTTCGGAACTTGTAACTAATTTATATCCATTAATTTATTATACAGATTCGGCAAATGTAGACGGTTAAAAGCGATAGGTGATAAAAATGAGATTTCACGAAGTATGGAACGTGCTAGGAGAGGTACATCCGTCTTTCTTTTCCTAATTTTTCTGCTTTGTTTCTTGCTCTCGTTTATCACAGGATATATACATTTTTCTTGGTCTTCCGCGTCTTCTTCTTCCTTGTGGGTTCTAATTTAAAATTTTCTTTGGTCCTGTGACATTCGCTGAACATGCCCGTACCATACGAGTTGTTTGGTTCTTATATCATCTACAATGTCGTGTAATATGCCCATTAGATTTCTTATTCTGTCATTTGTGACCCTTTTTCTTTTTGATTTTCTAGCTGATCTTCTCCAGAAGTCCATTTCTGTTGCTCTTAACATTCTTTCTGTCTTTTCTTTCATTGGCCATACTTCACAACTGTACTATACTTTTTACTATTGAATTATATATTCTTCTTTTATTTTCTTTCGTTATGTGTTTATTCCATAAAATGCTGTTCAAAATCGAAATTGCTCGTCTTGCTTGAGTATTTCTTTCCGAGATAGCTTCATCAAGTGTCCCGTCGTTTGATATTTTCATGCCCAGGTATTTATATTCATTGCAGTGTTTGATCAAATTACGTAATATTGTAAAAATGTTTATGAATATTCTTCAAAACTATCCGCTTTTGAAAGATACATTATTTAGAATTTGACTTTCACATACCTGAAAGGTTTTGTTCCTCTCCATTGTCTTCTTCATTCTGTGAGGTTATTGTAGAAAATCCTTGCACAGGTCTTGTAAATAACCTAACTCATTAAAATACCATAATGTGGGTTGGTAGATATTACAGAACCTACTTCTGATCTGTAGGAAGCTTGATTCAGGATTGTTTGGAGGGGAGTGACATTAGAGCATAGATCATTATTACTTTCCCTGAGAAACCTCTTTGTTTTGCTATTCATATCGATCTGATACCATAAGAAGTTTATGTAAGTATATACTTATTACCGCAGTAAAGCTGCGTATACTGCAGCGGTTGATTACAAACGTTATAATTATCACCCCCTATTAACTTGCCCGATATATGGTAATAATGTTTAATTTATTTCTGACAAGGAACAAATTATTGTTCATTGTGATGCTAATGGCCTTCCGATATGCAACACGTATTTCCTTCTCTAGTATATTGATTAGACTCGATATAAATAAGTCAATACAGATTTGATATATTTGCCGATAAAACACAAATGACATTATCACGCTCTGTATAATACCTGCTGTAATCATCGATTTATTCATTGTAATGCATCAAAATTAATGGACTTTTGAATATTGACACTTATTTATGGAAGGTATCTCCGTAAAGGGGAGATAGCCTACTGAATACAGAAGCATTCGCAAAAGCTGTATTGGGTACAAAGTGATTCGGGATAGCGGCACCCAGGCCTGGGTTAAATGAACTGTAATAGTCATATTTTTTTGTACATACAGCTCGGTAGGTAAACATTGGTCTTTTCTTTTTTTTTTTAAATTTTTTGCTGACTTTGAATATCTCTATTCGGCCACAGTTTTGTATATTATAAACATATATACACTTACTCACAAAAAAACGGACCGCCTAAAATTTTGATGAAGCTTGATAATTTCTCAACCCATGTACCAGTTTCAATGATTTTAATATTATATTTTAACATTGATAATTATATATTTATGATTACTTGAAATGAAATTTCGTACAATTTTTTTCTTAATTCATGGAATACAGGATGTGCCAATAAAAACTCACAGGTGAAATATTTCGGAAACTAATAGAGATATTTAAGTTCTGTAAAAGCCCATTGCTAAAACACATAAATGGCTGTAGTTTTAAATAGAAATAGTTTTCTAATAAATTTAAGGGATAGATGGCGCTGCGGTACAAATTATTTTTTGGATGACAGGAACTTAGAAATGTTATCTGTGTTAAAGAGAATTTAATTTCAAGTAGATTTCGTGATACGAAAAAAATTCGAAAATCCAACCGTTTTTTAAGATATTTAATTTTTGAAAAACTAACTTTCTTATATTAAATTTTATACGATAGTTCGTTTCAAACTTTCTTCATTTAAAGATAATGTGAATAATTTGGCAATAAAACTTTTTTTACAACTTCGGGTTAAACCGGAAATTACATTTATTACAATTTTAAAGCGCCCGTCCCTGTATTTTATTAAACAATATTGAATAAAAATATGTTCCATGCATTTTTTCCAGTCCAATCATAGTAGCAATAAAGGAAATATAAACGTGGGCGAAAAAATACATTTTATATTGATTACATTCACCTTGATGAAATAAAACGACTTCATACGCAAAATACAATCATAGGTGCCTTTGAAATTCTTCATAAACGATACTGTCAATATTGACATTGTTTTAGTTTTTGAGTGTCAAATGCTGTATTTAGTTCTTGTATTTTGTTAAATTGTTATAAAACATGGTACTTCATACAAACCGGGATAAATTAAACATGGTTTTAATTTATGGAGAATGCCGTAAAAATTCTTCTGCAGCTATGAAATTATATAGAAGACGTTTTTCTGAGAGACCAAGGCCTGATCGCAAAACTTTTGTAAGTTTATGTGGTAATTTAGATCATTATAGAAATTTTAAAAAACAAAAACACTTAAAAGAAAGAGAGCTGCAACAGTTGAAAATACAGCGTTAGTGTTAGAAACAATAGAAAATAATCCCTACACGTCATTACGTAAGTTAAATGAGCAAACTAATATTTCTGTAACTTCGTGTAGAAGGATTCTAAAAAATAATAAACCTTATCCATATAAAATTCATTTGATGCACCATTTAACACCGCAGACTAGATTTTTTTGGCATACTTCTCCATTATTTTAGAGGAAAATCCAAATTTGCTAAATCAAATTATGTGGTGTAACGAATCTAGATTCCACAACAACGGAGTAATAACCAGACATAACTGCCGATACTGGTCTAAAGAAAATCCCAAATGGATGAGACAAATCGGATTCCAGACAAGATTTGGGGTAAATGTTTGATGTGGCATCGTAAATGGAAACATTGTTGGTCTATGTCTTTATCAAGGAAATCTAAATGGTGAACGTTATTTACACTTCTTACATAATGATTAACCTGTGCTATTGAATAATTTACCAGTTCAATTAGATTCTATGTGGTTTCACCAGGATGGCGCTGGCCCACATAATAGCAATATTGTGGTAAGTTATTTAAACCAAACATATCCAGGAAGATGGATTGACACAAATGGGGTACTCAAGTGGCCAGCTAGATCTTCTGATATTACCCCATTAGATTTCTATTTGTGGGGTTATCTGAAAAGTGAGGTTTATAAAGCACCAGTCATAGCTGACCAGGCTGATCTTAAAATAAAATTCATGCAAGTGCTGGAGCCATCAACAGGAATACACTACTTAAAGTTTGTGGGGTTGAGCTATTGAAAAGATTCTCCATGTGTATAAACGAAAATGGCAATAATTTCGAACGCTTTCTTCCATAACTTATTACTTGTTAGTTATTTTTTTGTTTTTATTAAATAAAATGAAAAGAAGTTTTTTATTTCAATGCTATTTCCTTTATTGTTAAGTTACTACTATGGTTGAACTGGACAAATGCATGGAACATATTTTTATTCAATATTGTTTAATAAAATACAGGGGCGGGCGCTTTAAAATCGTAATAAATGTAATTTCCGGTTTAATCGGAAGTTGTAAAAAAAAGTTTTATCTTTCTATGGAGAAAGTTTGAAACGAACTATCGTATAAAATTTAATGTAAGAAAGTTACGGTGATTTTAGTTTTTCAAAAATTAAATATCTGAAACTCAAATTTCTCGAAAACGGTTGGATTTTCGAATTTTTTTCGTATCACGAAATCTACTTGAAATTCAATTCTCTTTAACATAGATAACATTTCTAAGTTCCCGTCATCCGAAAAATAATTTGTACCGCAGCGCCATCTATTCCTTAACATATTAAAAAACTTTTTCTATTTAAAACTACAGCCATTTATGTGTTCTAGAATTGGGTTTTTACAGAACTCAAATATCTCTAGTAGTTTCCGAAATATTTCACCTAGGAGTTTTTATTGGCACACCCTGTATACAGTAATAGTAATAGTAATAGTAATAGTAATTTATTGACCATTTCAGATACATACATGTATATATGGCAAGTCAGACAATACAAAAAAAAGAAGCGCTAAAAAAGATGATTTCGTTCTTAAGTTCGACCATTTTGAATATGCTATCTTACATTTTTAATATTTAACGTCATTATACTTGTTAAAAGTATTAGAAACACCTAACTAAAATGTTTGAAATTTGATGTAAAATATTCGGGGGTCGGTAATTTAGTGGTTTAGCCTGTTTGTCTTGTATACTGAGCTTACCAGTCCAGTTCAGTCCAATCCAGTGCAGTATAGTATAGTAAGATTCCGTCTCCTTTACTCAGTAAAATCTAGATCTCCTTGAGTTAAGAGGATCATTGAGGTGACATGGAAGGTGGTTAAAACACATTTTAAAACACAGAATTTTATGTGATTTTGGTGTTAAATTCAACCATTTTTGAACCGCCCTTTTATTTATTGATTTTTTTAAACGCCCGATTCGTAGTCAGCGACCTCGAAAACCTTTGGTGAAATTCCCAGGCCAAAGGAACCAACATTTTTTAAGTTACAACAATTTCAAAATAATTTTTCATAACAAAACAGGTTTTTTTGAGTTCTCAAAAAAAAAAAAATTAACCGAAAAAAAATATGAAGTCAGTTCTTGCTGCTGTATATGCTATAATATTTTTCACATATGAACAGACAGTCTCACAGAAATCTCCAAATGTTTTCAAATTTTTCAGAGAAATCTTTCTAGGGCAAGCCATGAAATCCACAATATATTAATTATCAAGATTTGATAAGTTTCCTGAACTACCATTTGTTTCGGTTAATACCTTTTCAAGTTCTAGTGTGTGTGCTCTTGTTTATCTTTGTAAAGAACCCGTTTTCATCGAAAAGGAAAGAATTGTCAACGATCTCATATTTTAACAGTTCGTTAATAGGATAACCTCTCTCTCTAGCTAGTTGAATAGTGCGTTGAGCCAAAGCTTGTTTTTTTAGGTGTCTTGGTTTTTACAATGTGAGGATGCCATTAATAGGTGGTAAATTCGTCCTATGGATGGTATCTGAAATATTAGCTTTCTTATCAATGGATCTGTCTTTCCTAAATATTCGCTTCATTTCCTATAGTGAAGACCTGACGTAATTTATTTTTCACAGCATCTTCAACTGTCTGTTCCGTAATAAGGTTTCTCAGTTCTTTTGCCCCTAGAAAAAATGAGTTTTCTTTCTGTAATGAAATTCATCATCGTTTTAATCTTACTTTCCGTACTATTTGATATAATTGATGATGACTCATGGTGTGCTCTTAGTTCATAATTCTCTGATTAAACATTGGTAATATTCCTGTAGCAGAAACGATTTCCATATCCACTAATAATTATTTGACATAATAGGTATGGTTTCAGTTTTATATATTTTGATTTTTGTTAAAATGTTTTTTTTAATGTCTCGAATGTGTTCAGCACCCTTAAAAACATGTAAAATGACACCTTACATGCTTTTGCATAATAGCATTTTCAATAAGCGTCAAATATGGCGTCCATTTTCCAAAATGCCCACTTGCACAGACATTCACCCAGTGATTGAAAAAAACAATCACTACACGATTACCAACAATACCCAAATGGGTGAATCTCTGGTAAATGAATGACATACAAAAGCTTTCTCATCAAATGGACTATATGGGTAGAGGAGGCTATTAAATAAGTTTTTAGGCAAATCTATTCAGGTCCAATGGGTTTCCTAATAACTTCTTTCGTCTAAGTGCACCCTGTTATTAAAGGTTACTAGTTTTACTCGAAAAATCTCCGTATTGTAACAGTTCTAAGAAAGATTCACCTCGTGTTCCACTGATGATCTAATTGCTATTGTATCCTCATCCTTTTTTGTGGTACAATTTAGACAATGATCTATGGACAACTTTACCTCTCGCATTTTTTGATTTACGTTTATTAACTATTATAATTTTATTCCTTCGCTCGGTAAAATCCTGTGGGTTATAGTCGACAAGACAATGTTGTTTATTTTTCCTACAAAATTCATAGGTGTCGCGTAATGGCATTTATTCATAGTTTGTAAGATTTATGTTTAATGCAGTGGACTTAACATATTCATGGAGGCCTGAATACAAAATGAACAGAAAACTAAGTACACACAAAATGTTGCAGAGGGTCGTTAAGCCTGCATGCAAAATTAAATTGCAGATGCTTTCAAAATGTATAATTTATTCATGTTGTTATCCCAAAGATGACTATTTAATATTGTGAATTTATATAAACTGCTTTGAAAAGTTTGCCGAGTTCATTATTATACTGTTGGATGTATGTCTCCCATAGCTAAAGCCAGAGCAATTTCTCTCGTATACTCTTATCTTTGAATTAGCCTTGCAACAAAAATAACGAAAACCAAATTAAGTGCATGCATCATATCTAAGGCACGCCAGTAGTTAACCAGACACACTTTTATTATTAAGTTACAGAGTGATAAAAATACTTTCTTCTGCAAACAATGTTAAAAGTATTCTTTTTAACGTTTATTGTCGGTGCTAAAAATGTCATTTTATGGAACCAGTGCTAAAAGTGGTTCACTTTTAGGGCCAGTCTCAGAAGTGAATTTATTATTGATAGCCAATAAATGTTTCTGATATAATATATAATAATATTGGTGGTGCGCCAGCATGCATAACAAATATGTGTCTTTACCTTCGTAATGAAATATTACTTAATTCATACAAAGAGTTTTCCCAACTGATTCCCTAGAGTTGCTGCTCGTATATTTATTTTGAAAGTATATTGAAATAAAGTTTGTATTGTTGCAATATAATTTTCCTCAGTCCAGAAATACATATTCCGAAAATTAAACATACCTTGTGTCAATGTAGCCTCGTCATTAAACAGAATTCTACTTAAAAAAAAATAGTGTATTTTTTGTACACAAAAATCAGCTCTTATTGACATCTTTAGGTAATAATTCCTGATTTTCCGATAATGCAAGGGGTGCAATTTTTGTTCATATATCTAATATTTCTTCTCAACGTCAATAGCTCTTGCTATTTTTGAACGGCCAGCATCTTTGTTTTTCACTTCCTGTTTTTCTAAATCGTCTCTCTGTATTTAAAAAAAACGGGTCTTCTTCCGCGCTGACTGTTGAGTGCTTGACGTTTCAACCATTTTGTCGTGGTCTTCTTCTGAAGCGAAGTGCACGACAAGCAGTCAACAAAGTCGACGCGGAAGAACACCCGGAACCAGCAGCCAGATCACCAGCTTCGCGAAAGCCTTAGCACCGAGAGGAATTTTTCTATTCGGAATTTTTTCCTTATAACGTCTCATAACTGCAGCAGCATTACCGAAACATTTTCTCAAAATCCATATTACGTCTGTTAATTCAGAGAACGTGTAATCAGCGATGTTTTGTAATGGTTGAAAATTTTCTTTTCTTGACATCCGTGTACTATTTCCCATTTTCCATTTAAAGTTTCAATTTTTAAGGATCTGAAACAAAAACAAACAGATGGCGTAAATTAAAATTGTGTTTCAAAGTAAATATTAAAATAGTAGGTAAAAGTTCTTAAAATGTTTCTTGCTTTGCCTTCAGCTTTTTTTGAGGTACTTAATTTAAATAAGTATATAATTTAAATAATTTTGGGTGTTAAATTGCATTTTGTTTTGACAGTTTAAAGCAGGGATTTTAAAATCTTTAAAGTAGCAGGTTATAAGTTTTTTTGAACAAAGAATATGGTAGGGGAAATGAAATTGCATATTGACATACTTGTCGCATTATGTATCACCAAATTAATAACTTTGCAAGTTATTTTGCACTTATTTATTGTATCAATAGCGATGTTTTCAAGATAATCACCAGTGTGTGTCTGTGTGGATATCCTGGTGCATCTATACTTTTCAGAAGAAAACTGTTTCAATTTTCTAGTATATAAACTACACATATTATCGGTTCATTATGAACATTTGTCTATCCAACAAAAGACACAAACTGATTGACCTGATAAATTTGATTTCTCCTCTTCAGACCCTGTGACCACAATATACTTTCCCAAAGGCTTTTGGTGCGCTGAATCCGACCTCAGAATTGCTCCATCACAACAGGTTTTCGAGATATCCTAACATAAAAATGCACGGTTTTTCGCTATATTCGGTATTATATTACACCGCGAATTAATTTTTCTCCACAAAACTTGTTGCGGCATATGAAAGTACTACTCTTCCCCGTCAAAATGCATTTATATCTTATTTCATACACACCGCACTTTTCTTTTAGAAATCTGACATAATTCTCTCTCGATAGTGAAAAATCCAGTTTTTGGCGAAGTCGCCGGTGATACACCATAAAAAGTCGTTATCACTACCTCCCACCTAAGTTATCATACAAGGTCAATGATATTATATAATTGTATTGTCATCAGAATTGCATAAGTTTGCAATTACTCAAATCGATACGACAATTAGAAGTTTTTTTTTTTTTGGTATGGTTATAACGAAAACGACAAACTAATAACCCCTTCAGCCCCATGTTGCCACAAGATGGCAACAAATTCACATGGTGTTTATATACCAAGTTGTCATAAGTGGCAACAAATATTAAGCTTCTCATATAATACTGGAATAGTTTTGTAGGTGTTGTTTTAAGCATGGGTTATCAAAAAAAAAAAATAGCGGGAATAAATTTCTTGAAGGTCAAACTCGCAACAGAGCGTGTGCCACATGTAGATTCTTATCAGTAAGTATATTGCTGTGGTGTACTCATTTATTTCCAGATAATGGTTTGTAGAAGTTTCTAGTAAAATTGTTGTATTTCAAATAAGTATGTATATCGACTATAAATCTACGCCACTGTCTTTTTTACCCTTACATCTCGCCTATAAAATTGTTTTTTAGTAGAAGAAAGTCAGCATTGTGGAAAAATAAAAAGTACATTGCAAACAAAAAAAATTTTTTTTTTCAAAATAAATAAAGTAAAAAATACACTTTTTGAGCCTTTGTAGCTGCTCCTCTGGATTTATTTTATTTAATTTTTTTATAAAAATGAATCCTTTATCATAGTGGGGCAATGAAAAGTACTTACAAAAACAAAACAAAAATTTTTTTTTCACCTAATCTGGTATTATATTGTAGTCTATAAAGAAGTGACTTGGAGCTTAAGAGGATTTTCAACGAACGATTTCTCCGAGAAGAAATAAAATACAATACAATACAATATTATAAGTAGATACTATCTGGCCTGAAAATATCGGATTTTTTGAAAATATATAATTAAGCAAAACCGTGAAGTAGTAGAGCAGTAAAAAGACTTTTTACTTCTTTTAGGTCAATATATTTTCATAATAACGTTTATTTTCCTTTAAGACAATACAGATTGTATAGGAATCGTCACAACTTGCTTAAAACTAATTAAAAATATTCCCTAACAGAATACAGACATCTATTTATAAGATATTCTCTAAGGTCAAATTTAAAACGATCTAGCAGTTTTACCTCCTTTAAATAGTCTGGGAAACGATTAAAAACTTTAAGACCAATATAGTCTGGACAATCAGAGGATATTTTATACTTACAGAATGCTATATTAAAATAATTTTTGTTTCTTAGGTTAAAAGAGTGAACCTCTTCAGTAGTATTAAAACAATTTCTGTTAATAAACACGTATACACATAACTCATTATACTGTCAGTATTTTATATTTCTTAAAATAGTCTCTGCACGAATGAATATTTGGGACTCCCTCTATTAGGGATTGCATTACCGGTTAACCGGTTATCAGGACAAAAAACACATGACGATAATTACCGGTAATTTTAATTTTTTACCGGTAATTTCGGTAAATTCTAAACTTACGATATGTCATGTATTCAACGTTTCTATTTCTGTCAGTGACTAGTATTCATTAAATACAGAGTGACTGGCCCAACACTGAGCACTTTTAACAATAAATAAATAATATCATGAAAAGTAAAATCCAAACACCAAGCGCTAAGAAATACAAGAGAGACATTGACAATATCTTGCGACAGAAAATTGAATATTTCACTTCCGCAAATATCCGTGGAATACATTTAGAAGTAGATTATTACCAATTCTTATTAACTTATCGACCCACCAATATCGATTGAGGAAGAGCATCTCCAGCTGGTGGTATTCTATGCACAAATATCAGACGACTAACAGATATAGCTTTGAAAAACTAACCCTTTTAATGGGCTATTTTAAAAAAACATTGTATTTCTAGATTAGGTATTCAGTAAATGCCCTATATGAGTTTATGTTTATAATTTTTGTTATTTAAGTTGATATTTTTGTTATTTACAGAATTATTATTTATTTAAATTTATTTCATTTATATTTTTTCCTTTTGATAAAAAAACTTTTGTTTGTTCATTATATTAAATATATGTATATAAAATAGTAGATTGTAATACAAGTGTGGCAAGGGCTTCATTGCAAAACGATGTATGAAAGTAGGAACACGAGCGCAGCGAGTGTTCCTATCATACGAGTTTTGCAATGAAGCTTGCCACATGTGTGTTACATACTATTTTTTCTACGGTTGTGAAGTTATTTCCCTTTTATAAAGTCTTTCCAAAATTTTAAATTTACTGCCTGTCAGATTTTATTTAAAGTGACATTTTCGGCATTCATTCTGAAGTTAGAAAATTTGACTTTGTAATTGCAATTCATGTGTAATTAATGTACATTTATAGAATTTAATTGTTATTACCAGTAAGTAATCTAAAATTCTTTAAGGTAAACACATTATTTTATTCCGGTGTGTGAAGATGTAATCAAGGCGTGTGGCAAATTCTTTGCCGCACGGAGTGCGGCAAAGTGATATTTTCTGCAGTCATTTTGAAGTTAGAAAATTTGACCTTCAGCACAATCGTAGAAAAAAATGTTTTTTGTGAAATTTGGATAATTTTGTACATGGAAAAAGACAATTGCCATTTTCGCCACCCTAATCATTTAATCTAAAAATTACCGGTAAATACCGGTTAACCGGTTATTTACATTTTTATTTACCGATTTACCGGTTATTAAAACTTCCGGTAAATTGCAATCCCTACCCTCTATACACCTTATAATTCGTTTTTCGCCTATAAATACACTCAGAAACAAATACCATATCTCAACCTGGATCCAACTTGAGCGTGGTCTTGAGCGTGATCTTGAGCGTGGTATAGATTTATTAGATGCTCCTTACACAAAACTGTTTTTAAACTTCTAAATAAATAAAAAATGGAATTTAATTTGGACATAGTTGCAATGCTCTTCCAGTTTAGACATTCATCTAAATTGAAACCCAAAAAACGTACGCTATCAATTTGTTCGAGACGTGTCTCGTTAGTATTTAAATTCAAATTTGCACATGGTTTTTGTCTATTGTGGAACCTCATAAAATGCGTTTTTTCGATGTTTAAATGTAGTGTGTTAGACGCATACCAACTGTTTAACGATTTCAAGACATTATTACTAATCGATTCCAACGTTACATCAGATTTAGCTGACAAGATAAGCGATTTATCATCTGCGTATATGATAAAAGATGCCTCTGAGGTTAAAATATTGTCGGAAAATATCCAAAATTAAATTACACTATTGTATTTTACGTTAGAAAATAGAAATTATTTAAATCGTGTAATTATTAGAGACATAACTTCGCGTATAGGCAACGGAGGTAATAGGATATTTCCGTTGTCTATGCAATCTTTCACATATTTATTGGTGTTCTTCCATAGAGACATTGCTCTAGCAATGAACTCGGCAAATTGCTGAGTAAGGAGGAGCACGAATAAGTATTGATGAAAGAAATTAGTAGAGAGAATTCATTACCGCGTTAGCTCCGGAAGGAGACGGTAGCCGAGAGTCATTGAAGAGAAAAATCCCGAAAAGGTGAAATTAATATTCATTATTGCGTTAGCTCCGGAAGGAGACGGTAGCCGAGAGTCATTGAAGAGAAAAATCCCGAAAGGGTGAAATTAATATTAATTACCGCGTTAGCTCCGGAAGGAGACGGTAGACGAGAGTCATTGAAGAGAAAAATCCCGAAAGGGTGAAATTAATATTCATTTATCGCGTTAGCTCCGGAAGGAGACGGTAGCCGAGTCAGTGAAGAGCAAAGTCCCGAAAGGGTGAAACTAATTATTGAAATTTTCTAAGTCCAGCCGCCAGCCGCCTACCCATGATGAGAGTTCAGGGAAGAATACTCCTGTAAGTATAATCATTCTTTTGTGTACCAGTTTTCAAATAAATTGTATTTGCCGTTCAGTAACAGATAGTTTCACTTGTGTTTGTGTGTGTGGTCCTACACCTTTCTGTTGAAGATACCCGGTTCCTCGGGAAAATTAAGTCGAGTACCCAAGCGAGTACCCCATTTTAAAAGGGGCCGCCCCCAGAGGCTCGACAATATCGAGTTTATTAGTATACAATAAAAACAGCACGGGGCCTAAAATTGAGCCCTGTGGAACCCCGGTTTTCCCTTCACAAAACTCTGAATTAACTCTACTTATTGTCTCTTGCTGACAGAATGTCACACTAACATATTGGCTCCTATCATTCAATATCGAACGGACCCAATCGAGAGCAACGCACCTGATTAAAAACGTGGGAATTTGATCTGGGCCAGATGATTGTCTATTACTTCCACGCCCAGTGGAAGTATAGTAACGACAAAAAAAATTTTAAAAATTTTTATTGTCCAAATAGGCTTAAAATGTCATGAAACGTCGAGATTTTGAGTGAAAAAAAATTTCTGTCTATCGGTCTGTCTGTCTGTCTGTAACTTTTTTTTTGTGCGCATGTTTACTCTGGAACCGTTTAAGATATTGACTTGAAATTTGGTACACATATGTACTTTAACGAGATCTAGAACTAGATTATATTTTCATCTTGTTCCGTCGAAGGGTTGGGGGGTAAATTGGGGTAAATTTGGGGTAAATAGGTCAATCAAGCAGGTAAGAGTCCATAAAATTGGTATTTAGTATATACACGAGAAGCTAAGGTCTCAAAAAAATTTTTGGCATTAGCCATCCCCATTACCACCCCCACCCCCTTATTAAAGGGGATGAAAAAAATTGTGATTTAGTGTATGTACAGGAACCAGAAACCTCAAAATATTTTTTTACTTCATCCACCCTCCACTATCACCCTATCACCACCCCCCACCCCACTAGCGATGTGGGGTATCGTTTTATGATGCATTATGCTTAGCTTTTGCGACTGCATAGTCTGGAGTTAAGTTAGAATAAGTATTTTTCAGGTTATGAAGGTCTTTTAGCTTAATGCTTGATACCTTAACCTCATTATTAACCCATTTTTTATCAGCATTATTATGGTTTAGAATCTTTACGTTCGGGAAAATATGTATTAAAATGGTACATAAATATTTTATGGAAGCACTTATATACGTTATCTATATGATTATAAATTGCAGACCAATTTTCATTTTTGCAAAATATTTGCACGTACACTGCAGACACCTTGTATAATAAGGTTTTAAATGAATATGTAGATATATGCTTGACATACGGATTGAATTTTCCTCTTCCGTCCTGTATCTAGTGACATGAATAGAGGCGTTTAGCTATGCATATGGGTAAATTAACTGCTAATGTAGCGTTCTCAATAACAACGGCAGTAATTATATTATACAGTAGCGGTTAAACTACAATGATCGTTAAATTAAAAATTGTTTCATAATTTTCAGAGAGCACTTTCAGCAATTCCAGTGAAATGTGCCATGAACAATTTATTTAACCCTTCAATATTGTTGGGTAAACACAAATGGTGTTTTTCATTATGACACAAAAGGCCATTTGAGTTTTTTACATAAAAGTGTCGATTTGTTGATTCTGTTTATGAAAACTATATAGGTATTTGATACAATTTATCGACAGTAGTCAATAATAAAAGTATCTAAAATGTTGTGTTATGCAGCACGTTTATTTTTGTTTTATACTCATTCGAATTGTTTATTTAATATAGGCAAAATACAAAAGCTGGAATAGATCTGAGTATGCATTTAACTATACCGGGTGGCCCAACCTATAAGAACCGTCTTGTAACTTTTCAATGGGCAAAAGGATTATCGGCAAATCTGGTGTAGTCATATGAGATAAAGTTTCCAATTATGTGATGTAAAAAACCAAAATGGCCGACTTCCGGTTTTGATGTAATTTACATGAATATATAATTTTTAAATTGGACAACCTGTATCTCTTTGCATATTTGGATCCTGCTGACCAAAGTACATATCTACCAACCCAAATATTTGTATTTTCAAAAAATATATTTTTTTTATTTTTAACCCTCGACCCAAAAGAGAGGTGTATAAGTTTGACGCGTATGGTTGTATGTTTGTTTGTCTGTCTGTCTGTAGCTTCATATCTCTTCAACGGGTGATCCGATTTTGATGTAGTTTTTTTATTTGAAAGCGTATTTTGTCGAGAAGGTTATAGGCAATATTAGATTTTGATGGTTGGTCGCCATCTTGAATTCACCATGTTGAACTTCTCTAGAAATTGTCCGATTGAAGTAAAAGCCGAACATGATTTAGGCCTCATTTTGATTCGGTCATATGAAACTGGTACGATTAAATACATTGATCGGGGGTTTTTAAAAATTTTCAATTTTACTTGTTGGCTTTAATCGTAGACTTGGTCAAAATTGCTAATAATCGGTCTTCAAGTACCTGTAAAATATTATCTCTTCAAATACTAATATTAAATATGATTTGTTCTTCAGTAAGTTCAGCGATTAGTTCTTCAAAGAAAACTATTTTTTTTTTGGAACTCCTGTTATTTAATTAGGCCTTTAAATTACGACAAAAAACTAAAAAAATAAATGATAATCGATCGATTTTTTTACAATATCATTTAAATAAATTAACAGCTAAAACTTTACAAATATGAACAGAATTTAATAATTTGGAACAAATCTACAACTAATAGTACACTATTAATACCAAATTAAGTGTTTAAAATGACCTTCTGTCGTTAAGTTTGTACTGGCTGCCTAAATATTAAAAATTTCGAAACGCTTGAAACACTTTTCATGGCACAACAGATTTTTTAGAACTTTTTTTGTATATGTTATAGATTTAGAAAATTTCCTCATGGCGCTGAGCTAATGATTTATTAATAAATCAAAGCCAGTATTGCGAGTACTACTACTACTAAATTTAGAAAATTGAATTTCTTGTATTGTCATAGTTTTGTGCGATTTTGGAGTCTTAGACATCATCTTGCGATATTTTTACCTTACCAAGAGTTCGGCTGTGTCATCCACGAGCTGTTATTGAAAAATTAAGGCCGCTATAAAATAAGGGGCCTGATCCACAATCTTCTAAGTACTTCTAAATATCAGGACGTAGACACACTACGACCTCTTTAAATGATCAATTTCGAATACTCTTTTAGTCGGATATGGTGTACCCCAAGGCTCTGTCTTGGGACCTGTACTCTGTATGTCAACGATATATTCACATATCTTTTTCCTGACCATTGTTTATTATTCGCGGATGACGCAGCCTTCTCTTATAATGATAGAGATTTAGACAACGTAAACACTTTAAAACCGAGAAATACAGTTATCTGCAAATTTCTCTAATTTAAATACTACCAAAAGACAGCGGCTCACCTTTTCCACTACCCTTCCACTACCTATCAGAATTATGGAAATGCATAAAATGTATGGCTGCTTGGAGTTGTTCCGGACTAGAATTTAAATTGGTCAGGTCATGTAAACTACTTATGTAAGAAATCAACGATCGTAAACTTTTTACTAAGGCAGCTAAAAAATTTTTAATTCTTATTTCTCACTTTTTGCATCACATATCACTTATTGTTTAATTACTTCCACATCTAGTGGAAGTATAGTAACACAAGAAAAAAATTATTGTTCAAATAGGCTTAGAATGTCATGAAAAGTCGAGATTTTTAGTTTGAGCAAAAAAAATTCTGTCTGTCTGTAACCTTTTTTTCTGCCCACGATAACTCTGGAACCGTTTAACATACTGACTTGAAATTTGGTGTACGTATGTATTTCAACGAGATCTGGAACTAAATTATATTTTGATCTTATTCCGTTGAAGTGGGGGTAAATAGGTAAATGAAGCAAGTAAGAGTCCATAAAATTGGTATTTAGTATATAAAAGAGTAGCAAAGGTCTCAAACAATTTCTTGGCATTAGCCACCCCAATTACCACCCCCACCCATTATTGAAGGGGATAAAAAAAATAAAATTGTGATCTATTGTGTATACAAGAACCAAAGGCCTCAAAACATTTTTTCTATTAAAATCAGTCTACAGGTCACAAATATATAAATATTCGCACAATTTTAATTTTAAATTTTTAGTTTGCAAATACATAATCGATCTGCCAAAGTAGATTTTTCATTTTCTTTTTTTATTCTTGACAGCTGCGAAAATCGCTGTCAAATTTAAAAATTTACAAGTGAGTCTCGTCTTTTAATTTTGAAATAATGTGAGTTTTCATAGAAAAATATATATAAAGCGTTTTAAAACTTTCTAATTCCATAATTGATATTGAATTGAAGTTTTCACTTTTGGCAGCTGTCAAAATTTCTGTCATTTTAATGAAAATGTCATTTAATAACAAAAGTAAGGTTTTCATCTAACTTTTCTGAAGTATTTTGATGCGGTTAAGCTAATTTTGGAAAAAAAAATTTTATCGCGTTAGTTTTTGTCTACTACCCCTTTTATTCCCTAAAAAAAAGGGTCTTGTCCTAAGGTTCTGATCTAACTTCTCTGTAGTATTTTGACGCGCTGAAACCAATTTTGGACACATTTTTTCTGTCGAGTCAGCTTCCCTATACCACTAATATTTCTGTATTACAAATTGCATTATTTTCTTTTGACTTGAAACAAATGCACATGATATGTATGTAAAGTGCTCAAATAAAACTTGTAAGTTGTGTGTACACATTTATTTAATTCATATCGAATACGTTTTTAACATTACTCTCTGTACACATTGTAGGTAGGAAACTTCAAATTGTAATATAAAACTATTTATTTCAGTAATCCACGCATTTCTGGCCTCGGTCGCTGTATGTCATAACTTCGCGCTTAAGAAAAAATCAGCGCCCATTGTACAAAAAAAAACTGGTACCGTTTTTATCGTAAATTTAACAAACAAGATACATATATCAAAAATTGTCTAAGACCCGAAAATAGCAAATGACTGGTTATATAAAAAGTCCAATTTTTTAAATTTACCCGCTAAAGCTTTCGTGATAATGTAACTATTTTAGACCAACAAATATGCATAAATATGTATTTTATCTTCTTCATTATTTATAAATTTTAACGATATTACTTTTGAAATTGAATTTTGTAATTGCATACAATATCGCGCATGTAAATAAAATATTCATGTTATAATTTTACTCAATTTACTGTACAATATGAACGTCAAGTGCCACGTACTAACCAATACCGACATTAATTGAAACACACAAAATTTAATATGATGCATATTATTTCCAACAAACCGGAAATTTTCATTGCAAATGATATCAATTGTATGTAAAAAATACAGTACGTGCATAAACGTATACAACCACATATTGGAATTAGTTTACAAATAGGACTTGACTAAATAAAATTATATGTAAAAAAATAACTTTCAAAAACAAGCTTTTATTATTATTTAGGTGTACTAACAGGAAAAAAATAAGTTATGTTGAATTAATTGTCTTAAAAACTTGTCGCGTGCGACAGGCATTAATTTTGTTTGACAGAGATTGTAAGTACTTAAGTAAGTATTTGTTTTTCTAATACAGTTAATATTATTTTTTTCGTTTTAGTACACCTAAATAATAATAAAAGCTTGTTTTTAAAGTTTTTTTACTTTTAATTTTATTATTAAATTTTTGGTTGCGTCTAATTATTAGTTTTGTATTCATTGCGTAGTTCTTACATAAAATTACCGGTTCATCCGCCATTTCTTAGAATTCAACGTCTGAGTGAATACACTATCCGATCAAATTATAGTTTAAAAAACTAGAAAAAAACAGTTTTTTGTATTTGGTCCCTAAAATAGCTGTTTTACGGACTCATTTGAGTCCGTAAATGAGTCCGGACTCAATCCCAAAAAGTTGCCATGCCAAATTTTGAGGATCATTTAGGTAAATAAGGCAAAATGGTTCATACAACAATTAAACAACTTTATTAATCTAATAGGTACAACAATATGACTTAATTATTAGGTTTGTAAGTTAAATTAACAATAATTAAATGATTATGGCCCAGAATGAAAATTAAATGAACAATTTTGAGCACCTTCAAAACTATTACCCCAAACGAAATACCCGATCCCGGGTATCGTGTTAATTTCTTTTGATGTTGTGGTAGTAGCCTCGGTAGTAACCGGTATTATGTTACTCGATGGTTCGATTTTCTTCTTTCCTATTAACATTCTGCATACTTTTTTCTTCTTCTCAGTTGATTCTTCTATACATGACTCTGCCACTGAAGACGACCTGGCATTAGTTATTATTTCGAATAAAAAGACAATAATATTGTGAAAAAACTTGCCTCCATCCTCCTAGCGGTTTTAACAAGATTAAACCGACGTCAGCATCTGCCACAAGACACGCAGAACTTCGCCGGAAGCAATGCCCTGTATACTGTGTGCCATTTATTTCATGAACAAATATCGAACGAAATGAAGTGGACTACAAGCAATCTGTTAAAACATAACTTCTCATGTTTGTTTTTGTTGCATATTAATCAACTGATGGATATTATAAGGGTATTAACAGATAACGTTTCGAAGATTTTGTAGAAATTTGGATAGCGAAAAAAAATAATAGAAGAATTTACAGAATTTAGCCCAAATGACACTCTAACTTCAACAAGTCAGTACCATTATGGACAATTCAAGCAGACTACGCATGCGTCAAATTAAAATCTTCCTGCTCGATCAAAAAGGTCCGAGCAAGTCGAGCTTCGTCCGAGGCCATCATTTTGTAATATTCGAACGTTTCACATTTAGCTCGGTTAGCTCGATTTGCATTAAATAGTCCACTCAAATTAGGAAAAAAGCGGAGAAAAACCCTGAACAGCAGTTTCTTTGCATAGGAGGTAAATATTCAACTTTTGGAACAAGGTTTTGTTATGGGCAGAAAAAAAAGAAATGATTTTTGAGATATATACATATATATACGTTTTTCGTGTGTTTTTTTTTTCATTTAGACGTATACCGGGTGTAAACGAATAGTGTAACATCCTTGTTTTTAAAGATATCGGGATGAAATTTTGTATGGTGAAATTATGTAAGATTTCCAACTTTTTGAGACCTATTTATCACTTCCGGTTTCACTGGAAATGGCCCCAATAGTCTTTTCTAAAATGGACCACACTGTATGTTTTTACATTTTTGAAATAAAGATCACATTTTGGATACACTTATACTATTTTGAACAATTTATACAGTGTTGTACGAAAAATAATTCGAATTTTAGTTGTCAATCTAGATGGCTGCGAATATGTTAAAATTATTTTTGTTCCAATGTAATTCATATAAAAAATACGAAAACATAAATATGTCCAATAATACATCATACATGATGCTATAAACTCATTAAAATCACATTTTTCAAAATGACTTTTTTTTAAATATTATGATATGGGCCACCCGGATATTCAGGAAGCTCTATTTAGTAGGTGTTTAACCGTACCAAAAGTTCCGTAATGTGTAATCGTTACCGGCAGGAATGACAATTTTTCTTAAGGAATGTATGATTTATATCTTTTTTTTTTTAACTATTTAACGTCGGCCTATTTCCGCTACTAGGGCCCATCACCGACGCCAGGAGACAAGCTACCTCCAACCTGGAAATTTTGCCGAAGAAGAGTAGGGATCTTTTACTTGCCTAACATTTAATAGACAAGGGACCGACTGCTTTACATCCCCTCCGAAGGATGGTATATCCACTACGTAATCCTCGTCTGAAATTACGTAACTTCCGAGTATACACTGATATACAAGCCTCTAGAAGGTGGGGCGAGAACGCTGTATTTCCCAAGATAGGTGGGTCGCCTATCCAAGTACTAACCGCGCTCGACGTTGCTTCAACGGAATATCGACTGATATTCACATTGAAGTCGCCTCTACGCTCGCCCCATTTATATCTAACTTCAATTAAATTGTGATCAACCCTGTTTGAGTTAATATTTTATGATATGCAACAAGAATGAGCCAGAGGCCCATTCTGACTCCTGCGGAGGGTGGCATATCATAAAATATTGACACAAATATACAGAGTTGATCAAAATTTAATTGAAGTTAGATATAGATCATAAATTTCTTAAGAAAAATTGTCATTCCTGCCGGTAACGATTACACATTACGGAACTTTTGGTACCGTTTAACCTCTACTAAATAGAGCTTTCTGAATATCCGGGTGGCCCATATCATAATATTAAAAAAAAAATGAGTCATTTTGAAAAATGAGATTTTAATGAGTTTACAGCACCCTGTATGATGTATTATTGGACATATTGACGTTTTTGTATTTTTATCTGAATTGCATTGAAACAAAAATAATTTTAACATATTCGCAGCCTCGTTCGCAGCCATCTAGATTGACAACTAAAATTCGAATTATTTTTCGTGCAACACTGTATAAGTTTACTGATGTTCATTTAGCTATAAAAATGTTTACTTTCCTAGATTTGTATGTCCAAATGAAGAAAAAAAAACACAAAAATGCAAATATATATATACTCTTCAAGAAGCTTTTCCGGAAAATCCAATGGGATAATTGAAAATATATAGAGCTTTCTTGTAGAAAATCTCATTCTGAACAAGTTTACTTATGTTCATTTAGCCCTAAAATCGCGTGCTTCTCGAGATATTTGCATTCAAAATAAAAAAAACACGAAAAAACACATATACATATTTTTCAAGTCGCTTTTCCGGAAAAACCAATGGGATAATCGAAAAATGTATAACCTTTTTTGTAGGAAATCGTATTCTGAACACGTTTACCTATGTTCGTTTAGCCTTAAAAACGCGTACTTTTCGAGATATAAAAGTCTAAATGAAAAAAACACAAAGAAACGTATATATATGTATATATCTCAAAAATCGTGTTTTTTTTCTGCGCATAAGCAAAAAAATTGTTCTAAAAGTTGAGTACTTACTATCTATGCAGAGAAACTGGTGTTCAAAATTTTTCTCTAAAACGGCGTTTTTTTTTCTAATTTGAGTGGACTAAAATGAACGATTGTGACGCGTCCCATTAATCAGACGTAATATACGAACACGGCTATAAACAATTATTGGCTTTAAAAAAACCAACTAAAATAAGTTTTGACATTGTCAAAAATATTTGGGTTGGTAACCTTTACGAATGTTGATTTTTAGGTTATGAAATATATTTAGGGACATACCATCTGCATCATGT
The DNA here is from genome assembly GCA_936432065.2 of Rutpela maculata. Classification (NCBI taxonomy): domain Eukaryota; kingdom Metazoa; phylum Arthropoda; class Insecta; order Coleoptera; family Cerambycidae; genus Rutpela; species Rutpela maculata. Next base: position 7,290,337 of record OW386288.2, on the reverse strand, counting down.
TTAAGTTTTTCAAGTTTATTCTTATTTTTAATGTTTGTATACGCATTTTTAGCTTGGAGCCACAGTGGCTCCAAGCAAATATTTAAAAATTGACGCAAATAATCTTTCTATATTATTGATTAATAAAAATAGACTGCTAATTACAGGTTAGATTTCCAATCTACAAAAAGAGTCCTATTTTATTAGGACAAAGTATTTAGAACTTCATAAACTACACTGTACTAGATTTTGATTGAAAGTACGGGAACCTGTCTAAATCATGAACCCCATATGATTGTGCTTTTGCAGGGTTGGTAAACATACCTCAAGAATTAATATATAAAAAATCAGAAAAATCTATTGATCACCAAAATACCTTTAAAAAATGCAGGATCCTTTTAATAATACACTCAAAGAAATAGTATGAGTAAATTCAACAGAAGAAAATGGTTAACTAACAATATCGTTAATTTTGTTAAACCAAACTATATTGATGGTATTTTTAAACAAGAGGTGATTATTATTTTAATTAAGAAAAAGTTGTCGTACAACAAAACAAACATTAACTTAAAAAATAGATGAATAAAACTATTATTTTGTTCGTCTGACATTATTTTGTTGAATTCTGTCAAATTAAACTAGATAATAGTATATTTTATTTTTAACTATTATCGAATTGTAATTCTAACCCAGTATTAGTTCGCTGTATTATTATACTTGGTAGACAAACTAATATTATTGTCGTCTTCTAGAAGTTCTAAAAGAATTACCATAAAATTTGCTTGCTTACAACGTAGTCTATTACAGAAATTATTCCCAGATGACGCCACATACAAATCACTGACAATAATCAATCATGCATTATCTTATACTCTTATGAATTTATAGAAAATTAATAACATGATTGCAATGTTCAAATTCTCTCAGGGATCATCGATATATTTGGATGGATCTTATAAACGATCTCTAATCTTTGGTTTGGGTGGTCTGATGTCTCAATACTGAGATTTTGGCTAACCAAAAAAAACTTCATCATACAATAAAGTGTAGATCAACCTAAAAATTAGATGGTGAACAAAAAACAAAGTCGTTGTACTATTTAATTGTAGACCAAATTGAAAATGGTTAGTGAACATAAAAAAATGTCATTGTACTATTTAATTTGTTACAAGAAGATATGATTATTAAACTACTATTTGTTTACGAAAACAAATAAAGTTGAATGGCTATTCTTTTCTGATTGATTTAACTATGAAACTAGATAGGCGCGATTTCATATGCTCTTTTTGGTTGAATTTACCTATCATTTTCTTTGAGTGTAGCTACGTAATATTCTTAAATCTTAAGAAATATATATTTTTGGGGTTAGCTGTGACGTCACGTACCATAACATTCACAAAGGTTACCAACCCAAATATTTTTGACAGATGGCAAAATACATTTTTCCCTAACAATAATACCAATAATATTTTTTGGATGCTCTCGTGTGCACATATAACGAATTCTTTTTATTTTTTTTTTCTGATCAAAAATTTAAATATGTTTTAGGGACTTTTAACAAAAAAAATCTTGTTTGTAACACGCACCTAAAATCATTTTTTTTGGGACTCATCGGCCATTCCGGACTCGACTTCTCCTCGCCCGGAAACAGCTACAATTCGTCCCAAAAAACATGATACTTGTTGCAAAAACCACCATTTTCTAATTTTCAAAGAAACAATATTTTATGTTTTAGAAACAGTTATGTTATAATTTTCCATTTAATTGAACGTGTTAAAGGAATATTTTTTATTATTTATAAATACTATTAGTACAATTTTCTACTTTGTTGGATTTCGAACACAATTCAAAGTCATTTGAAGGCAACTAATAATTTTACGTCACTCAAGTTACTGATCATGTGGCAGTTGCATCAGTGGCAGAGAACGTACGTGAGCTATTAAGTAATTCAAATATTTGCACCTCGTTAATGAAAGCTATTGTAACAAATTCGGTTTAAATCATAATGGAACAAAAACTCAAACATGGATATTTGCCAATAGCACTCCTGATCATAGCCTATTAGTAAGAATCAATAATTTATGTAAAAAAAGTGAGTTTGTGAAAATATCAAGTATAAAAGAGTAATGCTGATTACACCCAAATGTCCTTTTATCAAATTGTTTGTTTTTATCACAATATAAATTGTTTAGGCATTCAATAATTATAAATGATAATTGAAATTCAAATTGGTTAAATCTTTAGAGAAACTGCAGAGTTTTTGCGAATGCCTTCGACGTCACACGACCTATTGTTGTTCTTTGGGCGTCTGTCTTTATAGTTGTTTTAAGCAAGTATGAAAGGAGTGCAAGATTATTTTCAAATGATTGTAATTATTATAAACTGGTTCAACAAATATTGACATTAAATAGAACAATAATTTGTAATTTAGAAGTGTTTTTTAAACATTAGGATGACATAAAGCGATTTCGTAAAGGCACAAAGTGGCAGCTTGCTTAATGTTGATTTTTGCACGCTCAGGTAATTTGACAGCTTTACTGAATTGATTAAGACATTTGTAAGTGACGTTTTCAAATTAGCGATTGGTAAGTAATTACTTACCGATCAGGAGGCGTTAAGTAATAGTATATTATATTACTAGGAGTAGAACGCACTCTTTTTTTGTGTTGAGCCCAGGATTTGCGGCTGAGGCGAAGCCGAAGCCGCAAACTGGGCGAAACACAAAAAAAGGCGTTCTACTCCATGTAATATATACTATTTTTTCTTCAAGCGTATTAAAATGCAAAAATTCATTTATTTATCATAAATGTACAAATATTCAAACTACAGTCTTACATGTTGACACAATATGACAAGTGGCTAGTGGATAGCGCGCCACCGGTGGCTTTCTGTATTAACATTATGTTACTAGTAAAACAATACCCACTACGGCGGCGCTTTCGGAACTAACATTATGTTACTAGTAAAACAATGTCCACTACGGTGGCGTTCGGTACTAACATTTTGTTACTAGTAAAACAATGTCCTACTTCTACTTCTGTTTTTGGTGACATAATTTAAACATTTTAATACGCTTGAAGAAAAACTAATAAATATAGAAATTTAAAAATCAAGTTTTATTAAAGATAAAATTAAAATTACAATTTGTAGAATTATTAAAATTTATTGGAGCATATTTCGAAATATTAACAGCTTTATACAAAAATTTTGTAGCTTTGAGCAGAGTATTCAGCCCATAAGTTTGCTGGAGACTTTATTTTTTTGAAACAAAATAGACTAGCATTACCTTTTCTGTGATATTTTCCAAATTTTTCTTGTTACACCACACTGCGAATAACTTGAAGGTTTTATCATATTTCTCTTTGGACTTCTCGGGAATTATGGCTGAGCATCCTATTTGCCAAGCATCTTCTAAGTCTAAATAGTCACTTTTTTGAATCATAACTTACAAGAAGCATAAGTTGTGGCAAAAATCTTATCTTGGAGAAGTTTCTAATGACAGCAGATGTCACTTGACAATAAATATTCGGTCTCAGTAACCATGGCGAAAACTTTTGCATGTACGACTTGTTTGTTTTATATATTTTTATAATATTAAGTTTTAATTAACTTTTTTCAATATTTGAGCGTGCAAAAAACTACATAACCACTGCGGTCATTAAGTGTTTTACTGATTTCAAAAGTTTTGGAGATCGAGACGAAGTCGACCAATAAAGAACGCTTACTGACCTTAATACTTAATATACTATTGTTTACGTTGTAATCGGAAAAGGCAGTCGATTTTCAAAAAAAAAGTATTAGCGATTTTTTTAGAAGACAACTAGTAAGATATTCTTAATCAACACTTTTATAAACCCCTTTGTACAAGTTTACATGGCAGTGGGTTTAAAGGAGTTTGAGATAGGGCGTCAAAACAATTTTTTCAATTAAAAATAATTTTTTATCTGTCAAAGCGGCAGTGCTTCACTATTCCAAACTTTTTTGCGAGTATTTGAAAAAAAACGTTGATAGGTCAACAGAGCTCTCAGAGAAACTTTTGACCGTTTCGCCACACTGTGCGCCGCTGCGCTGTCAAGACTAGACAAATAGTCCGACGTCACTGCATGTTTATTGTGAAAATCTTGACTTCAAATCCGTTTTACCGCTTATAAAAAATTGTACTGTCTCAAATTCAATTTTATGCCAAATGCCAACATATTTCAATGAGAGTTTTCAAAACTGATATAATAAAGAGAGAATCTAATTTTATCAATAAAAAAAAGTTGTGATCGTTGCCTGTTGTCCCTATCATATTGAAGAGTATCTGCTAGATGTTATATTGTTTGACAACCTAGTTTTGTGTGAGTTTAGAACTACTTAAAACTTATTTATTATTTTAAATAAATAATATCCCGTATTACGCTATATCATTTTCTGGGAGGGCATTTCTAGCAGAATTAACAATTCATTATACAAAAAATAATAATTAGGACAATGTTATTCAGGGGCAGAGCTTGTTGGTTTCATTTGGAATATTAACGCTGCTGGCTATGTATATTTTATCATGTTGACTGTTTGTCAACTCCAATATTAATCAATTTATCCAGTTTTTCAATCGAAATATTCGACACAGCCTAAAACGTACGATTAGTATTTTGTTGCCTAAACATAAACTCTTTGCAGTAGGTAATAGTGTGATGGTTAAGCCCATTAAGATATACTGTCATCTCTCTATTTACCTAAAAAACGCATCTCATTTAAAGTTATTTGAATTAAAATTAATACGGGGACTTTTATAAAGATCAATTTTACGCTTTAGAAAAAAAAATTAATATTACTTTTGACACTGGTGTAGTGGTGTATATTGTACCTAACCATGTTTTAAATATTTTTTGTCACTTTGTATTTTGCCTCTTCGTTATTTAAATTTTTATTAATCTATAGAATAGAATAGAATTTTTTTATACATACAGAGAATGACCCATTTAAAAGCTGAACACCTCTCTAAAATGTTTATTTATTGTGCGATTTCAATCAAATTTTACTCAAGTATAGAACAAATTAGGATCTAATTATGACTAGAAAAAGATTCGCCTCCTACAAATTCAACGCCACCTGCGGTACCAAAGTATGCCGAAAAAAACAGAAAATCATATTAGGCATTTTTTTATCGAAAAATTTTCTTAATAAAACTTGTTCGGAATTCTCCAGAAATCTTAAATCCAAAATTTAATCAAAATAAAAAAATATTGAAATTTCGATTAAAATAACCCAAGTCCGAAAATATCATTTGAATGGGTTTTTTTATTTAGAAAACTGTACTATGACAATTTTGTTTGAAATTAAACCCAAGCTGCCCGGTAGTTGTCAAGTAGTTGTCAAGTAATGTGCAGTTTTTTTTAACAATTATTTTTAAAATTTCAATTTTTCAATTTTTTAATTTTGATTAAATTTTGGACTTAAGGTTTTTGGACAATTCTGAATAAGTTTCATTAATGAAATTTTCCGATAAAAAATACCTAATATGATTTTTTGTTTTTTTCCGCATATTTTGGTACCGCAGGTGGCTTTGCATTTGTAGGAGGCGAATTTTTTTCTGATCATAATTAGATGCTAATTTGTTCTAGACTTGAGTAGAATTTGATTCAAATCGCACAATAAATAAAAATTTTATAGAGGTGTTCAGCTTTTAAATGGGTCACTCTTTAGATTATGTACATTTGGCACGTCTAAATAATAATACAATATTTATTTAAGTAATTCACACAAATTAAAATAAACAATTTGTCTGTCTCGTTACAGCAATAAAACTTAAAATAAAACACACAAATAAAGTCGGGCTCAACGATTATGGGGTGTGTGCGGCTCGAGCTACGCCTTCCTTTAAGATTTGTTCTCACTCATACACATATCAAACGGTAATTGTAAAGCTGCCTACGACTTTCCACTTTATAAAACTTCTACAATTATACGTTCATCTCTTTCATTCTTTCATGCGGTTAATATTGATAATGGGGCAACGTTTGTGCGCACTCAGTTATTTTTGACATAGCCGTGCGACAACATTTCGGATTTTAAATAAGTAATAAGTAACTAAATGATAAACTCTTGAATAACGGATTATTTTTTATTATTGAAGCTATATGAGTATTAAATATTGTTGTATTAAATTAACTGAAGCGTGAGTGTAATTAAATGTTTTTAATATATTCAAAATGTTTTAATTAACTTGATGTAGGTGTATCCGGGGATTATCGGTCTTTATAATAAAATTA